>OX031009.1:156607366-157857366 GCA_943735925.1 Pollenia amentaria
AAATTTTAGGGTTTGTTTCTAAGTTTGCAATTTTTCGCGAATTTCAGCCATGCTCGCAAAGTAGCGATTTTTCACTGTGAATCTTTAGAGCTTTAACGATTAATAATTATTATTAGGTTATAATTATTATAATAATTATTTGCTATCATACCGCTATTAGCAATTTTTTGCGAATTTCCGCTAATATAGCAATTTTTATCGAAATTTCGCCATTCCTTTTAGTTTAGGCACTTTTAATAAATGTTATGGCTTGTTTGAAATATCTAAATTTTTCGCGAATTTTCGCTATTTTTGCAACATTTTTTTGTGTTTTTTTCTTGACATTTTGTTTTTAACCGATTAAGCGACTTCAAATATATTTTAGGGTTTGTTTCCAACTTTGCAATTTTTCGCAAATTTTAGCCATGTTCCCGTTACCCAGTGGCTTCCATTTTTTTTCTTTTAAATTCTCCTGTTCTAGCACTATAAGAGATGCTGATCCACAGAATAAAATAAATAAATTAGCTTTTGCGCTCATTTTTACTATTTGAGAAATATATTTTTATTTTTGAACACTTTCATTTAATAATTATTTGATGCAAATATTTCTTTTAGTCTGAACGCATGGCAAACATGAATTAATTTATTTTAATTAACACTATTTGCCAACTGTTTCATCAAAAAAAATTGTCAAATATTTGAGCTTAGTTTGAACATTAAACAAAATATTTTTTTGTTTCACACAGTTTGAAGAAAATATCAGAACAAATATTTTCTTCAAATATTTCATTAGTCTGAACGTACCTTTATAGAATTGTTGTTGGGAATTGTCAATATTTAATTAAATAAATTAACATATTGTTTAAAATGGCAAAGTTTTTTGATCATTTTTATAATTAAAATTACAAATATCATTTATTGAAAAAAAAATATTCACAATTTTACAATTTTTAGTAATCAATATCATTTGGTTATAGGTGCAAGATCCACAAATTGTTTGCTTGATATTATGAATTTGGTATAAATTTGGTGATTAGAGACAATTTTTAATTATTCTGTGATTAATGCAGTATTTATCTCTTACATCTTTACTGCTCGTTCGTCGTTTTCGAATGTTATCGCATAGAAAATTACATTTAAAACAAACCCAAATTTTGAAGTTTTGTTTTAGTTTTACATTTAATTTTCTATGCGAACGGTGACGTTCGAAATCGTTGAACAGGCAGTTAACACTTATTGGCATCGCAACATTAACAATTTTCTTTTCGTATTTTAATTACTCCAAAAATTTTGTTTATATGCATTTTATGTTTTGCATGAAATTTTTTGAAATTGTATGTAAAAAATTTCTTTATATGCACAGTTTAAAATGTTCATCAAAGGGTGTGTGTAAAACGGTAGCAAAGCGCTCACGGAAGTAACATTTTTACACTGTTGAGGTGAATAAAATTTCACTAGCCCTGGGGACTAGTATACATTTTCACATTACCGTTGAAATTTTTGACAACTTTAATTCACCATAAAACTTTGCTACCGCTTCACACATACACCCCAAAATTAAAAATGTATACAGTAAGTGTGGCATCACAAATGAAAATTCACACGTTCCACCTCTATACACAGAAAAAATTAAAAATTGTCTCCAATCACAAAATTTATACTAAATTCATAATATCAAGCAAACAAGTTGTTGATTTTGCACCTATTACCAAAATGATTATATTGATTACTAACAATTGTAAAAATTTAAAAATTTTAAATATTTTTTTTTTCAATAAATGATATTTTTAATTTAAATTAAAAAAAATAATCAAAAAACTTTGCCATTTCAAACAATGGGTTGATTTATTTAATTAAATATTGACAATTCCCAACAACAATTCTATAAGTTTAAATTATTTTATTTTTAACGAAAAAAGTCAATTAAAATTTTTTTGTAATTTAATTAATATTTTAATTAAAAATTTATTTCAAAACAACTTAAATATTAATTAAATAAAAATACATATTTTAATTTTCTTTCAACTAAAAAAATAATTGATTCAATTATCACATTAATTAAATTTAAATACTTTTTAAACCATTTTTCTAATCGATAACAAACTTTTTCCTGTGTAGAACAATCAGAACCAAATTTAAAACATTCACTTTCGCAATTTACATTTTTCCATAAAATTGAATTTGGATCAAAAACATAAAAGAAATTTAATTAAAATCATAATTAAACTTTTTAATTTAAACTATAATTTAAAGAAATCGACTGAATTTAATGTCTTTAATTACACAAGGGAACAAGGTTTTTGTTGATTAAGAACTGAATGTTGTTTTTAAGGGCTTTTGGGAAACTGTATTCAAATCTGCACTCACACGCAAGGGTTGATACAATCAACACTGTGTGTTAAACACGTCTTCAGTAACAACATATGTTCAGACATGTTTATTATATATTATTGTCTCAAAAATATTATTATGTTTAGAAGAATAACACAAATGATCTTCCTAACCATATTTCTATTTTTCCTATGACCATGCTAAATGTCTATTTGAACATGTTATATGGTTCTCACAATAAAACCAATAAAAAAATTTATTTCAAAAATTTTAAGTTTTATTAAAAATACATACATATACAGCTTAGCATATATTAATAAATAAAATTAAATACAAAAATTTATATATATGGGGGATTTCATGTCAAGTAACCGATCTTTTGAAATCGATGTCTTCCGATTTGGATGAAAGTTGCACCAAGGTTAGTCTTATTGGATAGTAGTTTAGACACACATTTTCAACAAGATCTGTCAAAAAGTTTCTGAGTTAGAGGGGGTCAAAATTTGAAATTGGCCAAACCGGTGTTCTATCTCATCCATGTAACTTATTATCTATTGGTGTTAGCAAAATTTGTCCAAAACAAATTAGATAGCTATTTCTTCAATCTTTCGAAACATGTTTTTTTATTTATTGTAATTTTTTTAAAATTTTTTTTTTAAAATTTAAAACTTTATTTTTATTTTTTTTAAACGGGTACTTTTTTTTGCTCAAAAGAAAGCTTAGGTCTTTTCCAGTACGGTAGTTCTGGTTAAGTATAAAAAAAATCATTTGTTAGTCAAGACGAGGACTATTCAACTTTTAGCGTATGCAGTATTTTGAATTTTTTTCCTATTTGTGTGTAAGTATTTCTAAAACCTCTCTGCGTGCAGTTGTTTTCTATCAGCTCGGCTTTTCGAAAGTAAGACACTTCCACTACATATATTGCAAAACATTAAAAACGGTGCACTATATTCTCTTAAAAAAAACAAAATTCGCTAACAATAACATCTTTAAGTCCTGCCTACATTGTTTTTCAACTTGCAGTTGTTTCAGAGATATCGCTAAAAAAAATAACAATTAAAAAATTTTTTTTTTATTTAAAAACTCATAAAAACTTAAATTTCGGCAAAAACACCAAATAGTTTTGGTATAAAAACAGTTAGTTAAATATATTCCGAATGAAATGAGCTTTGTTTCATTGTAATCGGTGCACAACTTTTTATTTTATTCACAATTTACTGAGAAAACTTAGTTGATAAAAATCGCGATTTACATAAAAATAAAATTTTTTTAATGGGTGTGTGTTTGATGCTGTTCAATTTATGGACGTTTTGTCCTCACACTTAAATATGAGGTACATTTACTTAATTCTGAATAAAAGCGAAACGCGTTTATCGATTTTTACTATCTATGTCTCATTTCGTTCATAGGTTATGTGACTTAACGTGAAAGTATTAATGGCCAATTTTCAGGATTGACATTAAAACACATTTATGTTTAAAATCGTTTTAAATACAAAATTCTCTTCTTCACTAAACACTTAAATTAATCATAAGTCACCGATGTGGTACATTTAAATTCAACTTAAGTTTTCATTGGATTAACTTAGCAAGGTGGCCTCAATATCACAACAATACAAAAACAACAGACAAAGTAATAACAACAAGCTGTTTTTTTGAGACCACCTGTATTTAGACTATTGTATTCAGTAGTGCTACCATACTTTTATCTTAATTAAATAAGACTTTGCATATAAAACTCAAAAAATCAATCTGTTATTAAATACGATTTAAGTTTTTATGAAAATTAACATATAGATTTAAATACTATCCTGAAAATTGGGCATAAGACTTAAATTTGTTCCCGTTTTGGATTTTTAATGATTTTGAAAAGTACAAAATTTTTATTTTATTTTTACGTAAACAGCCATTACTCAGACATTTTTTTTGGTGATTTTAAAAAATCTGACTGCTTTTCAAAGCAAACTATTAAATTTTTTTATGAAGAGTAAAGTTATGATTTTTGAACTTTAAATTTTTGGAAAAAAGTCAAAAATTTTATTAGTACCTGTAACTTAAAAATGCGAGCTGATAGAGAAAAACGGAGATTTTATTTGAAATCAGCGACCTTAAATTAGTAAAAAAAATTGCATTCAACTTTTTATTTTAACATGCTGTGTTATTTTTATTTTAATATGCTTGTAGTTACAATTGTGACATGATTTTGAAGAGGACATTAAACCAAAATTTAAAAGTTTTCATTATACACAGAAAAAAAACCATTGTTAAATTAGAAAAATTTTAGAACAACATTGTTCAATATTGAATCCATAAACTGCTTTTTTCTGGTTTTGTATAGAAACAACAACAACACTGCAAGAAGTAAAACATATATTTTTTTTATTTGATACTTATAGTGTACAAAAACATGAAAAACATCTGTTTTTGAAGTAATAAGAGATTTTCATTATTTAAGTTCTAACTCTTATAGTTTTCGATAAAAACGCATTTAAATTTTTTCATAAAAAACATGAAAAAATACATTTTAAGAAGTGATAACAGATTTTCATTATTTAAGTTCTAACTCTTATAGTTTTCGAGAAAAACCCATTTAAAGTTTTTCATACAAAAACATGAAAAAAATATATCTTAGAAGTGATAACAGATTATCATTATTTAAGTTCTAACTCTTTAAGTTTTCGAGAAAAACGCATTTAAAATTTTTCTTAAAAAGCATGAGAAAATGCATTTTTAGAAGTCAGCACAGATTATCATTATTTAAGCTCTAACTCTTACAGGTTTCGAGAAAAACGCACTAAAATCCAATTCTAAAAATAATAACAGATTTCCATTATTTTAGTTCTAACTCTTATAGTTTTCGAGAAAAACGCATTTAAAGCTTTTCATACAAGAACATGAAAAAATCCATTTTTAGAACTGACCATTCCCATTATTTAAGCTCTTACTCTTACAGTTTTCGAGCAAAACACATTAATATCCAATTTTAAAAATAATAACAGATTTCCCTTATTTCAATTCGAACTCTTATAGTTTTCGAGAAAAACGCATTTAAAGTTTTTCATACAAAAACATGAAAAAAATATATCAACAGATTTTCATTATTTAAGCTCTAACTGTTATAGTTTTCGAGAAAAACGCATTTAAAGTTTTTCCTAAAAAGCATGAAAAATGCATTTTTAGAAGTGACCACAGATTTTCATTATTTAAGCTCTTACTCTTACAGTTTTTGAGAGAAACGCATTACAATCCATTTTTAAAAGTGATAAGAGATTTTCATTATTAATAATTAGTATAGTGGTTATTTTATTGAACTGTTAATGGTTTTTAATCCAAATTTAGATATTTTTAATTAGGCTTAAGTTCATTGAATTTAATTTTCATTAAATTATTTTTATGAAGACAGAAATTTTACAACATGAAATTAATTAAAATTTTTATTGATAATTTTTCATTCTTGACTGCGCTGAGATTTGAACCCAGGCGTTCACGGACAGGTTGCCCAGACTAGTTTCGATTGTAACCACACAATCTCTTCAGTGGGGTTTGCCGTCTTACTCACTCGGCTATTGCAGCCGGATGACGTCAATAGTCACACATCAATCTTTAAACCAAATGGTATTTCAACTTGGTAGATCGAAATTTGCCTTTGAATGAATGATTATATATTTTTAATTGATTTACATGTTCTTTCTAACTTCTGTTTTTTCGTACTTTTTGTCAAGAATTCTTCTTGAAATCCAAAGTACAAGAAGAATTCTTGACAAAAAGTACGAAAAAACAGAAGTTTTTGTCAAGAATTCTTCTTGAAATCCAAAGTACAAGAAGAATTCTTGACAAAAAGTACGAAAAAACAGAAGTTAGGAAGAACATGTAAATCAATTAAAATAGAGAGAACTTTTATATGGGCTCCGGAGAGAAGGCAGGGGGAGTATACCTGGTCGATTACCAGGACTCTATGGCCTGGCTATAATGCGGCGAGACCGCGTGTGCTACTTGGTCTCGGCCGGCACCAGATAAGGACGGTGATATCGCTCATTACGGGTCGCTGGGTTAAAGGTGGAGAAGACGGTGTTTCACTTTCTCTGCCACTGCCCCTGCTTAGTGGATATTAGGTTTAGGCATTTTGGGGGACCAGAATTGCCATGTCTGGAAGATAAGTCTAATATGAGACTGAAATCGATCTTTCTGTTCTGCAGGGAGTCGGGGTGGGTCGAGGCCGCCGTAACTTCTGGTGAATACTGGCTGACTCTTGTGAATGGCTAAGGGTATCACAAAGGGACCTTTATAAGGACCCAATTGAACCGTCCTCGTGTTGGCTGCCCATTGAACCTAACCTAACCTAACCTTCGCCTAACCAAAGACTTTCAATTTACATCGCTTACCAATACCCACACGGGTATTACTGCAGATTTATAAGCGAAGAGCACAGGTTTTCGTAATAAAATTTTTTTCAGTTTTTTTTTAAGTAGTTTTCGTCATAAATTTTTTTCTAGTTTATTTTAAAGAAAACAAATTGTTCAGAGAGTAAAAATTTTAACTGCGGCAAATTTAAGAAAGTGATTCTGCTGGTGTCTAATAATTGTAAATTTTTCTGTACAAACAATATACTTCATTGCTATCCAAAGGATAGCTAAGGTAAAATGTAACAAGTAGATACAAGATACTAGTCTGGTAGTGTATAAAGTCATTCCTAAAAATTTAAGGTATAGAACTATTACAAAAAGCTTTATAAAATACATAACTGAAAATTAGCTCATAGAATAAATTCGAAAAATAAAAAATGTTAAATATATGAAAGTGATTTAAGAAATAAATCTGAAATGGTCGCCCGGGTGGTATTGGTAAGGCAAAGATTGTGTTGGGAGTAGCTTCAAAATTATAAATCAAAAATATTGAGGTCTTGCTTTCGGTATAAAATATTCAATTTCATTTGTTTTTATTGGAACATATTTTTTCGACTTCCTTAAAATTATTAAAACGTTAGTTATTTTTTTTTTTTAATTTTTGTTGATAAAATATGGAAATTTGCTTCACACCCTATTGTCCATTCAATAAACCATTTAATGCATTTAAATAATTTTTGTTCATTTTTGTTTTTGCTTCTAGATAAAAGCGCGAATGTGCAGCCACACTTGTGGTGTAAAGGCATAATTTAATTTTTGTGAAAAAAAAACTTTTTTAAATATTCTATATGATGCTTTTTTACTTTTTATTTATTGCACTCTTTTTTTATTCAGCATAAATAAAATGCTACAAAATGTGCATTTGAAAGGAAGTCACATTTGGCATAGCGGATATAAATCACAAAATAATATTAACAATAATAAAAAAGGGAATTCATTTTGTATTTTTTATTTTACGTTTTATTAACGAAAAGGTTACACTTTTAGAATAACCTTGACTCCATTTTTTTTTTTACAAATTAATGTGATAGCAATAATAAAATAGAAATACGTATATTTTTACATTATGGCTTGAAGGTTGCGAATTTAAGCACAACATTCGTTTGAGTTGTGCTGTTTTGAAATCTATTTTTAAGTATCAAATAATTTGCTTTATCGTTGACAATAGTGGAAGGAAATTAACTTTTTTGTAGTTAGGATTTATTTGCATAAAAAGAACATTTTTAATCCTGATGTTAAATAGATTAACAGAAAAAAATATACGATTTCTTGATTAATACTCTATTTGGTCCATTAAAGATTTCCACAAAAGATTTCGAATTCGAATTGAAGGATAAAATGTAATCTAATTCAAGTGATTTTGACATAAAAAAGAGCCTCTAAGTATTGGCTGCCAATCCAACACCTCAAGCAATTGGTAATTCTGCTGAGAATATTATCTCTATTCAACCTGTACTTTGGCTCTGGATGGCAGCTGAAAGAGATGCAAGAAATGTACCTTTATCTGAAAAGTGTGATGATACGGAGTTCATATTCGACTCAGAATCAGATGGACTGGTTGAAAAGACTTTTTAAAAAGTTTCAAAATGTCTAACTGTATTTTCAGTGTTTTTAACGATAATGTTTTTTATTTAACGCTGCATTTACACATGAAAGTACTTTTATGGAATTTCTGTATACGTATTACAAATAAAAATTTTAATGAAATAGACGACTTTCTTGAAAATTTCTTTTTCGCTAACACAGGAAAGTGAAATTATATTTCAAAAATGTCATCAAAGCGAAAAGTTGCAAAAATTATTTTACTTCAAGAATTAAAAAAACTAGAAATGGAAAGTATATGTATGATTTATTATTCATATCCTATAAAATTGGGTATGAACGGTATAAATTTATTAATTTTATTGTACTTTGATGGTTTAATTTTGCTTCATTTGTGTTGTTTTGTTTACTACCTAATAAGAGTTGCAAAAGTTATTACATACACAAATTTATAGGCCAATCGTTGGAAATAATTATTACTGTTGACTTTTTAATGATATAATTGTTATAAAACACATAAATTCCCATTTTTTATGTATATTTGAAGAAAAATATTATAAATATAATTATACATGCGCACAAAAAAATTCAAAAATTATAGTATTAAATATTAATAAAGATTGTGCGTTTAAATTTGCATGTCTCTGTACTTAAAAAATTCTCTCATAATACATATGCAAACTATTTTTGAACACCAATGGATAAAAGCAAACCGTTCAACTAGGAGATTCAACTCCAAACGCCAGGACTGGCTTAATGATGATGATGAAAAACTTAGGTCGCAGATTACAAAATCTGTTGCAAATGCAAGCCCACTGCGACAAAAAGGATTAAAGGATAATGAAAGTATTCCCACGACCCCAAACTAAACCCTTAAAAAGTAGGGTTTCGTTAAAGTTTGGGCTTTGTTTATAGACTTAGAACTTTTTGAAGAGAAATATGAGATATAACGGGCATCTTTAAGGTAACATGGAGCTGGAATTTTACCCGGATACAAGCATGTTTCGAAAGCCAAAATAGATCCACGATCACTGCATGCGAGTTTACTGAAGTCCCTGTGAAAGCCAATATGTAGGGTCTTGTGGACCGTATAGCAAAATGGCTGTTGAAGAGTCTTACTGAAAATGTGGTAGCAATTCTTCATAAGAAACTTACGTTGATCAGTAAATGAGGCCGCGATGGATCATACGGATAAAGCGTTTATAAGCAAAATATATCTTCCGACGACGCTACAATATCGTACGGAAATATGGCATCTGCTTTTCCTTTGCGGCTAAAATCTGATTTTTTCTTACACTGGAAATATCGACGGCCGCCATCAATATATTATGGTCGACCAATAATGTTTCAGTTTGCTAGGGAATCTACGGAACTCATAAGGACCAAAGTGTAGGACATTCAAGAACAAATAAACAAGATTAAACCCACAAAGTTCGAAATCATCGAATGAAAACACATTGAATGTAGTTACAAGTTCCACATGACCATAGTTGACGAAAGATCCATAATCGAACTGACAAATACAACGTCAACATTGTCATGCCCATTTTGCAAAAAGATGCAAAAGATCTTCGGCAATTAAAACGATTCCACAAACGAATAAAATTTTGAATTACCATTGCACGCAAGAATAAGGTGTATGGTGTTCTTGTTAAAATAAGCGTAGACGCTTCCACAAGGGATGGAACATTTTGATGAAAGTACATCAAACAAAGATAAGGAAAGGATCCGAAAGAATCGAATACAGGATGCCTTTTTGAAACAAGTTGGACTAAAAGGAACTGTGCCAAGTACGGATACGGAAACTCAAACGACGGAAGCCCGTCGAGAAGATTTTTTGTAAATGATGAGGCTGCAACTCGAATCACTGGAATAAACAAGCAAATCGTTTAGGGATTGAGAGCTATCTTGAATGTTTTAAAACGCAAAAAAACATTTTTTCTGAAAAATATGGAGAATATGCTCTGAAAACTGCATCACTTTCAGCAGAATTATATCCACAAAAAAGTTGACCCCGACAGTTCATAAAATATTGTCGCATGGCGAAGATATAATTGAATATCAGACTTTGCCAATTGGAGAGCTTTCTGAAGATACACAGGAGTCCCTAAACGTATTTCATAAAAAAAATTGGTTGCTGAACACTTCTAAATCAAGACTGCGACAAAATAGGACCTCTTCAACATGTGAGCAGCATCTTCCGATCCCCTTATTTCATCACTGCGGCGTGTTAATTGACGAAAGACTTAGAAAATAATTAAAGTTCAAAAATGTTTAGTCCCAAAAATATTTAAATATTCTTTTACGGATTGTGACCAATATTTCACAAAAAATTTAAAAATAAATAATCTTTTCTGGAATAATTTTAAGTCCCAAAAGCCTTTTAAATAAAATATTAAAAATCATTTGGTTCAAAAGTTATGATTTTTGCAACGAAAAACTCAAATAGCGCCACTGTGCGACATTCGTATCACTACAAGCTGACCATCTATACATCTGCATACACGTTACAAGGTACAACAAAATAAAAATCTTGGTAATTGCTAATTAAAGGAAAAGTTTTTTTGGATGACAAACAAATATCATTGTGCTATAATTTAAGCGTTATTTCTAAACATTCTTTTTTACTTTTTCTATTAGCGGGATATTCTAAATGACATTGGATATTTCTTGTCCATCGATATTAGCGATAGTGCTTTGGATAATTTTCCATCACTCATACATTTAATTTAAATTTTTGTTCGATTTTTCGAACAGTAAATTTCATGCGTTTTTAAGGTAAGACAAAGAACTAATTTTTTAAACATTTATATATTGTAGGTGGCTAGCTACAAATATAAAAATAAATAGCTGATGGCCCCGGCAGCCAGTGCTAGTTTTTTTTCTCCAATATTATTCTTATATTTAACTATAAGTCTTATATCATAAATAAATAAAATAAATAAATAATAAAAATAAAAAGTCCTTACCCACTTCACTCCTCCCTTTTATAACAAAGGGGTAGGAAAAACATTAATTTTAGCATAATTTTACAACTGAAAACTTTGTATAAAATATAAAAAAATTAAAAAAGTGAAAACTTATTTAGATTGAAAAACGATTAAACTTTCAAAAACAACAAAAACATTTTTGTGTTATTCATTTGTGTTTTTGTAATTTGGCTTTAAAAATCCGGGTATCGACTTGTCGAACACTGGGCACTATTAAGCACTTTTTTTTCTCAAAAAAGCTAACTGAATCATCGCATATTACCATATTATAATGTTTCGCGAATTTTACGGAAATAAATTTATTCTGTTTTTTTTTATATAAAATCATTTTTTATTATACGTCCTTTGTATGAGCTGATCAATAAAAAGTTTATACAATATGAAATCTTGTAGGCAAATGGTGCCATATTTCGACGACATTCTTGCCGTCCATTTCCGTTACAGATTATGGTGCCTCTGTTCTTCGATTGTTAGAAAATATAGAGTTTGCAGATAGCCATATCGTGAATTTTGACAACTGTTTTACTTGTGTACAGCAGGTACTGTGCTAGCAAATAAAATCGGTGGAGCTGAGCTGAAACCCAGAAAATGTTTGGAAAGAGACGAACATGATTTTCAGTTTGACAGCAAAAATAAAATTTTAATTGCCGCTGGCAAGAAAATAAAAAAGTTAGAGTGGCCACCAAATTTGATCACCTCTACCGCATTGTGCCAGTGAAAAGATGGAAAAAGAAAAAAAAAATAGTGATGGCAGCATAATAGAACACGGTCGTTTCGTTAATTATAATAAGTCCCAACTATTATAAAACTTCAACCAGGGAATGGTAAGAATTTTCATGACAATGCTCTACAAAATGGGGTTTCATTTTTATTTATTTATTTATTTAAGTCTATGGATTTAAATCCGTACAGACTATAATTAAAATACGAACAATATTATTAGCTTATGTATTTAAAAACAAGATAATACTACGTTTAATGATACTGGCACTTAAAGAAAAGTCAACTAAATCATACATTTCATTAAAATCTTTACATATTCTCCGAAAAGGATCAGCATTTGCATAGTTTGTGTGAAAGGCCTGAAGATATAATGGTATGTAATTGCGAGTTGATCGCTGAGGAACGTTGAGTTTAACATTATTAAGCAGGAATTCCGAACTAACGTTACCATTAAGCAAATTAACTAAAAACGCAATGTTAAGCATTTTTCTTCGGCTTACTAGTGATGGTAATTTAACTCGTGCAAGTCTTACAGAGTAAGAAGGAAGTACTTCATAAGGATTCCAAGTTGAGTTTCCTAAGCAGAACAATAAAAATTGTTTTTGGACAGATTCTATTCGGTTTATGTGAACATCATAATCAGGATCCCAGATAATAGAGCCATATTCGATGATAGGTCTTACCAAAGATGTATATAACAGCTTCGTAATCATAGGATCAGTGAACTCCTTAGCCCAACGTTTTATAAAGGCAAGTACACCACGAGCTTTATTTATCGTTGATGTAATGTGTTTTATAAAATCTAATTTTGGATCAAGTAAAACACCAAGATCCAAAATCTCTTTAACTAATTCAAGTTGGCAGTCACCCAAAGTATAGACACCCAGAGGATTCCATTTTCTACAAAAGCGCATATGCTTACATTTTGTTAAATTGAGAAACATGATGTTGATATTGCACCAGTTATAAAAATTATCCAAATCATGTTGAAGATTGAGCATTTCCGATGATTTTTTGTAGCTTAAAAAGATTTTTACATCGTCGGCATACATTAACATATCGAGCAAAGAAGTGGTGTTGACCTTAAAAGATCTCCTCTTGAAATTCTTCGTTTATGAATGATTGGAAACATTAAATGAATGAAAATACTCAAGCTCGAGGTCTGTTGTATGTAAAATGTTCTTTATTTGCTTCCAATATTTCGATATTCTTTGAATATCATCATCAGGGAACACTGTAGTTTTTGATGCTGAAACGTGAAGAGCTATTACTCCTTTTTTTTTAGTTTATGTAAATTTTCATTAACCATTCCCCGATGATGATATTCAAAGAATATCGAAATATTGGAAGCAAATAAAGAACATTTTACCTACAACAGACCTCGAGCTTGAGTATTTTCATTCATTTAATATTGAATTTGAAAGGTCGAATAAAAATATAACTTAAAGAAAAAATGATTGGAAACTTTACTGTTTCCATCATTGTTACCAAAACCAAAGCATTAAATTGCAAAAAATAGTCTCCTATAAGAAAAACAACAATATAGAAAAAATAAAGCACAATAAGAAATGGAGTTGTAAGCAGTGAGGTATCCGTAGAGAAAAATTCCTATTCGTAGGGATTTTATTAAATGGGCGTAAGTTCTTTTTTGACAACTAGCAAGCACTGTCATAAGCCAATAGGGATGGGCAAATTGAAAAAATATATCGATGGACAAATTGAAAAAATATATCGTATCGATATTTTTTAAGAGTATCGATATTTATTAATTACAAATATCGATATATCGGTGTATCGAACAAAGTTTTCATTTGAAATCGAGGGACCGGCAGTTAATGCTTCAATAAAAAAATTTTTAAAAAAAGTAAAGAATATAAAATTTTTTTTTATTTAATATTTTTCCGCGCTTATTTTTTTGCTGTCATCTCTTAAAAAACCGAGACAAAACTGAACTGTGTAATCTATGAAAATGTACAACGGAAAAGCTCCGTTATATTCGCTTAAATTAGTTGAAAAACATATGATGCAATTCTTAAAAAACAAAAGGATTGTAAGCAGTTGAGCAACGGTTAAAATGTTGAATTTTATAAAAAAGAGATCTTAAAAATATCAAATTCGATAGTCGTAGATAAATATCGATGTATCGATATATGGGTATTTTTAATACCGGCGATATATATCGATTATAATTTTTTTAAATATCGATATTTTGATATATCGCTATTTATTGCCCATCCCTATAAGCAAAGCTTATTTTTATGCAACAAATGCAATGTTGCGTTACATACACTTTGTATTGAGGCATATCATGAAGGAAAATAATATACAGTTGAACCTCGGTTATCTGCGCCTCTAATAATCTATTACATCTATAACTATATATCTATCGTTAACCGTTCTTTACCTCTATTATCCATGCAGGCAACATAAGAGTTAAAACACGTCAAACCATCACGAAAAAATGGAATTTTCATCATCATCACCTCCGATTTCAATGAAATTCAACACAAATATCATACACTATAAGAGTATATTTAAACAAAAAAAATTTGATCCCAGTTTCTTTCGGGTTCCAAAATATGACGTCATAAAAGATGTGAAAAATGTTAAAAAATCACAAAAATCTCCTTACAAAAGGGGGTAGAACTTCTGAACTGTGCAAGATAATTTAGTTTTTTTGGTACCGTTTTAAAGGTGAAAGTGCACCCTTTAAAATTATATACTTATTGTGTTTTTTAAAGAAAAGGTCAATGGTCATTTTTTGGGGTCTTGAGTTTAAAGGTCCATATCTGAAAAAGTATATTTTTTAAAATTCTTAAAATTTTTCACATCTTTTATGACGTCATATTTCGGAAGCCGAAAGAATCTGGGGTCTGAAAATTTATGTTTTGTTAAAGTCCAATAACATACAACAGTTGTGGTAAATTTCATTGAAATCAGAGGTATTGTATCCGAACGGCATGATGGTTTGACATATTTTCACTCATAAGTATTTTTCTCATTTAATAATAAACACATACATAAAAATAATTTTATACTACATTGGTATATTTATTAAAAATATTATGATTATCCATGCTCAGCCCAGTCTCGTGCGAGCCGCATAATCGAGATTCAACTGTATATTTGTAATCTGTATAAATGCCTTGTTCTTTTTTTTTTTTTTTTGACTAAAAAAATTTATTGATTATCGTTTATAAAAAACTTGGTTTTTACATACTTACAATCAATAGGAACAATAGAACAAAAATTCTAAATAGTGCCCAATGTTCGATTGATCGAACACCATTTTTCTCAAAAACAAAAAAATTTGGACTTCAGCTTCGTGTTTTCCAGTCGCAAATTATCTATCAACCACCAAGTTTCATAAAGTTACTCGCAAAAAAAAAATCGCTGGGACGAAATGGGTTAATTAAAAAATTATCAAAAAACTTTGCCATTTCAAACAAGGTATACATTTATTTAATTAAATATTGACAATTCCCAAAGACAATTCTAAAATTCAAAATTAAATTTTTAATTTTCTTTCAACTAAAAAAATATTTGATGCAATTATCAGATTAATTAAATTTAAATACCTTTTAAACCATTTTTCTAATTGATAAAACAATTTTTTCTGTCCATGTTATATTGAAAGTTCAAGTTTAGTTCAAGTCAAATTAGTTGAAAATTATTAGTCGCAATTGCATTTCAACTTCTCAGTTTTTATTTGTTACGCCTTAAAGAAAAGAAAAGGTAAAATTATTGGTATTTCTGTACCAACGGAATTGCTGGAGTGAACCCCTGTATATTTCTTGTGTGGGACAGTTTTTGTTCACGCTTTTACCTTAATTAGGTAATGCACTTATATTGTCATTTTAAAATGTTTAGAAAAAAGTTAAGGTTTGTCGTTTATAGGGAGATCGAACGGTTATTATTCGACCGGTTTTAACCGGTTATTTTAGCTTTGCCCAAGTCGGTTATTTTAAAAAGCCCATTTTTCGAATATCGAATAAACCGGTTATTTTGGTATAATAAACCGGTTATTTTAGTACTGTGTAATTTATATAAATTTTCTTACTCTTGTTGTAGTTGTACCCGTAATTTAAGTATTTTCTAATTGAATATTGGCCAAACTTGAACTTTTTATGAAGAATGTCAAAACAAAATTTAACAAAATTCAAAAAACATTATGAACACTGTAAATACAAATCGCTTATAAAAGCGTGTGGTCTTGTAGAAAAAAAACCAAAAACTATTCAAAATACTACAAGCACGTGTGCAGTTAAAAAGTAAATAGTAATTTGTGCAAGAGTATTCTAAATATTAAATATATTTTTATATAAAGGTTATCTCTAGATATTTTTCGAATGCGATTAAAAATACAAAGTAGGTGCTTGAAGTGCCCTAAAATGATAAGTTACAAATGTTCTTCCATGTCACGACTTACTAATCACCTTTAATTAGTCTACATGCTTGACATTAATGTGCTCCACATAAAACTTAACTCCGTTCGAAGTAGTTCTAAGGAGACGACAAATACTACTTAACTAAAATACGCTGCAAAAATGAATCATTGGGTGAAATATTAGCCCGTTGTGTTGCCGAGGACGAAATGCCCGTTAAGGCACTAAAAACTCTTAAGTAGTTCTAGCATCTCTTAAAACACCAAGAACTAAAAAACAAAATTGAAGAAACCAAAAATTGTCATGGAATGTTTTATATTGTAGTCGGTGAATTGACTAATATTTTACACAAAAAGAATGTTCAGTTCACTATTCGTTTCTATAATGCTGAAACAAAATACTTTGAAATAGATAATCCTGGCTAAAAGGTTTTGTTTGCAACTTTTGAAAAATATGGTTGATTTATATAGACATGCTTAACCACCAACAAATTAAAACTCTTTCAAAATAAATTTGAGAGAATATTTCAAATAATAACTTTATAAAATTCTTATAATTTATTTGCTTTTGCAAAACGTTTGTATAGATCAAATATCATTCAACAGTTTCTAAATTACATTATACAAATGTCTTCTTAAAAATAAAGTTTATTAAATCAATAAAAAATTGTTGAAAATTAAGCTAAAGTTTGATCAATTTACTGCTCCCACTTTTCTTGGATTTTATCGTAAAATATTTGTTAGGTCTGATCTAAGTCATTTCTATGTATTTTGTTGGTTCCTAACCTTTGCAAATTGTATTGTTTTTATTCCAATTAACGTTTTATTTTAAAAACTTATTTGATTTTTGTGTTTTTAAGTATTCGAATTAAAACCGGTTACCCGGTTATTTAAAAATTGCTTAACCGAAAACCGGGTTTTTTAAAATAGCAACTATTCGTAATATTCGAAACCCGGTTATTGAAAAAAGTCGAATAATCGATCTCCCTAGTCGTTTACAAAACCCCTAAATAATTTAACCATTTTGAAAATGTTAATAAATAAACAATTTTGTTATCTTAAGGAAACGTTTAACATATTTATATAAAATATTATAAGAAAAGTGTGACTTTATTAAGTCTAATATATTATTATTATTATTATCTTTAAAATAAAATCTAAATGACAAAATCATCTCTTTTGTGGGACATTTGAACACAAACACACTCAATATGCTAATGTAAATACATTAAATTTACTACTATTGCCATCAAACTTCCCTTTTGGTGAAATCCTCATTATGTTGCAAAAAAAGCATTAAACTATGTTTAATGGTAAACGTGTATTAACGTTAACTGCGAAACCTTTAAAGCTAAAAAATTCGTTGCGATAATAACTTTATAATTTCTTGTTATTGGATTACAAAAAATTTAGAACACGCTAGCGTGTTTACATCCGCCCGTAGCATAATTTCTTGTAGTTTTTTTTTACAGAGCAATAAAAACTATCCTGACACACAATAGCCAAATATTTCAATACAAAGAATATATTCGTAAAACGTGCTGTGAATAAACAAAAAATAAATAAACTGAATACTAATTTTAAGCAGGTGCTAAAGTAACGACGACTCCTTTATTTATGGTAAATTTTAGAGAAAATACAAAAACGGCTTAGATGATATAACCTTGTTAATTACCGAAGGCCTTATACATAAAAAATTATAGGCTAAAGCTTTTTTCACAATGCCAGCAACATTTTCGTCTTGTTTTCTATCTTATTTCTTCCCAAAGTATTTCATATATTTTTTTTTTTCATTTTTCGAACAAAAATTTAACTAAAGTTATTTTAAAGAGTTGAGTCCAAGGATGTTAAATGAGGTTTTAAATTTGGTATCAACTTCCAAAATAAAATTTACTTTTTGGACCTTCGGGTTACCAGTTTTTTAAATTTATTAAACAACAAAAAAAAAGGCACATAAAACTTTCAATTGTACACAAAAAAAAAAAAAAAAAAAAAATACAAAACTTAACATTAACATACATTATATGTACACAGAAAAAAGTTTTTTGTCAATTAAAAAAATGGCTTAAAAAGTATTTAAATTTAATTAATGTGATAATTGAATAAATTATTTTTTTTAGTTGAAAGGAAATTAAAAATGTAATTTTCATTTAATTAACATTTTAGTTGTTTGGAAACAAATTTTTAATTAATAAAAATATTAATTAAATAACAAAAAATCTAAATTGACGTTTTTCGTTTAAAATAAAATAATTTGAACTTGTAAAATTGTTGTTGAGAGTGGTAAATATTTAATTAAATAACCCATTGCTTGAAATGGCAAAATTTTTTGATAATTTTTTTTAATTAAAACTAAAAATATCATTTATTGAAAAAGCAAACAATATGTTGATTTCGCACCTATTACCAAAATGATTATATTGATTGCTAAAAATTGTAAAATTGTGAATATTTTTTTTTTAAGAAATTATACTTGTTATTTTAATAAAAAAAAAGATCAAAACACTTTGCCATTTCAACAAAACAAACAATGTGTTAACTTATTTAATTAAATATTGACAATTCTCAACAAATTTAATTTTTAATTTTCTTTCAACTAAAAAAAATAATTTATTCAATTATCACATTAATTAAATTTAAATACTTTTTAAACCATTTTTTTAATTGATAAAACACTTTTTTCTGTGAATTTTACAATTTTTAGTAATCAATATAATCATCTTGGTAATATGCGCAAAATCAACAACTTGTTTGCTTGATATTATGAATTTGGTATAAATTTGGTTATTAGAGAAAGTTTTTAATTTTTTCTGTGTTTGAATAAAATAAGTTACACGCACGTCTTATAAATACATGAGATCAAAATCAGGCACTTATTTAATTACAAAAAAAAAAAAAAAAAAATCAGACCGTCAAAAATTAATGGAATATTTGATCTCAAAGAACAATTACACACAGATTACACATGAAACTAATTACACATGCAAGTAGAAATTGCATACAGATTTATACATATGCATATAATTTTACATGTACCCAGACTTCAAAATAGTCCGACGTCTTCGAGATATCTGAGAGAAACGACGACAACAAAGTCAGAATCAAAAATTCAGAAGTATTAGCCGACACTCTTATTGTTTTCTGACATATAGCTGAAAGAATATGGAAAAAACTATAATCTAATAATCGCACAGATTTCTATCACAAGCCTTTTATTTAATTGCAACACAAAGGTTTATAATAAAAAATTTTACATGAATCTACATAAATACATACGAACCATTTTTTTTATTCTTTTTTTACCCAATAAAATATGTAAAATAAAATAATTTTCATTTTAAAGAGAATTGTAAGTATTTAAAAAAACACATAACACATAAAATCTCAGACTCATCTATATGAATTCAATCAGTAATCTGTCGGACAAATCGGTTCCTAAATTCACCCCGATATATCCATGAGGAATCGATCAGAAAGCGGCCAGACAATACGTATTACCACTGTCTGATGTAGGGTTTGCTCTTTGGTTTTAATCGAAATCGAAACCACGGTTTTTAATGCCTAAAAACCGAAACCGAAAACCGACAAAAACCTCGGCTTTTGCTTTAAAGTATATTTATGCTTAAAGAAATGACAAATTATATATGTACACTTCGTACTTCTTATAAATTTATTTTAAAAAACAACCGAAACCCGAACTGAAACCAATCGGTTTTAATCATTTTAAAGCCAAAACCGCGGTTTCTCATTTTTACGGTTTTTAGCAAACTCAAGTCTGATGGAAATATTGCTAAAATCTATAAGAATGATGTCATACATTTGCAAGATTCAGACAACGTCGGATTATCTTGCTGGCTGTGGAGCTATAGTAAACACTCATAACGTTAACACTCATAAAAGGAAATATTCCACCTGTCACGCTTAATAATTCTTTCCTTGCTCTGCAAAAAATAATTTAAAGTAATAAGCAATGATATATTGTATATTTTAATTAGTTTATACAATATTAAAAGCGATTCATCTTTATACCCCCCACTAAGGATTCGAATATTTCAGAAGTGGGCTATAAATGGTATCAATAAAATATAAATTAATCTTTATAAAACCTGACCTCAAAGTTATATGATTTGTGTCAGAAAAATTTTAAGATGTATTGAAGGGATTTTCAGAAGGGGATTATAGATAGTTCATCACAAAATTCGGTAGAGTAATTTTTTTTTTTTTAAAGAACCTAAGTTAGACAAAATATCAATACAGTAATACAAATTAATGCTTCTTAAATTGCTTTTCACCATGGCACCTTTGGTAAATTATGGATTGATTAACACAAAATTACATGATGCTATTTCTGGCCATATAAGATTAAATTGTGCCAAATGTTACAACGATATTTGTTACGGGTTTAGTCGTATTGATATGATTTTCAAGAGTGGGCTGTGGTTTATATTCGTATCAAGCTATGACAGATCACATTTTAATGCAATAGCATGATTTGTTACGGGTTTAGGCCAACTAAAGTGTTTTCCGACACTGGGCTTTAAAGGGGGGCTGTAGTAAAAGGTGGACCGACAAAATTTAATAGTACTTGTAAGACTTCCAGTCATATAGAACGAATTAATGCAAAATTAAATAAGAATCGGTATATTCTGGCGCTACAAATTAGGAATTATTGCCCCAAAACAAAAATAAAAATTGACCCCAAATTTGGGGCTATTTTTCATAATGCAATATGACCCCATTTATGTAATAAAAAATTCCCCCAAAAAATGAAAAATAGCTCAAAATAGAAAATGAAATATGACCCCAAATTTTTAATGAATTTTAACCCCAAAAAAGTTAACATTAAAAAAACACAAAGAAATTTATGTTTAAAATTTGGGTTGGGTTAAGATGCCCGAAACTTAAAATCCCATATTAAAAAAGCCGAGTTTCAAAATCCCAAGTTTAAAAATCCAGAATTACAAAATCCTGATTTTTAATAACCTGATTAATTATGCAGTTTTGGTTTTAAAAATCGCACGATACACAGCATGGTTGGGCCCAGGACTTTCTCCTCTAACACTTCTGCTTCTACTTCGTAACCTGGAAGTTCGTAACGCTCCAGCCGTGGTAGCCTGAAGGCCGGAATTTCGGTCCTTACGGTGAACAGTACCAGTTCCGTTTGGTTCGGGATCACTCCCAGCCCGCACTCCCAGCGCGCACCCTCGGCCCCAGTTACTGAGTGCCCCCAAAGCACTGCACATAATGTCACTCATCACATCCAGAAACATACCCGATACTTATAACATCACGTCATCCGCGTAGGCTACCGCCTTGATGCCCTTTTTATCCAGGCTGGTATGAATCGAGTTAACAAGAATGAGCCAGAGTAGAGGAGATATCACTCTACCTTTGGGTTTACCCCTTCTAACACTCCTTGACATACCGCTGTTACCAAGACGAATATAACGGTCCTTGTCTTCAACATGCTCACTAACCATCTAATGATTTACTCCTGTACATCTACTGTACATCCAGTGAAGGACGCCCTCAATATCCAGGAAGGCCAACATGGTATATTGTTTACATTCCAATGATCTCTCTGTAACCCTTACTACTTCGTGTAGCGCCGTTTCCGTAGAGCGACCCTTAAGATAGGCGTGTTGACTGCATGAGAGTCTTGATGCACTCTCCAGTCGATCTCTTATATTTTCCAGTTCAACATATTAACAATAAATTAAAAATATTTTTGATCGGACTTTATATGATAGTGTTATTTTTATAAAATAATTAGGGCAGTATTTTTTATGGTGGAAAACATTTATTTTTCCATTTTTAGAAACGTCATATAATTATTTTTCATTTTAGAGAAAGACTGGTTAAATGTCTATTTTTTTTTTGTATGAAAACCTTTTTAAATATATGTTTATTACATTGTGTGGAATAAAGTATTAGCGGAATTCACGGTTTGCTATTGTAGAACTTGTACATCTTGTAGGTTTTGTAAATCTTTATTTACAAAAAACAACAACAAAATGCATACATTTTAAATTTACTTTGCTAAAGCCATCTACAATACTGAAGTTTAAAATGTATGCACTTTGTTGTTACGACATTTTAAATCAAGATTTACCAAGATTTAAGGTCTACAATAGCAAACCGTGTATTCCGCTTATATGTAGTCTTATTTGTACATATTTTTAGGAACAAAAGCCCTCATTATTTTAAAAATTAATAAAAAAAAATTCGTTATAAGCATTCACAGTTCTTAAACTTAATTTTTCATTCCAAAACTGTCAATTAACAAATTATACGAGTATTTAATGACTAGTTTAACCAATAAAGTCATTAAACAAGAATTCATAAAAAGGTTTGCGTGTTTTAATTATACAAACATTTTAACTACTTTGAATAAAAATGTGTGTTTTCTTGAAGACTACATTCATTATACCCTACAATGCGTAACATCGTTAAAAACTTAATACAGAAAATATGTTCCGAATCTACTTTTTCAGATTTTAAATTTATGTTCAGGGGTAATCGAACACTTACTCGACTCGAAAGCAATTCTAATTCTGCTTATTTGAGTCGATACTGAACTAATCTAAATTATTTTTTCAGTGTTATAAAACTCAAATAAATGATTTGCAGCACTGAAAAAAATAATGTCGATTCGTTCAGTATCGACTAAAAGAATTTGTAATAAAATTGCTTTCGAATCGAGAAAGTATTCGATCACGACTGCCAGAATTAGCCCGCAGAACTCAATTTTCTTAAAAAAAAGTTTAAAATGTTATAGATTTTTTTTTTTTGTTTTTTTATTACTAAATTTTTCTTTAAAGAAGCGTGTATTTTAACCTTAATACTATCTTTATTTGAATGTTTGATATACAATAGACTTAAAAATGATTTTCTAATCTTTGGTCTTTGACACAGAAGTAGTTTAAGTGGTTTTTGCCAGCAAGTGCTTAATTTATATTTATAAGTCTGACAGTAGGAAAGAAAAACAAAATTGAAAATTAAAATAGAAAAAACAAAAAATATATAAACAACAAAATAAAAATAATGGCAAAATATAGAAAACAAACAACCAGCCGGATGTAGTGTTTATAACCAGAAAAGCTTGAACGCCATTTACGAGTTAGCACGAGCCAGCCAGAACATTTTAAATAGAGAATATAAACATACATACATACATACATACTTATGTACATACATTCATAAAAAATTAGCATTACAAAGTAGCAGCCCGCCATTCAACCATCCAGCCATAGAACGAATGTTACAATTATTGTAAGGACCATCAAATTCACACACACATTCACACAAATGCAAACAGTTACATACAAAAAAAAAAAAAAAAAAAAAAGGCATGGAAGAGAAGAGGTGGTTGACACAAGATTTTATATTGCTAAGCTGTTTTATTTCGTCATCAACTAGTTTTTGTGGTCAATGTATTTTTATACACATTCCTTCTTTTCTTTTGTCGCTTTTTCTGCTTTAATGTTCTACCACAGAAACTAAAAGCAGTAGAAAAATCAAAATAATTAAATTGCCACTACTAGGACACTGGGACTACATATACGACCACAACAAGACAACAAACAGGAAAAACAAAAAAAAAAAAAACAAAAATACATGAGGAAAGATTTCGCTCGGTGTTTCGCAAATGTAGGCCACTAAAATGCTCAATTTTAAATAATATACCTAATTCGCCTTGTACTCCCGAAAGCAGAGTTCAGCATAATAAGATTCCTACTCAAGTAAAAAAGCGCATGTTTCTCTCTTTATAACTCTCTTAAATGGTTCCATTATTTCTCATTGTTGGCAAACACTGACCTAAGTTTTTTTGAAAATTTCCCTCAATTTAGTACACGTTTAGCAAATTAAGTGTGTTATACAAAACAAATGCTAGTGTTGAATTTTTATAATTTTTCCCCTTCTAAAGAGCAAATACACTTTAGAACAATAACAAAAAATTTGGAACAAATATCCTCTTAGGATGTTCAATTTAAAGTTCAATTCCTTTGAATAATTCAGTAGTCATTGTGTATTGAAGACACAAACATTCGGATGAACTGTGTATATGTGGGTTACTTCTTTATATGAACTACATGCATGTGTATATGTTGTCACTTCATTAACAGTGTTGTTGTAATGAAATTTGTTTGTATTGGAATTTGTTTGTATAAGTATTGCACATGCATGCTTCTGCATAAATTTTTGTATAATAACATTTAAAATTGTTCTTGAGATTTTTTTCTTCTTACCTACAACTCTAAACATTTGATGCATGGCGTACTTCAAGGTTATGCTGAGGAATGGAAGACTGCTAATAAGTTAAGTTCTAAAAAGTATTAAGGATCTTATGTTTATTTTAATTTATAGTTATACAAATTTCCTTACAGTATTCAATTGTATGTATAAATTTAAATCTTTTATACGAAGCATATTAATTTATATTTGAAGGAACAGGGAAGAACTAGAAATAAAATTGCTTCCGACTCGAAAAAGTATTCGATCACGACTGCCAGAATTAGCCCCCAGTAGTGTTTAATTATTTTTAAGGGGATTTTAAAACAAATTGATATATTTTGAAATCCAACACACAATTTTATCTCCATTGTATTCCCTTTATTTTTCGAGTATAGGAAAAATTGTTAAAAAAAGCTATATTCTGTAAAAATTTGTATTAAGCCACTATTTTACATATCAATATATCAAACTTAAGGCCAAAAACGATGTACGTATACTGAAAATGGTCAGAGCCGGCTTATGATTTTACTGGGGCTAGAACAAAGTCCCCAATAAACCAGGGCTGTGGAGTCGGAGTTGAGGTTTTTGTACCGTATTCGAAGTCGGAGTCGTAGTACCCACAAAAACTCGCGACTTCGACTCCAAAATTTTTCGGCATTCAAAATTTAAAAAAATTTCTAATAATTAGTATTGTGGTTATTTTATTGAACTGTTAATGGTTTTTAATCCAAATTTAGATATTTTTAATTAGGCTTAAGTTCACTGAATTTAATTTTCATTAAATTATTTTTTTTTTATGAAGACAGGAATTTTACAACGGTTTTAGGTGTATTTTAATAATTTTCCAGAGTAAGCATAATATTGAACATTATATGGTAAATTAAGGACCGAGCTTCATGAAATTTTATAGTGAGATTTTTAGTTCTATAAATCTTTGACCTACCAAATTGCATGCTATTGTACATTATTTGTTACGACTTAAGGCGTCCTAAGCTGTTTTCCGAGTGTAGGGTTAATATGGGGCCTAGGGTAAATTATGGACCGATCTTTACGAAATTTGACAGTATGATTTCTAGTCCTATAAAACTTTGACGTAGCACATTTTAATTTGATAGCAATTTTTGTAACGGTTTAAGACTTACAGTATGATTTCTAGTCATATAGAACGAGTTTGTGCAAAATCCAAACAAATTTATGTAGTTACATCCACCCAGCAAAAACTTTACTTACCTGGTAAGTTAGCAAATAACATTGGAGAAATATAAACACTACTTATTTTTCGGCTGAATAACTACTTATTTTTGTTCGAGTTGTCCACAGAATTCAGTAGTTACAATACACTTACTAGAAGTCACAAAATATCTAGTTATTATTTAACTACCAGTAAGTTGAATTGTAAGTACTTACAATATACTTACTAGAAACCAAAAAATAACTAGTTTTTATTCAATTGGCGGTAGTAAATAGACCTAATAAGTAGTTATGGAGCTAGTTACCAGTACTTAAATATTCAGTACTGAAAACAAGACAACTAAAATGTAGTTACTTAGCTGATTATTAGTAAGCAAATATTCATTACTGAAAATAATAGTAGTGAAAAGTACTTACTGAAGTCATTACTAGCAAGTACTTATTGATGTTTTCAGAATAATGACAATTGTAATGACAACTACTTACCAGGTAACGTATGAAATAACTACGACCTATTACCAAAATTCAAAAAGTTTTTCCTGGGCATATGCACATTACATATAGTTATTTATGTAAAAGAGAATAGCTATTATGTCATCATTAAATGTATATTAATAGTTACCTTTTATGTTTGTTGATCCAATGTTTTAATTTTAAATTTACAGTCTTGTGACAATATTGAAAACAATAGTCGGAAGACGTTTTTAGGCGTTATCATTTAAATGTTGAGAATACGTTGCAAATTCGTGAATCCAATGTTGTAAATTTAAATTAAGAGTATTGTGGCTGCAATAAAAACAAGAGTCGGAAGACGCACATTTGGCGTTATCATTTTATTATTGTAAGTACATTGTTAATTTGGTAAACAGTAAGTTGTATTGATGTTGATAGAACCCCCAACAACGTCGGCACAGCTTCGTGCTGATTGTCTTTTTCTGCCTGGGTATTTACAAAAGTGATACTTTTGAAAGGTAATGTGTAACTTATAAGAGTTATTTTTTAGAGTTTTTATAACTACTTATTTTCGGAAGTATTTAGGTATAAAAATAATGACTTACTTTTGAATGTGTTCATTTGGGACACACCTTGTAAAATTCCTGGGTTCTTTCAGTAGAATTGGTAGTGTATTTTGACATTTTTCTGATTACTTCAAACATTATTTTTTAGGCTAAGTTTTTACTGTAGTACAAATATCCTTTTTTAAAACACTTAAAATGTTAAAAATCCAATTCTTGGCGCATTAAGCTTATGTTTTGTTAAACTTACAATCAATAATATTTTTATGACCTTTTAAACCAAATAAAAAATCTCTTTTACGAATCCCAATCATTCAGAACACAAAATGCAATCATGGTTGGTAAAACATAATTATGTACATGAATTGCGAAACATGAAAGTTTATAATTAGCGAAGGATTTGGAGATAAAATGAACGTCCCTGGACTACTTCCATTAACATCTTAATACCAAACTTTTTTTTTTGAAAATTAAATGGTTATTTAAATACATCTCTAAAGAAATATAATTGGTATTTTGAAGAAAAAAAGTGGCGAGTTTTCATCACAAACACCCTGCAATGATTTATCCGCTGGGATATCATTGTTGTCCAATAACATTCGCATACCATTATTTTCCTTGTATTATAAGATGCGATATTTTTATTAAAGTCCTTTAAGTATATTCCAATTAAATGAATTGTTAATTTCATAATTTGTTTTCGGGATGTGTCCCTCCTGCACCTCCAATTTCGTCCACCTATTGTCGGATGTTGTTTATTGATAACCAAAATGCTTGCAATACTTCTCCATTCCCGTCCATTTTTAGACAGGTTGTGAACTCAAAACTAGCTATGCATACGAACTTCAAACAATTTTTTTATTACCGTTCTCCAGGTATAAAGTAGTCTATTTTGTACCACGCCCGCTTCTGAAATTCCCAAATTTTGTTAGATATTGTGCATTGATAATGAAGATAAATATTTGTCCCAAATTTGGAAACTTAAGCTCTTGCCGTTCTCTAGATAGACATAAATCTATAGCCTACATAAATCCTATGGATCCTTCCAGAAAATCAGCATTATACTGTACAATTTTCATAGATATCGGTTCAACGGTTAAGACTTTAAGGTACAAACAAACAAATAAACATCCAAACATAAATAATTTCAGTTTTATATACGAGTACATATCTTTCATTTTCTTCAATAGTAACATAACTCAAACAAAATCCATTTCGAGATAAACGCATATAAAGTTTTTGTTTTGCTTTAAACACTTCGAAAAAATAGCTACATAGTTAGGCATGTTCTACAAATCGAAATGATGTGGATTACAAATCGCACAAATTTTGGAACCGAGCCTGTAAAGAAAGTTCATAAAAATATTTCATTTTATATATTTACTTCAAAATTCAAAAAGTTTTTCCTGGGCATATGCACATTACATATAGTTATTTATGTAAAAGAGAATAGCTATTATGTCATCATTAAATGTATATTAATAGTTACCTTTTATGTTTGTTGATCCAATGTTTTAATTTTAAATTTACAGTCTTGTGACAATATTGAAAACAATAGTCGGAAGACGTTTTTAGGCGTTATCATTTAAATGTTGAGACTACGTTGCAAATTCGTGAATCCAATGTTGTAAATTTAAATTAAGAGTATTGTGGCTGCAATAAAAACAAGAGTCGGAAGACGCACATTTGGCGTTATCATTTTATTATTGTAAGTACATTGTTAATTTGGTAAACAGTAAGTTGTATTGATGTTGATAGTACCCCCAACAACGTCGGCACAGCTTCGTGCTGATTGTCTTTTTCTGCCTGGGTATTTACAAAAGTGATACTTTTGAAAGGTAATGTGTAACTTATAAGAGTTATTTTTTAGAGTTTTTATAACTACTTATTTTCGGAAGTATTTAGGTATAAAAATAATGACTTACTTTTGAATGTGTTCATTTGGGACACACCTTGTAAAATTCCTGGGTTCTTTCAGTAGAATTGGTAGTGTATTTTGACATTTTTCTGATTACTTCAAACATTATTTTTTAGGCTAAGTTTTTACTGTAGTACAAATATCCTTTTTTAAAACACTTAAAATGTTAAAAATCCAATTCTTGGCGCATTAAGCTTATGTTTTGTTAAACTTACAATCAATAATATTTTTATGACCTTTTAAACCAAATAAAAAATCTCTTTTACGAATCCCAATCATTCAGAACACAAAATGCAATCATGGTTGGTAAAACATAATTATGTACATGAATTGCGAAACATGAAAGTTTATAATTAGCGAAGGATTTGGAGATAAAATGAACGTCCCTGGACTACTTCCATTAACATCTTAATACCAAACTTTTTTTTTTGAAAATTAAATGGTTATTTAAATACATCTCTAAAGAAATATAATTGGTATTTTGAAGAAAAAAAGTGGCGAGTTTTCATCACAAACACCCTGCAATGATTTATCCGCTGGGATATCATTGTTGTCCAATAACATTCGCATACCATTATTTTCCTTGTATTATAAGATGCGATATTTTTATTAAAGTCCTTTAAGTATATTCCAATTAAATGAATTGTTAATTTCATAATTTGTTTTCGGGATGTGTCCCTCCTGCACCTCCAATTTCGTCCACCTATTGTCGGATGTTGTTTATTGATAACCAAAATGCTTGCAATACTTCTCCATTCCCGTCCATTTTTAGACAGGTTGTGAACTCAAAACTAGCTATGCATACGAACTTCAAACAATTTTTTTATTACCGTTCTCCAGGTATAAAGTAGTCTATTTTGTACCACGCCCGCTTCTGAAATTCCCAAATTTTGTTAGATATTGTGCATTGATAATGAAGATAAATATTTGTCCCAAATTTGGAAACTTAAGCTCTTGCCGTTCTCTAGATAGACATAAATCTATAGCCTACATAAATCCTATGGATCCTTCCAGAAAATCAGCATTATACTGTACAATTTTCATAGATATCGGTTCAACGGTTAAGACTTTAAGGTACAAACAAACAAATAAACATCCAAACATAAATAATTTCAGTTTTATATACGAGTACATATCTTTCATTTTCTTCAATAGTAACATAACTCAAACAAAATCCATTTCGAGATAAACGCATATAAAGTTTTTGTTTTGCTTTAAACACTTCGAAAAAATAGCTACATAGTTAGGCATGTTCTACAAATCGAAATGATGTGGATTACAAATCGCACAAATTTTGGAACCGAGCCTGTAAAGAAAGTTCATAAAAATATTTCATTTTATATATTTACTTCATGCTTTGGGTACCAATTATCTTTACAAGAATCACTGTTAATAAACAGCAAAAACTCATTATGTGAATTATAGAGATCAAAATCTCGTTCGATTCATTTCGATTTCTAGATCCCTTCCGATTATCTTCAAACGAGGAAAGTATAAAATATACAAAGGTGAATTTTATACACAACATAAAAAAAAACATAGCGAACAATACTGCATCACTAATCTAAAAATTAAATTTTTCGAGTTATGTCACTAGTGAAGTAAATGAGCGATATTTTGATACATATTTTAGCATTACAACTTTGTCTGCATGTATTGACAAATTTATTTTGAAAATTTTTAATCTTTCAACTAATTAAAAAAATAATAAATCACTAAAAAAAGTATTTATCCATGCTAAATTATGATACATTTTTAGTTAATTTGCTTTTAATTTAAGCACATATAAATCCACGACACAAAAGATTACCACGACTACGGTTGTTTTTGGAACACGCTGGTTGACAAAAACCTTGCACATTTGGCTGTCAACAACAATTAATCGTCAAAATTACCCTTAATTACACTGTTGAAACTAATTTAGTATTAATTTGTGTATAATCCTAACCGAATTCTAATGTGTATTCCGTAAATTTAAAGTAACAATTTGGCGCTAAATATCGGGGTTGGGAAAAACATTATATTTTCCATGAAAATACTTTCTATATAAAAAGCGAAAATAAAGATTTTAAATTAAAGTTTCATATCGTCACCTAAAATGCAAAAGGGCGTAACAAAAAAATTAATTCGAAATAGAGTTCTTGATTGATTTTTGTTCGTTTTATAAAACTACATATTTACAAAAAAATTGAGATCCCTGCGATAAAAAATTGCGACTTTATTAAAGAAATTCAAACGCCAACTACACCTTGTTGTTATTGGTTTTGTAAAGTATTTTGCTTCTCCTGTAAAAAAATAAAAAGTGTTGTTACGCCCTTTTGTATTTTAGGTGACGATATATGCAATTAATGTATATAAACTACTGATAGAGATCCCTATACACAGAGAAAAAACAAGGTTGTGGTAAACATATTCTAAGACAGTGGTGATCATTTCATAGAGCAATTGCTTTCAGTTGTCTTTCAGACGGCAAATAGTGCACATGCTTGGCGGATGCTTTGCTTGATTTTAAAAAATAGTGCGTAAAAAAAATATTCGTACCATTACGAAATGCATTTTGGTTATCCTTCATGCCTTTTGTGTTATAAAACATTTAAAGGGTACGGGGAATTTTGCCACAAAAGCATTAGCATAAAAACCTATATTTAATTGTATGCTTTTGCTCCCGTAAAAGTAAAAAAGTTCCTATTTTGAAATGAATTTGAAAAATATTTCTCAAGTCATATATAATAATTTCTTCTCTGAAATGAACTGAAATTCCTTAAGAGACCCTGATAAGCCCTTAACTAAAGTGAAGATCTTCTTAACCATTAAACTTCGGTGAATAATTGAAGGTTATTGTGTTAAGTATTTTTGATTTTAAAATATCCAACAAATTTTCTATGTAAAGGCTTGATGTGCTTTTCGTGTTTTTAATTTAGTATCTGCTTTGCAGTCTTCATTATTGAAAAATCGTTTATAACATTTCATTTTTCTCACAAGAACTAATTCATGTTATATTTGACAATTGTTCAAACTGTAATATAACAAAATTTTAGATATTTGTTATGCGCAGTTAATTTGAATTCTTCATATTTTTCAATATCATATCGATACATATATTTGTATATTAATAAAATAAAAAGTAAATTGATTGTTTTTTTTTACCTTTAAAATATAAGGAAAATTATTTTGTTTAACCAATAGCAAATTACTTGTGTATTGAAGTATTAAACAGATGTTTTAAACCAAAATAATTTTTACTATTACATTTTTATAATAATCTTTTCGTTTACTTTTTTGTTGTACTGTATTTCTAAATTTGTCTCTTTTTCTCACCAATACAAAAGCATTTCAATTTTGATCACCACTGTTCTAAGAACAACATATAATGATAAGAGTCACATTGAAGTCAACACATTGCGATTATTATTGAATCATATCGTCGCCCGGGGGCTTATGTGCTGCATACGCCATTTTGACAATTTTGAGTTACGAACGCCAACTTAGTTTTTCGACCCCAAATTTTTTAAATCTGCAATCCGTTTTCGGCTATCTCGCCTCATTACTTAGATAAATCATGTCCATTTTGCTCTATATCTTATTAAACAGAACCTTTTGGTGCCAATTTGCTCTATACGTCAGTTTTTGTGGAAGAAATATTCTTAGTATGTATATGATGATATTTATATCAAAGTATATTTAATGGCGTATAGCGAAAAATTTTAGTACAAAATCCTGAAATTGATTTCTGCTGGACATTTTGCTCTGCGTGCAGTTGAAATTGTTGAATGCAAATATTTTTAATATATTTTTCCGTTATAAAGAATTATTAAAAGTTCTCTCTTTTATAAAGTATACTTTAGTAAAATAGTACTAAAGTAGCTCTTACAACCAAAATAAATAAATGCGTCAAGCGTTGCATTAGGCTATATAGTAACTAATTTGTTAATGTAAAGGTGTTTGTATTTTTTGTCGGTAGTGAGAAATCGAACGTTACAGTCAATGCAACGCTTGACGTGCTCTTTTAGGTTTAGCAGTTACTCCTTAGTCTGCATTTTCCCAATTTGTCAGAAATCGACTGACAAATTCAGCTAAAGAAAAAATTTAACAGAATTTTAAAAAAAATTATCTTTTTTAACGAAAAATTATCTTTCGTGGAGGTAACGAAATAAGTAGTTGTATATACAAAATACTCAATACTCTGATGACAGAACATCCAACTATTCAAAATATAGTTATGTGGAGCGATTCGTGTGTTGCCCAAAATAAAAATTAACTGATGTCCACAGCAATTTTAAAATTTTTGTCAGACCATTTAGAGGTCAAAAGTATTATTCAAAAGTTTTCTGAGCCTGGGCATGCACAAATCCAAGATATAGATTGCGTAAACAGTGCTATAGACACACCCAGAGAAAAAACATGTTTAAATTTGGTCACCTCCAACAAAACTATTTTTAAAGAGAATTGCAAACATATTATGTTTAAATTTAACCATATTATTGTCACCGACAAACATATTATTATTAAATTAGTCTTCCATCAAGAAGGCACAACCATATTATGGTTGCCTCCGAACATCTTTTGGTTAGTAATAACTAAAATATGTTTAACATTTATAATAGCATGGTTGATTTTCAACCAAAGCATGTTGCTCTTAAAAAAGAGGAAAATACTATTGTTAATTTAAAAACAAATTATTGTCATATTTAACCATAACATGTTTAGAGGCAACCATAATATGGTTGTGGCTTCTTGATGGAGGACTAATTTAACAATTATATGTTTGTCGGTGACAATAATATGGTTAAATTTAAACATAATATGTTTAAAATTTTGTCTAAAAATAGTTTTGTTGGAGGTGACCATATCTAAACATATTTTTTCTCTGCGTGCAGATATCTCAAAAATTTAGAAATTCATAGTATTTTGTCACTCGGTAACTACTTAAAAAATTTGAAAACAAATAAAATAAAACTTAAGGTTGTAGAAATGCAATTAAATTTTTCGATTCTTTCGTTTACTAAAATAAAAGTTCTTCAGTATATTCAAAATAACTTACTCACAATAAAATTTAAAAACTCAATTTTGCAGCGTCATTTCCAAACAGAAAATATAATAAAAAAAATGTTGCCGGAATAAATTACCAACACCGTTAAATATTTTTGAAACAGAGATAAGTATTGTTAAAAAAATGCAAAAATTCAAAATGATAAACTTTCTGATTTGAAATTTTTATTCAATTTTATTTCTGAAGCAGACAAAACTTATTTTATAACCCAAATAAAATAAGATACTGACTTTTGTATTATCGTTTGTGAATTTATAAAAACTTTGTAAATAGTTTTTGTTTTTCGTTAATAAATAAATAATTTTTTTAAAAAAACTTGTTGGTGTGTTTTACTGCTTTCTTAATGATACTTGACCCTACGTGAATGTATTTGTAAGGAAATATGCTTAAAAAAGGCGTATAGAGCAAACATGATTTTTATTACTGTTAGAAAATATCCCGTTATAGATGCGATCGGGAGATAAAAATGTTTCCTCAGAATCATCTTTTTCAAACAAACATGGTTTGAAAATCACAAAATTCTATCAAGTAGTTTAAAAAAAAAAAATATGTTAAAATTAAACATCGATTTTCTCAAAATGCATTTTTGGCACATAGAGCACTTAAACCCTCGGGCGACGATATAATGACCAAATATATTCGTAATATTACATCATAATATATTTCCCTTAATCGTAATTTGTTTTTATGACATTATATTATAATTTAATGTTATCATATTATTATCATGTTAATCATAATAAGTTAAGAAGTTATCATATTATTATCATGTTAATCATAATAAGTTAAGAAGTTATCATATTATTTTCATGTTAGTCATAATAAGTTAAGAATTAATCATATTATTATCATGTTAATCATAATAATACGTCGATTAAATCTAAAACCGAAAAATATTTTTTATATATATTTTTGCTTATTTAATTGCTGGCAACCTAAACGTAAAACTGTTACAGATATTTCACATCATAATATGATGCAACTTTAAACATAATATTTTTAAATTATTTTTGTCGTAGGTCGAAATTATTTAAGAATTATTTTATAGAATTTTCATTCTTTTTCTCTAAAATAACACAAAACAATGGTCAATATTTTTGCACCATTTCCAAACAATATCAAAATTTATATTAATTAATGTACCTACACTTTCTTTCAACTTGTTTTTTTAATGAGTATTTTTTAAAATTGTTTACACACTGAATAACAAATAATTCGATAGGCATATGTACAACAAACGACAAAACTGATGCAAAATTATTTTACAAATGGCGATAACAAAATGTTATTAGAGTAACGATATTTTGTTTGCATCTTAAACATATTATGAGTACACGTATAAAAAGTTATCATGTTATGGCTAATAGATATAAAATCAAATGGTTATAGGAAAATATGTCTTCAAAGTTATCATTATTTAGTGGTTATAAAAATGATTATTTTTCAGTGAACCATACTTAAACTTATAATTGCGATAAACATTGATATGTTTACAGTAACTATAATATTGTTGATACTAAATAAAAATAACAATATCTTGTGTACGACAACAGTTTATTGTTACAATAAACAAAGTAAAGTTGCCGTAACCATGCCCAACCATATTTTTTCTCTGCGTGCACTTAGAACATACAAAGAGGAGGCTTGTGTTAGCAATTGTAACAGAAATATTTTTGTTACGTGTCAAATATTCTTAAAGGACACTAACGCAATGAAAACAATTTAAATTTGTTTAATTCTAATCAGATAATAACATTTTTGTTACCTGTGTATTTTCATTGTGCTTTTTTTTCAGTTGGTTTTTGTTTGAAGTCATTATTTTTATTTAATTATTTATCATATGACAATACAACATACTGTTCACAATAGTGCTATTTAGACTAAAGAAATACTTTAGTGCATAGTAGTGTTCCCATTCGATTTCGCCATTAATTGATCGAATAATGGAAACATCCAATTTTGAATAACAAATAACTCGAAAAATTTATTTAAAAAAATCCATCAAAACTAATTTCTTTGAAAATTCTACTTTTTTACAATAAAAACATTTTTTTTAGATTTCTAACTGATTTAATACCTTAAAACTAAATTACATGTTCTTTACCTTCTGCATTAATTTTCTTTGACTTTTTTGAAAAGTCCCTACGCAGCACGAACAAATTCCTATTTTTCTCTACGCGCCAGTGTGGCCAGGTCTAAAAAAAATTTACAGCTAAAGCTGGCATTAGACATGGCCAAAAAATGCTAAAAATTATTTTAAAAAATGCTAAAATAATGCTAAATTTTTAATGCTAAAGTTTTTTGTTAAATATTGATTACCAGTTAATTTTATTCGAAACTAAAAAAATTTCAGTGACTAATTTTGTAACGAAATGGAAATTAATGGTTTTCTTTTTCGTTTATTATTTAAAATTTGATTTCCTTAAGCTATGGTTATCACACAATTTACAGAGTTTAAGTTATTTAGGCCCTAATCATGTACAACGCAGCGCAACGCCAAACAATAACATTGAAAGCACAAACAATGTCATAAATATTTTGTAATTTTGTTGTTGCTTTCAACAGAAATTCATGAACCGTTTTAAAATTTTCAACGACACAAGCAATGGAGCGTTTGAAATTTTAAGACGCAATGTGAATTTCTGTAGAAAGCAACAACAAAATTACAAAATATTTATGACATTGTTTGTGCTTTCAATGTTATTCTTTGGCGTTGCGTTAGTTCTGTGGCGTTGCGCTGCGTTGTACATGATTAGGGCCTTAATAACTTTTCATCTAAAAAATGTATACATATTTCATTTAAAGTTTATATTTTAATTTCAAAAAAAAATTTTCAAAGTAAAATTAATAACAAAAACCTCTGATATATTGAATTATTATATAACTACTCTCTTCTATAAATTACTCTTTAAATACTTGAGAATATTTTATAAAATATGTATATATAGTGCTTACTAAATCAAGTAATAAGAATTAATCAAATAGTCTAGAAATTAATGGGTTATAAGATTGCCCACACAATTGTCGAAAACGTTCTGTAATGATACATATTTTATCGCGAATCAAATTAAATGTATATTGTTTTCGTTATGAAGATCGTTAGTGGAGAAAAGCCAGGGTAAATTTAGCATCTTTTTAAGTAATTTGTTTTGACAAATTTGCAATTTTTTAATGTGGGACTTTGTACATACCTCCCAAACAGGACTTGCATACAAAATAATGGATTGGAAAACAACTTTAGCTAAAATTATTTTATTCTCGCGACTTAAGGAAATAAATGGTTATATCTAAGCAAGTGGCTAGATTTTGGTAAAGCATCTGATACATATAATTATGTAGCACGGGTAGTTGAAATTAAATCTTAAATTTAGGGGGCTGCAAACCTGATATATACAAAATATACGAAATTTAATTTTGGGAACAACTATTTTAAGTCAAAATTTATTATAATTTATAACAATTTTTTAGTAAAATCAAGAAATTTTTTAAAATAAATAATGCTAAAAAATCTAAAAACATTTTCCAAAAATGCTAAATAAAATGCAAACTGCTAAGTGAAAATTTTGCAGCTAAATATAAATTTTTAATCAAAAATTATTTTCGGGAATTAAATATTTATTATTAATTAATTCATTTATTAATGATGTGCTAATAATCCCAATTTTTTAATGAAAACACTGAAATTTATTGTTGTGGGAAAGCTCGTTTCTATGCGCATTTCGCTGGTTGCTTAGGCCAGCTCGTCAGGAAACTTTTTCCAAATACTTAAGAAAAGCTAAAAATATTATACAAGTAAGACCATAAAGTAAATAAGAATTTTAAACACTCAGGTCTTACATGTAACAATATCAAAACTTCAACAAAGACACAACAATAAACCGTCAATTTTTCTTTCTTACATTCCCCTACAATTGGCTGGTTTTTTTCCAACACGAATTGTAGTTGTAAGAGGATAGAAAGAAAAAAACAAAATTAAAAAAAACAAGTTTCTTAAATAAAGCAGCTTGCCATTTCAGTTTTTTAATTTGCCGGGCACATACAAATTAATTATCAAAAATTATTTTCGGGAATTAAATATTTATTATTAATTAATTCATTTATTAATGATGTGCTAATAATCCCAATTTTTGAATGAAAACACTGAAATTTATTGTTGCTTAGGCCAGCTCGTCAGGAAACTTTTTCCAAATACTTAAGAAAAGCTAAAAATATTATACAAGTAAGACCATAAATTTTTAATGCTAAATTAAGCTGCAAAAATGTCAAAACGGTCACCCTGCTACGCGCCAAAAAGTTGTCCCCACAAAAATACCTATAACTTTTAAATGATAATATCAATGCAAATAATATCGTTGGTGATTTCTTAACAATCGTACAGGCGTTTTAAATATTTTTCGGTGCACTGGAATGTACATTCGTCTCGTAAAAAAGAGCGGGCAAAGCAAATTGAAGACACAATTTTAGGACTAAAGATGTGTTCAGACCAAAAAAATATTTGACGAAAAGATCCAAAAAAGCTTGATCAGTAAATTAACTGAATTTTAGCTTAATTTTTAATAAATTATATTGATTTACTAAACTTTATTTTGAAGATCGTTTTCTGTATTATCATGTGGCAGTGATTAATTTAATATAGCTAATTTCTGCTAAAGGGGAAAATTTAATTTTCATTCAAATTTTTCATTTTGGTGACTTTACTCCAAAAAATTTGTATACCCATATTAAACAAGTTATCTTTTATTGCTCTTAAAAATTAAATTTTTGTAAAAAAAAGTTTCACAAATTTAACTTAAAATCAAAGTTGAAATGGGGGCAAGCATTCACCCAAAGAAATTTAACAATATGTTATGTTGCCGTATCAATAATTTTATTAGTATTATGTCACAAATCGAAAAAATATTGCCAAATATATACAATTTTACCATATTTTTGAAAAGTCCCTACATTTGAATGATTTCAAAATATCTGTCCTTCTTTTCCCTACGGACATTTTTTAGAAAAAAACCCTACGCATAGGGATTTTCCCTACGTATAACATTATTGATTAAACATAAGTTTGAATATATTTTAGTGCCTTTTTAGATGTTGGTGCTTGCGACAAATTATTTAAATCACGATAAACGCCAAAATCAATACATTAGACATTTTGTATTTAGATAGCATAAATACACTCATAAAATTATGACAGTAACTGATTGTGGGTTATTAAGTTCGTTTTTCGTACTGTTAAAATTTAATAACAATATAGTTATTTTACGAATAACTTTTTTTTAACATTTATGGTTGTTATTCAAAAAACAAACTACCAAAAATTATATTTTTCCGTTCTTATATTGTTATGTAGTTTGATTTTTTGTCAGTTAAGATCAGCGATGGAAAACTTAAAAAATGAGATGGTACTGACCACCAAGCAAAAGAGTACTTTTTCAATAATTTGGTACTTTTTTCAAAAATATTTTTTATTGAAAAACAAACTTAAAACGAAAAAACCATAATACATAAAATTACAAAACTTATTCATTTTAATAAAAAAATATATAATATTTTGGTTAAGAAGCTAAAAAATTATTTCATATTTGATGTAAACATTTAGGTAAATGCATATGTATGTATGTATGTGCATACATATGTATTGAATATTTTAAGGTATAGACGTTTAGATGTCTAAGACTGTTAGGCAAATTTGTTTAATTTTTAATGAGATCATTACTAATAATATAATTGTAACAACAAGAATCATTTGATTTTAACAGATCTTTAATTGTAATTAAATTTGAAAGAGTTTGTACTTGCAAACGATTTTCTTTTTTCCGGTTTTATAGCATCTTGCACTGGAAACGTGCCCTTAACTGCTGATGAATGGGGTATTGACCAGGGATCGAAAATAACAATTATTTTGAAATTTTACAACAAAAAAATCATATAGAAGTAAATGCTGGCAAACTGATTCAAGTATACCATATTGATCCTTATGAACTTTTCTTTGATAAAATATTAGGATTTTTAAAGTTTTTATTTTTATTTTTTCGATCAAAAATTACAGTTATTTTTTGATTTATATTTTTTTGGACAAAAGTAAGAGTTATTTTTGCTTTTTATTTTTTCGATCAAAAAAAATAGTTATTTTATGATTTTTATTTTATTGAACAAAAATAACAATTATTTTTTGATTATTATTTTTTTCGAGCAAAAATAAAAGTTAAAAAAATAACTGTTATCATCTGACTTTTTTGAAAAAAAGGAATAACTGTTACGTTCCCTGGTATTGACAAAATTGCAATAGCAATACGTAAAATATCAGGACACATAAGTTCGTCCATTTTGTTCTTAATTTGGCTTACCATGAACGAAAAACGGACATTAAATTTTATGTAGGCAATGTTAAAAAAATTAGAAACATTCAATTCTCAATAAACAAGAAAACAGTACTAAAACTGATGTGGGGGTACCGTGGTATTTTTGAAATGAAAAAGTACTGAAAAAAGTACCAATTTTCCATCACTGGTTAAAATACATATATTTTTCAGAAGTAACAAATACTAAATTTTATGAAATATGATGTTAAATAAATGAATATTTAAAAATGAAAGTAAAATTAATTTATTTAAATTGAACTGTCAATGATCCATCTTTTAAATAAATTTTTAGTTGTGTAAAATGAATTTTCTGTTGAATTTACGTACATAATATTTTGAGTGTAGTTTCGCGGTTATTGTTAAAAAATTTCACTAGCATTTATAAATGTGTAAGCCGTGCATTCTCTTATGGGTTACCTTTTTTACCAGACTGTCAATTTCTTTATTACCTTGTATCTTCGAATTGGCTGGATTACGACATTTTCGATATCGTTAAACTCGTCTGAAAAACTCAAGTGTCCTTAGAAATGTGTTTTGAAACAAAATGGCGGGTTTTCACGTGGAATAGTTATACAGTAAAAACCCAAATTAACCAAACCTATAGAGTGTAGTTTTAAATCACAGGAAATTAAAAGGGAATTACAAATATATATATAAAAGCTGTCAGCAGTGCTCTGGAAATCGTATACATATGAGGGAAATTGCACTCAAATAAATTTTGAAAACGATACTGGTATGCCTGCTACTAAGTTTTGGTTTTCAGATAATTTTATTGTCAGTTAAACCGAAGTACTGGCGGAAAAAATTTACATGAGCACCTGCCTTATGGCCTCATCTCTCTCAGCAAAAACTAAAAAGTACTTATTTTTGTTCGCAATGTCCCAAAAGTTTTCCTTTATAATTTGGTCAATTACAACCTAAAAAATAATACCTTTATTTTATACTTAAAAGTTGTATAAAAATATGTAGTTACCAAAAGAGACAAGAAATAAGTACTTTCAAATTAACTTTGAAAAAGGTTAAAACACACACTAATTAAAATTGCCTTGAAATCTTATGGAATTGATGTTCAAAAAGTGTACACAATAAATAGTGCTTTTTCTGCACAAAAGCATTTATAGCTCTAACATAATAATAACAATGTCTGTATTAATATGTGTAATTATACGGGCCTGTCACAGAAATAAATTTCGATCGAAAGTTTTTAATTCCGAGAAAACCGATCAATTTTCTTGGAATGAAATCACTTTTAATTTTTCAATCGTTTTTGTTTTGGTTTGCACCACAATATTGCCACATTTAACTTTAAAATAACAAAATTTAAATTTATCGGAATTACGAAAATCGATAGAAATGAAAATACGGATTCAAAACAATTCCGAACAATTGCTGTGACAGGCCTGATTGTTCTTCAAAAAAACCTCGTTTACATTCACAGAAAATATTATTCAATTTCTCCAATCACCAAATTTATTCCAAATTCATAATATCAAGCAAACGATTTGTTGATATTGCACCTATTACCAAAATAATTATATTGATTACTAAAAATTTTAAAATTTTGAAAAAATATTTTCAATAAATGATATTTTTAATTTTAATTAAAAAAGTGATCAAAAAACTTTGCCTTTTCAAACAATGTGTTAATTTATTTAAATAAATATTGACAATGCCCAACAACAATTCTACATGTTTAAATTATTTTATTTCAAACGAAAAAAAGTCAATAAAGATTTTTTGTTATTTAAATTAAATTCTAATTGAAAATTTATTTCAAAACAACTCAAATGTTAATTAAATCAAAATTAAATTTTTAATTTTCTTTCAACAAAAAAATAATTGATTCAATTATCACATTTATTAAATTTAAATACTTTTTAAACCATTTTTTTTTTAATTGATAAAACACCTTTTTCTGTGTTAGATTGATATCCCTAATAAAGAAAATATATTGTGTTGGTAATTTTGGAACATATTTATGTATATATTTACATACATATGATTGTTATTTAGATTTTCCATGTATTGCACATCGAAATTATTCTTAAAATTTTATAATATTACCGGATATCTAACAAATATTAATATAATATATTGCAAATTGATTTAAAAAATTATTTAAAATCATATAATAATAACTTGTTTAAGTCATTATACCAAAGTATTTTTTTGTAATGTATAATTATGACTTATTTAAGATATTATAATAAAGTTATTAATTTATATATAACTTATAATGCAAAAAGTGGCGAATAAAGCTACAAAGTAATGAATTCAAGATGTCATTAGGAGTAGCATTGTAAGTTAAGTTTTTGCTGGGCTGTATCTCAACTACTGGGTGACAAACAATGCGTTTATCAATCGCCCCTGAGTATGAGAATAACCAGCACTAGGGTATTCATTCGGTTAACCGATTAATTACTACCCGATCGGGTAATTTAAAATTGGCTATATTTGATAAACGATTAATTTCAGTCGATTAACCGATGTAACAAAATTTTTTACTTTGTCGTAGTATTATAACATATACAAAAGGTAAGTGTTTAAAAAATATTTTTTCATGCACACAAAGAAGGTGATCTTTACTTTAAATAACACAGATAACAGTTTGATAATAATTTTTTGTAAAAATCACCTAAATGAGTCTTTTGAGATTAAAATGTTATTTAACACTAAAGCGATTAGAAATGGATTTCTTCATATGTTTAAATAATGATTTCTAAATGTTTTGAATTTAAAACTGATTTGTCACTAGAGCGATTGAAAAAGGATTCACATATGATTCATTCATATGATCAAAAAGTAATCAGCAAATTGTATCACAAATGATTCTTTGAGGTGATTCATTGGTAGGATACCATTTTCTCACAACGAGAGTATTATTTATGATCGAAAAATTAGCTCATATGTTGCTATTTTGCTCTGGAAGTTAATTTCTAAAAGATTCGATGATAGAAATTGCTAGCTTGGAAGTGTTTGCCTTCAACAGCTTTTTCCCAGCTAGCGTAGGCTGTTTGTTAGACGATTATGTTCAATATACAACTCCTAAAAGAGTCTTCTGATGATTATCTGACGAGTTACAAAAACAAAAACATCTACATTTTTTTATTTATTACTTTTTTATATATTTTTGACACGCTCGTTTTTTATACTTGGAATGAACCTTTTGCGACTCTCTGTAAGCGTCATATAAGAATTACTGCGCTACCTAAATAAGAAATATGAAAATTCTATTACCAATACAATTTCAATAAAACAAACCGACAAAAGGATCTGTAAAATAAGATTTTCCGACAGGATTGTGTTGATTTCGGGACCTTAAGGTTTGTTTGATATAAATTGTATTAAAATTAGAAGTTTTGACATGAAAAACACGCTTGATGCCCTTATTTAGGTAGCTCAGTTATACGGCTGAGCATTTGACGAGTCGTAAAATAATCCCTACGTGAGTCTCATACGACCCTTGGCATGATTTTTGAAAGATTCGTTAGATAATATCTACATACATCATAAACGATTATCTTTAGGATTAATATAAGAGTCGTTTGCTGTGTTATGGAAGGATATCTTATATGAATCAGCACGTGTAACAGTTTCTCCCGTGCGAGGAATCGTCTACAGTTAAAAAATGAGCTCGTCGACGATCAAAAACACTCGTCATGAGATTCCCAATAGACTCCTAGACGATTGAAAATGCTAGCTGGGTTGTTTCACGTACTTTTTATATGAATGTGTATCAATAATATCAGTCATATCAATCTTTTAACAGGAATTACCAAAACAATTAGAAGTGTTAGATATTCTGTTTTATGGGTTGCCTTCGATTTCTCCAACATTTACGATAAATGAAAGAAATTTTTCCAAGTTAAGGTTTTAAACATAAAATAAGAATTACTTAAATCCTAAACATTTAAGCCAAATTATTTGTCTAAAAGATTATCTTATAAGATCTCCTTAAACTATTGAAATAACTAATAAAATGATATCACAATAACTAATAAAATGATCTCACATATTATATAATAATTAAAAAATATGTATTACATATATATAAATTATTTTTTTGTTTGCTTCTTTTAGTTCACGAATTGTTATATTTGTTATGTTATTGTTTTTTTTTTTACTAATAAACTACAAATAATAAATAAGTTATGCATTTTTAATTATTGAAATTACTTAATTTATAAAAAAAACTTTATTAATCGGTTAACCGATCAAGACCAAAATTAGCCTATTATTAACCAATTAAACAAAAACCTTTGTTAATTAATCGAGCGATAAACCGATTAAAGCAAAATCCCGATTAAATGAATACCCTTATCAGAACGGGTAACAATTTGAGTGCATACATCGTCACACGCTTGTTTATTAGCGGGAGCTATCTAACGGCCGGTGCTTTTGGAAATATCCAAGCTAATTCTGCTTAGTAGCAACAGGACCTAGGGAAGACCCTCCTTCATGCCGAACATTTCCACAATAGTGGAATAATCCGCCCTTTAGTGGGATTTTTATCTGGCCTTTTTCTGCAACTTTGGGTAGTAAACTGCAGCCAATACGATATCTCCTTAAGTATCTTTTCAAAAGATTAGCGAATCTTCAGCAAGCAGCATACATATGGAGGCCTCAACCAATAGTCAGTTTGGTGCTTGCTTATGGGAGCTTCTGTGTGGTACCAGATAGGATCTCTTGTTAGCCACGATCAAAGGAGATCATAAAGATCTCCTGAGACCTGGCAATTTAGGTAGTTCAAAAAAAAGATTTAGCTTTATTTAGAGATCTAAAAAAAATTATGCGTTTTTTTCAGCTTAAATGATTAATCTCGGAATCAATAAAATGAAAATCAATACAACTGTATGGAAAATTGTGCTTCAGTTTGCGTCGTTTAGGTTTGCGTCGGGATTTTCGATCCCAATTAGCATCGCAAGCCGGGGTATTGGTATAATTTGGGTTAAGCTTCATTGATCAATAGATGTGCTTCAGCTAACCTTTTATAAATTAAAAATGTATTGCAAGAGTTCCCGCAAATGCTGCATTGTTGGCGTGCAATTTTAAATTCGAAGCAAAAGAAAAATAGTTTTTTTTACAATATTTGGTAAAATGACTCAGTCAATCAAAAGCTTTTTATCTCCTTATTTTTTACATTTTAAAAATTTTTATTTCGTGTTAAAACTGCAAACTATTATTTGAGAAAAAAGACACACACACATGTTCTTACACACCCATACTCAAACGTGTTTATTTATCTGAGCGACTTAAAATTTCTTTCACCAGAAATATGTAGAGAATTTATGAATTGCAATGAATGGGCGACTGACAGCACTAGACCCAAACATTTCAACGAATACGAATGAATGCTTGTAAATAGGGTAGTGTGTTATTTCTTTTGGGACAAATTTCATTAAACATACAGTCTCATAGCAGTTGCTTCACTTTAATAGTGATAAAAATACAATTGGAATAATATACATATCGCATTTGATCATAAAAAGGGTATCAGCTCACAATTTTTATTTTTCACTTTGCGAAAAAAATCGACACGTAATATTCATATCAACCCGTGGTAAAAATATCGTGCTATTTTGTCTACTTTTTTGTAATGACATGGTTGGTTTAAAATATGTTTTTAATAATTATGCGTTAAATATTAAATTAAAACTGTTTTGCATCTACTGAAAATTTTACAATTTTGAGTTAATACCCTCTTTATGATCAAGAGGGATATGTATATAAAAAGTGCATTTGTTTTAAACAAAAGAGGGAACATAAAAAAATCGAAATATTTTCTCCTGTAATGCCTGAAAACAGGTGATAATGAATTCATATTAATGAACTGTAATGAGTTATGTGTTTTCCAAAATGTTGTGAACTTAATTTTATGTACTGAATACTCATTTTGATTATTAGAAAGAGATTATTTAAAGCAATTTTGAGACAAACTAAAAAAAAAGAACGAAAAACTCAACACATATTGATGTTAAATTTGTTTATTATTGTAAGAAGTAAGAGAAACATAATGAGCTAAATATACCGTCTGAAGTGCACATATTTATTCTTACACAGGCCTCAAAAATATGTATCCATATAGTCACGGAAACTTAACTATTTTTAATGAAAATTTTTTATATGTCTTATTGTTACATTAAGCGTATTGTTGTCAGCGCACCATTTTATGGTTTAGTAAGTCCTCCATCCAACCATAACCATATTATGCTTACGTGCGCGCAGCTGGGTTCAAATTATGGGTAAAAATATAATTTATCTACTTACCACATTCTAATTCCATGGCTGTTTTACAGAGCGATATCATGTTTCCGAGAAAATGTTGTAGCGATATTAAATTTCAAATTTTGATATTTTAATTAGGCTAAGGTTCATTCAAGAATGATAGAAATAAAGATTACGACATCAGGCAGGCATAACAATATTTTACTGCGCATGTAGCAACTCTGACGTCACACAACCTGTGTTCTCATTGGCTTACATTTCTTAGCGCTCAAACTGATATATTTATGTGTAAACTTAACAGTGGGACAATTTATAATTTTTCTATTTATTTAAATTATTTAAAATAAAAGAATTTTTTTTTTAAGTTATTTTTTCATAGTTTTTTTATTACATAAATATATACATACATAATGTACATTAGCTTTATCTTTACTACATAAATTAAAGCAGATGAACAAAGGGAAACAACTTTTATATTAAGAATTTTAGTTTCTAATTTTATATAGTTTCCTCTTTCGCTTTGTTGGAATTTTAAGCAATTTCGGCATTTTGTAACCTCATTCGAAAATACTTCCTACATCTAAAAAAAAATGTTTTCATGTCTTAACTTACTTCAATTTCCTTTCCTTCTAACAAATGATTTTGCAAATATTTGGCTTTTAAGCAATTTTTCCCACAAAAAATATATGAGACGCAAAAACAACGTTTTTTAGGGATTTATTTCATTTTTTTGGGGACTTATTTAATTATTATATCAGGGAGTTATTATTTTTTTTTTTCATTATTCCTACAGTAAAACCCGCGAAGCTTTTTGCTTGTCTGCAGGAGACCAGAGTCTCTGGCGGAAATCGAACCCGCAACCCCGTTACTGATAGACTAGCTCACTACCGGCTAGCCTACCGGGGCACCCAAAAATCTGAAATGAAATAAGTCCCTAAAAATATTTTGGGAACTTATTTCATTTTTAAATTACATATTTTAAAAGTCATAATGATGGCTAAATGTGTTTTGTTATATTCACTGAATACGCTTAGCATACATAAAAAAGGGCCTAAGTATCAAAAACTATATTTTCAGAATCCTAAAAAAATTGGGATTATTTTTAAGTCCCGAATTTTAGAAATCGGAATCTCTAAGTCCCGAACTTTATAATTTCAAATTCTTAAATCCCGAATCGGTAATTAAAGCTTTTCTGAATAGCCGGCCCTTGGACGGGTGCAAGGATTTTATCCTCTATGGTATTCCAAACATCGGCTTCGCTAACTAAAGCTTTTCTGTTTAGCCGGCCTTTGGCCGGGCGCAAGAATTTTTTGCCTCTATAGTATAACAAACACCGGTTTCGCTAACTAATGCTCCTTGATTTGGCCTTGTGCCCGACCTAAGACCGGCTATGCAGAAAAGCTTAAGTTAGCGAAATCGGTGTTTGTTATACTATAGTGGAGAAAATCCTTACGTCCGGTCAAGGGCCGGCTATGCGGAAAAGCTTTAGTTAGTCTTTGCGCGCGGCCAAAATCTTAACCATGCTATCTATCGCGCAAATTTTAAAACCAAAACTGAACAATATGTATTATATTGGGGTCTTATTTCATTTCTGGAATTGGGGACTTATTTCAGATGGGAATTTATTTCATATGAAATAAGTCCCTAAATATTGGGGACTTATTTCATTTTGATTTTGCGAGTTATTTAATTTCATTAGGGACCTTTTTCATTTTAAGAATTGGGGACTTATTTCATAATTTCATAGCCCCCAAAAATTGGGGATTTATTTCATAATTTTTTTGGGGACTTATTTCGTGAGGAGCTAGTTCATGCCGCCGATCTCAATATGTCCATAATTGCACTTAGGTGATTAACCCATGAAAAATTTAGGTTATCTATTATTTTAGTGCACGACGATTGCTAAATCTTATTCAAAATAATTTAGTTATGAACTGCAAAAATTTAATTTAAGTTAACTTACCCATTTCAAATTTTAATTTTCTTTCAAAATCTTCTTGTGTGAAATGTATAGCACAAATTTTTCTTTATTCAAAATTACTGATTTCACTCGATTGCAAAACATTACCCATAGTTTAGTTTGGGCTGTATCTTTTGGAAAATTGTAAAATGATACAGCTATAGACAAAAAAAATTAACACATTATTAAAAACACGCTAAACGTTATTTTTTACACAATTTCTCACTTGTTTTTTTTTTGCTGTTACTTTATTTGCATTTGCCCACTGCAACTTCATATGTTCACTTTTTTTTTACTCTCTTCTTTTTTTAAAATTTTAATTCTTTTGCTATACAACTTTAAACACACGAGTTTTAACGTTTTTAATATTAATTTATTATTTTTATAACATTTTTAATATAAAATATTTATAAAAATTATTAGATTGTTTGACAACTAAAATACAATTTTTTTGAAAACTCTCTGAGTAAATTTATTGTAGGGTAGCCAACTATCACACCCCGGTGCCCCGGTAGGCTAGCTGGTAGTGAGCTAGTATATCAGTACCGGGGATGCGGGTTCGATTCCCACCAGAGACTCTGGTCTCCTGCTGACAAGCGAAAAGCTTCGCGGGATTTAGTGTAGAAATAATAAAAAAAAAAATATATATTTTTTCCAAGAAATTATGATTTTCACATATAAAAAAGCCTTGGTATAAGGGAACTACTACGTCATCACATGCGCAAGGCGTAATCTTTATTTCTATCATTCTTGGGTTCATTGAATTTAATTTTCATTAAATAATTTTTATGAAGAAAGGAATTTTACAACATGAAATGAATCAAAATTTATTGATAATTTTTCATTTTTGTCTGTGGTGGAAATTGAGCACAGGAATTCACGGACAGGTTGCACTGACATGATTCGACTGTAACCACATAATCTATCTAGAGGGGTTTACCGTTTAACTGATTTGCATGTTCTTCCTTACTTCTGTTTTTCGTACTTTTTGTTAAGAATTCTTCTTGAAGTCCAAAGTACATTTTTCTGTTTTTCATGTTTTTGTCTTTCTTTTCTCGTTTACCTTTTTTCAGTACAACTTGAAGGACAAATGTTAACATATAGCTTGTGTCTTAGCTGTTTACAATAATTAGTATTGTGGTTATTTTATTGATATTAAATTTATTTGAAAATTTTTTATAATTTTAATAATGATTTATACATTAGTTTAAAATGTTAGTTGTTTTAGTGTAAAATTGCAAATTTGTATTTTAACTCCAAAGTACAAAACTTTCGCCTGAAAAATATACAACAGTTATTGTAACGAGTGCTTAGATTTTAAGGGCCGATGTTGAATGTAAACCACACCTAAACGTCAAGTTTTTTTGGCAGCATCATCGGGCCGCATTTTTTCCAAAATGAGGCCTGTCAGGCAGTTACTGTGAATGGTGTTCGCTATCGTGAGATGTTAATAAACTTTTTATGGCCCGAATTGGAAGATATGGATGTGGACGATATGTGGTTTCAACAAGACGGTGCCACTTGCCACACAGCTAACAAAACAATGGCTCTTTTGCGCGACTAATTCAATGGCCGTGTTATCTCACGTGGTGGCGATGTCGATTGGCCGCCAAGATCATGTGATTTGACACCGTTGGACGTCTTTCTTTGGGGTTATTTGAAAGAAAAGGTATACGTCAATAAGCCAGCAACAATTCAAGAGCTAAAGGATGAGATAATTCGGCACATTAACGGCATTGAACCTCAATTATGCCTCAGCGTCATCGAAAATTTGGACTATCGGATGGAGGTGTGCCGCAGAGGTCGCGGTGGCCATTTGGCCGATATTTTGTTTCATACATAACTGAACCATAACAATATTATTATAACAAAAAGAAAGGACAATAATTTCCTAAATAATTTGTGATTTATTCAAAATCAACATTGGCCCTTAAAATTTAGCCACCCTTTATAAAAGTTAGTACAGCAATGATATAAGGTCTGTCTGCGTACACATATTTTGCATAATTTTGTACAAAATGTCGCAAAATCTTGCAAAATGTTGTCTGCGTACTCCAAATCTCTTACAGCGAGAGAGCCAAAAAGGGAATTTTTTGACAGTTGAAAGTTAGAGAACTTGCAAAATGTTACTGGAGAAATTTCCTCTGGTAAGATTTTGCAACTAGTTTGAACAGCTGTTTTTATATACTGTTTGAATGAAACAGTTTACGTGTGCCAAGATAGCGTCGACGAAATAGCGTCGAATTTGGGAATTTAAAAACCGGGAAACCAAAATACCCAAATAATGGGGATTTACAGTATATGAACAAAAAGTTAGCGTCGAATTTAGGAATTTAAAAAGGGGAAGTAAAAATATATTTATATCTATATATATAAAAATGAAATTATGTGTGTTTGTATGTTTGTATGTTTGTCGCTTTATAGACTCCGAAACTACTGAACCGATTTTCCTGAAATTTTTACAGTAACATCACGTGAGCCCTAAAAATAAAATAGGCTACTTATTTTTTCGATAGGGGCAGGGGAATTGGTACCCCCCATAGGATGCCAATGTTAATTATCGCACGATTTTCCTGAAATTTTTACAGTAACATCACGTGAGCCCTAAAAATAAAATAGGCTACTTATTTTTTCGATAGGGGCAGGGGAATTGGTACCCCCCATAGGATGCCAATATTAATTATCGCACGATTTTCCTGAAATTTTTACAGTAACATCACGTGAGCCCTAAAAATAAAATAGGCTACTTATTTTTTCGATAGGGGCAGGGGAATTGGTACCCCCCATAGGATGCCAATATTAATTATCGCACGATTTTCCTGAAATGTTTACAGTAACATCACGTGAGCCCTAAAAATAAAATAGGCTACTTATTTTTTCGATAGGGGCAGGGGAATTGGTACCCCCCATAGGATGCCAATATTAATTATCGCATATCTTAAGAGCCGCTGCACGCATTTTGCTGAACTTTTTGTAGTAGGATCTTCTGAGCCCCGGAATTGAAATAAAATAGCATCGGGGGTATAGGAATACCCCATAGGACGCCAATGTTTAACATCGCATATCTTAAGAACTGTAATAGTGAGAATGTTCAAACTTTCTAAAAGTCACTCTTATTGTATACTACACTTTTGAAAATAAAAATAAAGCGGGTAGGCGCAGGGGGGGAAATACCTCCCATAGGATCCATACATTAAATATCGCTCAACTGAAGAACTATTAAAGGGAGAGTCTTCAAACGTGGTTAAAGCTACTATTATAGTAAACTATAAATTTCAATATAAAAATGTGCGGGGTCAGTGTAGCGAAGCGCACCGGGTTAAGCTAGTTTTTAATAAAAATATTTACCACAGGCTTTTGCACGGTATAAATTGTATATTTTCTGAAAGTAAATAGTTTTCTGGACAAAATGAGCGATGCGTGCAAAAAATATATAGTTTATACCGTGCAAAAGCCTGTGGTTCATTGCATAAATCATTAAAGATTTTTACTGACCATTTTGGATGAACCCAGATTTCTCGGAAACTGTTCGAACGATTTTTTGAACGCATCGCTCATTTTGTCCAGAAAACTATTTACTTTCAGAAAATATATAGTTTATACCCTGCAAAACCCTGTGGTAAATATTTTTGTATTTTTATTAAAAATATAAATATATTTGGGCTTAAATCTAGTTTACCGACGCAGCTCCATATAAAAAAAAGTACCTAGGGTGATAGAAAATGGAAAAATAAGAAGAAAAAATTAAATAAGAAAGTTGGTGCAAACGCTTAGTTTTCGAGTTATGGGCGTATTCAGTTTTTATATAAATATATGATTTTGCAGTTCATTTCAAAATGTATATGGCTAATATTGGTATCATTGCAAAGCGTTTCACTAGATCTTTCTGGACATACAGAATTTATTTTAATATTTTTAGTTTATTAAGAAGTGGGACGAGTTTGCAAAATACAAAAGTTTTTTAGTAAGCATAAAAACCAATTTATTAATTTTTTCTAATTCTTTAATGTATGTATATACTACATACTAATTTATTTAAGAATTTTAATTAAAATACAAGTAAAACCTTCTTTATGTTTATGATATACTAATGAGGAGAGAATCCTTGCCCATGGGCAAAGGCCGTCTATGCAAGGAAGATTTAGTAAGCGAAACCGGTGTTTATTATACCATAGAGAAGAACATCCCTGCGTCCGACCAAAGGCTGGCTATGCAAAGAATTTTTTTTGCGATGCTAGTGTTTGTTATTTTATAAAATTTGTATTACACTTTTATTTAAATAAACTACATTCTTTCCTAGTGCACTTCCGTAATATTTCGACTTAAAATGAAAAAAACTGTAATGTGATCTAAAGAGTTTAATATTTTGAAATAAATTATGTATATCTAGAAAAATCTGTTCAAGAGCTTTAAAATGATACCAATATTGGCCATATACATTTGGAAATGTACTGCAAAATCACATATTTATATAAAAACTTAAAACGCCCGTAACTCGAAAACTAAGCGTTTTCGCCAACTTTTTTATTTTATTTTTTTTTCTTATTTTTACATTTTCCATCACCCTGGGTACTTTTTTTATTTGGAGCTGCGTCGGTAAACTAGATTTGTTCCTTTATTTGTACTTCCCTATTTTAAATTCCTAAATTTTACGCTAACTTTTTGTTTATACTGCAAATACCCATTATTTGGGTATTTTGGTTTCCCGGTTTTTAAATTCCCAAATTGGACGCTATTTCTTCAACGCTATCTTGGCTCACGTTTGTTATTTCAATTGTTTACACCCCGATCAGCTGTTTTCCTGCAAGATTTCACTGGATACTGTCTGCGTACTTTTTGAGATATTCTCAGCCGAAAGAGTAAAATTTGTCTTACTCTCCCAAAAAAATTTACTGAGTATTTGCTACTGGAAAAGTAAGCAGACAGACCTATAATTTCACATCAAGGGTTATGGCGAAGCTTCAGGAAACTGTTTTTCCTATATTTCTTAAACAAATTAATGAGAAAAATTACTTGTTGCACAATTTAAAGAAACCACAATTGATTTTACTTAATGTCACTTATTAAACAAAGATCTTAAATCGAGCAAAAAACATTTTTGAATTTTTGGATAGATTTTAAAATAATTCAAGAAAAAATCCAGTAAGATTCGTACTTTGGCGCTTACGACCATTTCGCAAGAAGGGGTCGATATGTTCTTAGTTGCCTTGAAATGGAAATTTTTTATCCGTGATCAAGACAAAAATCTAAACACTTTTATCTCTCTGAAGATGTAAGAAAGTAAAGTCGACACATTATTTACAGACGAATTTTCGGTATTGTACCCTATTTAAGAACCATGAGCAACCATAGACCAGGCGAAACCAAATTATCTTATGAAGTTAAGAAATAAGTTCTTTGCACAGAAAAAATTTTTAAATTTCTCCAATCACCAAATTTGTTCTCAATTCATAATATCAAGCAAACAAGTTGTTGATTTTGCACCTATTACCAAAATGATTATATTGATTACTAAAAATTTTAAAATTTTGAAAAAATATTTTCAATAAATGATATATTTAAATTTCATTAAAAAAGTGATCAAAAAACTTTGACATTTCAAACAATGTGTTAATTTATTTAAATAAATATTGACAATTCCCAACAACAATTCTACATGTTTAAATTATTTTATTTTAAACGAAAAAAGTCAATTAAGATTTCTTGTTATTTAATTAAAATTTGAATTTAAAATTTATTTCAAAACAATTAAAATGTTAATTAAATCAAAATTAAATTTTTAATTTTCTTTTAACTAAAAAAATAATTGATTCAATTATCACATTAATTAAATTTAAATACTTTTTAAATCATTTGTTTAATTGATAAAACACTTTATTCTGTGTATTATTTTTATATCGACATATATCGACACATAAGATATTGTTGTCTTTAATTAATTTTAGATAGGGGTTTATGGGAAACCTATTTTCAATTCTAAACTTACCAGCATACAATATTGCAATGTCTTAGTAGTTATTAGAACAGTTATCGTCGCCAAATTTTATATCAAGGAAGGAATAATACCAATATACAAAGATCGCTTGGGGGCATATATACCATATTCCGGAAAGATATGTATGTATAGGGGCTATGCTCGGCTATTTTTTCTCTGCGTGTAGTCAAAATACAAATGTCCCCTAACATGAGATTCGTATAGTATACGAAATTTTTTAATTATGTATAAAAACTGACCCCTATAGAACAATAATTCCATATATTTTTGGCAAACTATACGGATACAAAAAGATTATTTGGAACTGATAATTAGCGAAAGCACTCCTGTTTTTTTTCTTCTTAAATTTAAAAGTTCAAATATTTACAGCAATTTCCTAAAGATGTAATTAATCAATTAAAGTAAGTTACCATAATCTAAAAACAATAATAATTTTTTATTGTACGCCACAAATATACATAACTTGCACTGATAAGAAAACTTTAAGATCAGATACTTTACCCCTAAAGTTAAACTTCATAACTTTTATGTCCCAAGATAAGAAAACAACAGAATGAATATAATGGAAACAATCAAAAAAATCTATAAAAATTGTAATGAAAAAAATGAAAATGTTACACTTTCATTTTAAGCGTTTACCCACAACTCCTTTAAAAAAAGAAGAAAATAAAAGAGTTTTAAGGAAAACTCTTCTAGTTGAAAACACAGAAGCAGCGTTGCCAGAAGCATTGGGAAGAAAATCATAATTTTGCGAAAAAAAATCATATATTGTATAGAAAAATCATAAAATTCTTCCAATTAGAATTTTTTATAAAAACATGTACTTCTTAGTATGTACATACTTTTATGTAAACATACTTCTTATGATGTATGTAAATACATAATTGCCGCGTATTTATTAGGGTATTCATTTAACCGGGCTTTTGCTTTAATCGGTTAATCGCTCGATTAATTAACCGAGGTTTCGGTTTAATCGGTTATTAATCGGTTAACCGATTAATAAAGTTTCTTTTTATAAATTAAGTAATGTCAATTACCAAAAATGCATAAATTATTTATTATTTGGAGTTTATTAGTTTAAAAAAAATTATTACATAACAAACATAACAATTCTTGAACTAAAACGAGCAAACAAAAAAATAATTTATAAATATGTAATACATATTTTTTAATTAAGACATAAATATTATGTAGTAATTAAAAAATAAACTGTAAGATAATTTTATTAGTTATTTTAATAGTTTAAGGAGCCCTTAAAATATAATCTTTTAGACAAATAATTTTTCCTAAATGTTTAGGATTTAATTGATTATTTTGATTAGTTTTAATAAAACTTGCCATGGATAAAATTTTTCATTTATCGTAGATGTTGGAGATGTCGAAAGCAACGCACAATACATAATATCTTATTTCTCGGTAATTTTCCTGGATTTCGCTTAACATATAATCTTCTATTATGTCATTAGAGTCCTGTTTTAATTTTTATAAATTTTTAACACTTCTAATTGTTTTGGTTAATTCTGTTAAAGGATTGGTATAAGAACATACTTATGAGAAGAAACAAATAACTAAACCCATGCAGTACTTTTCGATTATAGTCACATCCTTAAGTTGCGAACAAGTCGTGGACTATATCGCTAAAGTGACTATAAGCCTAACTCGCATATATGCCGCTATGAGGCATATAACCGAATTCGAATAAAATGAAGTGAATATAGAAAGTAAAAAATTAATATAAATTACACCGCCATCAAGCTTATGCTTTTACAACAGAGTTACATACTGTATAAAAAAATGGTGAAAATAATAAAAGGATATTTCATAACTGATACCAACGGAAAAAACTATTTTTTTACAACTAGAGGGTTGAGAACAAAAATTAAACGATTTAATTTTTAGTTCTTTAAATTGATTGTCGTTACGAAAACAAAAACGAACATAGTAAAGTTTTCAAATGTGACTGTAACGGTTAACCGAATGAATACCCTAGTATTTATACAAAATTATATATGCAGGTTTAAATTGGGTTTTTAGTTAAATTTTGCATTCTCATTTTTCTAAAAATACATTTTGAAACCATTTATTTTCTAATGAATTCGAACGTAAAAACCTCCATCTAAATAAAGAAGTTTAAATGAAAGCAATTAAATTCTAAACTTAGTGATATATAAATTTTGGACAAAAATCTTTTAGTCCGGTAGCTACTTGTATGAAACTCATACAGGATATGAAATCTTAAGGGTTCTTAATTAATTATTACACTATTTTCGATATCGTTGTTATCTCCAAGAAATTTTGAGAAAATTTTATTTGAAAATAAATAAAAGCCTGCATTGAAGATATGAAAAACAATAAATCCCCCGGGGAAGATAAAATTGTGAGTGAAGCTTTAAAGATTAGTGGCGATAGACTCATATAGGAATTAGTTTTGTTGTTTTATCTATGCCTTGATTATGGAATATTCCCATCCAAATGGCATAATGCCATCTATCTAAGCTCTACAAATTATCGACCAAAATTTTAACAAGACGCTTGGAAAACAAACTCGACTTCTACCAACCTCGGGAACAAGCAGGATTTCGAAGTGGTTTGATACTAACGATGTAAACTTCAAAGGAACTTATCGGAAAACTGTAGACCCCTTGTGTTGCTATTCATTGATTTAAAAAAAGCTATACAGTACGCATTACAGGAATGCAGAATCGTTTTAAGATGCTGCACGTTGCTTGGCAATATTTACGCAACGGCCACAGGAAGTGTCATATTACACGAAAGTACGGAAAAGTTTAACATATAGAGGGTAATTAGACAAACTTTTTACTGCAGTACTGAAATATGCTTTTAAAACTCTTGACTGCGACGATAAAGGCATTAGTATTAACGGCGAATATCTTAACTATCTAAGGTTTGCTGACGATATCTAAGGTTTGCTGACGATACCGGCAACCTACACGACGCACAACAGATGCTAATGCAACTAAAGCTAACGACTAATTGGCTTGACTTAAAAAAAATCAACACTGGAAAATGAAAATTCATGGCTAATCTTGTAATGGCTGGAGCCCTACAAATAAGGGAAGGAGAAGAAATTGAACAAGTTCAACAATATAAATACCTAGACCAGGAAATAAAAATTGGAAAAGATAACCAAACCTGCGAAATTGCACGTCGAATTGGTCTCAGATGGGAAGCTTTTGGTAAATTAATATTCAGAGGGAATATTCCAATTTGCTTCAAGGGAAAAGTCAGTGTGTGTTGCCTGTTATAACATATGGCTGCGAAACTCTAACACTAACCAAAAATACAATAAATAAACTACAAGTGGCACAAAGATCTCGTTAAGAGAAAGAACAAAAGTGAGTGACATTGGACAACGATTATTTATATATATGTTCCTTTAACTCCCACTGGAGCATAGGGCGCCAAACAACGATTAACAGACAACGATTAACAGAGGCAAAATGGCGCTGGGCAGGACACGTAGATCGAATGAATGACAACCGGTGGACAAAGCGTTTACTGGAATGGATACCTATGGAACACAAGAGGAACAGAGGCAGACCACCAACGAGATGGAGCAATGATATTAAAAGAATATTAACAAATTGGATGAATGTAGCACACGACAGAACAACATTAAAAAACAACTAGAGAAGGCCAATGTCCAACAGTGGACGCAAGCGACTGCTAGATAATGATGACTGGAACATTTTTCTTCTTTTATATATGAAACTTTAAAAAAATAGGTTTTGTCCTTTCACAAATAATTTTTTTTTTCATCAATATTCCCAAAATCAACAACCGCTAATTTTTTTTATTGTTTTCAAAATTAACTGATTAATAAACTATAAAAAATTGTGTATTTTATACAAACAAATTAAAAGTAAATATAATTTTTAAAAATAAAAAATCATCACTTAAGAAAAAAATCATCAAATCATATTTTGCTCAAAAATTATAAGAAAATCATCATTCTGGCAACGCTGCACAGAAGATTGACTAGAACGGAAAGAAAGCAAAAAAACCTAACTCTATTATTGTATTAGTAAGAAATGCGTTTACTTTGTTGTTTCAGGTTCACACGTACGAAATTTTGTGAGATAATTTTGTATTCGATTTAAAGAGAGTTTCCGTTCCAGTCTATGCCTGAAAACGTATGTATTTTACAGCGAATTCAATAAACAAAACAAAAAGTAAATTTTGTATAACGTTAAAAAAAATTTGAAAAAATGCTTGCACAGCTGATTAAGAAAAACAACATGTTGTTGTAAAGGCCGGGAGAATAAGTTCGAGGGAAATGAGTGAGAATAAAGCTATTTAAGAGAATTTATTTATATATTTCCTAAAGGAAGAGGAATTTTTGAGAGAAATATTTTCTCTATTTTAGTTGAGATGCGTGCTTGTGTTTTTGTTGTGGCAAAACTCAATATCCCCATAGTTGTGCTCCCTTTTAGAACAACAAACGCCAATATTAAACACCAGCACAAGTGCAAGGCCCCAAAACATAAAATCAGTAAAAGCGTGACAATGATTATGAAAACATCGTTCATGTGTTGAGAAACGCGCATTATGTGGCAAACGATACAACGTGCAACATATTGTATATGCAGCGAGTATTATTAATAAAAAAAATTTGATTCTTGTGCTGACAGTGGCGTATAAAGTGTATTTAAACTGAAGGAAATTACAAAATGAATGTAAGAAGAATTTTTGAAATTAAATTTCTTTGCAAGAAGTTTTAAAAACTGTAACAGTCTTTAAGCATTATTAATCTTGATTGAATTGTAAGCAATTTTTTGAAAGTGTTAATTATCAGCATGTGCGGGTAAATGCAATGAATAAAACAAAAAGTTAAATGCGGATTTAAAGTTCATAATTCATTAAAAATCACTATTTTGTATAAAAAAATAGTAAATAAATACTTAAGATATTAAGCGTTATCAAAAGAAAAGTTTAAAAATTTTTAATTTAAACTTAAAGAAAATTTGGCAAAATTTTTATAAAAAAAGCTTTTAATAAAAATATTAAAGCTAAACGAATGTTGAGTAATGGTAATAAATGAAATAAAAGATAATCAATAAACAACAAATAATTTAAAAATAAAAAAAACGAAAAGAAATATTTAACAAAAATTAAAAAAAAAACGATTTTGTAAAAATATAATTCTTGCAAAATCTAAAACGCGTTCTATAAATTGAAAATATTTCTAATTAAAAATATTCATTAACAAAAATTTGTAAAAAAATATATACCAATATAAAGAAAAAATTAACATTAAAAAAATCTCAGTTTTAAATTAAGATTAACAAATTGTTATAGTGCATTTAAAAAATAACAAATAAATCATGAAAACTTAAAACTAAATTAAAATTTTAATATACAAAATAAATTAAGCAAAGTAATATTTAAATATATTAATAAAGCCCAATTAAAAATAATAATCTTAAATAAGTTAGAGATTAAACAAAAATTTTAAATAAACCGTTTTAAAAGGATTTAACTAAAAAATTCTTCAAAAAATTTATACCTACGATAATGTGAATTTAAACATTTCAATTGAAACAAATATTATAATGAAAGAAAAAAAGATCAATATAATATTACAAAAAAATTGTAAATAATAAAAATTCCAAATGCAATCTAAAGAATTATAAAAAAAAAAAATTTACTTTGATTACTGAAGTGTGAAATTTTTATATGAGTGAATTTCTATTAAATAAAAATTGAAAAGCATTTTTTTTTACAAAATTTATGTGATTCAATTAAAAGCATTTTGTTCAATGCTTTAGATCTTGGTTGTTTTAATGTAATTCAATAAAAAATAAAAAAAACAATCATTTCAATACAAATAATAAAAATAAAAAAAAAAAAAATTTAACAAAAATACTATAAAAATAGTCATTGAAGTCAAACGTTAAAAATAAATAAAAGAATACGAATAAAAGTCAGTGTTTAAAATTGTATTTATATTGAATATATTTTAAATTTATCATGTAACAAAAAGTTTATAACGGAGAAACAATTTTATATCTATTTTCTGAATAAAAATAAAAAAAAAAACAATTTAATGAAGAGCCGCTAACTTTAAGAATTATTACACCACAATCACATATAGTTCTACACTTTAGTATTTTGGAATCTATAATCGGTAATTAAAAGAAAAATCAATATTTAATTTCGTTCAGTGTAATAAGAATGTATCAAGTTATTAAACTAATTTATTTTATATTAAAAAAAAAAAAATTTCTTAAAATTGTAAAACAAATTAATCTTTGTAAAAATACTAACATTTTACAGCCTGGTGCCCAGGCCATCGTCAAGCAGTGGTATTCAAAACTCACAAATTGAGTTTGAGTCTGTCTCGACTGAATTTCATCTACATATCGAGCCCTTACCGCAAAAAAAGATTAAGCGAAAAAAACCCAATCCTGCCGGAGAAGGTTTTTTATATTTCATAAAAATTTTGTATGAAGATTGGCGCTTAAGCTAAAATTGCTTTTGCTATAAAATCATAACGGTACCTTATGTGGCCGTTACATTCAAGAAAATTATGCAAGTGTTGCAAATAAATTCATTTATTAAAATAAGGAAAACTGAAAATGATTCCGCTTTAGTTAATTCAGCAGTAAGGGCTCGATATATGACCCCCTCCCAGAGCTGTAAAAAATTACAAACGATTTAATTGCAAGGACATGATTATTCGTTAATGACTGCAAATTTTTTGATTGCATCCAAAATTGAAAAATTTAATATATATGATTTAAATTTTAAAACATGACATCAATACAATAAAAAATATTGCATATATTTTTTGAAATCAATTTGATTGCAATACTTTCTTTGCAATCAAATCCGGTAATTACAATCAAATTTAAGTCCGGATCATAATCTTCGTTCTCTTCAACTAAAACTCCTTATTCTTGAAACAAAGTGGAATCTGAAATTTTTGAAGTGCCAACAATATCAATTTTTATTTGTAACCGCTAGATTTCAAGTGTATATTTTTTTGTTGGACTTTTTTTTTTTTTTTTGTTTTGCTTATTAATTTGCAATATTGGAAACAGTAACAGAACTATAATAAACAATAGTTAGTGATTAAAAAGATTTACATATATACACAGTCTGCTTTTAGCGCTCTCGAGTATAATATATGTACAATAATTTTATATTTTAAATAGATTTTTGCAGTGACGTTTCTACTTCAAATGAAGAATATATATAATATTCTGTAATGAAAAATTTGTTTTAAAAACATTACTTTAATATTTTGATGTCAATAAGGTCAATAAAAGTAAAAACAAGGAAGTGAAAGCAATATATGTACATTGCTTATTCATTTAACCACCAAAACTTATTGGTACCTTGCCTTTGGCAAAAATATTTATCAGTATTATAAATACTTTTTTCATATTTTAAATTATTTTGTTCGGTACTGCAATCTACAGCTTTAACATTTGCTCTTCTAAAATTGTGATAAAATATTGGAACTGCATTTTCATTTTGGATGACTTTAATTTTATCTAGATACAAAAATGCCTCTAGGAGAACAAACCCGATTTTCAGAGTATTTATTATATATTCTTCATTTGCGTAGTATGAAGCCATAATGATGTTATTTTTAATACATGACATAAATCTTAGTATATGATTTCTTATTAAATTTATTATAAAATTGTCAATTCGTATTATATTTGGTGCATTGTACAAAATTTTGTTTGAGACATATTTTTTATAATCACTTGTTTTTGAGCTAAATAATGATGTACAAGATCTTAAACATTTTCGCTCAAAGACTCTAATTTTTTCCATGTAAGAAAGTGATATGTTAAACCAAATCTGGCATCCATATGTAATTATTGGTCTAATCAACGTTTGATACATAGTGAGTTTTACTTTTGTGTTAATATATTTGGAATAGAACATTTGTTTGTACATAAAAAATGCTTTTGTTGCCTTTTTAAGCGTTTGGTTTACACGTGTGTTAAAGTATAAAAATTTATCTAAATAAATCCCTAAGTATTTTAGAATTTGTTTGTTCGGTATATTAGTGTTACTTCTTTTGGATTTGATTCCGAATAATTTCCAATTTCTTTTAACATTATTATTACATTTGCCTACTGGAGGTCTAAATAAGATAGCTTCACATTTTTGTACGTTAATTTTCATCATTTCTTGTTGGACTTTCACTATAGTTGTGGTTTTACAACAATTGACTGCCATTAACTTAATTGCATTCAATAATTTCTAAAATAAAATAAAGGATTTTAAAATGATTGCAATCACAAAATATTGCAATTTTGGCAAGATTTTATTAAAAGACATGTGATATAATTTTAAAAGGGTATTCGAAAATTCGTTCCTTAGTGTTTAGTTCGGTAAATTTGTGGAAAATACAAACGCTTATAGTAGTTTTGTAGTTCAAAAAATAACGTTTCCCTATTTGTGATCTTTGAATACAAAAAAAAAAAAAAAAAAAATAAATGAATCAAAAATACTGTGCTTATCCAACTCAATAAAACGATGAGAACATTTATCTGCATTCTGTCATTTTTAAACCACAATCTTCGTTGTGTTCGGTTCAGCATATTAACCGAGTCAGCATTTCTTGATCATATTCGAATCATTTTGACTCCTCTGCGCGATTTCTATAATCATATACACGCTCGTTTTTGAGTCGAAAATGACTGTTCATTCGTGAGAAAATTGTACCCCACCCGCGACTCTTCTGAAAGAGTCTTTTATGACTCGCATTTCTGATCAATTAAGACTAATTTTTGGAATTTTTTGTCCTATTATTTTGACATTATTATTTTTTTTAAATTTACATACTCAGGGTGAAACGCTAGCAAAGTTCTATGTTGAAATAAAATTTGTCTGTGGTGGAAAAATTTCAGTTTGTGCTGTATGAAATTGGGCATGTTCATAAGGCGTTACTGTTGTGTAACCGTTTAGTGTTTGTCTTAGAAACGCATAGTTGAGCACTTCCGCTCAACACAACAGTTGGGTATTTGAGGCCATTTATTCCATCATAAAATTTTTTAGCTACCTAAAGTCAACATGTTGTGCTCAACCTCAACCTTTATTTTTTTCAATTGTTTATATTTATCAGCTGTTAATTTTGCATTATACTCATAATGCCGTTTCTAAGACGAAAATGTTCGGCTCAACAGTTGTCAACAGTTTTCTAGCAGTTGAGCTCAACAGCTACGTCTTATGAACGTACCCATTGTAACATTTTTGACAACGTAAAATTTTGGACATAAGAAAAAGAACAATTGATTGCTGACATTTCTTAACAGAAGTCTAAGTCGGCATATTTTTAGTCAGCGGCTGTTCAACATTTGTCATTCGTGAACCGATTTTTTCTTGCCTTTTAATAGGATCTGTTGAACTAACAAACTATTTTGGAAATCAGAAGGACAATTTGTCTGTCCGGAAATTTAATTTTTGAGCTACTCCATAATTTATAAACCAATTTTCAGAATTCGCGCTTGATTTTATAGGAATTGCTAGCAGGTTGCAACTGAGGAAAATTTTTGGAGGTTGCACATTTGGCTTTAACACCATTTATGCATTTTCTTTTAATTTTTGACGTTTTTCTGCGATTTTTTTATTCTCTACTTGTTGGAACCCATAAACAGATATTTTATGCTATTTTACACTTTTACGAAATTTCTCTTTTTTATAAAATTTTTTTTTAATCTTCGCGAACTGCGCGTTTTTATAAAACCCAAATCCTAATAAACTGATTATGGGATTAATGATCTAACAAACATTATTTATCCAGTTTGTTTATTTGGTATAATTCTCAATCGAATATATTTCCATGTTATTGTGATTGGTTTCTTCCAATTACACTTGAATAAATATGCAATACGGCTGGAAAGAAAAGTTTGACTAAAAAAATTAGTGCAAATACGCTGTTCGAGCCGGCGGCGACTTCAACTCAAAATTTAAATTCGCCGGAGACTTGGAGGCGGCCTTGAGTGCACGAACTAGGAGTGTGTCTATGATAATTATGTGGTTGTCAAAAATTTCTACGCTAATGATAAAATTTTTCTTTCATGAGTACTTTGCTACCGTTTCACACACACCCTCACTCATAAATCCAATTCAATTTCATATTATTTTCATTCCTTACGGCACGAGTTTACCGACATTAATAAGAATAAATTTACAAAACTCACATGCTTCAAAAACTGTAATATTGTCGCGTTACAACCAGTAACAATACCAAAAGCAAACTTTTTTTATCGATGGGCTGCGCTAAACATAAATGCCAAAAATGCTTAAAATAGTCAAATTCGATCACATGCATGATCAATTTATACAAACATTAAAAAAGCAAAAAGCCAGAGAAAAACTTTTACACAAACAAAAGAGGTTTACAATACACACACAAGCTAATCGTGATGTGGTCGTTGCTCATTTTTTTTATCTGTTCTGTTTTATAACGAAGAACAGAACACTATATAATGTTCGTTACTTTCTTGAAAATATTTACGAACGATATTAAGGGCTGTTATGTTCGTCTACGTAAACAGTAAGAAAATATATATCGCTGATGGGTGTGTGAGCCAAACGCTAAATAATGTTCTGTTTTTTTCGAATACTGTTTTAAAATCAAAGAATAAAATTAGTCTCATTAAATCATTTAATTTCAATGCCAATTTATCGCTCCCACTCGAACACTTCATTCAAAAACTAAAAAAACAATTAAGTTCTTAGAGTTACATTTTCATTGTAATTGCATTCTTTAACTACGTTTATTAAAAAAAAATATGTATCTTATTTATTAATTACGATTTGCAATACAATTACTAATTATATTCTAACTTAATTAACGGAGCAATAGTAACCCTGTTGGAAATTTGTGTTAATTGTTCTTAAAATAACTTATCCCGTGACCAGTGAACACAATATTGTAATGAAAACAATCGAACTGTAATAGGTGAACACTAGACATATTACTTAACTGCTGATAATCTGTTTAAAGTGTAGTTACTACAGAGAAAAGGTAATTGACACAAACCTAGTCATGTGACTGAATTTTGTGCGGGTAGGTGCTGATTGCATCTAGTATTTTTTTACTTTATGTTAAAGGGATCTTTCATATTAACATAGTGCTGGCCTAGGAGGTCGTTAATTGAGATTTTTTTGGCTAGTATACTTGGTTGGTTTAGTGATCTGTTCACTCGGGACAATATGTGCGGCGGGCATAATAGTAACCGAAATTGAAACTGTGCCCATTTAGTGTCAAAAAGTTGCCAATTAAATCTCTCCTGTGACATCGAAATGCTAATGTGACAAGTCCCTTTTATATAAAGGGTTTAAACATGAACAGGTCCCTACATTTTTATAACTGTTACGTGACAAGTTTCTTGTTTGTTTCCTTTCCCCTGGGAAGGTTAGACATTATGCGTGTTATAGTGAAACAGAGAAGACACTGAGGCTGGAATCGATCCTGCAACCTTCTCCCTTACCATGATGGTGTTGCGAAATATATCATCTTTTTTTTAACAAATCGTAATGGGTCTACCAAAATAATTGCGATCTGAAGTTTTTTTTTAATATTTTGCAGTAGAGTTGTATATAAAAAAAATCTGACCTTGCATTTCATTTAGGAGTACTAAATGGCAGTTACGCAGTCTATTTATACCCACACCACAATAATGAGGGTATTATGCGTTTGTACTGACGCTTATAACACCTTAAATTATTGGTCCTAGATCCACTTTTATGTAAAGCGATCGACACTTTTTGATTATGCGTTTGTACTGACGCTTATAACACCTTAAATTATTGGTCCTAGATCCACTTTTATGTAAAGCGATCGACACTTTTTGAATCGATCTAACGATGACCATCCGTCCGGCAGGCAGACTGGTTGGCTGTCCATGTTGACGTTGTGCAGAACCTACAGTTCGCAATTAAGAGAAACACTTAAGAGAAAAAGACAGCAGTAAATGATAACGAATAAAATATAAAAAAATGCTATTTTAGTGCTGACAAGGAAGAAGGTTTTAAAGCGAAAAAAAAACCATTAAAATATATTATGGTTTACGAAAATTATTGAAAAAGGCATTAAAATAAGTAAAAGGAAAACATTAATGAATATGTTAATATAGTTAACCCTTAAAAAAGCACTTGAAGAGTGCTTTATTTGTATGTGTTATTATGTTAATATAAGCGCTTTTTGCAAGCAGAAAAAAGTCCTCCAAACCGGGAACACCATCAGTAGGTTTGAAGCGATTTGAGGTATGAATTCATACATAAAACCTGCTCCTTTTGGAGCACACTTTTTTTTTTTACTGAGTTGGTACATATGATTTAATGGCCACAATTGGACCAGGCCTTTTGGAAATGGTGAGAAACGGTCCATGGTTTCACAAAGCCCCCATACTAGCTTCTTTCCCAAAATAGAGTTTTTGTGCCCATAAACCATCTAATCATAGTGGTATATTGATTAAATTTGGCCCAAACTTATCCTGTTGCAATCTTAATCATCTTATCAAATTTTATTGGAAGAGCTTTATATTTGACCATAGATCTCGTAAAATTAATACTTCCGAAAAAAGGTTTGAATACACAGAAAAAATTTTCATTAGTTTGTTATTAATTTAAAAAATTGTTTGAAAAGTATTTCAATTTTATCAGTGTGATAATTGAATCAATTATTGTTTAAGCTGAAAGAAAATTAAAAATATAATTTTGATTTAACTCACAATTTAGTTATTTTTAAATCAATTTTTATTTTTAAAATTTATATAACAAAAATTCTTAATTGATGTTTTCGCTTAGAATAAAATAATTTAAACTTGTCGAAATGTTGTTGGGAATTGTCAAAACCTCTGCTATATTTAATGAAATCAATTAACATATTGTTTAAAATGGCAAAGTTTTTTTTAACATATTTTTAATTAAAATTAAGAATATCATTTATTGGAAAAACTATATTCACAATTTTCAATTTATACAATTTTTATTAATCAATATAATAATTTAGGTAATAGGTGCAAAATCAACTAATCGTTTACTTGATTCTATGAATTTGGTGATTAGAAACTCATTTTAGTTTTTCCTGTGTACCATAACTTCCTTATAAATGTTGGTATTGACATTCAAATTGGCGACAATAAGTTTTGCCACTGTGGCATGACAAAATATTTTGCTGGTAGGTCAGTAAGTAACCATAGGTCCCTTATAACCCCCCTTCCTTATTTGCGAATTTATATAGATTTTTATCAAAAGCTATATATATGTAAGAATTCTAAATAAATTACTTTTCTCGTTATTCGAGCATTAATCACTGCAATTAAATAATAATGTCTAAAATTGGTGCAGCCCTTGCAAAACTAAAAAAAAAATTTTTTTTTTAACAATTTTAAAAAACCAATATAATTTTCAATACAAAATTCTGCTTAACCAGAAAAGTTACATCAGTCGAAAAAAGTAATACCTGTCCCCGCGTTTAGCTGGGTCAGTGCTTGGAATCGAGACATATAAATTTGATGTTAGTAAGTATCGTATTAGGAAAATTTTAATTTGTTGTGCCCTTTGTAAGGATTTTAACCATCTGGTTGTTTGGTAGTCCTACTGATATGGCTGTATACACTAAAATCAATACCTTAGCTCGACCGCAAGTCCTTAATGGCCACCTGAAATTCTATTATAAGCGGACTTACCGATTACAAAATCCAGAATTTTTTAAATTTTTTCCGAAACCTCTCACTGTGCATTGCCATAATAATAAACAAATTTGTTAAAGGCAAATCTTGAAATTGGCTTTTTTTTCGCTGTTGGTGTAAAGTTTTGGGCTTTAAAAATTCATTGCCAACACTTTTGTAGAACATTTCATCCCTGCTTTTGCCCTGTAGTGCATTTTTAAAGAAATATAAGAGTAATCGTTATATTTGTCGACTTATATATTCGCTTGCAGTAACGATAGTGTGATCCTTTTATTGGTTTTTGTCGATGGTATACAGCTGTATTTTTGTATTCATTTGATATTATATCATGTGACATTTGTGTCTACAAAATGTCAAAATATGCAAATGTCAAATACTCAAAAGCCGTTTTATCACAATATACACTTTATCGTAAATAATTGTCGCTTAAATAATAAAAAAAGTGCTTAGGGTAACAACTGACTTCAACCGCCAGCGAATATCGTTAAAAATGTTGACTAGCAAGTCCGATAAAATTTTCGATATATTTAGCTAAACAATACGATTATCGTTATAAAAGTTAGTGAATCGCACTACAGGGTGGGGTGTTTTTTTTTACGATTTGTTAGAATAGAGCCAAAAATTACAGTTATAAAGGGTGGTTAGAGGGTTAATGTGTTCCACAAAAATATTTGCCGTAACATTTTCTACAAACATACTTTTTATCTCAAATGTAAATAACACATATTTTCCTATAGTGATATGGTGCACGAACAGGCCAAAAGAGTGAAGCTTTAATTCAACCACCTTAAATAAAATTCCGATTTGATCTTTCTTATTTATCAGAATGCATTTTCGGAACCCTGTTATTTTGGAAAAAGTTCAAAATTGTTGCACAGTGTTATTAAATTGTAACGAAGCCTGTATATTTTGGAAAAATCAAATTTAACCGTTTCGGCACCTGGTTCGATTGTATGGTTAGCCACATTTAATTCTTCAAGTCTTCTTCACAAAATGCTGGAAAAGTATAAATACACACATAATATTTTACAAATGTAAGCTACACATTTGAATAAATACCTGAGCTTGATGGTTGCATGGTTATATTAATTACTTTTTGAATTCACTTTCGGTAAATCGGATTTATTTACGAAAAAAAATTTAGGTTTTATACCAATTTTTTTAAATATTTTGTTACAATGTTTAATATCAACGCGTCATTACAAAAGCACCGTTACATATTTGACATTTATATTTTTGCCTACTGATGCGGAATTTTGTGCACTTTAACCGTGTACTTTTAGCTTTTACGGTACTTGAAATTTCTTTTTGAATTAATACGTGAAATCACTGCCTTTATCCCTTGTGTGTGGCGCAAAGGAAAAAATGTATGAAATTCTTAATCATCATCTTCATTTTAAGATTAATTTACACTACGTTAATTAATAGTTCCATTTTTTTCGAAAGTTTAAAATCCATTCGGTACACAAAAAAATATTTACAAATATTCGTTCACGAATTTTATTTATAAATTTTTTTTTTGATAGCTTAAGCAGTACAAAAGTACTGACACTGTACTTGAAAATATGACATAAATTAAAGCTGGATTCCAGCAATATTTAAAGCACTTGAATTTTTAAAATTGCAGTGCTTATTGGGAAGTTTAAGATTTTAGAGACGTTATTTTGCCTTGGATTATTCAGGCATAAGCTGGGAAGCGTCGTGCCGTAAATTTGTACTCTTCCTGTAGAATAAGCTTGGCAATGATCTAGTATGCGATTAATTGACTGATGTAAGTTACATCTACGGCAGATGGGGCTAACTTCATTTTTCAGCAGGTGCTGGTGAGTCATTTTGGTATGACCCAACCTTAATCTGGTAAAAATCAGTATTTCTAGCCTGTAGTTAGATTTGGGGTAGCTGGGTGGAGGTGACTCCATTTGTGTTGAGAAGTTTGTAACGATGGTTGTAGTTAATCCATAGATTTAACTTGTGTCCTTTAAGGTGTTTGGAATAGGGATGAGCAAATATAAAAAATATATCGATATATATAGAATCGATATTTTTAGGAGTATCGATATTTATTAATTAAAAATATGGATATATCGAACGTATTAAGCTGAAATTATTACCAAATTTAAAAACTTAATATACCTATGCCATATATTACATGTAATTCCATTCTTACTTTTTATTGTTTCTTTTAATTTCAAATTTACTGCCTTTCCCTCAATTTCGAACGAAACTTTCATTCGCTTAACTTTTATTTAAAGCAAAAATCAATTTTAAAATTTAGTTTTTAAGGTAAGTTAGGCGAACGAAGTTTTCGTTTGAAATCGAGGAACCGGCAGTTAATTCTACAATAAAAAAAAATTTAAAAAAAAAATAGTAAAGAACACAAAATTTTTTTTATTTATTCGTCATATGACTTGGGACTTTATAATGCCGGATTATATACTGCCGGTAAACGAAACTTGTGACACATACTATGCAAGTAAACTGTGCGATATTTTATTTTTAATATATAAGAACATGCCCAAATAAAAAATAAAAAAAACAAAATATATTTTTTTATTATTAACATTCCAAATTTCATGAGTCTATTGCTGCTAATACGCCATAATTAAGGCGATTCTTTGCATAATTCTAGGAACCCTTTCCTTTCATCACTTTCATCGAATGCCGCGATAAGACCCCAGTATTCTAAGCAGTTAAGCAACGGTTAAAATGTTGAATTTTATTATAAAGAGATCTTAACAATATCGAATTCAATAGTCGTAGATAAATATTGATGTATCGATATATGGGTATTTTTAATATCGGCGATATATATCGATTATAATTTTTTTAATATCGATATTTTTATATATCGATATTTATTGGCCATCCCCAGTTTGGATATTAGTCTATTTAGATCTTTTTCAGTGGAGAAAGTGTATGTTGGAGATTTTGCGGCAAGGCAAGCAGTTTTGTCGGCAGCATCGTTGCCTGAAATGCCAGCGTGACCTTTTAACCACATTATGCGCAATTTATTTGGGTATTTAACTAATAGGTTGCGTATAAATGTTACTGTCTGAGTATGTTACGTAACGACCTTTTTGATTGAGGAATATTCCGTAGAAAGTTTAATTTCTAGCGCTTCATCAGTAAAAATACTACAATGTGGTTTTAGAAGACCCTTGAATATTGGTGCTTCATTCTCATTCAGTATACCAAAAGGAGTATATATATGTATTTTAGAGCCATCTGTGAATATGAGTTCCATGTTTTGTAGGTGGGAGAAGAACGAATGGAATTGAACTCTTGCTGATATATTAGCTGATATAATCAAGTACGAATGAACTGCTTTTTAAGAGAATAAAAAATGTTTTATGAGCACAAAGACGTTATTCCGTATAGAATCTTGTATGAGGGCAATGTTAAATCATGGAGCGATTCTCCTGTACCTGTACCTTTCATACAAAGTTTACATGGGCAACGAGCCAGCCAGCCGGGCGGATGGATGGGCATTGTTCAATAGGTTAAAGAAGTGATTCTTCGGTGCACTAAAGACCAATACCAAAGGTGTTACAAACATCAGCAAACACGCATAATACCCTATATATTGTTGTGGTGTGGGTATAACACTTTATAAAAAATTCAAACCATTTTCTCGCTCATTCTGCGCCACTCTACAGTATAAGTGTTCAGAAAGTAATCAATCATTTCATTGATGAATAAAAGAGATAAATGAATTATTTTAAAGTTCAAACACTCCTAGAAAGCATGTGTGTAAAGTAACACGAGAACTAAAAGTATTAAAAAGGTGATTTTCTTTTTGTTTGATTAACATGATTGTTGTCTGCAATAGATATTGATTTACTACAAAAGCTTATCTACTCAATACACAAACATGTGCAGACAGGTTATACAAAATCTAATATGTATACGCTTTTTATATGTTTAGGGTTTTTAAACCTAGAAACTTTAAAGAGGAATGGAGTTAGTGTAAGAGAGTTACAATTACATTTGCTAATTATACACTGTAATAAGTCTTAAATTTCTTTTGAACATGGCATTTCTCTTATTAACCATACATTAAATATTGTTAACAAATCTCCATAATTTGCTTTTCTGTAGAAGCCCTTTTAGAAATGGCAGCTCATGCAAATGAGATTGGTTATACTTATACGCTAAAATTAAATTGTGGTTCTTTCTGTTGAAGTATTGCTAAAGGATACAAATGGTGTCTGGTTTTAAACTATCATGAAAAAAGTAACATCCATTCAATAAATGCAACAGTTACATCAAAGAGTTTGAGAAGGACCATTGTTTTCATTGTTCCTTAGCTAAAGGATTTAATTTCATTTTTGGTAGGTATTGGTAACGAATTAACTCTTAAAATTTAAAATCGTTATATATACTTAATTAGATAAAACATACATTTCGTTAGTTAAAATGCAAAAAGGCGTTACTAGCAAAAATATAATTTAACAGGAGAAACAAAAAACTTTGTAAAATGAAAACTTTAAACATTTTTAACAAAGTTTTTTCTCACGTCAGAAAAACATACATCGATAAGTAGTCCATAGAATTCTTCAAACAATTTTCAAAGAAAACCGATTTATTATATTTTGTTAGAAAAACTATGTGTAAGTACGTTGTTGTGAATTTAACAAATAACCACACTTGTAGTTACGTCCCTTTGTTTTACAATTTTTCAAGATATGCAGTATAATGGCATTTATAATAACCAGGGAAACCAGAAATTTGTCAATTGCATGTTTTTCCTTGTGCGACTAATGAAGAGCTTTTTATGAATTTTGGAATCGATTTGTTAGTGCTTTTTTTTACTCTTTAAAACATTTTTTTTTGCATAATTTAGTTAAAAGTTTAAAGTTTATAGCGCATATTTTGCCTTTTTAAGGCATATTTTGATCCATTTTAAATTCCTTTAGAGCTTTCATATCAAATAAAACCAATTTTTTTTTTAAAATTCTGGTTTTGTTGCTTCAATTTCACCATCTACATTTAAGTTTTTGTAATTTAAGATAAATGCTATTTTAAAGTTTAAAATTTTAAGAGACATGTTCTGACAATCGCGAACGCTTAACATTGGTGATTGTGACTTGAAATCGCATCAAAGGTGTTCTGTAAAACGACATCGAATTGCAAAAGTATGCTTAAGGGAACTAGAATATTTGTAAACGTACGAGTGTCAGCACACCATAACATAAATATGGCGTTTTGCGATTTAAAATTGTGCGATTGTCAGAACATGGCCGCATATTTATACGTTTTTGGCGATACATAGAAATCTGGACCAATCTTTAGTATACCGACCGAAATGAGCCATTTTTGATTCTTTGGGGCATATTTTTTAACAATTTTCATGGCATATTTTCTAGTTTTTACTGCATATTTTATGAGCATAAAACGCGTTTTTAGAGCATATTTCTGGTTTTCCTGATTATAACCAATATAAACTCGATTATGAATTTTTGGTTAGTTGAGCTTTTTTGCATTTTAGCTAACGATATAAAAAGTTCAAGTTTTGTGTTGTTATTAAAAGAGTTTTTTTTTTGTTAATTTTTAGGAACATTTAATTAAAAATAATTTTTAACTTTTATAATTTTTAAAAGTACTTATAGTTTATATAGTTAATTATAAGTTAATAATTTTCCAAGTTCTGTTTTGTAAACCTTCTGAAATTATTATTTTTATTTAAGATTAATGTTTAAAGCTTGTTATTTGCTGTAATGTTTGAGAGCGAAACAACAATTAATTTTAAACAATATTTAATGTAATGGCACAAAATGGCCCTAAAGGACTTACATCTATACAAGAACCAAAAATAAAAAATTTCCTTTTTGTTTTTTACAAATTTTACACTAGGTTGAATTCACATCTGAAAAAATCATCACATTATAGTGAAAATGAGAAAATTTTAGTGGTTAAATAAAAAGATACAACTGATTTTATCTAGTGCATTGAACCAGACATTCAAACGTGGATTTCAGAATCTGCTCTTCGCGCCTTTGGAATGTTCCAGATGATGTTCTTTAAGAACAGTGAATAATTTGTTGAATTCACAAAAATATAACAAAAATATAACAAAAATATAGCAAAAATATTGGTGTGGTTGTTTCTCAGACACCTACCGTAATATTGACGTGGTTGTCTTGGAGACACTTTTCTGCTCAGCGCGATGCGTGCGCTCTCTTTGATCGCGTTTGTCACACCAACATACACTTTAAAAATTAGTACGGAGGTACTGAATGCGTGGGAGCCGATGTTTAAAAAAGAACGGAGAAAATCCCGTTATTCTTTCATTGGTGTCTGTTAGACAGCCACGTCAGTCAAAGATGGTTAACTTGAAGTTATAGAATTTATACATAAATATATATATATTTTCACGTAGTTCCTTTAGGTTCGTAGGGCGTCAAATCTTTTATGTGGTTCCGTTAATCAGAGATCTTTAAGATGGGCAATAGGCTGGTGTACCGCATCCTGTCCTGGTTATGGTTCTGCTAGATAAAGCCTCTGGGCATTCCATTAAAAATAACTGCACTTAGCATGTTGTACAGATGCTTCCAAGATACATATGTGTGGAAGTAGACTCCCGCTTCAGCTGAAACTTACATGGTGTATAGACGATGATTTGTTAGTTCGGTGTACCTATTTTATTTCGATACTACCAGTTACCGTCATTCTCCTATCCACTCTTTTATTAAATAAATTCAATTCCCCCTTTCCAGAGAATTTAACAAAGGATTTATGGACACTTTTTTTAGTAATACGGTATAGCCGAATAAAGCACTTTTATAGAGAATTTATCGCTTACTTGCATTTTATTATTTGCACTTGTTTTCGTGCTCTTAAGCGAGAAATTAATCTATAAAAACTTGCTTATACCCATATATAGTGTTTAAAAAACTCTCCAAATATCTTCTACATCGTCGATAAAAATTATCTTTCGTGATTCAAAAATGCATGTATATATTCAAGATTTTATTAATATTAGAAATTTTAGTTATGATTGAACTATTTTGGTAATTTTTTTTATGCTTATTTGAAAATGTTGATTGAATTTACATTAAGGTAATTCACAAAGTGTTCTGTTGTATCATATTGTTTGTATATGCTATATTTTTAATAATGTCATGTGTATAAAATTATAGCATATACAATGAATATGATACCATAGAACATTTTGTGAATTGTCTAATTAAATGGTGTTGTGTCAGTCCACAGATATACATTCATATACATACATAAATATACATATCGTCGGTTGATAATTTAAATGTCGTATGTGGATTTTTTGCGGTTTTGAGTTAAGATCGATTCTTTAGGTTTTTCGACCTGATCTTTCATTTGGCGTAATCAGTTTTTCGATGCCTCATACGGTTTTCGAGATATGGAGTGTTGAGTTTGTCGTATGTGGTATTTGCTGAAGCAATTTTCAAATTAAAGGTGTTCAAACTCAATTTACTCGAAACCATCGGAATCCACATACGACAATTAAATTATCAGCCGACGATATGTACATATATTTTTTACAAACTTAACTATAAAAAAGAGTAAAATTTTGGATTTAAGTATTTTGGTCCTTACAATTTGGACCCGGAAACAATTATTGTTCCCGAAAATGGGTATTTTTCAAAACAAATATTAACTTTTAAGCCCTGTCTGGTAGTGAACCTCCCTCAAGTACTATTTTTTTGATTTTTGAAAATAAAATAAAAAAAAAAATCGGTATATACGTAAAAAATTTTTTTTTTTAATTTTTCAAATAAGACAAAAAAAATTGTAAATTTGAAAGGCCCACTACCGGACTGGACCGGCTGGGTGGATAGAAGTTTAAAATGACACATTTTTATAAAAAATCAAAGGATACACTCAAATCAAAGACTTGTAATTAAAAAAAACTTGGAGCTTGCAAAATACATTTTAAAACGCCCATCTCATAAAACGCCCAACGGAACTGTGAGAATCAATTGCCATCTCGATTTTTAATTTTCTAACGAACGAGTTTTGCATCTCACCTACTCATATGCACACCATTATACCTTCGGTAATGATGAACCCAAATTGCATCTCTGATCTTTCACCAGGCAGGGTAATTGGCTTTATACGTAGCCTGAATATGACATGGTAAGATACCATATAGGGTCTGCACAAGAGACCCTCTGGGTCGCGGTGCTTGTCTATTAATACATGTCTGTCAATCGGTACATGTCTACCTATCTATCGTCGGTGAAGGCTATATAAATTAAGAAACTGAGCGAAGATGTGTCAAAGTGAAATAATTACTCACAGTAAGTTATTGATAAATTACATATATATTATTTTATATTGTAAAATATATTTGACCCATGTTTAAGTGTTTACATTAACCGTTCGCTTCAGTGTGACACATTTGTTTTTAATTTGAGAATAATACTTCATAACGGATTGATAAAACATAAACTATTTTCCAAATGTTTATATTGAAATTATCATTAATTTGAATTTAAATATTTAAATCAACCCATTGAAAAAAGTTGGAAATTGATGAAGTCAAAGGTTTGAATTTGTGTTTGCGTATTCGTTTTTTTAAGTGATTTTCCAGAAATATTTTTCACATGCATGAATGTTAAAAACAATAACTGCTTATTTATTTATTCTTTAAAATTTTTAAAATTCTAAGACATTTTTACGACAAAACCTTTAAGTTTCTGAGGAAATTAAAATATGCAATACATTTGTATAAGTCCCAAAGTGGAAATGAAAATAAACGCAAACAAGTGTTCATTTCGCCATTATTTAATTAAAAACAAAATATGTTTTTCCCCTAGTCAATAGAAGTTTTTACACAAACTTTGAGATTTTTTTCTTTACGTTTCATTTTGTTAAACATTTTTTTGTAGTTGTTTTTGTGGGTGGCTAAATGTTTGCGACACTTGTTTTTTGTTCACACATCATTTACAATATTATACTTTTATTTTCTTTTTTCTAAAAAGGGGGTTTTTCTTTTTTCTAACTTTTTTTTTTGTTAATGCCGTCATTATTATAAAGTTTTCAGCTTTTTACTTGTTTTTTTTTGTGAGTTTTTTTTTTTTAAATTTTATTTAGCAACTTTTTGCTGCTGTTTTGTTATCGAGCCCTCTGTCTAATTGATTGATTTTGGGTTGAAGGGAAATGTACAAAAAAATTATTTTAAACTCTCCCATTTTTTAGCGTTTTCCGAATACATTCGTACTATAGAAACGCAGTGGGTGGGATTAGCAGCTGCTAACATTTCTATTGGGAGATTGAACTGTGTTGTTGCTGCTACCGAGTTTTTGTTCATGTGTGTGTATTTTCATTTTGTCGAGTGGTATTTAGTACAACAATTTAGACAATTTAAAATTTTTGTTCTTCTATTTCTATTTTTTTTTTTAGCCAGAAACAAAAATAAAAAATCACTTTATGGCTATTAAAATTTGTTTTCTTTTTTTGTTTCGGTAAAAAGTATACAAAGAAAATATGTAATTAAGTTGTCATTTTTGGAAATAAGTACATGTGAAGCTAAGTTGAATTTAATATGCTCTATAATATAGTATTATATAGAAGAAGTCTCTTAAATAATTTTTTCTTTGTTTTTTTTTTTAATAATTATTTATTGAGTCTTCATTAGGTTGGGTCAATTTAGCAATCGATATTATGCCATCGAATTTTCGATAGCCTTTTGGCACTACGGCATATCAAAAACATTATTTTCGAGGCGCCCAAAATTTAATTTTTTTAACTTTTTCTCAACTTTTATTTTTAAGGTTTTTTTTTAGTAGTTAATAAAAAATCGGCTGGTGAAATTGTACGCCGAAAATGATGGCGATAGCAGTTTTCCAAAAAATGGGTTTCTTGAGGTTTTGGACGAGTTTTTGTCGAAAAAAATATTTTATTTTATATTTTTAAGGTTTCTTTTTTTAGTAGGCATGTTAATTTTTTAAATATATCCTATCCAAGGTAAAATTTTACGCTTATAGCGATGGCGATATAATTTTTCGGAAAAAAAAAATAAAAAATCGATGGCACAATATCGACAAATTTTTGTCCTTACAAATCATCCCACCCTAGTCTTCATACATATAAAATATGACCTAACAATTGTCAATTCGCCAAATCTTATTCTAATACTTTATTTTCTGTCTTGCCAAGGCCGGACGAAAATGTTCCCCATCATTGCTTTGGTTCCTATATTTAGGTGTTTAGCGCTCTTCTATACGAATAAGTCCATTGGTATCTCTTCTCCTTAGCAAAGATGGGGGTAGTGCACTAATTTTGCAGTTCCAACTCATACTTAGTGATAGTGCAAATTAATTGCAATTATTTTGTTGATGTTGAATAATGAATAATGTTAAAAAATTTTGCACTCGATTAAAAAATAAATTTTTCTTGATTTAAAATAAAGAAATCATCAGTTTATAACAACTTTGGTTTCGTCACTCATTTGAATGCAACTTAAAATTTTGCACTAAATTTTAAATAAAAAACTTGTTTTTTCATGATTTAAGCCAAGAATTATTCCGTAACTGACAAAATTTTATTTTGCTTAATTTTCTTTGCCTATGCATATCATCAACAAATTAACTCTCTTAAATTTTAGTGAGAGAATGTTTATATGCAGCTCTTTTGATTGCAAGTTAAAATTTTGCCCTATTTGAATTGAGTGCAGATTTTATGCATTCAATCGCAGTTGGTGCCAGTAAAAAAAAATCCAATCATCCAAAAAGTGCAAGCTATTGAAAAAATTGCAGTACTACTTAATTTTTTTAGTGCTTGTGAAAAAATCCTATCATCCGAATAGTGGAAACCAATTTTTTTTTTGCAGTTTTATTAAGTAAGAGTGCAATATTTAGTTTACTATCCCCAACTATGCTCCCTAGACGGGTGTGGCCTCCATCACTTAGAGTTTTTCGAGCTAGAGGATTTTGGTAGAGTTCAAGCCTTTTTAATTATTTTACCGAATATTTCGTGATCATAGTTTTTAATAACGGCAGTTTAAGATTCTTGTAAACATTCGTATTTTTAACATACCAAGGGGGGGTGTCTGTAATTATTCGATTAAGTTTATTTTAGCGCCTTTTTCTAAATTTATACCGAAGCACCAAATAGTTTTTAAGATAGAGTTGTAAAGCAGAAGTTTGCAATAGAAACAGAGGAGAGAATTTTTTCCAAATTGCCAAATTTGTCAACAAATTCCCAAATTTGTACTTAAAATTTTTCCAAATATATAGGCAAAATAATTTTTTTTTTTCAAAAGATTGTCTTTACACAAACTATTCTTTTTTAATACAAAACCTTCATGTTTGGTAGGTTTTTAATATAAAATTTTACATTTTTTTCAATGCATACCTTTCGTTCGATAAGTTTGTCTATAGAATTTTCTTTTTTTATAAGTTTTTTAAGGAATTTTTTTTTTCATAAGTTTTCAATTAAAAACTTTTTGTTCCATAAGTTTTTTTATAGAAAAGATTTAGTTCAAAAAGGTTTTATAAAATGTTTCTCTCCAGATATCTTTTTTAAGGTTAGGTTGGGCTAAGAAGGGTTATGAGCCCAAGGGCACACTTCCACTCGGAGACCTATGTGGTCGATTGTGAATCCCTTTAATAAAGAGGAAGAAGAAAGATAGAAGTAAAGAAGAAAAGAAAAACAGATAGATTTAAGTAAGTTAGTAGATACTGCGTAGAACAAGAACTCCCTCTATAGTCCAATCATCAGAAACAACCGTCCTATTTCCCTGAAAAACCCCAGTAGATCGACTGGATAACATCCAAAGCTACACCACAGTTTGTCGTTTACATTTTTCAAGTTTAAGCCGTCAAGTCCTGAGTTTTTAGAAGAGAAGGGAAAAGAGAATGCCATTTATTTTCCTCTCTCTCCTAAAACCTCACGAATTGACGACTAAAGATTGAAGAGTGTGCACAGGGCTGCCAGATTTGACGATTTATCGTCATTTTGACGATTTTGGTTCCGAAATTAGCAAAGTGCCGATTTGCTGAACAAATTGAACAAGAAAGCCTAAATTTTTATATTCATTCCTATTGTAAATAAAATTATACTAGACATTTTTGCTCTTTTCCATTAAAAATTGTATGGGCAAAAGCTAAATTTTGAGTCAAGTCAATTTAAGGAAGCAGGTGAAGCTATGGACTGATTTGGCTCATTTTTAAAATTTAATACTCCAAATATATATGAAAAATTTTTAAGCGAAATTTTATCCTCCTTTGCCATGGTCCCAAAACTATAATTTCGTGAAGAAATGTTATTTCAGGTAAAAAAGAAAAAATAATAACAAATTATAAGAAAATAGATATTGGGAATTATTTCTTTTTCATAAGCAACTTTATAATATTCAACATTTTTCATTTTCCGAATTTATTCTATGAGTTAAATTTCAGTTATGTATTTTATAAAGCTTTTTGTAATAGCTCTATTCCTTAAATTTTATTTTAGAAATTACTTTATACACTACCAGACTCATAGAATAAATTCGGAAAATGAAAAATGTTGAATTATAAGAAAATTTAAAGAAGTTAAGGTTTACAGGTCAAAATTAGAGATTTAGATTTAGAGATGGGTAAAAATTACAGGCAGTCGTAGTTTTTTGTTCATATCTTAGGCATTTGTAGTCCGATCTGAAAATAGAATAGCACACTATTCCGTACTATATCTAATATAAATGTATAGCAATTTTTATATACGAGTCTTCGGAAATCCCGGAAATTTCAACAAACACGTGGTTAGATTGACATCGTTAAACCAACTTTGCTATTCATAAGGACTTTGAATATACATATACCCCCATATTCATGAAAAATATTTTTGAATAATAAAAGATTTATTAAACAAATTTTCATACAAACTTCGTTTCATAACCCTGCTATAAACCTCAAATATTTTTTATGAATATGGGGGATGTACTTTATAGGGCCTAATATTAATATTGTAGCTATTACAAAAGGAATGACAAACTTATAAAAAACCAACTTGTATATATACCCTCTGTGGTGAACGGTGTACATATTTGATTTTTTTTTAAAAAATGGCTCGATTGAAAGTATCTTTTATTCTTAAGACTTTGAAAAAAACCTTAGATTTTTATAATAAAGTAATAAAAGCTTTACAAAACAAATTTTTTACGAACATTTTCCTTAACAAACGTTTGTTAAATTTAACAAACAATTTCATAAACATACGGGGGTATATGTTTTGTTTGCTTGTTTTCAAATAAAAATCGAACAAACTTCGTTTAAAACCTAAATATAAATTGTCCGATTTTTTTGACGATTTTTTAAACAGAAAAAGACGATTTTTTTTTTCTCAGGAAATTGACGATTTTTTCACAATTTAATCTGGCAGCCCTGAGTGTGCACCTGCACTTACAAAAAAGCATTTTTTTTGGTTTTAAGTGTTTTGTTGTTAAACGCTTTTCTTTTAATAAATTTTCAATAGAAAAGTGTTTGTGGAAAAATTTTTTTAACGCCTGTCTACGGAGAAGGATTAATTTTAAAATAAATCGAAAGTGGAAGTAGTTCCGTATTTTGCTTTTCCAAAAAACGAAAATTTATTTAAAAAAGCTAAATAAATTTAATCGAAATTACAACTACGCAATTAATGGGAATGTGTGACAGGCCTGATGGGACGGATTTTTTTAAAGTGTATTTGTAGAAAAATTTTTCTGGTATTTTTAATATTATAGTTTTCACTTGTAAAATATTATATGCTTTATTTAACCATTTTTTTTTTTAATAAAAAAAACCTTTAATAAATTAGTCGTTTGTAACATTTTGTGGAATTTTTATTTTGTCAAAGTCTTTATATTTTATTAAAACAGATCCCAGTTTGTTATCACTTAATGCTTATCCTAATAAAAATCTTTGTCTCTTTTTTGCTTTGTGTAATCACTTTGTTAAAAAAGTGAAGCAAATCTTATTTAATTTTTTGCAACGAAAACTTATGAAAGTGTATAATTTCAGTCAAGATTTGTGCAAAGTTCTAAGTGTCAAAAGGTTTACAAAACTTTCAAAGAAATACAAAAACTCATTAAGTTTTATAAAACAAATGGTATGCAAATTGAATCTTATAAATATTTGGCCACAATATTAATTGTTTGAATTTAAAAATATATATTTTATAAATAACATATTTTATAATAATATTGTATCATGTAAATGACAAATCAATTAATAAAACAAACACTTTACATTTGTTAAAGGGTGAATCGTTGACAAAATATTTAAATATATATTTTTTGTTTTATTTTTATTTTGGTTTATGTTTTAAACACAAGTAGATCTCTGATACTTTTAAAAATACTTGATATTTATGTTTGTTTAAATACATGATAGGCGTTTTAAGAGCTATATATGCTTTTTAAATTTTTTTGGCAATTGAACACAATAGTTTTCGTCATATTTTGTCAACACTTAACACTTATTTTATAAATTTTTTTTTTAAATTTTTTAAATCATTTTAAATTACAAAACTATCTATCTATCATTTATTGCATGCTTGTTGCAGACATATTTCATTTATGCAGGAAAAAAATACAAGAAATATTTAGCAAAAAATCCTTAAAAATTTTTGATTTAAAATTATTGATATAGAAAAACGAACATCAATCATAAAGTTCTACTATGTGCCAATATTTGGCAAACAAAAGTTTTTCTAAGTTTTATATTAAATTAAAAAAATATTTGGATTTTAAAATGTGCAAAGAAATTTTGGTCCAAAGTTTTTAAAAAGTTTTAAAAATAATAAAGCAACTAAATCTAATTTAAATTTTAGTATAACAGTGTTGCACCATCTTTAAAAAGTCAGAAGGTCAAATGAAAATACAAAAATAATTCTAATAATCCGAATTTTTATGAGGTAGAACTAGAGTATCCCATTTTTCGACTTTTGGGTTTGTTCGAGTAAGGAATTAATCGATTTTTGAATTTTAAAATTGCTCGATTAATCGATTTCAATTGTTCGAATTACTCGAATAATTAAAATTTTTTATCGAATTTTTTTATTATATTAGTCAAAAGAAAAAAACTATTTATAAAACAAAAGTGTGCTTAAACCATAAAATAACAATTTACCGTAGGAACACAATTGTACCGTATGACGTAGATACGTTGTCATATAAAAACTTGTAATATTAAAGGTAAACAATAGTTGTCGCAAACGTAAACGTGTATCTGCGGACGTCGTACGTCAATATAGATCTAATTCCATTACACACGCCGGTTACGGCGGTATTGTCATAGAAAAAGAAAAATATAAAATGAATTAGTTTTTGTGTTTTCAAATTGAATATTTGAAAACAAATAAAAAGAAAGAAAAAACAAACAACAATTTCAAGAAATTTAGAGTTTTTAATATTATTTTCAAAGGAAAACAACATATGTCTACGATGAAATTGTGGGTAAATAGATGGTTTTTTAGAAATTGACGGCGTAACGTCCTACGTTCTTTCGACGTACGACCCAGTTGTTTTCCTATACGCAAAGAAAAAACATGGTTGTGGTTAACATCCCGGCAAATAATATTGGACCACCTGATCCAATTTGATTAAATGGAGTACTCCATGGACTGGTCCGATGTAATGCAAGCATGGACCATGTCATTGTTAAAAAGTGTTTGTAGTGAGACGACATGTCTTCGATTTTTAACGACATGTTTTCGTTGTTAAACGAAGTTAAAACTAATCCTCTTGTGTATACAATGGAGTAGTTTTAAAACTACTCCTTTGTAATGCATAGCTGGGTTACGTGGTCCAGCCCTAGGACATCGCAATGTAAATTGGAGTATGTTTTTACATACATTTAGGTTAGGTATTGTAGTAGTCCTACTCCCTTATGGAGTAGTGCATACACGCATATATAGAGTAGTCTCGTTTTTTGTAGGGATATTCTAAGAACAACATATTATGATAAGATTCATGATTGTAGTCAACATATTACGATTATTATTGAATATAATATGGTCAAATTTTAAAATTGGAAAAACTTAAAGAATACACACAAATACCGAAAAATTTATTTATGGAACTTGTATCGTTTTGCATTAAAGAGTCAAGTAGCCCGTTTCTGTGTTTCTCGCATCGTAAAATTTTCCGCATGAAACATGTGAATTATGACAAAAACAGTGCAATATGAAACAAAAAATGGTTTTTCTCACATAAGTGTTTCTGTATATTTACTTTGGGAGAATTATCTGTCAATTAAATAATTTTCCAGCAATTATTGGAAGGATGTGAGAAAAAGTGTTTCTGTATCAATATTTTGCTAAAAGTTTCTCATAAGAATTGTCAACATAAGTCACATTTGAAATTGATGTGAAAAAAATAAAATTTCAAAAAATGGAGCCCAAATTATCCGAAAAAATAATTATGTACATATGTACTTATGCACATGTATGTACACAAGAATGTGTATTATTTTTTTATTTGAAGAGAAATAATTTAAATGATGGAAATAATTAAAACAATATTTATATTTTGTTATTTTAATTTTTTTAAACCCATCATTGTTTTCCTTTTATACAGGGCTGCCAGATAAATTTGTGAACAAATCGTTAATTTCCTAAGAAAAAATTAAAAACATCGTCTAATTTGTTTTAAAAAATTGGACAATTTACAATTCGTGTTGGAAAAAAAACCAGCCAATTGTAGGGGAATGTAAGAAAGAAAAATTGACGGTTTATTTTTGTGTCTTTGTTGAAGCTTTAATATTGTTACAAGTAAGAGCTGAGTGTTTAAAATTCTTATTCACTTTATGGTCTTACTTGTATAATATTTTTAGCTTTTCTAAAGTATTTGGAAAAAGTTTCCTGACGAGCTGGCCTAAGCAACCAGCGAAATGCGCATAGAAACTAACTTTCCCACAACAATAAATTTTAGTGTTTTCATTAAAAAATTGGGATTATTAGCACATCATTAATAAATGAATTAAATAAATTTAAAATTAATTTTGACAAATTTTGTTCGATTTTTATTAAAACATAATCAAAAAAAAAAAAAATTGTTATTGTTCATGGGTAAAATACATACTTTATACATACATACATACATACTTAAGCTTGAGGTCTATTTAAATAAAATTATTTATTTTATTTTTTCTTTAATCCGATAACAATTTAAAATTTCAGATTGTTCTTTCCTGAAAAAATCACACAAAGGCGTGGCAATACATCATATTAAACTAAAACTAACACTTTTGGCCAAAAAAAAAGGCAAAAATTTCCTATAGTGCATTGACTGAAAAAATGGGGTAATAGTTTAATGTTTTGATCACATAAACAAATGAATTAAATAATCAAAAAACATAAAAATTAAACAGTTTTCCTTAAAAATTTTGATTTTGCCGATAAATTTTTTAAGCTGCCTTGTTTTCAAAGATATCGTTTTTCTGTGGTGCTTAATACAAACATATAAAACTATTTAAAATTATTTTATTTCGAAGACTGAATAATATCGTCACTAAAATCATCAAATCGGCACTTTGCCAATTTTGGAACAAAAAATCGACAAAATTACGATAAATCTTCAAATCTGGCAGCCTTATTATTTTTATATCTATTTCTTTCGTTGACGTTTCGCTTGCATTTGACACTTAATTACTGGAAGTATTCCAGTTAAAACAGAATCTGTGTTGTCTGTTCTCCCATTCAAATACAGAAACCTTTTTTCTCACAAATCGAGAAACGATGGAAGTTTTTGCTTCACCTTAATGTGAGAAATTTTTCGATGCGAGAAATACAGAAACGAGCTACAGGTACGTTAAGTATGACCACAAGGTATTTGAAGAGACGAAAGGTATACCTATTGGATCTCCTGCTTCACCCGCAATTGCAGATATAGTGATGGAGGAACTTTTATACGTCACTATTTACAATTTAAAGACGAAGCCGAAAATATTAACAAAATATGTGGACGATATATTTGAAATAATTCAAAAAGATGATGTTGAAAATACTTTAAAGGTTTTCAACGATTTGATAGAAACATCTTTATTAAACGAATTATGGGAATGCCCGCGTAATGTGCATAAGAAAAACATGAGTGTTATTGTAGGAATTAAAGGCAGGCCGATAAAGATGTTTCTACACAAAAGAGAAATAATTTTACGTCACAATTTTTCTAATACATACCAGTATTTATGCGCTATAGCAACACTTATTCTGTACAATGTTGAAAATATTTCGGCGTTGATGGTTAAAAAATTCTGATATTGGCAATTCCTGTCATTAGCATTTTTTAGCATGAGTAAATTATTTAAAAAATCACACATCTTTTTTCAACTAGATCAATAACTGAGTATAAGTTTTGCTAATGTAATTTAGACTTTTTCCCGCAGCACGTATAAAAAATATACTTAAATAGTAAAGTACTTGAATCAACTATTTCTCATAAAATAAATTAAAATCTACTTATTCATATTGATCTGCAAAATATTGCATCGCCAATTTCGAAGAATTTTAGAAATTTTTTTAAATTTTTTATGCCGAAAAATTTAAAAAAATTTCTAATATTTTCCAATATAAAAATTCTTCGAAATTGGCGATGCAATATTTTGCAGATCAATATGAATAAGTAGATTTTAATTTATTTTATGAGAAATAGTTGATTCAAGTACTTTACTATTTAAGTATATTTTTTATACGTGCTGCGGGAAAAAGTCTAAATTACATTAGCAAAACTTATACTCAGTTATTGATCTAGTTGAAAAAAGATGTGTGATTTTTTAAATAATTTACTCATGCTAAAAAATGCTAATGACAGGAATTGCCAATATCAGAATTTTTTAACCATCAACGCCGAAATATTTTCAACATTGTACAGAATAAGTGTTGCTATAGCGCATAAATACTGGTATGTATTAGAAAAATTGTGACGTAAAATTATTTCTCTTTTGTGTAGAAACATCTTTATCGGCCTGCCTTTAATTCCTACAATAACACTCATGTTTTTCTTATGCACATTACGCGGGCATTCCCATAATTCGTTTAATAAAGATGTTTCTATCAAATCGTTGAAAACCTTTAAAGTATTTTCAACATCATCTTTTTGAATTATTTCAAATATATCGTCCACATATTTTGTTAATATTTTCGGCTTCGTCTTTAAATTGTAAATAGTGACGTATAAAAGTTCCTCCATCACTATATCTGCAATTGCGGGTGAAGCAGGAGATCCAATAGGTATACCTTTCGTCTCTTCAAATACCTTGTGGTCATACTTAACGTACCTGTAGCTCGTTTCTGTATTTCTCGCATCGAAAAATTTCTCACATTAAGGTGAAGCAAAAACTTCCATCGTTTCTCGATTTGTGAGAAAAAAGGTTTCTGTATTTGAATGGGAGAACAGACAACACAGATTCTGTTTTAACTGGAATACTTCCAGTAATTAAGTGTCAAATGCAAGCGAAACGTCAACGAAAGAAATAGATATAAAAATAATAAGGCTGCCAGATTTGAAGATTTATCGTAATTTTGTCGATTTTTTGTTCCAAAATTGGCAAAGTGCCGATTTGATGATTTTAGTGACGATATTATTCAGTCTTCGAAATAAAATAATTTTAAATAGTTTTATATGTTTGTATTAAGCACCACAGAAAAACGATATCTTTGAAAACAAGGCAGCTTAAAAAATTTATCGGCAAAATCAAAATTTTTAAGGAAAACTGTTTAATTTTTATGTTTTTTGATTATTTAATTCATTTGTTTATGTGATCAAAACATTAAACTATTACCCCATTTTTTCAGTCAATGCACTATAGGAAATTTTTGCCTTTTTTTTTGGCCAAAAGTGTTAGTTTTAGTTTAATATGATGTATTGCCACGCCTTTGTGTGATTTTTTCAGGAAAGAACAATCTGAAATTTTAAATTGTTATCGGATTAAAGAAAAAATAAAATAAATAATTTTATTTAAATAGACCTCAAGCTTAAGTATGTATGTATGTATGTATAAAGTATGTATTTTACCCATGAACAATAACAATTTTTTTTTTTTTTGATTATGTTTTAATAAAAATCGAACAAAATTTGTCAAAATTAATTTTAAATTTATTTAATTCATTTATTAATGATGTGCTAATAATCCCAATTTTTTAATGAAAACACTAAAATTTATTGTTGTGGGAAAGTTAGTTTCTATGCGCATTTCGCTGGTTGCTTAGGCCAGCTCGTCAGGAAACTTTTTCCAAATACTTTAGAAAAGCTAAAAATATTATACAAGTAAGACCATAAAGTGAATAAGAATTTTAAACACTCAGCTCTTACTTGTAACAATATTAAAGCTTCAACAAAGACACAAAAATAAACCGTCAATTTTTCTTTCTTACATTCCCCTACAATTGGCTGGTTTTTTTTCCAACACGAATTGTAAATTGTCCAATTTTTTAAAACAAATTAGACGATGTTTTTAATTTTTTCTTAGGAAATTAACGATTTGTTCACAAATTTATCTGGCAGCCCTGTATAAAAGGAAAACAATGATGGGTTTAAAAAAATTAAAATAACAAAATATAAATATTGTTTTAATTATTTCCATCATTTAAATTATTTCTCTTCAAATAAAAAAATAATACACATTCTTGTGTACATACATGTGCATAAGTACATATGTACATAATTATTTTTTCGGATAATTTGGGCTCCATTTTTTGAAATTTTATTTTTTTCACATCAATTTCAAATGTGACTTATGTTGACAATTCTTATGAGAAACTTTTAGCAAAATATTGATACAGAAACACTTTTTCTCACATCCTTCCAATAATTGCTGGAAAATTATTTAATTGACAGATAATTCTCCCAAAGTAAATATACAGAAACACTTATGTGAGAAAAACCATTTTTTGTTTCATATTGCACTGTTTTTGTCATAATTCACATGTTTCATGCGGAAAATTTTACGATGCGAGAAACACAGAAACGGGCTACTTGACTCTTTAATGCAAAACGATACAAGTTCCATAAATAAATTTTTCGGTATTTGTGTGTATTCTTTAAGTTTTTCCAATTTTAAAATTTGACCATATTATATTCAATAATAATCGTAATATGTTGACTACAATCATGAATCTTATCATAATATGTTGTTCTTAGAATATCCCTACAAAAAACGAGACTACTCTATATATGCGTGTATGCACTACTCCATAAGGGAGTAGGACTACTACAATACCTAACCTAAATGTATGTAAAAACATACTCCAATTTACATTGCGATGTCCTAGGGCTGGACCACGTAACCCAGCTATGCATTACAAAGGAGTAGTTTTAAAACTACTCCATTGTATACACAAGAGGATTAGTTTTAACTTCGTTTAACAACGAAAACATGTCGTTAAAAATCGAAGACATGTCGTCTCACTACAAACACTTTTTAACAATGACATGGTCCATGCTTGCATTACATCGGACCAGTCCATGGAGTACTCCATTTAATCAAATTGGATCAGGTGGTCCAATATTATTTGCCGGGATGTTAACCACAACCATGTTTTTTCTTTGCGTATAGGAAAACAACTGGGTCGTACGTCGAAAGAACGTAGGACGTTACGCCGTCAATTTCTAAAAAACCATCTATTTACCCACAATTTCATCGTAGACATATGTTGTTTTCCTTTGAAAATAATATTAAAAACTCTAAATTTCTTGAAATTGTTGTTTGTTTTTTCTTTCTTTTTATTTGTTTTCAAATATTCAATTTGAAAACACAAAAACTAATTCATTTTATATCTGTTCTCCCATTCAAATACAGAAACCTTTTTTCTCACAAATCGAGAAACGATGGAAGTTTTTGCTTCACCTTAATGTGAGAAATTTTTCGATGCGAGAAATACAGAAACGAGCTACAGGTACGTTAAGTATGACCACAAGGTATTTGAAGAGACGAAAGGTATACCTATTGGATCTCCTGCTTCACCCGCAATTGCAGATATAGTGATGGAGGAACTTTTATACGTCACTATTTACAATTTAAAGACGAAGCCGAAAATATTAACAAAATATGTGGACGATATATTTGAAATAATTCAAAAAGATGATGTTGAAAATACTTTAAAGGTTTTCAACGATTTGATAGAAACATCTTTATTAAACGAATTATGGGAATGCCCGCGTAATGTGCATAAGAAAAACATGAGTGTTATTGTAGGAATTAAAGGCAGGCCGATAAAGATGTTTCTACACAAAAGAGAAATAATTTTACGTCACAATTTTTCTAATACATACCAGTATTTATGCGCTATAGCAACACTTATTCTGTACAATGTTGAAAATATTTCGGCGTTGATGGTTAAAAAATTCTGATATTGGCAATTCCTGTCATTAGCATTTTTTAGCATGAGTAAATTATTTAAAAAATCACACATCTTTTTTCAACTAGATCAATAACTGAGTATAAGTTTTGCTAATGTAATTTAGACTTTTTCCCGCAGCACGTATAAAAAATATACTTAAATAGTAAAGTACTTGAATCAACTATTTCTCATAAAATAAATTAAAATCTACTTATTCATATTGATCTGCAAAATATTGCATCGCCAATTTCGAAGAATTTTAGAAATTTTTTTAAATTTTTTATGCCGAAAAATTATGGAGTCGGACTACGACTCCGACTACGACTCCGGTACAAAAACCTCAACTCCGACTCCACAGCCCTGGAAAAAAAGATAAAATATATCGCGATTTTCACGTTTTATGTGAAAAATTACAAAAAAAGATCATATTAACATTATTTTAAAACATATTCAATTTGAAAAGCAGAACATTATTTCCACATACGTAGAATTTGTATGAAAACCCGAAACGAAAATATGTATTTAGTTAAATATCTCAATTAGTAGTGGTCGCAAGATGTCAAGTTTTATATACCATTGGATGCTGCTTCAAAAATTATTTTCGATGATACCAAATTTTATTTATGTCGTCTTGGAGCAAAGTACAAACAAATTCGAAAAACTGAAAGAAGACCTTTTTTAAAAACGGTCCAGCTCACGGATGGTCAACGCTAGAACCAAAATATTTTGGGAATCATCATAAAACATTTCAAGCTTTATTTTCAGAGGGGTAACTAAAACACTTTTTTTTTGAGTCGCTCTAATGTATATATATTAATTCGAAATCAAATCTTATGACAATTATAGAAACGTTTTCCAAATTTTCTGGCGCTTATTACTTGAAGGCAGACCTAATAAAACTATTATTGAGAAGATTAGGATGAATAAATATCAGAATAGACACTTCGACAATGTTATCACTGAAATGAATTTAAAAGTATAAATATTAAAGATTTCTTAAGAAATGTAAATGTTGAATTACATCTGGTAAAACCTTATAATGACGACTACATAACACACTTAGTGCAATATTCGAATATTGACCATAGAACAGAAAACTCTAAGTATCAAGGATAATATAAATAAATCAATATAAATTCAGAACAATATCATACATTCGGTAACAGGGGAAAAACCTTTTCATATACAATATGGTTATTATAACAAAACTAGTGTTTCACATCTTTACACCACCCCCCCCCGATTATAAAAATGAACCAACTGGTGTTACTTCTTGTGCTGACTATAAAAGTAGTATTTATAGCCGTGTGTAGCTTTCAAATTGCATTTTTTCTTACCCGAAAAGGCAACGTAGCGGCAATCTGAAGTCCATGCCATGTGTTGTTTTGCAAAATTTAGGCGCATTTCTTTGCGTGCCGGGTGGAAAGGTTGTTTTTTCTGTAATTTTAGTTTTGTAAAGTGTGGAGAATTTTTATCAATCTTTGAATGATAGATGAGCTTGCTTCAACGCCAATATTTGCCCTGATTTTTGCGGCTCAGGTCGTTAGAGTTCAATGCTTCTCTTAGAATTGTCATTTCACTACACAGGAAAAAGTGTTTTATCAATTAAAAAAATGGTTTAAAAAGTATTTAAATTTAATTAATTTGATAATTGAATCAATTATTTTTTTATTTGAAAGAAAATTAAAAATTTATTTTAGTTGTTTTGATATAAATTTTAAATTAATATTTTAATTAAATCTTAATTGACTTTTTTTCGTTTAAAATAAAATAATTTAAACATGTAGAATTGTTGTTGGGAATTGTCAATATTTTATTAAATAAATTAACACATTGTTTGAAATGGCAAAGTTTTTTGATCACTTTTTTAATGAAATTTAAATATATAATTTATTGAAAATATTTTTTCAAAATTTTAAAATTTTTAGTAATCAATATAATCATTTTGGTAATAGGTGCAAAATCAACAACTTGTTTGCTTGATATTATGAATTTGGTATAAATTTAGTGATTGGAGAAAATTAATATTTTTTTCTGTGTAGTGTGCGAAAGAACCATATTATTACCTTTTTCTTGTTTCCCCGTTTTCCGAATTATTGCTTTTACAAGACAGAATAATTCAGTGGTAGCTTGACGACTTTTACCATTTTTTTAATAGTTCGCTTTTTGACAGCTTTAGATCCTCGTTATCTTCAATTTTTGCTTTCACAGAAAGCGATGTTCCTTTAGCCATATTGACAACAATTCCCCATATTAAGAGCAAAAAAAAAATTGGTTTCGATGCGCTTTATAAATTTTAAGGAAAACTAAAAGTAAATTGCAAGCGTTACCCTGATGACGCAAAAACTAGGTTTAGTTTTATTTAGATATTATTGCATTATTAGTAATCTTTGGTGTTAAGATAACTGTTGAGAAATAAAGATTAAATTGAACTTAAATAACTATGAAAAGAATTTTCTTTCATTTACTTAACTCGCAAGATAAACTAGAATATAAGTATCTCAACCCCGATCTCAGTTACAGAAGTTTAAAGTACGGAAAGCTTAATGAGCAAACGGATCCCACGGATTTCCTAGCTAAAGTAAATAAACAGACCTACTATACGAACGTGGAAGCTAGAAATGGGTTAACATTCAACATAAACTAATAGCTTTTCTTATAAAATAATTACGTTAGTTTATATAATAAGAAAGGAAGTATAAAATACCGAATTGTGCTTATTTTTTTATAAATAAATGACGCAAATTTAACAAAACAAAAAAAGGAATAAAAACAACTATATGGAAATGAATTACACAATTAATAAAAAGCTGTCAAACCCAACATTCGAAATTCTTCAGTTCAGATGATTTGACATACAAAAAATGTTGGTCATTATTTATATGTTTTTAAATGAAGTATTTAATTTAATTAAAATTGAATTTATGCAAACATTTTACACCAAATCTATTTTATAAAGAAAAACATAAAAAATTCGTAAAATTCTGAAATACAATAAATAGTTGACATTTATTTATTAAAAAAAAACTTTGTTAATTTAGCAATATGTTTTTTTTTGTTTTATTTTAATTCGTTTTTGTTATTGTGACTTGCCTTTTTGTCAAATAAAAAACACGGTCGTTGAATTAAAATTAGTGGAAAAAAATAATTTAATCCACCATTATTTTGCACAAAAAATATTTTTATGTTTCCCAAGTTAGCCTTAGATATCCATTATTTCAATAAATTTATCCCAATGATTAAATAAAAATTTATTTAGATTGTTTAACAAGGTTATCATCGTTAGGTCGATCCCAAAAGTGACTCTGAGTCGATGGGTATATTAAAAAGAAGTTCAAGAGCCAATATTTCAATGTACTACACACGTCGGCTTAATCTCATAATTCCCCCTTCACTGTACTGATTTGGTTATAAATATACTTATTGTTGTTATTATGAAAAAGTTTTTACGAATTAAGGACTTTATTTCTATAATTTATTAATCGCTTTTTAAAAGTTATTGTGAAAAAATCAATTTTAAAAAAACTTTGTTAAAAAAAAAAACTCAAATATAAATAAACTTTATCAATAAATATGTGGACAAAAAAATATTGAATATAAAAGCAGCTATAAAAATTACACAATCTAAAAACTCTTCATTCTAAGTACGGCCACATTTACGTTAACAAAAAATATTAAATAAACAAAAAAAATTCTTCTGTAAACTTTTTATTTGTGTCAAAAACAATTGTGAACAATAAAATATTTACAATTGTTATTTTGTTAACATAAAGGGGAAAGTAAAAAAATAATGTTATTTTGTTGGTTATTGTGACAATAAATATTAAATGACCTTCAAAAAAAAAAAAAAAAAAAAAAAAAAAAAAAAAAAATGGATGGATTTGTTGTTAGTTTTTTTGACTAGTTAGGCAGGAGATTATTTAAATTAATTTAAATTCAATTTGTGGATAGAAAACATTTTTTTTTTGTTTTATATGTTTTTGTTTGCTTATTAGTTCTATTAAAAAAATATTAAAGTTTGTTTAAAATTTGTGTCAATTCATCTAAAATTTAAAAAGTTTCATATGTATGTATGTACACTAGAGCGACTCACCAAAAAAAGTGCTCGATGTACCCTACTAAAAATGAAACTTGGATTTTTTTAAGATAACATTAAAACTATTTCGGCTCCAGCTTTGTCCTCTCGTGAGCTGGACCATTTTGAAAAAGGGTCTATTTTTGCATGTTTGGTTAATTTAAGAATCTGTTTCCTTACCGTCATATACAATATGGGTATCATAAGAAAGTTTTTTTTAAGACGCGTTCAACTGTATAAACAATTTGTCCAAGAACGATCATCCATGTCCTTTTTTTAAGGATATTCTGTAAAAAGAACAGTTTTTGAATTTTTTGTTCGAGGTTGTAGGTAATAACAATGCCAAATTAACATATTTTAATCTTTAGTCGATTTAAATTAATACGGGTGTCAGCTTTTTTTTAAATTCGTGCTAGTTCGCGTTTGGACAAAAAAGTAAAATAGGGCAATATGGGTATCAAATTTTTTCTTTTGCCCAGTAAATCATCTTTGTATGTAAATAATTTACATTTTTGCAAAAATATAAAATCAAAGTATGCTGTATAAAAAATGTCATGCATAAAAACCAAATTGTTAATTAAGGTTTATCAGATTCCAATATCGTTGGGTTTAAGCTAAAACAATGTAAATAACAGTTCATTGTGTCGTGATTAAAATGCATTTCTAAACTATTTATATACAAAAATGATGTACTTGGCAAAAGAAAAAATTTGATACCCATATTGCCCAAATTAAAACGAAGGGTTACCATCCCATTGCATTTTTGTCAAAACGCGAACTTGCACTAATTTCAAAAAAAGCTGAGACCCGTATTTAGTTAAATCGACTAAAGATTAAAATATGTAAATTTGGCATTTTTATTACAAGCAAACCCGAACAAAAAATTCAAAAACCGTTCTTTTTTACAAAATATCCGTAAAAAAAGGACATGGATGATCGTCCTTGGACAAATTGTGTATATGGTTGGACGCCCCTTAAAATACCTTTCTTATGATATCCATATTGTAAATGTTGGTATGGAAACATATTCTCAAATTAACAAAACATGCAAAAATAGACCCTTTTTCAAAATGGTCCAGCTCACGAGAGGTCAAAGCTGCAGCCGAAATATTTTAAATGTCATCTTAGAAAAGTCCAAGGTTCATTTTGAGGGGGGATACACCTTGCTCGAATTTCGCTTCCATACAACTTGAGTCGCTCTAATGTAAACTAATAATATTCTGTACGTATAATTAACTGAAACTGTAATATAAAATGAATGGAAATTCAAAACCGGTCTACTTCATATCTTTTAAACAAAAAGTTCATTTAATTTTTACAGTCAAAAATTCAACCGCGAATTCCGTAAAAACAAATGAATTTTCAGCAATTTAATGTAATTTAGTTATTTTCTATATTATGGGTTTTGCTCGAACTTCTAAAAAATGCCAAACACCTGTTCGCTTGTTTTTGTAATGAGAGAGAGAGAGAGAGAGAGAGAGAGAGAAAGAGAGAGAACATTTATTTTTATTCACTTACCCCGGTATAAACGTTCGTTTTACTTTTGTTGTCCCGAAAACCTTGTTTGCAGAAAAATTTTCAATTATAAGACACCAGCAGCATGCCCGATATGGTATTCGCAATTATTTTACCTTAAAAATTTGATGTATTAAACTAAATAATTTTAACAAATAGAATATGGGAATTTTCTGCACAAAACAAGCAAATCGTTTTTTACTCTTACTTTTTGCCACAGATCTATTTATAAATAGATAACTGAAAATGTATTTTTTGGTAGTTATATTATATAAAATAACTGAAAATGCATTTGTTTTTACGGAATTCGCGGTTTTCGGAATTTGTTAAACAATGTTATTTTTTATATAATTCGCGGTTGAATTTTTGACAGTGAAAATTAAATGAACTTTTCGTCAATATTAAATTTAAAATAAGTAGATCGGGTTTTAAGTAAATTTACAGTTGTTTTAAATTACATTTTCATTCAATTTTACATACAGAATACTTTTACTTAATCAGCGGACAATATTAATTGCAACTGAAAATCTGTATTAATGTGCAATTAGTTTTTTAAATAAATGTTATAATCAGTTAAAAATAAATTTGCTTGGAATTCTAAATGTTTATTTATTTAAAAATGACTAAACGGAATACTTCCTAAATAACCTACAGTACGTTAGTGTTATAATATTGTGAGCGTATGTATCAAGGCGAATTCATACAGGTGACCGCATCATGAGATAGAGTTATGCTAGCTATCCCTTTTTTTAAAAAAATACATTGTATTTTGTTTTGGTAAAAAGTTAGAGTAAACAAGGAATTTTTTTTGTTTATAAAATATACACAATTGCTTTTTATAAATATTTTTCATGTATTGCAAATTTATTGTGACTCCACTTATTCCTTACGCACTTTTTATTCCTTGATTTTATATTTTATATTTACTTTTTTTTGTTTTATAAAATTTAAATTAGTTTTTTATTCAAGTATTTAGATTTTTTTTAAATTTAAAATTTTTACTAATTTTTTCACAAAATGTAAACAAAGCTTGACATTCAGTATAGACACAAATAAATAAACAATAAGAAGATGACTCGATTATGTCACCTGTATGAATTCGCCTAGTTATGTTTATATAATTTTTTATTTCAAAAAAAAGGGTTTATTGTTTTTTTCTTAATATTAAAAAAATTAATAAAATATTTTCGTGGTCTTTTTGATAATAGTACGTATACGTGATTTTAATTATTCAATTAAGGTTAAAAGGCTCGTTACTCATACGTAAATGTTGCGGTCGACTTTATTGGTTGGTAGTGGTGGCATACGTGAATTCCGAGGACAAAAATTTCCGGGATCCCAAAAATGTTTAGGAAAAAAAGTTCCGGAAATTCCCGTGATTTTTTATACAATAAGGCCAACTTAACTGCTGATTTAATTATGTCAAGAAACAGATATACATATATTCAAGCCAGTTCTTAATGTTTGATGATCTGAAATTTCGAACTAGAAAAAAGAGGAGTAAAAATGTAAACAATTTACACAGATTTATTTAAAAAATAAAAAAACTTAAAAAATGTACTGGCTTTTTATGCGGAAAAGCTGCATAAAAGATTTTTTGGATCAGATTCTGAAAAATTATTAAATACTATTTCTTCAAGAGATGAGGATCAAAGTGAAAACTTGTTGAACTCTTTTAATTTTGATATTTTTAATTAGACTAGAGTTCATTAAATTTAATTTTAATTAAATTATTTTTATGATGAAAGGAATTTTACAATATCAAATTCATTAAAATATATTTATAATTTTTCATTCTTGACTGCCGTGGGGCTCGAACCCTCGTTCACGGACAGGTTGATCTGACCCGTTTCGATAGTAACCACATTATCTCTTAAGGCCCTAATCATGTAAAACGCAACGCCAAAGAATAGCATTAAAAGCATAATCAATGTCATAAATATTTTGTTGTTGCTTTCTGCAGAAATTGATTTACCGTTTTAAAATTTTCAACGCCACAAGCTATGCAGCATTTGAAATTTTAAAACGCAGTGTGAATTTCTGTAGTAAGCAACAGCAAAATTATGACATTGTTTGTGCTTTCAATGTAATTCTTTGGCGTTGCGTTGTGTTTTACATGATAAGGGCCTTAATCGAAAAATTAAATTTAGTGAATTTTAGCCTAATTAAAAATCATTTTTCTTTAAGCAAGAAATTAAAAGCTTGTGAATGAAGTAGTGAAAACACTGAAAATCTCCATAATCTTCTTTTGACTATTAAGGCAAACAGTAGAAGGGAACGTGTTTTCTCATTGACAGAACTCTGTTTGATTAAAAGTAGAAAAAGGCCACCAAGCGATTCTGTTAATGCTTTTTCTGTGCTTAAATTTTGTTTTCAAAGAAATATTTTGTTATATTTTGTTTCAATTATTTAAGTATTTTGGTTTTATGTCAATGTTGTTGGCTTTGCATAAAAAGAACTCAAATTTTTTTATATTCCTACCAGGGCTGTGGAGTCGTCCGAAAAAAGTACTAACTCCGACTCCGACTCCAAACGCTGAAATTTTTTAAGTGCGACTCCGACTCCGACTCACGACTCCGACTCCGACTCCGACTCCTACTCTAACCGTGATGCGAAATGAATGAGACGTAAAATTATTTCTCTTTTGTGTAGAAACATCTTTATTAAACGAATTATGGGAATCCCCGCGAAATGTGCATAAGAAAAACATGAGTGTTATGGTAGGAATTAAAGGCAGGCCGATAAAGAAGTTTCTACACAAAAGAGAAATAATTTTACGTCACAATTTTTCTAATACATACAAGTATTTATGCGCTATAGCAACACTTATTCTGTACAATGTTGAAAATATTTCAGCGTTGATGGTTAAAAAATTCTGATATTAAAATTATTGGCAATTCCTGTCATTAACATTTTTTAGCATGAGTAAATTATTTAAAAAATCATACATCTTTTTCAACTAGATCAATAACTGAGTATAAGTTTTACTAATGTAATTTAGACTTTTTCCCGCACGTATAAAAAATATACCTAAATATACTTAAATAGTAAAGTACTTGAATCAACTATTTCTCATAAAATAAATTAAAATCTACTTATTCATATTGATCTGCAAAATATTGCATCGCCAATTTCGAAGAATTTTTATTATGGAAAATATTAGAAATTTTTTTAAATTTTTTATGCCGAAACAATTTTGGAGTCGGAGTCGCGCGTTTTTTTGGGTACTGCGACTCCGACTCCGACTCCGGTACAAAAACCTCAACTCCGACTCCGACTCCACAGCCCTGATTCCTACTGACGTTTTATGCATTGATAAATTTTTTTTAATGGATTTCATAAATTGTTGTTTGTTTTTTTTTTCAAATAACTTATATATTGCACCTTTTTGTATAAAGCGGGGACCTCCGAGAAATTGAGAAATAAATTCTGATCAATATCGAGTGGTAAATAGTATTATCTTTTTGAAAAAAAATTTTTTTTTTAAAGGCGTTTTTCCGGGATTGGGAAATGGGGTATTTCTTTATCAAAAATGAGAATGTTTTTAAGTCCACTGTTTTAAGGGCTTTTTAATCTACATAACTGCAAATTTCATCATGATGCCTTTATTTATGTTAGATTTATAGAATGTCAAACATTACAATTATTATTTATATAGTGGAAATGAATGAAAGCGCTCTCAATATGAGTAAAAATGATAATTTTAAGGTTTGACATTCTAAGAATTTAACATGAATAAAAGCATCATGATGAAATTTGCAGTTATGTAGATTAAAAAGCCCTTAAAACAGTGGACTGAAAACATCCCTCATTTAAATTTAAAAAAACACATTATTCGCAATCATAAGCTTTTTCATACTAAATGCTAAAAAAAACATCAAAAGTTCAACTTTGACATTAAATTTATCACCTACTACTAAACCGATTTTAACAAAATTGTAAAAAAGTTCAATAAATCTTCTCTACGGCAAAAAAAAAAAAATGCAAAATTATCTATATCGGTTTAAAACTTACAAATTTTTGTCCGACGAAAACCGATTTTCATCCACTGTGCGCCGTATTAAGCAAGATTCGAATCTGTAAATTCCTTCTTACCTCTTCAATAACTCAGGCCGTCCACAAAGATCACTGGGCCATTTTATTAATGTCATAGTGTTACTTTTCTCACACGTAATTTGGACAGGTTGGCGCCACATATTACACAGGCACCGAATCGATAAATTAATTGAACATCAAAATTCCAAATTACATAAGCTCACAAAATTCAGCTGTTAATAGGCTGCCGCGTCATAAAATTTATCACACTGGATTATTTCCTGTATAAAAACTTGCTAATTTAATTTTAAAAACGTTTATTAAGTAAACATTTTAATTTAGCTAAATAAATCATGCCAGTTTTTGAGATAGCTAAAATTTTAATCCAAATTGGACATGTTCTCGACTTACAACATGCTGACACAAAGTAATTAATAGCTTAAGAGATAAATTTTCCCCGATACTACAGTGATAAACGAAATTGTGTTTTATTTTGCAAAACATTGCAAACATAAAACTTAAGTTTGCGATGTTTTAGTTAATACACATTTTATATTAAAGTTATGGTAATGGGTCTTACAAAGGCAGGTTTTTGTGCAATTATAAACCTATTGCCAGCGGTTCTGGCAATCGCAATTTCATTTGAATCAAAGTAATACATCTAAAAAGTGGAGAGGGTATTATGTACTTGAGATAATGTGAATAACGCGCACATATACACTCAGCAGCAAAAGTCTGCGTACAAGCCCTTAATATATTTTTCAGAACTAAAAAAGGAAAAAAAATGTTGCTTAAATCTATAAAAAAATTAATTTTATTTGTTTATTAGGATTAGTTCTTAAAATATTTTTACTTACTTTTAACAAAAATAAGAGCGATAGTTCATAACTGCAAAGGAAACTCAGAGCATATTCAAAAAGCCATATGCAAAAGTCTGCGTACAAAAATTTTTCGTTACCCAGGTTCAATTTGTCTTCGCTGGGCTGCAAAATTTTCTATTAATATATCAAGATATACTTTACTATCCATTTAAGAAGTAAACAGATCTAAATTTCCGACTCATTTGCTCGTCGAAAGCTTCTAGTGTCACTTGTAAGTCGTCAGAAGTGAATTGCTTTTGGTCCTAGACTCACCTTTTAATATTTCGATCGAATTATTATCATTTTATGAGTACTAGGTCCTACTAGATTTTGAGTAGATTTGGTCAAAATCTAGTCACGAGATAATTTTAGTTTATATGGGAAATCTAGTCAAAAACAACTAGATTTTCCTCGAAATCTCGTAAGCACTAGATTTCGTTGCAGTCTTAATGTGCTGTAACTATTAAAATAAATCTGTATGCAAATTGAGTCAAAACAAAACAAGAAAATTCCAATTTACTTTCTTTAAAACAAAAAAGCTAATCATATAATAAAATATTTTAGTTGTATTTTATATAGCCCTTAAAAAGCTATTTTACCACAACAAAAATTTTAAGAAAAAAATATACTTATGTATGTTTCATTTATGTAAGGCCATTAAAATATTTGGTTTAGCCAAAAATAAAATAAAACAGCTCAAATAATCAGAGTCATTAAGTCAATTTTTTTTTTTTTTTTGAATAAACAATCTCAAAGCAATGGCTTTTTACACAATCACTATATAATATATGGCAACTTGGGGCTACGTGATGACTTGTTTATTATTAATCATTACTTTAATTTTCCAAAGACTTTAGTTGATTTTGTGTCTTGAAATAATTTGTGTGTCTGGACGTGTCTGGAAGAGAATATGGACTTGTTTTTATATTTTGCATTCAGTGTGGCTACTAGAGTAACCACTCAATTAATCGTTGTTCGATTAATCGAAGAACATTTTCGTCATTATTTGATCGAATAACGAAAATAGCCAATTTCAAATAACAAATTACTTGAAGAATTTATGTCAATTAATCGATTAAAATTTATTTCTTGGAAAACTATACTTTTTTAATACAAAAATCTTTTTTTTATACTTCCAACTAATAAAATACCTAACAACTAAATAACATGTTGTTATATTCTGTATCTATTTTGAACATATTTTAGTCCCTTTTTAGATGTGGATGTGTGTGAGACAAATTATGTAATAAGCGATTAACTACCAATTACATACGTAAGAACTTTCGTTTGAGTTTGCCGTGCATTGTAAAAAAAGTCATAAGCATTTATAAATGTGTAAATCATGCACTGTCAGATTATGGGTTACCTGTTTTTACCCGACCTTCAATTTCTTCATTTCCATTGTTAGATTCGCCTAAAAAACCGAAGTGTCCTCAGATGGTTAGTTGAAAACAAAGTCACGGGTTGTTGGTGCAAAATAGTAATACGTTGAAGAAACAAATTACCCAAACCCATGGAGTAGAGCAGCGGTCACCAACTACTTTCATTTGGAGTCTGTTTTTTTAAAAAATCACGACCGTCGCGGTCCGGAAGGTAATTAACTGAACTATTTAAATATTATGCTTGGAAACTGTATCAATGGACAAATAAAATGAATGGGCTTCGGTGCATTATTTTATTAAATAATAAACAAATGCTTTGAATAAAAAGAAGTAAGTACTAAAGGCTTTTACAATATTAATGAGAACAATTACATTTTTTGTCTTGGACTATCCGTCTGAAGTTTGAAGTAAAGCTTGTGCAGGCTACTCTCATTCAATCTTGGAGACGTTCATCGGCAAGTCTGTTACGAAAGTTATTTTTAATGAAGTTCATCTTAGAAAATGCTGCTTCACAAACAAATAATGAGCACAAACATATTTTATCCAAAACTCTTGACAAGAAACTTCCTGTTTTTGGTGTCTTAAAACTGCATTTTCTTGGAAATCGATCATTTCCATCTGGAGAGAAGCTTTACTACTCCGGAAAATATTAGCAGCTTCATTACTCCATTCATCCCCAGGATTCAGAGAGTAAATGTTACTGAGGATACCGACGACATTCCCAATTTTCTTACAATCTGCGAATCTGTTTTCAAATTCCGATTTTAGATCCTCCAAGAACGTCTTGTATTGGCCGACATCAAGCTCGTTGTCATTTAAAGTTTTTTTTTATGAGGGAAGTGCGGGCGTTCATTATCCAGATCAATGTTGAAAAGATCGAGTTTTCGCAAAATCTTTTTACTTCTGTCAGGAGCACCCATACAAGCTTTCCTTTGCCTTGAAGCTTAAGGTTCAGATCATTGATGTGTTGTAAAATATCTGATAAGAAAGCAATGGAAGTTACGTTTTCTTTTGCGCTAAAAAAAAAACTTAAGTAATCGTTTGTTGACGTTTGATCAATTTTGAAAAGAAATGTCTTCAATTCTTCTAAAATGGTGCAGAATCGTTGTAAAACGCAGCCTTTGCTTAACCATCTCACATTATTATGCAATAACAGATCGTCATATTGAGCATCCACTTCGTCAAGAAGTTTTAGCAAATAGCTTTTTACTTCTGCCAGGAGCACCCATACAAGCTTTCCTTTGCCTTGAAGCTTAAGGCTCAGATCATTGCTGTGTTGTAAAATATCTGATAAGAAAGCAATGGAAGTTACGTTTTCTTTATCGCTAAAAAAAAACTTAAGTAATCGTTTGTTGACGTTTGATCAATTTTGAAAAGAAATGTCTTCAATTCTTCTAAAATGGTGTAGAATCGTTGTAAAATGCAGCCTTTGCTTAACCATCTCACATTATTATGCAATAACAGATCGTCATATTGAGCATCCACTTCGTCAAGGAATATTTTCAATTCACGATGTTTCAGTGCTGATTTTGCCCGAAGAAAATTTATTATTTTCATCACTCCTTGCATTGTTCTCTCGAGATTAAAATTAAGTTTACAGCAAGGCACACTTTGGTGAACGATACAATGGTAAGAAATCATCACCAAAGGCTGATGTCGAGACGATAATATTTCTCATGAATTTGTTGTTAAATAACGTATAATGTATTGTTAACACAAGGTCCGCATAAAATAGGTCTACGGTCCAGATCCGCACCGCGGTCCGCCAGTTGGTGACCCCTGGAGTAGAGCTTTAAAACGAAGAAAAATAAAGTTATCAGCCATGTTCGGTTAATCGAATACATATGAGTAAAATTGAAATCGAACAAACTGTGAAAACAATCCAGTTTAAAAAGTTTCTTCATACTGTGAATTCTTATCTTCTCTTAAAATCAGGAAAATACGGTGATTTAAAAAAAATCGCAATTGATTTCAATTTTTCTTGAATTTCAGGAAAAATATATTAGTTTAATTGAATTATGAATAATAAATTTTTTTAAAAATGCTCATACAAATTTCACGACAAAAACGTATAAAATAAAATAAATATTTAAAGATAACTTAAAAAAAAGTGAGATGAAAGCCTATGTTGCATTTCCATATTAAGTTTAGCAGGCGGGACATAATTGCAACTTACACACTGAAAAAAATTTATGGACCCCGATTGCTGCTGAACCTACTGGATGTATTAAACTAAAGCCAAAGTTTAATACATGCAGTAGGAGATTATTTCATAGTCTGTTCAACCGAAGTAGTTGTTGCTTTATTTAAAGCTTACTTTTATTTTATTTCCTTAATATTGTTTCGGCCTCTTTAGCGCCTTAAAAACTGTATGTTTTGCAGCAGGGTTTTTGATTTTTTAATAACACAGAAAAAATTAAACATTTTCTCTAATTACCAAATTTATACCAAATTCATAATATCAAGCAATCAAGTTGTTGATTTTGCACCTATTACCAAAATGATTATATTAATTACTAAAAATTGTAAAATTGTGAATATTTTTTTTTAAATAAATTATATTTTTAATTTCAATTAAAATAATGATCAAAAATCTTTGCCATTTTAAACAATGTTTTAATTTATTTAATTAACTATTGAAAATTCCCAACAATAATTATACATGTTTAAATTATTTTATTTTAAACGAAAAAATCAATTAATATTTTTTGATATTTAATTAATATTTTAATTAAAAATTTATTTCAAAACAACCAAAATGTTAATTAAGTCAAAATTATATTTTTTATTTTCTTTTAACTAAATAAATAATTGTTTTAATTATCACATTATCACAATACTTTTTAAGCCATTTTTTTTAATTGATAAAAAACTTTTACTGTGTATTTATTTTGTTTAAAAGTTTTAAAACTGTATACGTGGTATAAATTAATTGTTATTTTATTGTTTTTTGTTTAACTACATTTTATTTTATTGTTTTTTTCTGTTTATTATTATTAATATAATAAAAGTATCAAATCAAATAGACATGTATGTTTTTTCCATTGGATAAAGTTATTTGAAATTTTCGAGTTATTCAAGTTATTCGAACATATTTAGACGCTTATTCGATTAATCGAGCAAAATTAAAATTTAAAAATCGATTAATTCCTTACTCGAACAAGACTGAAAGTCAAATAATTGGATACTCTAGTGGCTACTATATAAATTAATTGCAAAGTAAATATTTATTACACACATGCGTGTAATAAATAGTAAACATTTAACATAAGAGTGCTAAACACACTGCGTATACTTTATGTGTATAACAAATTAATCATAAATTCAGGTAAATTTTGAGATATTTATTTAGTTTTAACATTTTTACATTTTAATTCAATGTTTGATTACAATTTTATTGAATAAAACGTTTTTTGAATAAATAAACATGTTTGTAAATATATCGATCATAAGACAATTAAAAATCAGAGAAGATATTTGCCTATAGCATTAATGTTATAGACTTTTTTGAAAAGTCCCTACGCAGCCCAAAAAAAATCTCCATTTTCCCCTACACGCACAGAAAAAATATGGTTGGGCATGGTTACGGTAAATACACGATGTTTATTGTAACAATATATTGTTTTTGTACACAAAATATTGTTATTTTTATTTAATATCAACAATATTATAGTTACTGCAAACATGTCAATATTTATCGCAATAATAAATTTAAGTATGGTTCTCTGAAAAATAATCAACTTTATAACAACAAAAAATTGATAAATTTGAAAACATATTATATTACTGGCAACTTTTTAATGATATTTAATAGCCATAACATGATAACTTTGTATACGCCTACTCATAATATGTTTAAGATGCAAACAGAATATCTTTACTCTTAAAATATTTTGTTATCGCCATTTGTAAAATAATTTTGCATCAGTTGTGTCGTTTGTTTTACATATGGGCATTTCCATGTCATCATACGTGACATTTGTACGCCTTCGGAGCGATGGAGTTTTTGCGCAAATAGTAGTAACTGGAAAACTTATTAATCATTATGTTTCTTTTAGAGGGTACTACGAAAATCTGCGAATTGTGGGATGTATTTTTCCTTTTTAAAATTTTTTGCATTAAACCATATATTTTTCCGTTTTAATCCGTAATTGGAAAGATAAACATTTTTCTGGATGGTTTTATAATGAAGCAAATGTAATATCGTACGTGATATACCGTACGTGACAGATTTTTCTCTTATAGTATTTACAAGATATGAAATATATTTTTGGGAAATATATGCATACAAAAACTTAAAACAAACAAGTCAGAAAGTATCGTCGGCCAAGCCCGACCATATAATACCCTACACCATAATATTTTAAAAACAAATTTTTGAGTGTCCCTATTTTTGACCCATCGCCAATCATGGTCGCTGGAACAGGATTATGCTTTGACGTTAAGAGTTATATAAAAGTTATTTGTGCCGAATATTATTCAGATATCTTCATCTATATGAGATTTTCTTGCCTTTCAGCGATTTTAGGAAGGGGGTTTATATGGGACCTATAGTTAATTTTGGACCTACCAGCACAACATTTTATCACGACATAGTACTTGTCGTAAAAGTTATTGTCGCAAATTTTTATGTCAATACCAGCATTTATTAGAAAGTTACAACATTAAAGGCTATTTTCTGGAGTAGTATTTGAATGAGTGCTACCAATTATATTTGTTTAGATCATTAAGACTGCAAAAAAATAATTTTTGATAAAATTTCAACCTAATACCAACATAATAAGATGATACATTTAGTTGAATTTATAGTAATACAATATCGTACGTGACGACGTTTAACAGCTTATAAAATTTTTATTATACCTATTTAAAAAAAAATTCCGGTCAATATTTTTTTGCAACAAATATCTTGCTTTGAACTTTTATTTTGAAACACCTACGACTGATCAAATACCAATGACATAGACAAATGATGTTTTCGCACCACGTACGTGACATTTAAATAGCACCCAAAGCAAACCAAAAAATATACCGCTAATCAAACTATATATTTGGTCTCTCCTCGTGAATTTTGTTCATTGTTGTTGTAACAATAATTTTAAGGTATAATTCTAATGTTACCAGTATCTGTATTTAATCGGCAGAAAAGTAAAAATTGTTGATTGCAGTTACAAAAATTAATCAAAGAGATAGTCAGTTTTAACTTTTATTTTTTGCTCTTTAAAAATTGTAATAAGCTGTAAACCCCTTTGCATAGTAAAGTTTGAGTGTTTTTTACTTTCTACCATATTCGAAAAATAGTTTCAAGGCTATTTATTTTTTGAGTCGTGGTTGACATTCTCATGGAAATGCCCATATGCCTATCAAATTATTTGTTATTCAGTGGTTAAACAATTTAAAATAATACACAAAAAAAAAAATTTTAATACTGTTTAAAAATTATGCAAAAATATTGACCATTGTTTTGTGTTATTTTAGAGAAAAACAATGAAAATTCTATAAAATAATTTATAAATAATAACGACCTACGACAAAAAAGGTTAAAAATATTATGTTTAAAGTTGCATCATATTTTGATGTGAAATAACTGTAACAATTTTACGTTTAGGTTGCCAGCAATTAAATAAGCAAAAATATATAAAAAAAATATTTTCCGCTTTTAGATTTACAGCCCAATTATGAATAAAAATTCTCTGGGAGTTTTTTCCCTTTTCCCATTTCTACAATTGAATTAACATAGGAAAAATGGGAGAAGGGAGAAAACTCCCGGGGAGTTTTTCTTTCATAATTGGGCTGTTAATCTAAATGTTATTATGATTAGCATAATAATTATATGATTACTTCTTAACTCATTATGATTAACATGATAATAATATGATTACTTCTTAACCTATTATTATTAACATGATAACAATATGATTACTTTTTAACTTATTATGATAAACATGATTATAATATGATTACATTAAATTATAATATGATGTAATAAAAACAAATTAGGATTAAGGGAAAAATATTATGATCTAATCTTACGAATATATTTGGCATTATATGATTCAATAATAATCGAAATATGGTGACTACTAGGGAGATGGATTATTCGAGTTTTTTCAATAACCGGTTTTCGTATATTACGAATAGTTGTTATTTTAAAAAACCCAATTTTCGGGTAAACATTTATAAAATAACCGGTTAACCGGTTTCAATTCGAATACATGAAAAGGTAAAAATCAAATAAGTTGTTGTAGTAAAACGTTAATTTGAAAAAAAAAACAAAACAATTCAAAAAGGCAAGGAACCAACAAAATACATAGATATAAGTTAAGTTATTTTCAGACCTAACAAATATTTGACGATAAAATCCAAAAAAAAAAAACAAGACCAGTTAATTGATCTAACATTAATCTTATTTTTAACAATTATTTTTGACTATTAAATGATGTTTGATCTAGCCAAATGTTTTGCAAAAGCAAATAAAATATTACAGAAAATACATTCATTATTTGAGATATTCTCCTAAATTTATTTTAAATGATTTTTAATTTGTTGGTGGTTAAGCATCTCTATATGAATCAGACGACTTCAACCATATTTTTGAAAAGTTACAAACAAACCTCTTACACTGTATTATATATATCAAACGTTTTTTTTGCAGCAATTTATAAACCATTAGTAATATGAATATGCTTTTTATATGAAATATTTGTCAATTTGTCGAAGCATATTCCTTCTTCCAAAATTTTGTTAACAATTGCATATGTTTTTTTTTGGTCGAAAAATTGTTTAAACAATTTAGTGTGATGTAGTCAAGTAAATTGTTTCAAATAAAAAAAAAAAAAACATTAAAAATAAATAAAATTATTTTTATAGCAAAAACGTTATTTAAAAAGATTAATTTATTTTAATTTACATTGAAATGATCTTATATTTTATTTTACCTTATTGTTGAGTTTTTTTAATACAATATCAACATATCGTTTTTAATAAACTTTTAAAAACAAATTTTTTACTTGTTTTGTATCATAAAAAATATGTTTTTAATATGACAAACTTGTACTAAAAATGTGTATATAATTGTTAAAAAATATATTATTCAATATGACAATTTTGTTGTTAAAAATATTTGTTGAATATCAACAATTTTTTATATTAACAAATCCGGTTGTTGGTGCCTTTTCATTAAAAAAATTAATTATCAAAATTTATTTTCGGGAATACAAAATTTATTATTAATTAATTTATTAATGACGGGCTAAATTTCCAATTTATATTTTTTATAAAAACTCTGAAAATAATTGCATTAACCAATATGGCATGCAATATGACAATTGAAGCAAAGCCGCGTATAACGTTGTAAAAGCCACTTTTTGCAAAAACTGTTTTTTTGCAGATTAGCGTTAACATTACTCTTTTACACTGTTTAAACGTCAATTCACCCAAAATTATGCACCTTAACGCCATCAAAATGCGATACAAAGAGTCAGCCAGTGGAAGAACGTTGTAAGTTACTAACAAAATGATACAAACGAACTGGGTTTTCAAGGTGGAATAACGTTCTAAAAGCCGCTTGCGTAGTGGAAAAACGTTTTAAATGACATCGCGATTGTGGATATGAAACGTTTTTCTACTAAAAAAAATAATATAAATTGTAATTAAGCATGTTATTTAAAATTCGATTTACTTGATATTTTGCATAAAAGTTTTTATTGTTATTATTTTTGATAATCTAAAAGAAAAATTTTAAAATTAATAATCCAGCCTTCTAAAAACGTTTTTTTGCTCTCCTGAAAAATATTTATTTTGTAACTTACAACGTTATTCGCAGCTGTGCTTCAATTGATTTGTCGTCATTTTTTTCTGTGTTCATTGCAAGGGGGTTTCCAAATTATTTTTTTGCCGAACGTACATTTTTCGTTATATTTTTGGGATTTAGAGTCCGATCTTTAAATATGATGTATCAAAGTTTTTTTCTCGAGAAGACCAATGTTTTGTTCTAAAAGTACACTACCAGAATATTTTGTATCATTTTCAAATATATGTACATATCTATAGCTTTAATATAAACAAAAGCTTGGCTTAAGAAAAAAAGTATGTGAAATATTGAGATAAAATGACTATTGCAGAAAAGGTTTATAAATTAAAACACATTCGAAAAAAATATTTAATATATTAACTTATAAAAAGAAATAATTCTCACATTTTATCAGTGAAAATATTTTAAATTCGTCAACCACTATTATGACGGCCAGTTTCACCAAGTTCAGTAAAAATTAACTATCAGTTATAGCTGTCAAAAACATATTGTTAACTGGAAGTTAAAGAAATTAATTTAAACTGAACTTGGTAAATTGGACGTAAGGATGATTAAATTTTTATTCAGTAAATGAAAGAATCTATCTTAAAACTTCAATTCCTAAATATCTTTATTGACTTAGCGGCAGAGTTCTTCTCATCGTTTTCTGCCAGTAGGTCCTCGATTTCATCGTTACTTATTTTAATGTGTCAATTAAGAACTTGTATAGATAGGAGTTTAAGTCTTGGATTTGGGGAAAATAAAAATACTTTTTATTAAAAAAATAGTAAAAAAGACAGAATTTAAACATTAAATGCGTAAAACTTTTTAGTTCCAAAAGATTTTTTTCACAATTCTTTCTTTAGAATCCATTTGCTGGTAATACATACAAGAATATTTGAAAAAATTGGAACAACATTGAATCTTATATTTGCAAAACAAAACTTAAACAAATTTTAATTTTCAAAGTCAAATATTTCGTAAACTAAGTTTTGCAATTAAACTCTTAAAAAAGGTTTTAATTGCAAAACTAGTTATAATAGATTGACTATATTCGTCACTACCATTGTTGTAGAACGCGACTAGTACACTTGACTGTTTTAAAATCGGGCTAAAATTAAAAATTCTGGATTATTTTTATTGAATACCCGATTTGCCCTACCTGGGGAACCAATGGACCTATGGTCTTGAACTTGAGCTTGAATACAAGTTATTAATTAGCACCAGAAATTTCATTTTCATGGGGATAACCATTTACAAAATCGTGTGTTATTTAACTTTTTTTCTAAATTTCCCACTGTGTCTCGTTTACCACCAATTGGTATAACAAAAAATCTTAGCATGACTTTCGATCAGAAAACATTATCGACATTTTGTTGATAAGAAATTGTCTATTGGTCTATAAAATTTCAATTTCAATCATAATTTTTTTTTTGTTTAAAATGTCGTTATATTGCTGTTATTTAATATACACAATTTTTTAATTTATTATAAATAAAGTAATAAATAAATGTATTTTAACAATATTCAAATATTTTTTTTTTTAATTATTTGCAGGCGCTGAAAAATTGGATTGAATAACAAGAAAAAAAACATATAAAACATTTTTCAATAACTTAACAAAAATAACTAATTAATTACGTTTAATAACAATAACAAATCAAATGAAATTTAAATAAAACGCCATATTATTATTGCACAAAATGAATCATATGGAAAATCATATGAAAAAATAATAAAAAAAAAAATTGTAATTAAAAACTATTGATAATATTACATTTCCAAAGATGTATGAGTGAATAAATATAATTTATTTAATTAATGGTAAATCATTAATAGGAAAACATAACGAATTGAATTTGAAGAATACATGTACGAGTATGTTGCGGTTAAATAAGTTGTTTAAAAAAGTAGCTATTGTTATTATTTTTATGGCTTTTATAGAACAATAAAATCGTATAAAATAAAAACTGATTATTAAAGCTGAACTGATTAAAAAAAAAGTTTAAACAATTAATGTGAAAAAAAATCATTAATTAGTAACAATTTAAACAACATAAAGTCTGCAAACTGTTTAATAATTAATCGACAAATATTGTTTTCAGTTTTATAAATATTATTCTTTTCAATTTGAAACAGTTAACCTTAACCTTTTGAATATGTGTAAATGAAAGTCACAATTTAATAAAAGTACAATGAAAAAGTTCTTTAAAGCAAATACATCGTTTTTATCGATTAAACTTTGAGCGTTATGCAGTTTTATATTAAAAGCATAATGTTAAACATTGGCGGATTATATGTGTATATTAAGCGCCTAAATGTATGCGTCTAAGAAAAAGTTAACGCCTTATGGTTTATTCTTTATGTTGTTTATTGGGAATGAATATTAAAAAAGCCAACACGAACTTTATATAACAACAACATAAACAAGCTCTCGTCCTCTTACCAACGCAACCAAGAAGGTATTTACTTTAATTTTAGGATAGAAGGAAAAGCATTTAATCATATACTCGCCTCTTTTCTCTTCCTCTTTAACATGCGCTCATACTCACATACATATCAACAATTTATATTTATATTGGAAAGCTCATAACATACACATATATGCAGCGCTATGTATAAAAACTGTTTTATTGTTTTTATATTCCGCTCAAATTTTTGTGAAACTGTAGTGGTGCGAATAAATATTTAATTTAAAAAATTGTTATCGTTCTACAAACAATAAAATAAAAACAGAAATATAAAACTACAAATAAAGCCATAATAAAAAGAATATACTTATAAAAAAAAAAACATCCAAAACTAAACAACAATTCGTAAACATCAAATATAAAGCAGCTGTCAACATGATTGCATTTTTGACAGTATTTCTCTATATGACAAGTAAGTATGAATCACTTTTGACGTTTCATTCGCTTTGATATAACTATAACTAAATTCTAGTATCTATAAGTGTTTAAACATCAATAACAACTAAACTGCTTATAAAAAATTTATAGAAAATAAAGATTGCAGAATTTATAACAAAAGTTTTTTTTTATGGTAGTCGTGGTATTTGTTGTATCTTTATCATTGTTATGTCAAAGTTTGCAACCTTATGAACTTTTACTATATTTATATGAACTTTTACTATAAAAAGAAAATGAAATGTTATTGTTTCGTTAAAAGAAAAACAAATCTTATAGTCAACTTGTTTATAATAGTTTCCAATTGTCAATTAGTATAAAACTTGCTGAAAAAAACTTTTAAACTACATATAACTGCCTGTTCATCTCTCGCTTAACTTATATTTAAAACAAAAACTAATTATAAAATATTGTTTTTGTTTTACATGTACGTTAAGTAAACGATCTCTTCGTTTGAAATCGATTCACAGGCCATAAGTATGAAAAGTTATGAGGTCTGCCAGAAATGTAACAACACTGAAGCCTAAGAAAGCATTCAGGCATTTTAGCTAAACTTATAATAGCAATTTTAGGTTATGTTAAACACGCAGTGAAACAAAAAAAGGATATTCAGGGATTTTATTAGGGGGGTAACCGATCCTGATATATTAGTAACGATGATATTTTACTGGCGATATATCTTAAATTTTTTTACTTTTATTTAATTTTTTAATTTTTTTTAATTATTTATTTATCTTATCAATACAATACAACAAGAAAAGTCTTATTTTACAGTACTGGGTATTAATTTGGAAAATATTCATATTTTATTCAATATTATATTTAATAAAATAAAAATATAGGGTGATTCAAGTAGAGATACTTTTTTCAATAGCCTTTTTTTTGACAAATCACGTGTGAGTCGTGTCATGCTGTCATGTTATTTTTGTTTAGTATTGTTTGGCATTTCATAATGGAATGACTTACGGCTGAACAACGTTTACAAATCGTTTAACTTTATTACGAAAATTCTGGTTCTGTGAGGAATGTGTTTCGTGCACTTCGCTCAACTTAGGGTCAACATAATCGGCCTACTGAGCGTACCATTCGCAACACCATCACCCATTTTGAGACCCAGCATTCATTATTGGATAATATTCGACCGAATAGACCACGTCCAGCACGCTGTGAAGAAAATATAGCGGCCGTAGCTGAGAGTTTAAACGAAGAGCGTGGAGAGTCGATTCGGCGCCGTTCGTAGCAACTCGGACCGTTACCGTGTCATGTAACCGACTATTTGATGCCTGAAATTGAAGTTCGTGATCTCGGCGTCATTTGGTTTCAGCAAGACGGCGCCACTTCTCACACATCGCATCAATCAATGGATTTATTGAGAGAACACTTCGGTGAGCACATAATTTCACGTTTTGGGACGGTCGATTGACCACCCGATTCGATTGATATCCCGGGGTTTTTCGGGGTTGATAAATCCAGAATTTTTAACATATCAACTTTTATGTACAAAAATGTTCTTGTTTTTTGAATTTTTATACTCTATACAAAAATATTTTTTAAAAATTATATTTAAGTTTATTTTTTATTGCAAATAGTTCTTATTTTCGAGTTAAATTTTGGTTTTTGGCACACAGCGAGTATTTAAAATGTTTAATTTTTGCTTGATATATGACGACTATTTCTGCATATTTGTATTTTATTAATTTAAGCAGAAACGAAATTTGCAGATTCACCGCTCAAGCCTTTTTTACAATTACGTTTAGCAAGTTCAGCTTTGTCTTAATAGGGCATTTACATTACATCGAAATCTAGTAGATTCCATTTGAAATCTTCCTCCAAATCTAGTTCGTTTACATTATACTTGTTTGACATTAGCGAGATTTGGTTTTCACAACAAAAACCGCCGACCGAAAGTTTTTTGTGTAACACATACTTACATATAAAAGAATAGGCATTTAAAAATTTGCATTACATATTCTTTATATTCAACTTTATTAATTTATCAATAGTATTTGTCATTTGCATTTTTTTTACTATTTTACGAAATTTTTAAATTCTTTAACAATTTTAACAAGCAGCTATTATTGTTATTGTTTTGTTTTTTGTTAAAATGTCATTTTTTTCTTATGCAGGGAAGTAGTTTTTAGTGCTATATGGGGAAAAACATAGTTGCATCAATAAGTACTACTAGATTTCGAATAGATGTCGTCAAAATCTAGTTACGGAGTAGATTTTGTTTTGTACGGGAAATCTAGCCAAAAACAACTAGATTTGGCTCGAAATCTCGAAAGTACTAGATTTCGTTGTAGTGTAAATTGGCTATAAGACATAATACCAAAATAAAAATGATTATTTTTATGCAAAATATAGAAATCATGAAATAATTGTTATATATCATGCAAAAAATTTAAATTATTCACGATCCAATTAAAGTTCATTAAAAAACTAAAGAATAAAAGTTGATATAATTATAACAATTAAGTCGTTATATTTATGAAATAGCTCATATTCCTTTCGGTGCAATTATAATAAAAAATTTGCTTAAAAAACATACGGAAATAAAAGAATTTTTTTTATAAATAAACACTATCTGACGTATTCATAAAGAAACTATTTAAGCTCGAAATCTGTTTTAAGAAACATTTGTATAAACCTTTTGTTTTAAAATAAATTTTAAACGTACTTAAATTATTGATTATGAATATCGCCCTCACCCTGGAGGTGTACTGCACTGCAGTCGACATAGTTTTACAGTTTTTAACTCAGCTATCGAGATCGATGAGGGACTACACTTTGCAGTGTATTAATGTCTTCACAACTTAATTCACATTAAAAATTGAATTGCTGTCAAAAAACCGAAATGAATTGATCTAGAAAAACTAAGAGATACGTATATTTTTTTAAGCTTTTTTCAGAATCTGATCAGTTTGATCATGGGTGAGGCCAGTGTCATAAACATATGTATAAAATAAATTGTTTTGTTGTTTTTATTTTTAAAAATTTATGTTACGTATATAAAACCTTCTGAATATTTAAAAAGTGTTGTTTATTTAAAAAAAAGTCGTATCTTAATAAAACACATTGATCCCGAAATTCTGGGATTTTCGGGATTTCCAAAATCCCGAATCCCGGGATTTTCAAAAGTCAATCCCTAATGTACTCTCTCAGCTACGGCCGTTATATTTTCTTCAAAGCGTGCTGGACGTGGTCTATTCGGTCGAATATTATCCAATAATGAATGCTGGGTCGCAAAATGGGTAATGGTGTTACGAATAATACGCTCAGTAGGCCGATTTTGTTGACCATAAGTTGAGCGAAGTGCACGAAACACATTCCTCACAGAACGTGAATTTTCGTAATAAAGTTGAACGATTTGTAAACGTTGTTCAGCCGTAAGTCATTCCATTATGAAATGCCAAACAATACTAAACAAAAATAACATGACAGTATGACACGACTCACACGTGATCTGTCAAAAAAGGGTATTGAAAAAAGTATCTCTACTTGAATCACTTTTTGCTTCAAATTAAAAAGTACCAACAATTACAGCCCTGTGTGTGATAATTTTATGTTTTATTTAATTTGCATGCAACGTTAAAAAAAGAAAAAATTATATAAAATATATTTTATATAATTTTTTCAGTTATAACTGAAAATTCATTTGTTTTTACGGAATTTGTGGTTAATTTTTATGGAATTCGCGGTTGAATTTTTGAGAGTAAAAATTAAATTAACTTTTTGTTAACATAAAATGCAAAATAAGTATATCGGGTCTTAAGTACATTAACAGTTGTTTTAATTTAATTTTTACTTAATTTTACATACAGAATACTTTTACTTAATCAACTGACAATATTAAATGCAACCGAAAATCCCTATTAATGTGTACTTAGTTTTTTTAAAAAATGTTAGAATCAGTTAAAAATTAATTTGCTTGGAATTTCAAATGTTTATTTATTTAAATATGACTGAACGGAATACTTCTTGAATAACCTACAGTCAGTTACTGTTATAATAGTGTGAGTGAAGTATCTTGTGTTGCACGTTATACATTTGATACAATAAGCTTACCTATAAAAGTTCCTTTTTGCCGAATAATACTCCAAGTCATCCATCTGGAGAAAATGTGGGCTATGTATATGCCACCTAATGTCACCAGACTAATGCTATCGATGGAGCAGCAGGCCATAATACTTTCAAAGCTGAATTATCATTGTAGTCTGTAATCGAAAATTCGAATCCCAATTGAAGATTTTTAAACATCTCCCAAAATGAAAAATTTATTTGAAGCAGTTCTTTAGTTGCACTGTCATTGTAAAAGAACTCTGGTAATTTGCTATAAAAAAAACCTAGAAAATGTTAAATCATGAAGATGATATTTCCCTTTCAGACTTGCTATTAAGCGAACAACTAATTAACCCAAGGCGTACGGCTAACTTTTTACCTCTAAGTTATCCTTTTGGTCTGGCCAGACCACAATTAGAACAGCTAAAAAACCTAATTAAAAAAAAGTAAATAAATATATTTTTTATTGGACGTATGCTTATTATTTTAGATTATACGAATTTATTAAATAAATTTTTTATTTCATTATTTTTTCAATATGCAAGTCATCGAAAATGTAGTCTTTAATTTAGGACATTGCTTTTTCGCCTCTACCACAGCTGAAAGGAGTTTTGCGTTTAGTTTTGATAGTTAAATTGAACTAAGCTCATAAAGGGATGTAGTTTTCTGATTTGATTCAAACTTGGTTCATTCGATTCAGATTATGTTATGTTGCAAGCCAAAAAAAAAAAAAAAAATTTGGTCTGGGCAAGAGGGTAATTTTATAGACTTTTACATTATTTTATTTTTTGTTTTTTTTTCCAGAATTTTTTTTATTGAATATATTAAATATGAACTAACAATAAGTAATCAAAAATTATCCTAATACTTTAATTCATGTCGTGCCAGTGCCCGACAAAAATTGTTCTTATCACGGTTTCTGTTCACATATTTAGGTGACATTTACATAAATATGATTTTTCTCCCCACTAATTTGCTCCAATCGAATCCAAATTAGTTTCATTCGATTTAGCACATATCACTTATGGATTTCACGTCCCTGTTTTTTTGATTTTTTTGGCCAGACCAAGACGGTAATCCTAGGGTTAAACAATCAATTGACTTGAATTTAAATATTTATATTTTATTTTCATATTTTTATTGTTTAAAATAAAAACTAAATTTTAGTTAAGCCATCCGCATGTGTTTTTTTACACGTTTGTATATAAACCTAAGCAAAACTGTAGTCCAATTTCAAGAATTTTCCCAAATTATGAAAAGGCCTGACATATAATTCGTACTATTAGACGTCCTCTGTATTATAAAAAATCTGATTTTTAGTTTTTATTCATTTGGAATTATACAATTTTAACAATTGCCCTCGTATTTTCGCACACTACTACTTTAGTTGTATTTAAACGGCCATAATTTATCCTGTTATGTGGTTACAAATGACATTTTATATAGCCATAGGTAACATACCAAAATAAAACACAAAATGACAAAAACTAGAAGTGGAAAGAGGAGGTTAAGCAATTTACATTTCTAACACACTCTAGGTTTTGCAAAATTGTTTTAAAAGTTTCGAAAAATACTGAGAAAAACTGCAAACACAAACACTTACACTGAGTGTAAATACATCCAGTGTGTGTGTTTGGATTAAGACACAAAACACTTGTGCATTGGTGAACATGCACCTTGTTAAATATTCAATAAAAAGCAGCCATACAACCAAACAAAATTTCGCCAACAAACATACAAAAACCAAACAAACCAACAAACATTTTAACAATCACAAACGCTGTAGTATGTCTCATAAATCAGGCTTTTGTTATTGCTGGTTTTGTTTGAAGTTGTTGCCATTATTTCAAGTTTTTCTCTATTGCATTAAAAAAAAACTTTGTATGTGTGTGTTTGTGTACATTTTTCAACACAAATGTACATACATATATAAATTCCAACCATAAAAACTGCTACATGTATTGCTCATACACTCAAATATACATACTCATATATTTTGAGTTAAAAAGGGATTCATAAACAAGCAACGCAACAAAAAACAAACTAACAATTGTATAACAAAAGCAAAACAAAACTGAAAATAAAAACCGCAACATAAACAAGAATTTTGAAGCCTTTTATGCTGGTTTTCTGCCATTTTGCAATACACCAAAATGCTCTCTCTCACACACACACACGAATATGCACCCTGTAGGAAGCCTGAAAACAAATGTCTTCAAATCGCTTTTTTGTCCATTATTATAGTGATATTGTTAAAGAAGCGTCCACAATGAGGAAATGTTTTGCTTTTTCTTTTATTTTATTATTTCAATTGTGTTATTGAAAATTTGCACATAATACTATTATTTTGGCTGCATGGAAAATTAAAGGTTTAAGCTTCGTTCACAATGGCAGCAATATTTTCGCTAGTGTTCACAAGGAAACAACAATTTTCTTCACAACCACACACATTTTCCATTAAGAAACCGCTTGTAAATTTTGACCAGAACAATTTTAAAACTAACTATTATTATTTTTAAAAACATTTATTAAAAATTTTCATTCCAAACTAAATGAAATGACAATGTGCTAGTTGAAAAAACGGACGAGCTGGGCACTTGGCGTTTTCAAATAATTCGGGTACATTGAATTCAGTGGTGCTAACCGTTTTTTTTTTTTTTTTTTTTTTTTTTGCTTAGCTCTGGTTTTCTAGATAAACCGTTTTTACGAAAATGGAGGAGGTTTCACAATATATTTTAGCGTAACTCAAAAACAGGTTTCTTTAAGAAAGGTTACACTTTTTTCTCATATGCGCATTCGTGTTAGAAACAAAATTTTTTTTGGCAAAAAAAAAAAAATATTTTTTAGCAACATTTTGAAATTTTAGTTTTTTAAAAATTCATCAACAATGGGAAAGTGCAGCTAATTTTTTCCAGGCATATAAAAAACGAAGTTGCCAACAAAACAAGCCATAAACGATTAAAATCTGTAGGGGCTTAGGATGCCACAACATGGGTCAAATATAGGACCAACACCACTTTGTTCTTCATCCCAGTAATTTATTTCTAACATACCAACACGCTATCTCCATTCATCAAGGGGGATCCCATACATAATATTCAATACAAACTAGAAACATATTGAAGAAAAAGTGCCATAAATGCCCAGGAGTCGACCCTAGTGGGATATAATGTGTGACCGACCTCAATTAGTTTTTTGCCCTTAATATTTTCTCGAGATATACTTGCCCTTTATACCCACTTCTTAGGGGGGCTTCTAGAACGCTTTTTTCGGAAAACGTGAATTCATAGCTGATGTAAACCTATTACTCTATTGCTAATATGAAGCCCTTTCTTCATGCTTCTTAAGAACCTGTGAAATAATAACTTCCGTTTCATATGTTTGTTTTATTTTTTATTCAAAATACAAAAATAAATTCAGTGCTAAAAAAAATGTATGATTCAGATTACATAAATAAAATTATGAATTTCTACAACAAATTTGAAATACAATAGAAATGTCAGAAAACTTTTAATTTTTACGATTTTGTTATTGATGTTAATGGATTTTATTCTGCTTAACCAGGTTCAATATTTTCTGAATCTGAATCATCTTCACTGTTTAAAAATGTGTTATTATTTTTGTTCTTTTTCTTCAAACATTTTTTTTGTAGTAACGGTTTTTGTTTAATCTAAATGCTATACGTAAATTAAGCAGGAATTTTGTTTTAGAGAGACCATCAACCTTTAGCGATTCTGTAATTATAAGAATTGTTTTTTTTATAATACGAATTTATAAAAGACATAAAAAATACTAACCATAAATTGCATTACCAAACTTCGGAAAGTCTAATAGTCGCTTTTTATCCAGCTTTCCATCCACATTAAAATTGAGCAATATATTTATATCTAATAAATTTGAAAGATTTTTGCTTAATAACCCCCATACTTAAAATGCTTTTTATTGTTGAAACCTATAAAAATAAATTAAAAAAATATAAATAGAAATTATAAATTAATAAATAGCAAGCTTTCTTACCATTGCAATATTGGTTTCATCATCTACATATGTCATCTTCAATTTCTTTCAATTCGGCCTCTGATAGAACAGGAAATAAATTGCAATATTTTGTGGAAGAATGACCTCGTGTTACATAACATTTTAGCATTGTTTTTACCTTTTTACTACTACAATACATATAGGTATATAGGAATGGACAATGAATATTATAAAAAACAACACGCACAAAAAAAAAACAAGAACAAAATCTTTAAAATATTCCGTATAAAAATTACTTGCTGTAGACACACACTTTAAAAAATACCCATTTTATTATAAATATAATTTCTTACACGTTTTATTAACTATTTTATTTAAGTCACCGTTTTCTTCAATTTTTTTTTGTTTTCACTGCTCAAAGGCATTTGGATGACTGAGCTTGTTTCATTATGTAATTAAAAATAATTTGTTTTTGCAAAAGACTCGGTACATCTCCCAATTTCAAAGTTTTTACAATACAACCTGCTTTCTCGTAAGGGATAGTGGTAAGCTTTTCATTTTTGTTTGGCTTACATTATTACAAAACTCATTTCAATGGCATTCGCCTATTTCTGGCTTCTCAGTAAGGCTGAATAGTAAGCGAATACAGAAGCAGTAATGTCCCTTTTTAGCTTCCAAAAGTCTAAAAAAATTTTACTGGGTATAAACGTCATGTACATTTTCATACAAATTATTGATGAAGTAGAAGTAGACTCAACTTTTTAAAAAAACTTTAGTTAAATTTTTCATCGAAAAATGAAAGAAAAGTATATAAAATACTTTGGGAATAAATAAGAAAAAAGAAAAAACGAAATTGGTGCTAGCATTGTGTACTAATATAAAAAATATATAAATATATTAAACCTAAAAAATTAAAAAGGTGAATAATTGAATCATGAATTTCGAAAAGGGCGCAAGTAAAATTTTTTGAAAATTAAGTATTTTGCTCTTTTTTGCGAAACACATATAGACCGATATACCGTGAGAATGAAGGGTGTATATATTCTTTTCATAGCGGTGAAAAACAGGTGGCATTTTAAAAAAAAAGTTTGAAAAGGCTTATGTCCATAAGAATATTTGAGGAGGTCCTTTTCAAAGGTTCGCCATTAAATAAAAAAAGCTGGAAAAAATAATCATAGTATGCTTTATTTATTTTGAAATTCTTACAGCAGTTTTATGTTCAAGGCAATGCTTATCGTCTATATGTTGATGAAAATTTTGATCATCACTTTCAACGTCATTGCTGTCATTCATTATACTAACATACCAATAGAGCTCCTGGCTTTAAGCACAATCCTCGCCGAATTGTTTAAGTTTCTCACATAATTTTTCTTTTTTAAATTTAGATGGTTTTGTATTGCAATTTCAGGTAAAGTAAATTGAACCAAACTTTTTTTGTCGTTTAAAAAGGTTAAAACTGTGACATTGAAGTTTTTTTGGTTATTAGTGGTTTGATCAAAAGTAACTCGTTTTAAATTTTGTATACCTGTATATTTTGTTGTTCCCAAAATGTATATTTGAAATGGATAATGAGATTTTTAAGTGGGAGAATTTTATTTTGACGAAAACGTGCCGTTTATTCTTTTTTTTCTGGTGTGATTATAGAGTTTTTTTTTCCAATTTTATTTTTGCATGTTAAATAAACAAAAAAAAAAAAAATTATTTCTGTCGAAAATGGGATAATCAAGTTTTTAAAAGAACCTCCTCAGTATATTATATGTGTGTTTTTTTACACAGCGTTTACATTTGGCACTACTGGCAAGACATTAAAAATATACATATTAGCAAAAACACTTACTACTCACGTTATTCGTGACGTAGGCGTTCAGACAGTAGTTAAGACAGTTCATTTTAAAACAAATTTCTTACGTGAATGTAGCAGTGCAAGTTCCAGCTAAATTTGTTTTATTTATATGAAGTTAACAAATTAAAAATATCATTTAATAGCTATTTCGAGTTAATATTGATGACACTTAAGTAAAATATAGCATCAAAGCATAATTTATTACCTTTCTTTTAATTGTAGATTTTTTACTTTTGTGAACAAAACTTCAAATTACTGTTAGCAAATGTCAAGTCAATGTCCAATTTTACTGTCTGCAAAGACAGTAAAGAAGACAAGGCACTTGAAAAAAGTTTGCATGTATTGCCACTTTCTTGCCAGTACTGGCAAATGTAAACACCGTGCTAACACTGGAAATAACTCTGCATTCAAAATTTTTATATTGTTATTAATTTGTTATTAAAAACTATTTTTGATTTTGCCATTATAAAAAAAAACCTGAACAGTGAACAAACACTGTTTCAGGAGAACAATTTTTGTTTTACTATACGAGTTTTCTAATTTTTAATTTTAATAGACAGATAAAAATTTACTGAAATTTTTGTATTATTCGTTTATAAAAAAAAACTTTCGTTAAAAATTTTATTTACTCAACCTTTTTTATTTTTCGAATTTATTCTATGACTTTATAAAGTCATTCCTAAAAATTTAAGGAATATAACTATTACAAAAAGCTTTATAAAATACAGAACTGTAATCTAGCTCAAAGAATAAATTCGAAAAATAAAAAATGTTGTATATACATAATTTACACCCAATTTTCACGATGATTTTTTCCCCTATTTCTAAATCATGTATTTTTTCGTTTGATAGCGAGCGGGGTAGAGAAGTAAGCAGGGTAGGAAAAAAGACATGAATCGTATTTTCTGGGTTTCTTGTTTGACATTCCTCTTTGCACTTATTTGTGTTTTGTAATTTATGTTTTATTCTTATTTTAAAATGACAATTGCTTTTTAATATATAGAAAAATAAAAAAATTTTAATATAATAATTAAAAAAAAAATTTAATACACATCAAAATTATGTGGAATAACGAAATTTTAAATGTTTTTATACGAATAACTAACGAAGGAAATCAGAAAAAATCAATTCTAAATAAAAAAAAGAAAAATGGTGAAAATTGAACAAGGTTTTTGAAGTTGCTTTGAAAAAGAAATATAAAAAAGACATGTCTTTTAAATTATCGAGAAAAATGGGTGTTATAAAAAGGAAATAATTGCCAGATTCTAATTTTATTTACTTTTATTATAATTTTCGAGTTCATAAATGAATGTTCAAAGGGGTTAATCTTATTCTAAAATGCAATGAATATTTGTGTGTTAAGAGACCATGTGACTTAAGAGACCATTTTTCTACTAAGACCACGAAAATTCAAAAATAATTTCCGAAAAGGGATCTTTTTCGGAAACTAATTTGAAAAAAAAATTTTATAAGAAACAAATAAGAAATTTAAAATAAGTGAAAAGAGTGCAAAGAATGCATTTATAGTGAAAGGTCGTTCTCTAATCACAGAAAAAAGTGTTTTATTAATTAAAAAAATTGGTTTAAAAAGTATTTAAATTTACTGCCAGGCCACAATGTCGACAAGAATATTTCTTTCGCATTTTTATATTGAAAACAATAATAAAAAATTTAAATTTGTTTTTGTTTTCAATATAAATAAAAGATAGAAATCGTCGGTCACAGGTTGACAACTCTTAAAATGTTTTTTGTTTTTTTCAGGAGACAAAAAAAAAACGTTATTACTCCGTTACTTAACCGTGTTGGAAGTAAATAAAAAAAACCAAAATATGTAGGAGATATTTATTGCAAGATGGTGTAAAGAAAAAAAATGTATTGAAATAATTTCAGATTAAAATAAATAATACGAGTTGACAATTTCAAAAAATTTAAAAGTGAGTTAAGAGTTGTCAACCTGTGACCGACGAAATGTTCTTGTCGACATTGTGGGCCAGGCAGTTAATTTTTGTGATAATTGAATCAATTATTTTTTTAGTTGAAAGATAATTAAAAATTTCATTATGATTTAATAAACATTTTAGTTGTTTTGAAATAAAATTTCAATTAAAATCTTAATTCATTAACAAAAAATATTAATTGACTTTTTTCGTTTAAAATAAAATAATTTAAACATTAGAATTGCTGTTGGGAATTGTCAATATTTATTTAATTAAATAAATTAACACATTGTTTGAAATGGCAAAGTTTTTTTTTATCATTTTTATAATTAAAATTTAAAATATAATTTATTGAAAAAAAAATGTTCAAAATTTTACAATTTTTAGTAATCAATATAATCATTTTGGTAATAGGTGCTAAATGAACAAATTGTTTGCTTGATATTATGAGTTTGGTATAAATTTTGGAGATTGGAGAAATTTAATAATTTTTTCTGTGATATTAGAAGTGAACAAATCTATAGATTTTTTTAGTACAGTAAAAAGTTTCAAAAGTGTAGACTTAATTATAGAAACGTACCAGTAAATTTCTGATTCGAATATTTTCCATATGATATCATAAAAACTACATAATCACTACCTACTCAATTGTTTTAATATTTCTAGGGTAGCATTAGACAGTAGTACTGGTAACAAAGTCAAAAGGCAGTCAGTACGTTTTCACTATCGACGTTTCCTTCAGGCAGTTTTTTCTGTAAAGCATGTTTGTGTGTATGCGATTGTATGGATTTTTACCACTTCTTACACATTGCTTGAGTGTGAAGTAGTATTGAAACCATTGTTTATTTTTTTCTTTCCTTTTGACTCTTTCCTATTTTATTCGTCTAGTATCAAATTGTTCTTTTGCATTATTCCATTTCAGTATCCGCTACTCATTTAGCAAAATGCCTTTATTTGCTATGAGATAAATTGCAAAAAAATAAATAGACTGGTACTCAAAAATGTGATTGTAAGTAACTGATTTTAAAAAGAAAAGAGTTATGAGAGAATAATTAGGGAAACTTGACTATATGACACCCTATACCAAGTTTTAAGTAAGAAAAATGTAGATGATATGTTCAATAATTGGCCGTTATTCAAGAAATTGGTAAAAAAATTCAATGGTTAGATATTGATCCAAAGCCGTTACAATCCTAAAGTTATGTAAATCTATATATCGTTGGTCTCAAGTAGAAAGGCCCTTACTCAAATAATTGTAACTGTATAGGAGAAGGTAAAAACATAATAGAAACTGTATGTATCATAATGTACACTTGCTCATACAACTGCTTGTAAAGCCGTTATTCTTTACAATATTGCAATGAATTTTTGTGACGAGGTGTATTTGTGTAATATTTATTGGAATCACTGGAAAACTCAATTTCGTAAAAAATACGAGTTAGGGCCTTTCTACTTGAGACCATCGATATATAAAAGTGAATGTATGTTTGTATATATATATATATTTGTGCCTTATAGGAGGCTAAACCACTTGACCGATCATCATGAAATTTTCACAGAATATAACTGTGACCCTGGAAGAGACATTAGGCTATATACAGTTGAAATTTGACAAAGGGGCGATGCCACGCCCATACAACCCAAAATTTAAAATCGTTATATCTTAGGCATTTTTTGGCATAGGATGATGATATTTAGTACATATGGTGTTAGTATGAATAGAAATAAGCTCCATGAAAAAAGAGGGCGGAGCCACGCCCCTTTATCAAAAAAGTAAAAACCACCATATCTAATAAACTACTGAACCGATCGTCATTAAATTGCCACAGTAGGCGACTGCCTTGAGTTACTGAACTTTAAGCTATATAAAGATGTGGTTGGAAAAATGGGCGGTGCCACGCTTATACAACCCAAAACATAAAATCCTTATATCTTAGCCACTATATGGCGTAGAATGATGATATTTGGTATTGTTATGAATAGAAATACGTTGCATGAAAAAAATGGGAGGGGCCACGCCCCTTTATGTCGATTATATATAATTAACTACTGAACCGATCGTCATCAAATTCTCACAGTAGGCTGTTGTTATGAATTAAAGAGCCCTAGGCTATGTTAAGTTGTGGTTGGACAAAGGGATGGCACGCCTAATCAACTCAAAATTTAAAATCCTCTTATCTTCGATACTGTTTCACGTATGTAGGTGTTGGGATGAATTTAATACTTTTTGTTTCATTTTATAACGATTCGGGTAGCGAAGCACACCGGGTTAAGCTAGTTGATTATCAAATTTTAACTAAATTCTGGCAGTGCAAATAACTTTTTGCTGCTTAAAAAGATTTGGAGTTTCTTTCTAATTTTTTCCATCGAACGTTTAAAGCAGCGGTCAGACTTATTTAATATATGACCAAATAAGCATAGCCACTACTTTTGCCAATAGTAAGTACGATACTGCTATTTATACTGCTAAACATAGCAAAAAAATGTTATATGTAAGATGTGGTATTATAAACAACATTTAATCGGACCTTTGCTTAAATCGCTTAATCGCACGATTAATTAACCGAGATTTTGGTTTAATCGGTTAATAATCGATTAATTTTGCTATTGATTGGTGAACCGATTAATAAAGTTTTTTTTTATGATTTTAATATATAAAATGCATAAATTATTTATTATTTGGGGTTTATTAGTAAAAAACCAATAACATAACAAACATAACAATTCTTGAACTAAAACTAGAAAACAAAAGAACAATTCATCAATATGTATGTATTTTTTTTTTATTAATACATATTATGCTAGGAACACAACTGGGACGAACGACGACTTTCGCCAAACACGACGAATTTTTCAGTAAAAATTCGCTGAGTAATTTAGTCGTATGAAGCACAATAACGACGAATAACTAGCAGCTTTTATAATTGAGAAAGTTGATTGCTGTTTGTGTAAAGAGAGAGAGAAAAAGTGTGACCATATTAAAAAAAATAATGCTTAAAAAATAAAACATAATCAAAAACACAACTAAAAACTATTTTTGTAAACAATTATTTAAGTAAAAAGTATCTTTATTTACTAAAATACTTATAAACTGAAACCAAACATCGTCACCTGGTACTGATTTGTTCGTCGTACTCCGGCGTATGAGATAGAATAAATCTATTGAAAAGCAGTCGCGTATGGCAAATTTCGGCGGATGCTTTTATTGTGTGTATATTCCTATACACCAATATGTTTTATTTTTGGCGACGAATATTCGCGAGCAAAAAATCGTCGTTTGTCCCAGTTGTATTCTTAGCATTATGTAGTAATAATAATCTGTAAAATTATTTTATTAGTTATTTAATGAGTTTAAGAGGATGTTTTACACAAATAATTTGGTTTAAATGTTTAGGATTTAAGCGTTAATTTTCTTTAGTTTCGATAGAACTTGACTTTGAAATGATAAGAGATATGAGAAGATATTAGAAGAAACCAATAACTAAACACATACATATCAAAAATTATGTTACACAAAAAGGTGTTGTCAGCAAACACTTATTTAAGCACTTATGTAGATCACTGAACACCTTCTACGTTTGTATAAATTTTTTTTTTAAACAAATAGGGTTAATGCATCACTGCGCTGCATTTGAAAAGCAAACATTTTTTGATGCCGATAAAAATGTAATTGTAATTAATTTTATTGTGTAAGTATTATTTTTGTGGAATATTTGACAATTGTTTTAATTGATGTATATATAAACATTTGAAATCACTGATGCATTTACGAACGTACCCATACCTTTTGTATATGAGAGGAAGCAAATAATTAAAAACACAAAAAAAATATGTTATAATACTACAAAAAGTAAAAAAAATTTTGTTACATCGGTTAATCGACTGAATTTAACCGGTTTAATTGTTAATAGAAAATAGGAAAATTTAAATTAACCGATCAGTTTATCGGGTAGTAATAAATGAATACCCTAATTGGTATTAAAGCAACTTATATTTTAGTTTGCCTGTTGGTCCCGTTTTTTCGTCAAATAATTGACAAGTGTGACCGTTTCTTTAGGAATCGGTTATCTCTGTTATTTGAATTGGCTGCCACAAAAACGATAGCGGTCGTTTTTTTCTAACGCATATTTTGCGTATCGGCAACACTATAAATGTTTAATAGAAGACAAAATTTTCAAAGAAAAGGCGCATATTTTAAGGCAGTTTAAAGTTTAAATAAGAGTTATGTATGACGAATTTTATAGCGATATTATAAATTGCACGGTTATGTATAGATTATTTCAAACCATAACTTAAAATGTCAATGGGGTATTGAGGCTAGGTAAAATTATGACCAATTATCAACAATAGGTCGTTGAGATAATTAGAACGAACCTATGTACCAAATTTCAATACATAATCTCCAATATGTCGACCTGTACTTTGCGCACAAGTTTTACATGGACAGCCTGTCGGACGGACGGACATTGTTAGATTGATTTTAAACGTGATTCTTAATCGATTGGTATACTAAAAATTTTTCCAAAAACTAATTCTTCAAGGTGTTAAGGTACGTTCAGACTAATGAAATATTTGACGAAAATATTTGTTCTGATATTTGCTTCAAACTGTGAGAAACAAAAAAATATTTTGTTTAATGTTCAAACTAAGCTCAAATATTTGACAATTTTTGTTTGATGAAACAGTTGGCAAACAGTGTTAAATAAAATAAATTAATTCATGTTTGCCATGCGTTCAGACTAAAAGAAATATTTGCATCAAATAATTATTTAATGAAAGTGTTCAAAAATAAAAATATATTTCTCAAATAGTAAAAATGTGCGCAAAAGCTAATTTATTTATTTTATTCTGTGGATCAGCATCTCTTATAGTGTTAGAACATTAGAATGTAAAAGATAAAAAACTGGCAGACAATGGGTAACGGGAACATGGCTAAAATTTACGAAGAATTGCAAACTTGGATACAAACCCTTAAATATATTTGAAGTCGCTAAATCATTTAAAAAACAAAATGTCGGGAAAAAAATTTTTGCATAAATAGCGAAAATTTGCGAAAAATTTAGATATTTCAAACAAGCCAAAAAATTTAGTAAAAGTGCCTAAAACTATAAGGAACGGCAAAAATTCTATAAAAATTGCTAAATTAGCGGTAATTCGCAAAAATTTGCTAAATGCGGCAGGATAGCAAAGTCTAATAATTATAAAAAATCTTTAAAATTGTAAAGAATTCGAAAACTTACAGGAAAAATTGCTTCTATCGGGAACATAGCTAAAATTATTTGTCGTTGCTTGCTCTTACAATTTTTTTTGTAGTATCAAATAAATGTTTGCTCAAAAATTACTAAAATATTTGATTTTTTGTGTTCACACTATGTTCACATTGGACAAATATTTGTTTGCCGGCAAATACTTTTATTTGCTCGATTTTGAGCTGTTATTTTATTTGATACTTAAAAATATTTTGTGTTCAGACTACGTTAATGAAATATTTGATGTTTGCTTTCAAATATTTCATCTGTCTGAATGTACCTTTAGACACATCAGTACAAACTAGGGATGCCAATCGGGACTGATTTTTTAAAATCCCGGGATTCGGGATTTTGGAATCAATGTGTTTCTTTAAGATTCGAATTTTTTTTTTTCAAATTAATAACACTTTTCGAATATTCAAAAGATATTATATACATACCATAAATAAAAAAAAAGAAATCAACAAAACTATTTATTTTATACATATATTTATAACACTGGCCTCACACATGATCAAACTGATCAGATTCTAAAAAAGGCTTAAAAAAATATACGTATCTCTTAGTTTTTCTAGATCAATTCATTTCGGTGTTTTGAGAGCAATTCAATTTTTAATGTGAATTAAGTTGTGACGACATTAATAGACTGCAAAGTGTAGTCCCTCATCGATCTCGATAGTTGAGTTAAAAACTGTAAAGCTATGTCGACTGCAGTTCAGTACACCTTCAGGGTGAGGGCGATATTCATAATCAATAACTTCAATACGTTTGAAATTTATTTTAAAACAAAAGGTTTATACAAATGTTTCTTAAAACAGATTTCAAGTTTAAATATTTTTTTTTATGAATACGTCAGATAGTGTTTATTTATTAAAAAAATTCTTTTATTTATCGTATGTTTTTTAAGCAAATTTTTTATTATTATTGGACTGGAAGGAATAATTGTTATAATTATATAAACTTTTATTCTCTAGTTTCTGAATATACTTAAATTGCATCGTGGATAATTTTTATTTTTTAATTTCTAGATTTATTAATTTAATAATCCTTTTTATTTAAATTGGATCGTGAATAATTTCTTTTTTTGTTTGATATATAACAATTATATAATGATTTCTATATTTTGCATATAAATAATCATTTTTATTTTGGTATTATATCTTAAGCCAAAGCTGAACTTGCTAAACGTAATTGTAAAAAAGGCTTGAGCTGTGATTCTGCAAATTTCGTTTCTACTTAAATTAATAAAACACAAATATGCAGAAATAGTCGTCATATATCAAGCAAAAATTAAACATTTTAAATACTCGCTGTTTGCCAAAAACAAAAATTTAACTCAAAAATAAGAACTATTTGCAATAAAAAGTAAACTTAAATATAATTTTTAAAAAATATTTTTGTATAGATTAAAAAAATTCAATTCAATTTTTGTACATAAATGTTGATATGTTAAAAATCCCGGGACTCATAAAAATAAAACCCGGGATTCGGGATTAATCAATCCCGAAAAATCCCGATTCGGAATTTCACGTTTGGCATCCCTAGTACAAACGCATTATACCATCCCCTACTGTGGTTTGGTTACATCTAACAGTTTTAAAAATTTTCTTCGTGCGATTTTTTAATTACAATTTTTCGAGTCTGCAGCTTATCAGATTGTGCATATGACACCGATTCCTTTCAAGAAAACCAACTCAAAACTTATACATTTTTAAATTATGCAAGAAAACTATATACAGTGGTCAAATCTACCCACTGTCAAAATCATGCATAATTTTTTTTCTCTTTCGCCAAACAATAGAGTTGTATCTCTCTTTTTGCCTCTACTGAAAATTTATAAATTTAACGTATTTTTTCTTGCCCTTAATTTAAATTTAACTAAAATACTTTTTTTTAATATTCCATATATCCAATATATACGTATGAATAATGTAAATTACTAATACGTAGAAGTATTTATAATGATTTTTTTCTAGTAGCTAATTAGAAAACTGTTTTACGCTGCTGGTAATCATCAGGGTGCTATTGATTTTTTAAACCGCGTAATAGTTTTTTAAGGCTTATGTCTTTGTTAAAACGGTATGCTAAAAAGAAAAATACTTGCAATAATCCCTTTAGCATTAGGTGAGCTCATGTTGTTTTCCATTTAAAAATCATGAATATTTTATGAACGCATCTAAATGTAAATGCGTTATGTTGTTTTCTTAAAGGAAGGACTTATAGTTAAAACAATACAACATTCTTATATCCTTCGCCACATGTATAAATGGTTTTTCATTCCGTTTATAATTTCAATAATATTGACCTTATTCCCTGTAAAGAACATAAATGGGTCCTTATGAGTAGCTAAGTTAATTTAACAATAGCCGTCTGTCCATGTGTATGTAGAAATAAACGCATTCTTATATACAAAAAAATACTAAACGAGCACTTAGCATTTTTTTAAAATGTTTTGTGCTAACTTAGAAATAAAGGTGCTAGAACTAGCACTAAAAAAATGCTTAAATGGCAAGTGTTGCAAGCACTATCCTTCGTTTAATTTCAAAGCTGAAGCTACTTTCCATATTAACAGCGGATTCAAGGTAGGTACGATCTACTAGCTCGAAGTTTTAATTGCCTGCTTCGTCGCTGCATAAGCGAGGAGCATATGACTTTTTTCTTCAGCGTTAAAAACAAAATTGCACGGTAAGTTGTCCCGTTTTTTGAGACCTTTAGTGGTCGTAAATGCTTCGAAGATGAAAGTTCCATTTCTTACTTCCTACAAGGGTTCACTACACTCTTAAAATTATTACAGTAACTGATTGTAAGTTATTAAATTCGTTTTCCGTACTTAATAAAAATATAGTTATTTTACGAACGAATTTATTTTTTAACATTTGTCTTTGTTATTCAAAAACCACCAAGGCGAATTCATCCCAGGTAATCGCGGTAGTACAACAAGTACAACTCGTACAAAAACCACAAGCAATTTGTTTTTGTAAAATCATTGTACAATGTCAAAAACCGAAACAAATCAAAACAGAAACAAAGATAATAAACAAAATGTTGACATCCAACAATTATAAAGCTAAAGAAAAAAAGTTATCAGCAGGGCTTTTAGGATCACCTGTAATGAATTCGCCTTGAAAACCACACTACCAAAAAAATACTGGGTTTTCGAACTAATATTTTTATTTAGTTGGATTTTTTGTCAGTTAAATTATATTTTTTATAGCAACAACTATTAATTTTTGCGGAATATAAAAAAAAAAAAAATTTAAAAATGTATGTAAAATTCATTTATTTTAAATGATATGTAAGTGCTCCGTTTTTTAAATAAATTTTTAGTTGTTTAATCTAAATTTTCTGTGGAATTAACCTGTATAATATTCTGAGTATAATTTTGCAGAAAAACCGTGATCAGGAAAAAGAATGTATGTATATTATATTTCTAAGCATTTCATTAATCGTACAATGTGTACACAAAGAAAAAATTATTAAATTTCTCCAATCACCAAATTTATTCCAAATTCCTAATATAAAGCAAACTAGTTGTTGACTTTGCACCTATTACCAAAATGATGATATTGATTACTAAAAATTTTAAGATTTAAAGCACAGCCGCGAATAACGTTGTAAGTTACAAAATAAATATTTTTCAGGAGAGCAAAAAAACGTTTTTAGAAGGCAGGATTATTAATTTTTAATTTTTTTTTTTTTTAGATTATCAAAAATAATGACAATAAAAACTTTTATGCAAAATATCAAGTAAATCGAATTTTAAATAACATGCTTAATTACAGTTTGTATTCTTTTTTTTAGTAGAAAAACGTTTCATATCCACAATCGCGATGTCATTTAGAACGTTATTCCACCTTGAAAACCCAGTTCGTTTGTATCATTTTGTTAGTAACTTACAACGTTCTTCCATTGGCTGACTTTTTGTATCGCATTTTGATGGCGTTAAGGTGAATCATTTTGGCTGAATTGACGTTTAAACAGTGTAAGAGAGTAATGTTAACGCTAATCTGCAAAAAAACTTTTTTTGCAAATTTAGAAAAAATATTATCAATAATGATATTTTTAATTGTAATTAAAAAAGTGATCAAAAAACTTTGCCATTTCAAATAATGTGTTAATTTATTTCAATAAATATTGACAATTTCCAACAACAATTCTATAAGCTTAAATTATTTTATTTTAAACGAAAAAAGGCAATTAAGATTTTTTGTTATTTAATTAAAATATTAATTGAAAATTTATTTCAAAACAACTAAAATGTTAATTAAATCAAAATTAAATTTTTAATTTTCTTTCAACAAAAATAAATAATTGATTCAATTATCACATTAATTAAATTTTATTTTTTTTAAACCATTTTTTAATTGATAAAACAAATTTTTCTGTGCAAGCTGCTCGAGACATCTGTACTATAATTATATTTCTTTTGTTTTTATTATCAGTTTATGCAGAGGTACTAACATAATAAAATGGCCACATGAAGGCTTTTTATTACAAAAATTTAATAAATATAAAAAAAATTAGTAACATTGCCCGCATTCCCATTTAAAACAATTACAGTCACCCGGGTACCTTGGTGTACATTTAAGGGCGTTTAGAGTAGATTGGTCCCTCACATAAATTATAAAGAACCATTTAGCTAGACGGCTGCAAACATATAACATTTGTTCACAGAAAAAGAGTTTATCAATTAAAAAAAAGGTTTAAAAAAATTTAAATTTAATTAATGTGATAATTGAATCAATTATTTCTTTTTGTTGAAAGAAAATTAAAAATTTAATTTTGTTTTAATTAACATTTTAGTTGTTTTAAAATAAATTTTCAATTTAAATTAATTAAATAATATTAATTAAATAACCAAAAATCTTAATTGACTTTTATCGTTTAAAATAAAATAATTTAAACATGTAGAATTGTTGTTGGGAATATTTATTTAAAGAAATTAACACATTGCTTGAAATGGCAAAGTTTTTTGATTATTTTTTTTAATTAAAATTAAATATATCATTTATTGAAAAAAAAAATATTCACAATTTTACAATTTTTAATAATCAATATCGTCTTGGTAATATGTGCAAAATCAACAAATTGTTTGCTTGATATTATGATATAAATTTGGTGATTGGAGAAATTTAATAATTTTTTCTGTGTTTAAAGTTATTTGTTCTCAAGAAGTTTGGGTTGAAAATGCATAAGGCACCGGGGTACCTTGCTGCGCACATAAGGGTAAGATACTCTAAGTACTGTAAGTGAATATTAACAAAATTTACTTATTATTGTTTTTTCCCCGAAAAAATGATTTAAGCACAACAGCGCCCATTCCAAATGACCAAGGAGGAACAAGTTCTGCTCAGATATTTTCTGAACATGAGGACTCTTTAATGCGGAAAGTCAGCCAATTTGTTCCTTTATTTTTTCTGGCCCCCATACAAATATTCTCCCGCGTCAACGGTTTAGGTTAATACAAAAAAAGTAAAATGATAAAATTTAACTCAAAATGTCCTCTTTATGTATATGAGATTTGTTTGGTTTTAAAAATCATTGAAATCGACATATTATTTTACCAAGTGCCTATACAATTCTATACCCGGAATAAAGATTTTAACACGATGGCGCCATATGCCAAATTAACTAGGATTTAATCAGCTTTGAAATACTATATTGTAGAATATAAACGAATATATCACTTCTAGATATTTTCAAACACGTTTGCTGTCCATTACCGTAAATCATGTGATAAACATAATTTTTTTTTTCTTATTGGGATGTTTGGTCTCCGTCTTATATCCGTTAAGATATATAATAAGTTTTTAGTAGTTGGTTGGTTGATTAACGAGGTAGCACGCCCAGAACTAGGCACGCTGCAAGTAGAGTCGATAGTGACTCCATTTTGATACCATAAAACTCGTCATGAATAGGAACCGCGAATCAAGCGTGACCCCGGGCAATACTGCGGTGGCTAAAGCCAGCCCGATGCGTTGAGATATTTCGCCAAATTGCCAAGTTTCACTCGCGCTATCTAAGAGAGTACTTCTAGAAGGTAATTAACAAATAATCCATGTCGTGTTGAATTTAACGCTGGATAATCACATAGGAAATGTAATACTGTCTCCTCAGTTCCAGATACCTTGCAGATACGGCAGCATTTATGGAAAGGGAGATCGAGTCTCTTAGCGTGCTTACCAATCGTCCAGTGACTAGTATGTATGTATGTATAGCAGTATCGACATGTCGCTAGGACTGAAGTTGAGAGGTGGCTCACAACAACTTAAGTCATATATGGGACACGTTACCTTGTTAGCCATGTAGGCATCCAGCTTCTTCCATTTGTCGTTAGCCATATCCAGAAAGTGTCTGAAGATTTTGCTTCTGATAGTTTCCAGGGGTGTTGCGACTGGCACACCATGAGAAATATCAAGAGCAGCTTCAGTATTGGCCAGCCAAATTAAGGCAATGTCAGATAGGCTCCACAGATTGGAAAGTTCTTCCTTACACTGGTTAACGAGAATGGACGTTGTATTATGTGACTTTAGCGACATCACAGACGCCTAGCTATCGAAAAAAATGCCAAGTTTGCTGCTGATGTCTTATAGTAAGTATTTCAGCCTGAAATACGCTTGCCTCATTCGGCAGAAGAATGGAGAGATTCACTTGCAATTCCTCAGAGAAGTCCCCAGACCCAACACCACTGGTCATCTTTGACCTATCTGTGTAAATCCTCGTTCGGTATTCAGCAGCCAGTATTCCCCTACTCCATTCCGTTGGTCTTTTCAGAGATGTGGGTTGCTTCAGTAAGATCCCTGCATGACCGTTTGGCCATTTGGTGTGATTCTATTGGAACAAGGTGCGGCATAGCTTGTACCGCCTCTGAAGGACTTCTGCATAGATCGCCTGCTATTCCAACGCAGGCTGATGTTTTTACTCTGCCCAGCTGGTCCACGACGTATTTCTTGCCCGTCTCAGTTCACCATACCAAAGATATGTAAGAATGGGCCGTACTTTTGTCGTGTACAACCATTTAACCCTTCTAGGATTAAGTCCCCACTTGGCGCCAAACATTCCACGGCAGGTATAGTAAGCAACCGTAGCCTTACTGACCCTGTGTTGAGTTTTTTTTAGTAGTTATAGATTAAAAATAATCTTAGATAATATTATTTTTTACAAAAATTAAATGGTGTTAATATTTCAAATATTTTAACAAGAATGAAAAATATTTAAAAAAACTGAAGAAAAATTAAACTTGAAAATCAATGCTTATATGATAAAACAAATATAATAAAACAACAAAGAAGTTATTCACAAAGTAGGAATTTTAAGTAATTAATTTTATAATAATTAATTTATTATATAATTACAAGTAACTCGAACACAAACGATAAGTTTAAACATCATTTATTGACTAAAAATCCAACTTATGATAATGTCTTAACAATAGGTATATCAAGAATATCAATATAAAAGAAAATCATTAAAATACACTGTAGGCTTAGTACAAACATATCGTCGCTGTTTTTACTAACTGGCCTTACTGAAATTTTTTCAAAATTGAGCTAAGTACAAAAAATAAAAATATTTGTCTTTTTCTTTATTTAACACATAACAAAATATGTTATACTACATAACAAATAATGCATAAAGCCAATTTCATTCGCATTTTGGTTACATATAAGACAAAAACATTAAAAGTGCTCTCCTGTAAAACCTGTTTAATGTTAGTTAGGTCGGTTAGTTAAAACATCGACGATATGCTCGAAATATGCCGTTAAGCTTAATACTTAATTTAACTAATAAACAATCGATACAGATTTTAAAAACAATAAATATACAGGGTTATATGACAATTTTAATAAGGCATTTGATAATTTTTTATATATCTACAATTTACTATGGTATAAGTTCACCACAATTTCTTCAATAACTATTTCAAAATTTCTAGCAAATAAATGTTCAGCAATCGATATAGACTAATGCATTAACAAATGTTTAATTTGGGATTATTATTGATTTTAGAAAGGCCCCGTTTCAAATTCAAAGAAAACTTATTTAATAAGCCATCTAATAAATAATATGTCTGCAAAAGCTCTAATGTCTGGCATTGTGTCTATAAAGTTTTATCCTTAATTTACATAAAAAATTACCAAACAAATTATTATAATTGCTTTTTTATACACATAAACGTAATTATTTTCTACGAATTCATGGCGCTTAACTAAAGTCTTATATGTGCCTCGTTTGATAACAACGCCTGCAACGTTAAGCCAAATTATTATCCAATTACATTTCTTGGCAAGAGAAATTTTTTTCTTGTTTTTTATAAACAAGAAAAAATAAAACTGGAGAACAAAATGTCTTTTCATTACACACAAAATGTATATGCGTCTTGCGTCTTATCTAAATAAATATCTCAATCTTTCTGTTTTATTTAGCAACGTTATTTTTTTACATTTGCTAAATCGATTTTGAAACATCTTTAAAAACGAAATACAAAAAAAAAACAAAGAAAATTTAATTGAAAAATAAAAATAGTTTTTAAATTTTTCTTTCACAATTTAAAGAGCGATTCACTCTTTCACATAAATATAACCCAGTTTAAAAATGTCGATAAAGAAACAAACTTTTGTCAACATGGAACATCTATTGTAAATTCAACTAGACACACAGCTCACATGAGGAAACTATTACAACAATTCTCAACGTACTGTAGGTACAAATATTTATTCATACAACATACATCAACCTCCATACATACATAAGTACATAAGTATATACATACATATGTACTCATATAAGAACATACAAATATATTCTTGTGTAAACATGTGCTAAGTTTCAAACAATGGACTAAGTGAAAATTCTAAAATGCTTATGTCTTTGGGCTGAGCAAACCTTTGTTTAAGGCGACAGGTCATGCTTCAATAACTAAAATAGAATTCTTTCCATAAAGATTTTTTTATTTGAATTCGGTCTATCAACATTTGATGTATATCTGCTTAAAGTGCTATTAAACAATTTAATTTACGATGAAATGTACTTAAAATATAATACATACGCCAATTTAGGCGTATGGTCAGGCCAGAGCAGATCGTATAGGGGATTTGCTTTTTTCACTGATGGCTCGATGATGAATGGCACGGGTGCGGGGCTTTACATTGAGGATCTGGACATCAGATGGTTAGTAGGTTAAATTCGGAAGCGCTGCTGGAAAAAAGTAGGGCCTGCACTAGGACCATGATAGGTATTATCACGGGCCACTGTATGTTAGACAGAATGGCGGTGAGAATGGGGTCTTATCGAATATATGTAGGCTGTGTGAGGACCCAGAGGAGTTGGAGACAGTTGAGCACTTTCTGTGACACTGTTTCAGGCTACAGAACAGCAGGCTGAGCTGGCTGGGTAGCAGATTCCCGCACGAATGGGGAGATGTATCGGGACTGGAAACATGTAGGGTAATTTTCCTGTTTGGTAGGGTTGTTTTTTTTTGTTCTGTCCGATTTCTTATCGTCCACTATCTTCCTTTCCTGTGCTTTCACCATTTATTTGTCCTACTCTTTCACACTTGATTTCTTTCTTTTCTTTTCTTCTTTCTTTCACTAATAAAGGCGTCACAATGGACCATATTGGTCTCTGGGTGAGGGTGTGAAGTTTGCTTCACACCATTCTCTCTAACCTAACCTAGGCGTATTGATCTTTGCTATGTTTTTCTAATATTTTATGTACGGAGTTCTAAATTTAAATAAAGAAATACATAAAACAATTTTAACAGTGCAATTATATCGCGTTATTAGAGATCTTTATATATATATATATCTACTAAGACCAGCTGGCAATTAAGCTTGTCCTTATTACTGACACTTTGAGCATAGAATGTAAACTGGCATAACCAAAGTTAAACTTATTAGAAAGAAGGGTCAAGCTCAAGCATGTGATACCCTACACGACAGTATAAAAGGAAACATTTTCCTATTTGGGATTATGGACCTAGAATAAGAAAATTATCTTATGAGCTGAAAATTTATATTTGAGTTCCTTGTGCCAAATATTATATAGATATTGGTGGCTATTGCTGAAAACGCGTCGAAAGAGTGAAAATTTACATGGAAACAAAAACAAAATTTACGAAAATTTTTTGATCTATACCCTTTTAAAATTAAATTTACGTGAGAGTTTTAACGGGTAGCTTAAACTGTAAATGTTGTATGATAAACAAAAATAATTTTTCAACATTTTAATTTTATTTATTCCATGAGTTAAATTTCAGTTATGTAGTTTATAAAGCTTTTTGTAATAGTTCTATTCCTTAAATTTTTAGGAATGACTTTATGCACTACCAGACTATTATCTTGCATCTTCTTGTTACATTTTATATTGTATGTACAGAAAAATTTACAATTATTAGACACCAGCAGAATGTAATGCATTTTCTGGCCCGCTACGGCCTTCGTCAGCATTCTTTGCGTCGCACTGGATATTGATACTTTATAAACTGAATGTATTTAACTCAAATATTTTAACAAATAGTTGCTATCCAACGGAAAGCTTAGGTAATGATTATAAATGTTTTATTTTTTTATTTTAGTTATTATTAACCAAAACATGTTCGGAGCCACCATAATATGGTTGTGCCTTCTTGATGGAGGACTAATTTAACCATAATATGGTTGTCGATGACAATAATATTGTTAAAATAACCATAGTATGTTTACAATTTTATTCAAAAATAGTTTTGGTGGACGTGACCATATTTAAACATATTTTTCCTCTGGCTGTAGAGAAAAACGTTACCCAATTATTTAAATTTACTTTGAAAATCAGTTAGCGATTCAACGCTACTCAATTTTAGATTAACGGGTTTATCAATAAATAAAATGGACACATTTTTATTGATAACAATCCAAAACGGAATCTACAAACTCCATAACATTCAAAAAAAGGACCCGTTTGGTGCGGTTAACTCGGTTCGTGACATACGGCCAGAAAAAGTGGCCCAAAATTAGAAGTAGAGAATGATTTTGGTGGCCATATGGCCGCATTTTTTTTTTTCAAATGTTTATGCCAAGTCTTGATCTTCCAAATAATATTTTTTCTTAAATTTAATTTTTTGTGTTTTTTACACTTTATATTTCTATCGGTTAAAAACAACACCCTTTAAAAGATCAAAGTAATCGCTAGCGGTAAACAGACATCTACAACATCTCTAGAAAATTATTAGATTATGATTATTTAGGCCTCGTCTTACCAAAGATTTTTATGTACATCATTTAGTAATACTTACCTGGGTGGTACTGTACATATGCTTATAGGCGATGAAAAAGTTTTTTATTCAGTTTTATTTAAAGCACTTACCAGTTTTTTCAGAGAATAAAAATTTCCTTTTACATGAAACAAATTTAAGAAATTATGAAAGAAATAAAAGAAATTAAAGCGAAATGGGCACACGGGTGAATGTTGGTAAGGCAAAGGTTAAGAAAAAATATTCAACTATTGAAAACAAGATATTTTTATAGCAAATTTTAGCAGATTTGTCTTCAGGCATTAAAGAGTGTAAAAAATATATAGATGTGTCTTTTGTTTTAAAAAATCATCAAATCCCTTTCATTTTATGACACAAAATCTAGTAGATTTTAGTTAAAATCTTAAAGAAATTTTTTGGCGTTTACACCAGTGCTTTTTGACATATTATCGGATTTCATTTTCATAATAAAAACAGCTGATTAAAAAAGGAAAGAAATTGTTTTGTAAACTTTTATTAGCAAAAATGGAAAGCCAAAAACTAATTTTATGATATTAAAAAAAAAAATGAATAGGAATTAAGATTGTTGCGTATAAAAAGCGCCTCTTCATTGGAATTGCACTGCTTTTCCTTTTTGTAGGTACGTTTTCTGTAAATTAAGGCCTTTGTAATGCTACACAGTTTATATTAATATAATTTTCATACCGCTTATTTATTATTGGCCTATCCATTTTCACAAAAGCTTATTTTTGTTAATTATTCATTTATCGCAAATGTATTTTCCCCGCTCTTTTTATATATTTTTAAATTTTTTTTTTTTTTTGCCAAACTGTCAGATTTTTCTTGTTCAGAGCTGTATTTTTTAGTACATTAGTATGAAATTCACAGTTGTATCGATGAGTATTGCAAGATTTCGTGAGATTTTGCCAAAATCTAGTGACGAACTAGATTTTGTTTTGTATGGGAAATCTAGTAGAAATGAACAAGATTTCGCTCAAAATCTCTTAAGTACTAGATTTTGTCTAGGTGTAAATGTAGTATTACACTACTTTTTTTCTTTCTCAGTTGTTTTTAGTTACAATCTATTTTACAATATTTAAAAAAATTTATCAATTAAAGGAAAACATAACGTTGTTATAAAACATTACATGTGTTATTAAACTTGAATTAGCTGAATAAACTATTTACATATATACTATTTTGAAATAATAAGTTTTTTTTTATATACAAAATTTTTATTTTCTATATTGGAGATCTAATACGTGTAACCTATTCAGTCTTCTACCTTCATCAGTTACATCTAACAGGGAAACTGCTAATATGTTACAATGATTGCCAAGTCTATTAATGTATCGAGTGCTAAATTTATTTATTTCGTTTAAAACAAAAGGTATCTGAAGATCTCTATGAATTTGTTTGTTGGTCATTAACCATGGAGCATCTACTATTCGTCTTAAAGTTTTTCGATTTATATCTTTGCAATATCTCCACGTTTGAGTGACTGGCCGTTCCTCACAACTCAATACCATAGGTCCACACCGGTTTCAAAATAGCTTTGTATAACTTAATTTTGTTTTCAAGGCTTAGTTGAGACTTTGGTCTCAGTAACCAGAACATTTTTTTAGTCTTGATATTTAGTTGTTCCTTTTTAGTTTTGATATGGTCTTTCCATGTAAGTCGTTTGTCAAGATACAATCCTAGATATTTTACACAATTTGTGTTAGATACTTGTAAGCCATTTAAGTACAATGGGGGTCACACATCTCTTCACAGAGTAAATGTGACATGATTTGATTTTTCTGTATTTTTTTCAATTTTCCATTTCTGGAACCATTGTTGTAAAACATTTAATATCCGTTGAACTGTAGATGCGCTTCAACTGGTTATTTGTTTGTTGATATTATAGCAGTATCATCTGCGTACGTTACTAGAGTAACATTATCAGTTGTTGGCATATCTGAAGTATAAATAGTATATAATATGGGTCCTAAAACACTGCCCTGTGGTACGCCTGAGTATATTTGAAGTGTGCTTGACTTTTCATCGTCAACCTTTACATAAAAAGTTCGCTCATTTAAATAGGATTTTAATATGGAATAAAATGGAGCTGGTAAAATATGTTTAAGTTTATATAAAAGCCATTCGTACCATACTCTCTCAAATGTTTGCTTTATATCTAAAAATACCGCTGAACAATACATTTTTCTTTCAAATGAATCCGATATAACTTTGATAATTCGATGACATTGCTCCGGTGTTTCTTGTTTTTGACGAAAGCCAAATTGATGATCAGGTATAATTTTTTGTGTTTCGAAAATCGGTAATAATCTAGATGCAAGTAATTTTTCAAATATCTTTGAAAAAGTTATAAGCAAACTTATGGGTCTATATGAGGCAATTAAATTTTCAGGTTTGTTAGGTTTCTGTATCATTATTATTTCAGCACATTTCCATTTAGATGGAAAGTACGATAACCTTTAAATCGAGTAAGAGGGATAAAAATGTTTCTAACACTACTTGCACGCAAAATAAAAAACAAACTTAATTTTTGGAATGTAGTTAATCGCGAGAATCAGGATTTTCCGGGATCCCAAAAATTTTAGAGTTTTGAGGATCGAGCCCGTTTTGGGTAATTCTATATGCAAAAAACTATAGGTAACGAAGTTAATTTGTTTTTTAAATATAATTTGTTATACAATTATTTTTTGTTCATTAAATTTTTTTATATATTTTTGTTTAAAACTTTTCATACAATAGAAATATTGCTACCCCTTATTTAAAACTACACAATAAAGAAGACTTTCACACCTGCTTGTAACCGTCCTGTTGTTTTACATTTTTTTTAATGAAGAATGGGAAAACAATAGACAGTTGTTTTTCATTAAAAAAAAAAAAAAAAAATAATAAAACCAGGATGTTTATGATAAAGACAACGTTAAAAAAAGAGAACAGTATGTGTAGCAAGAGAGAAAAAGACAACTTAACGAACGTATTCCTGTAGAATATGTATAAAGGCAAAATATAAGGGGCAAAAACTCTATTCACATGCTTTCATTTTATTATGTTTAACAATAAATTCCTACACTCTGCTACGAGTATCTTTAATAAAACTTGAAAACATTTAGAAACTGTTCATAGAAAAAATTTTTTTTTTTTACAAAATACAAAAGTCTATATAAAACTTATTAGGCAAAAAAAAAACCTTGTTTTTTTTAAATTTTTTCTTCATAATATTAACCAATAGTGAAACTTCGATATAACAAAATTCTCAGTATAGCGAATTCTTCTTCTGAAAAACCCCTATTTATTGCAAAATTTTTAATACAGAAATACACAATGGCAATAACGAAGATATTTTGAGCTATAACATCTCTACACAGAAAAAAATCAAGCAAATGTATTACCAATTAAAGCATTAATCAAAAATAAAATCAGTTTTAAATAAAAATTGAATCAAGTGAATTAAACGTTTAAGCAAGTGAATTAAATGTTCAATCAAGTGAATTAAACGTTTAATTAAGTGGATAAAACGTTTCATCAAGTGAATTTAACCTTTAATGAAGTGAATTAAAAGTGTAAATAATGCTAATTTGTTTACTGGTTAATATTTTAATTAATACCACAAATTTTTAATTGAAATCAATTTTTATTTTTTTCTGTGTATACAACAAAGTATTCATTCAAATGCCTCTAAAAAACGAAGTCATAATAAGGTAAATAAAATTTTAGACGAAATCTAAAAGTCCAGTCATCGAAATAATGTAAAACAAGTGCGTTTTTATTATCGTACCTCTTTAATATCTAATTTTTATTATCATTTTCGTGTAAGATAGAATTAAGATAAACAACTATAGTTATTAGTTATTAACTTGTCCTTGTGCGACCAATGAAGGCAGAAACAATATATTTATCCGATTTAGAGGTTTTTATGAATTTTAGCATCGATATGTTAGTGCATATTTTTAGCACATTCTACCCTTTGCATTATTTTGTTGACTGTTTTAGTCAAAACAGTATTTCACCTTTTTAAAGAATATTTTGGTACTTGTTGGGTTTTTAATGGTGCTTTTAAGGTGGAAAATAAGAAACAAGCCTATAAATTCTGGGTCACGGAAGTTTTGATTTTAAATATCTATCTGTATTTAGTTCGCCCGGTGGCTGAATTTCGAACACTTGACAGTTAGTGTAAAAATAAATCTTTATACCTTCATTCTGTGCACAGTGTAAGATTTAGCCATTCTAGGGAGAAAAAATTAAATATCTTGGAAAATAATTAAACTAGATTTATGAATTTTGGTACAAGGTGTAACTAGGCTTCTATGTACCATTGTCAAAATGGGCGAAATTGGATCACTGCCACGCCCACCTCCCATATAACTGCAAAAATTTATATCTGATGTTATTCGCGTTGGATAATCAAAAAGTAAAAAAGCGGCGAGTATGCATGAAAATGTTTAAAATAAATAATAAAGAGGTAGAAGTAATAATAAGTGTTTAATTTTTCTTCATTAATTTTAAAATAAGAATATATTTCATATGTACGTTTTAATATTTGCCTCAAACTGTGTGAAACAAAAAAATATTTTCTTTAATGTTCAAACTAAGCTCAAATATTTGACAATTTTTGTTTGATGAAACAGTTGGCAGACAGTGTTAAATAAAATAAATTAATTTATGTTTGCCATGCGTTCAGACTAAAAGAAATATTTGCATCAAATAATTATTAAATGAAAGTGTTCAAAAATAAAAATATATTTCTCAAATAGTAAAAATGAGCGCAAAAGCTAATTTATTTATTTTATTCTGTGGATCAGCATCTCTTATAGTGTTAGAACAGGAGAATTTAAAAGAAAAAAAAAAAACGGGTAACGAGAACATGGATAAAATTTGCGAAAAATTGCAAAGTTAGAAACAAACCCTAAAATATATTTGAAGTCGCTAAATTGGTAAAAAAAACAAAATGTCAAAAAAAAAACTAAAAAAAAAAGTTTCAAAAATAGCGAAAAATTTAGATATTTCAAACAAGCCATAAAATTTATTAAAAGTGCCTAAAACTATAAGGAATGGCAAAAATTCTATAAAAAGTGCTAAATTAGCGGAAATTCCCAAAAATTTGCTAATAGCGGCATAATACCAAAGTTTAGTACTCATAATTATTAAAAATAGTTAAAGCTGCAAAGAATCACAGAAAGAAATCGCTTCTTTTGCAAACTTTGAAACAAACCCTAAAATATATTTGAAATTGTTAAATCGGTTAAAAAACAAAATTTAGGGGAAAAACAAAAAAAAAAAATTTTGCAAAAATAGCGAAAATTCGCGAACCATTTGAATATTTCAAACAAGCCATAAAATTTTTTATTAATGCCTAAAACTGTAAGGAATGACAAAAATTCGATAAAAATTGCTAAATTAGCGGAAATTCGCAAAAATTTGCTAATAGCGGTATGATAGCAAAGCCTAATAATTATTAAAAATCGTTAAAGCTCTAAAGATTCACAGTGAAAAATCGCTTCTTCGCGAGCATGGCTAAAATTCGCGAAAAATTGCAAGCTTAGAAACAAACCCTAAAATTTATTTGAAATCGGTTAAAAAACAAATTGTCGGAAAATAAAAAAAAAAAATTTTTTTCCAAAAATAGCGAAAATTCGCGAAAATATTTGATATTTCAAACAAGCCATAAAATTGATTAAAAGTCCCTTAAAAGTATAAAGAATGGCAAAAATTCTATAGAAATTGCTAAATTAGCGGTTATTCGCAAAAATTTGCTAATAGCGGCACGATAGCAAAGTCTAATAATTATAAAAAATTTTTAAAATTGTAAAGAATCCGCAAAATTACAGGAAAAATTGCTTCTATCCGGAACATGGCTAAAATTCTTTGTCGTTGTTTGCTCTTACAATTTTTTTATAATATCAAATAAATGTTTGCTCAAAAATGACTAAAATATTTGATTTTTTGTGTTCACACTATGTTCACATTGGGCAAATATTTGTTTGCCGGCAAATACTTTTATTTGCTCAAAATCAGCTGTTATTTTATTTGATACTCAAAAATATTTTGTGTTCAGACTACGTTAATGAAATATTTGATGTTTGCTTTCAAATATTTCATCAGTCTGAACGTACCTTAAGAATGAAATGTTAAAATTTGTGGTTTTCTTCTGGTATTTCTGGAGATTGCAATAAATGTAGTACTTCAGTACTTCCACAAATATCGCTGAAGGAACGGTCAAGCCTTTCATTTTCGGGTGTTTAAAGCCATATATCAAAATTTTCGTGGTATGTGGTATTATCACTCATTATTTGTTTCATTTTTTTAATCGGCGAATCTCGGCAGATAATTTTATATCTGCCTTAAAGTAGGTACTTTCGACGTTCGTTTAAAACTAATTTGGTGTTGAAGCGTTATGAAGAAAAGAATTTATCGATTATAGAATTTGGTTTTTTTTTAACTTAACGAAAAGAGTAATTGCTTAAATGAAATAGCTCTAAAAGAATTTTTCAGTTCTAAAAATAAATTCTCATCATATTAATAATATGAGCTTCAAAACAAAAGAAAAATCATTAAAAAATTCCATTCCAATAAGAAGTTACACGCTATTAAAAATGAGCGATTTCAAGTATGTAAGTGTTTTTGTTGTTCTTAATTCACTCAGAAATATTCAAGTTTAAAGTAACGTTACATTGTTATTGTTGACAAATTAGGCAAAGTTTTTGCATTTTCTTTTTTAATAACAAGTGTTCTTTTATATTTGATAAATATATTTACTCAAATTTAAACTCAAAGAAACGACTTTTATCCAGCTAGATTAGTAAAATCTTACACTGTGCTATGATCGTATATGTGTGCATACAGCTAGTCAAGCAATTCCTTTGAAAATAGGCATAAGCCTATTAAAAGAAGTAATTTTATATCCCGCATGCAAACCTCTATGGTTAGATTTGTGCCCATAAGCCATTTTATTACAATGGTATTTACATAATATATTCTGTCAAAATTTGACTACAGCTCCTCCGATCAAATGTTGGTATTGGCAACAAATATAATAGCAAATATATAAAGTAATAATGTTGTGCTGGTAGTCATGAATTGAACATAGGTCCCATGTTCACAGATCTTAACTTCATTACATAATTTTCTGCTGGGTCCACGAAATACGGTTCACTCTCAAAAATTTGTCTGTTAATGAAGTGCTGTACAGTATTATAGAGTCGTTGTTGATCGGCTTTACTTTTTATTTGTACATTTTTTGCATATAATAAAATGTTTTGTTTCCAAATAAGACATTTGTGTTTTTTAGGGCATATTTTAAACATTAGTAAGAGCGTATTTTAAGGTTTTGACTGTATACATATTTTCTGCACACAAAACACCTTTCTTTAGAGCATTTTTCCGGTTTCCCTAGTTATAACCTATTTTTTTTCGTAATTTTGTAAATGTTTTTATACCAAGGTTAAGTGATTCGTTTATATCAAAGTTTCACTGTATAATAAATAAAAAAAAACACCGTTACAAACAGTAAAATTTTATCACTTCATTCGGTTATTATTATACCCTACACCACCAAAGGTGCAAAGGGTATTATTTCTTATGCTAAATAAGCTTTAAAATATAAGTTTATTTTATTACTAGAAGAGGTTTCTAGTACCTAGCAACGCGTGTTGCTACTAATTCGTACATAATTTCTAAGGCGAACCGATGCGCACCCTACTTTTTTGTAAAACAACGCTGATTTATTCAGCCTTTAAAATAAAGTTAAAATCTCTACTTAATAACGCCTAATTAATAACGTTATGTCCACTTAAATTGAGAAAATTAATTTTTTGTTGTATTTCCCTTATAAACTTAAAAAATAAAAGCTCTTTCACAAATAATTTTTTTTACAAATGTAAGCTACACATTTGAATAAATACCTGAGCTTGATGGTTGCATGGTTATATTAATTACTTTTTAAATTCACTTTCGGTAAATCGGATTTATTTACGAAACAAAATTTAGGTTTTATACCAATTTTTTTAAATATTTTGTTACAATGTTTAATTGCAATGCGTCAGTACAAAAGTACCGTAACATATTTGACGTTTATTTTTATGCCTACTGATGCAGAGTTGTATGCACTTTAACCGAGTACTTATAGTTTTCACGGTACTTGAACTTTTTTTTTTTAATTAATCCATGAAATCACTGCCTTTGGCCCCTGGTGCGCCGGTGATGGTGGGACTATTGCTTTCACGACTTATAACATTTTTACAACCAATATTTATGAAAAAGCTTTGATAACATTGCAAATAAGACTTTTTGAGTGTAAGTAATTCCCATTCCCTCTGTAGTCTTGTTTGCTGATAGCTTTGGGTTTTCCAAAATTATTTAGGAGAATGTTTCCTGATGTTCTGGCCCAAGCAACCAGTGAAATGCGCATAGAAACAGCTTATCCTCCAACAATAAATTTCAGAATTTTTAACAATTATAAAAATAGGGAATTAAGTGCAACAAACAAAATCTTTTAATAAATAATTGTATTCCCAAAAACAACTTTGATAAAAAAAGTTACTAAATGTAAAAAAATATAACCAAATTAGAAATGTCTTTTGTTAATTGAAAAAACATTAAATATTAATTACAAATTAAGAAAACAAATAACTTAAAGTAAAAGTTTTCATTTATTTGAGACTTTTCTCAAAATAAATTTTTATTTTATAAGAGTTAAGCCCGTTAAACTTCCATACAAAAGTCAGTTTATTGAAAGTTAATAAATTGAATTTTTTTTGAATATATCCTTTAAAATAACAGAAATTTTAACTTCACAGTTGTAAATAACAAAAAAGGAAAAACTGAAATGTTTTCCGCTTTTTAACGGTTGGGTATTTTTAATACTCTTGTTGCTGGAAATTTACGTTTGGCGATACGGCGATTGTATGATATCCTCACTAGAAGTGTTTTATAACATACATATACTGATGCTTAAATAAAATTGGACAAATCAGACCATGGATGTGGTATTTTTTTTCATTCCTACCATACCCGGGTATGTATATGAAAAAATGGAAATAAAGTAATATTGCATGTCTATTTCATAAGATTAAGAGTTTTACAAGTCTGCTAAGACTCCCGTTATTTTAAGTTTTCCTGCATAAAAACAAATTAAAGTAGGAAAAAAAAACAGAAATATACTTAGCAACGTATGAATTCGCATATAAAATGTGCTTGCATACCCGGATATGCTTGCTTAGGTATAATTTTCCAGCTGGTGCAATAAAGGTTAAAGATTTTTTTATAAATTAAATAATTACTGCAAAAAAAAAAATATAATATATAACATTTTTTAAATTCACGCCATTTTCTTACACTGAATGCCATACATCAAAAATTGAAAATTATTAAATTGTTTATTGTTTTTAATCCAAATTTTTATTTTTTAATCAGTGTAAAGTTCATTAAATTTAACTGTTGAATTGTTTTTATGAAGAAAGGAATCTTACAATATGAATTAAAATTTATTGATCATTATTCATTCTTGACTCCAAGGGGGATCGAGCTCACGTTCACGGACAGGTACCACGCTATCTCGTCAGATGTCTTCGCCGCTCACCGCCATTGATGACGGATAGCAGTCAATAGTCAAACATTAATCTTTAAACCAAATGGTGTTTTCACCTTTTTGGTGGATCGAAGTTTGTTCTGAATGATTATCTATTTTAATTGATTTACATGTTCTTCCTTACTTCAGTTTTTCATATTTTTTGTCAAGTCCGAAGTACATTTTTTTTTTTGTTTTTTATGATAAAGATGTTCTGTTTTCGATAAAGTATAAAAAACTTCCGTTCATTTGAAATAAATAGTTAATGAGAAAATCGTAGTGCAAAGTACAAATTATTCCAAGTCGTAAATAATTTCCTTTAAATCGAAATACGCGATAACTCCCCCATGTAAATAAAAACGTTAAAAGTTAAAAAAACGTAAATTGCAAATGTATCAAGGAAACCATATTCATAAGTATTATTATTTTAGAAAAAAAGTAACCAAAATGAAAAAAATATTCACATCTCCACATTAGAAAAAAAAGTAACCAAAATGAAAAAAATATTCACATCTCCACATTAGAAAAAAAAGTAACCGAAATGAAAAAAATATTCACATCTCCACATTAGAAAAAAAAGTAACCAAAATGAAAAAAATATTCACATCTCCACATTAGAAAAAAAAGTAACCGAAATGAAAAAAATATTCACATATTGAGAAAAACATTACCAATTTTGGTTAGAAGTAACCAAAAACGGCAGCCAATATTCACCTTATGACGAATAAATCAAGATATTGATATATATATATATAAATTTCTTGGCAAATGACTCTTTTATAAATCTTAAACTTTTTACAAAGTTTTGTTTTGGTAGATTTATGAATATCTATAGGGTCCCATTAAAAAAATTATATTGTTACGCTTTCAATTGAATAACATGGCAGGCTTGACCGCCTATACTTTGTATTTGCTTCTTTCTCTATCATTAAAACTTTTATAAAAATTGTTAAGACTGAAGGCGTATAATGTTGACTTGAACGAAAACGCTCTCATAATAAAACTAAAAAGCAAATACGTATCATACAAACACAGTCACAGAATTAATTTTCTTTTATCTTTCTTTTCTAGTCCATCTTTTATGACTGAAGGCTGTGTTTTTATAAAATTTTTACCCCCCGAACGAACTCTACGCAAAACTAGAGACTATAATATTTTTAATTAAGTGTTTAAATATAAACGATTTTTGGGATATTTTTTTTCGTAGATATAATGAGCAATAAGATCTTACTTATTTATTTTCAACTAAAAAAAAATTAATTTCATATATTTTGTGGAAATTTTAATAACTGGAACCAGAGTCTTTTGCATTTCTTGTAGGTTTTTTTTTTTGGCATATATAAGATTTAAATCTGCCCCTATTTTTTTTAAAATATTTTTTTATGCATAACCAACAAATCAGTAAGTATTCTTTATAAAGAGTATTAAAAAAAATCTTTTGTAATTTTCAGGAAAACCAGAAATATGCTCTAGAAAACGTTGTTTATGCACATTAATTATGCAGTAAAAACTCGAAAATACTCCCTGTAAATTGTCAAAAATATTCCCCAAAAAAATTAAAAATTTCTCATTTAAAAACAAAATATTCAACAGTTTAAAAACATTTGCATTTAAAAAAAAAAAAAAACAATCCTAAAATTATAAACGGCAAAGCCCAAACGCAAGTCGATTTTTCGAGATTTTATCCTATTTGGAAACGAGGGGCAGTCATGGGCTCAGAAAAACAAAGTTATGTTATGAGGTTAAAATTCCTACGAGAGTAATTTGTGGCGAATATTATCTAGATATTAACAGCCATATGAGATTTTTTGTCTTAAAGGCATTTCAGGGCCGGTCGCTAATTTGCTTATTAATGTTAACATTTAAAAGGAAGTTAAAGCTGTTTATAGATGGGAGCTTTGGGCAAATGTGAACCGAGAAGAATTTAATTTGCAGTAAAATATTTTTGCGGCGAATTTAATCTAAATACCAATAATATTAGATTGTTTACGGATACAAAAGTCTAATTAGGAAAGAAGTTTTTATCGTTAATGTTTGAAGTTATAGACCGATGCTCGCCATTTACATAGACTTCGTTTTTAGTACAAAATAATTGTATTCACCAAATTTGATAAAATTATCTAGAAAATGTTTACTTGTACTTTGCGTAAAAGTAAACATGGTCAGACAACCAGCGTGATAGACGGATGGACATCCTGATATCACTTTAAAAAGTGATTCTGAGTCGGTCGATTTACTAAGAGATTCGTCTAGATTTCTATGTTTTACATCGCCAAAAACGTATATAATTGGGTTTTCCTTAATTTTTGCCTGTATATATATACAATTTAAAAGTTTAAAATAACATTTCGATGCCTTACTTTCTCAATCTCGTATCTTAAAAAAAATTTAAAACAGAAAAACCAGAATTTTGATTAATTTATTTATTTGCTGCGAAAGTTCTTGTAAGCACACTGCAGGAAATTTTTGTCAATTGCTCCAACAGACTGGTCCTGGGATTTGTAAAAAAAAACAAGTTCAAAAAGAAATAACTCATGACCAGTGAAAGGAGAACCAATCATGTAACTGGTATATGAAGAACCAAATTGTAGAAAAAGTAATGAATTACAGTACAGTATTCACCGGTGGTGTGACACTTTTTTTGGACTTTCCAAAATTTGGTTCTTAAATTTAGTTCTAGGACTTGTTTTATTGGTATAATACTACATTGTATTGAAATAATACAAGTAACTAACACTTAACACGTTCATTGAGCATAGATGTGTGACTTGTCATATGGTGGCTGTTTTGTGTAAATTGACCCCCTCCAATGACAACCCCATGTAAAACTGATAGGTCCCATTCATATAAAGTGTTAGAACTAGCACCGGCCTCTACCACCAAAGACCTATCACGGGAATACATTGGTGTCACTTCGCTTTCCTCTAGGGCATCTAAAAAATTTAACATGCAGTAAAGTAAAGCGGCTTAAAATAAAAAATGCAGCATAAATCTCTTTTAACTTAATTTTGCAAAAAAAAAAAAAATCCTGTAAAGGGTTAAGTTTGGAAAAATATGCACTTACAAATCGATGCCAAAAATCATGAAAAGCTCTAAAATGGATAAATAAATTTTTCAAATTGCCACAGGAAAAAGCTCCAAGTGGCCCAAAACAAGATTCTGAAGATAATTTTTCAACTTCCGTGGCACTATTCAACGCGACGACTTCACACACTCGCTGGCTTTCCTACTGTCGATAATAAATTAAACTATCTAACAGAAAACTTTATTAGAAGATGCGTACACTCTGAATTCCAACATATAAACGAGCTTATCTGTTTATAAATTTTACATTTTTAACCTAGCTTAAGTATTTTGGTTTATAGGTTTTTATACAGTTTTCCTTCCAAACCAAGTTATTTAAAAAAAAGAAAAAATATATATATTACCACAACACGAAATGTCAAAGTAGAAAAGGAATATATTTTGCTTATCTCTTTAAAAAAATAAGTTAAAATGTACACAAATTAATAATAAATAAATACAAATAAATACTTAAAAAAAAAAAAAAAAATTTTCTGTCTTCATTGTCGCACAAGGATAAACATGCAATTGCATATTTATAGTTTCCCTGGTAATTATGATAAAAACATTTTTAAAATCGGGCCAAAATTAAGAATTTTGGGTCGTTTTATACATGTTTGTCAAACCCGAAGCACCATGCTTTGTAAACCCATGGCACCTCTTCTTAGAGGTCTCTAGATCCCAAATCTAAATTTTAAATTTGAATGCAAGTACTTAATTGCTACTCGAGATTTTATTCCAATCAGACTAACAAAATTCTGATTTGTTTAACCATTTTTCAAAATCAGCCTGCCAATCCTAATATGGGAGTTATATTGAACGGATTTTTTATAAAAATTTTTATATAAACTTAAATACAATTTAAATTCATAAGTTGAGTCTGACAATTTTCAATATAAAAATATTTATACAACAGGTTAAACTGTTTTTCATAGTTTCTAAAAGTATCACTAAACTATAAACTATAAAGAGATGTATTTAACCATTATCCAAGATCTCCCACCGTACGTTCTGATTGTTTGTCAGATATCATTTCTGAAACATAAGCGCCATTTTCATTTCATTTAATTTGAAAATTTATAATAAAAGTGTGGATACTCTTACAAAAACACTCGGTGTTGCTTGAGTTTGTGTTTATCTGTGAGCATATTTTATTCCAGAGTTTAACACGTAGGGTAAACTTTTTTAATTTTAAAAATAAAATCGAACTTTTATGACCAAATAATCCTTAAATTTAATAACACATAGAGAGCCACATGTACATTCATATATTGTACAGCAAAAGTAACCTAACACTTCTATTTTTATTATTGTTTTTTATTTATTATTATTTTTATTTGTTTTTCTAATTTTGTCGATTTATAATCCAATCAAATGTTATGCCAATCAAAAGTTAATCGTAATCTTTGGGAACATTTCATAAGCAGCCTAGATAATGTATGTTTTCGTTCATTAATTGAACTAGTCTTTAGGGCCACCTAAACCACACAAGCGGTTTGATCATAAATATGAAGAACGTATGTATATTTGTACGAAAATAACCCATTTTGAACATATCTTTTGGCCTTTAACTTTTTTTTTGGCACAAACTTGCATTGGCTTTTTTTAAATTCCTTAGCTGCTCAAGTTTTAAACAAGAACTTTTCAAAAGTTGTATATCTTGTTTCATAACCGATTTGTTAACATTATTGGTTTATCAATGCAGTAGTGTGTAGTAAAAAATAAATTTTGCCACCCAATAGCAGTTGGGGTTTTTTTTTGTATTTGCCCTTTAGTTTTCATAAAACAATTCCTTTATTTCTCTTTGTGGTTTCAGCTGGAAAAAGTATATAAAAATAAATTTTTATCTACAATCACTATTCACCCAAACTAATAAAATGACTGAATGATGTGTAACAATTAAACCAAAATTTATATGGTTGAGCATGAAATATCGTAAATTTCCACAGATAATTGCATGAGTAAATTTTAATAATAAAATAAAAGGAAAATACTTAAACGCATGTGTAAGAGTAGGGTTAAGTGTGTTCAGTTGTAATTCTAACGTTAATACAGTGAATATATAAAAAAACCGATATATTTGCGTTTTATTTTACTAAAGTTTCAGAATATTCAAATATTTTAAAAATTTTATGATTATTTAATTAAATTTGGTTTGCTAGTATTTTTGAGCTTTGTAGCCCCTACAAAAACGTAGGACCCTATTGATTTTTTTCAACCCAAGTGATAACAAATATTGAATATCTAAAATTTTAATGTCTGTTTTTCGTAACCAAACTAAATTTTTGCGACAAATACTTAAATACGCCATATGATATAAACATAATTGATACGAATGGCGAGTTTTTTGTCGTCAAAAAAAAAAACACATTTGTGTATGTGGAAACAAATTTGGAAATAGAAAAAATTACATTAATACGCCTGAAATGCTAAAAAGGACATTGTAACGAAATTATGTCCATTTAAGAAATTACTCTGCAAAATGTTGCGATGTATTCGTACGATTAAAACCCACTCTTCACTTTTTTTTACACGAATACATAAAATTTTAAATACTTTGATTTCATATTACTAGAAATAACAATTAGTTTAGTATTGCGGCTGCCAAAAAATTCTAATTCTTGGTGGATGGTATTCAAGATTTGGCACATCCGAATATACCTCACGTATTTGTGTTTTGCATTTATGCGTAGGACATCTAAATATTTTGATAGTTTCCAACAGGGATGTCAGATTTATTTCACCTTTGTCGCCAAATTTAATTTGCTTAAGATTTTGGTTAAGAAAAATTCGCCATAAATCGCCAAATTTGATTTTTACACAAGAGTTATTTTAGCGTTTCTAAAAACTCAAATTTATATAAAAGTTAATAAATTTATACTAATTTCAGTAGTATGTTTAGGATAAAGTTGCAATTTTATTTTAAAACTCAACTTTCGTGAGTTTAGTTCTCAATGTAACTTTAATAAAATTTATTGCGTTGAAGATTGCAATTTTTCCCTTTAATATCATTTTAAATTTATTAAACAATCAGCCTAACTACGAACATCGTTGTTTGCAATAGCTTAGAGAACACAGGTGGTGTGTCTATCTATTCAAAAAACGACACAAAATATTCCAATTACAAATATAAAATAAAAAACTTACTTGTTTTTATAAAATTTTAGATACAAGGGCGGATCAACAAGTCCGTGACTTTTTGAATGAAACACAGTTTTTTGACAAAAATATATATTTTTCAACATAATCTCCTTTTAGCTCAATACACTTAGTCCTACGTTTCTCCAATTTGTGTATCCCTTCCAAAAAATTGGATTTTCCGAGGTGCATAAAATAGGCATCTGTTTGACCAATAATTTCATCGATGGAGCTAAATCTCTTTCACCGAGCCATATCTTTAGGTTTGAAAATAGGAATTAGTCACTGGGGCTAAGTCCGGAGAATATGGCGGATGAGGTACCAATTCGTAGCCCAATTCATGTAATTTTTCCATTGAGACTGCACACGTGTGCAACCGCGCATTATCTTGATGAAAATAAACTTTTTTCTTGGCCATATGCGGTCGTTTTTTTTAAATCCTCGTTAAATAGGTCCAATAAGTTGGCATAATATTCGTCGTTTATTGTTTTTCCCTTTTGAAGGTAATCGATGTGGATTATCCCGCGTTCATCCCAAAAAACTGTTGCCATCACCTTATTGGCCAACCAACTTACCTTGGCTTCTTCAGAGCCAGTTCACCCGGAGAAACCCATTGTTTAGACTGCTGCTTGGTCTCCGATTGTTGTAATGGATCCATGTTTCATCCACAGTTACAAAACGCCGCAAAAACTTATTCGAATTGCGGTTAAACAACTCCAAACAATCCTGTGAAGTTGTCACACGATTGCGTTTATGGGCACTTGAGAGCAAACGCGGCACCCATCTTGCAGACAGCTTTCTTAAATCCAGCTGATCATTTAAAATCGAAACAATACTGCCATATGAAAAGCCTATGGCATCAACAATCTCACGCACTTTTACTCTTCGATCGGCCAATACGATATCGTGAATTTTTTCGACATTTTCGGGTGTATTGTCTTCAATTGGGCGTCCAGAACGTTCAGCGTCATTTGTACTTGTGCGACCACAACGAAAGTCAGTAAACTACTTTTTTTCCATTAAAATCGATAGTGCAGAGTCCCCATATAACTACGAGGGAAGTTCGAAAAGTCACGGACTTATTGATCCGCCCTCGTATAAGTAAGAAAATGTGTTTGAAAATTTCGTTTCCCATAACGGCCAAATAATCGCCAACCATTTAAAGTATCATCAAAAAATCGACAAATGCAAATTTCCATCGCCAAATTGGTTAAAAATTCGACGCTTTTGGTGAAAAGTTGCCACATCTGACAGTCCTGGATTTCAATTATCGAAACTATGTATATCGTATATTTTGTTCACATTTATTTTGTGTTAAGTTAAAGCCAAATGAATTTTTCGTGTTAATTACTTTATAATAGTCCATGGACTAAATAAATTACAATTACTGACAAAAATCAATCGCTCATGTTGGTATAAGGATAACAAATATCTCATAAGTTATTTACAACTACATTCGTTAAACTCACACTTCACCCGGTTGCTAATTATTCGTTTAATTGGTAATATTTCAAATATATTATTTTCCTTTTGTTGTTGTGAACGAACTAATTTCACAACAACTAATTTAATGGTGTTTACATGAATTTACGTTAGTGGTGGAGTACATTTTTATTCCGGCATGCGTGTTTAGATAGCAGTATTTTACCAGCGATATAGTATATACACATGTATACATGTACATAAGGGGGTAACCGGTTTTTTAAATGTGAAACTAACGGGATGTTTTGGTGAAAAGTACGTTTTTGTATACCCTTCTCCACAAGTGAAAACGATATAAACCGTTCGTGATTTTGTTTGTACTATCTATAAAGTATATTTATTTAGGGCACTTTGAATAAACGATGTCCGATGGTCCATGTACCCATTGAAATCAATTTTCTAAATACCCCAGATACGATGGAGACTAGACTGGATATTAACATTCATGCAGATCGGGCCGCAAATGGCAACCAAAGACCACGATTGCCTCTAATCTTACCCGGGGTTTACACATGCAAGTGCAAGTTCGAAAAACTCAATACACTCACACATTTTTACTAACACCATCACATTTTTCGTACTTGCAGCCCAACTTGTAAGAGAATTTGCTTGCAAGTAAATTTTTGACACTTTCAGCAAGTAAAATGACAAATAAAGAAACAATGTTACCGTGGATGCCTTTGGTATTAATTTACTAGTACTTAATAATAAAAAAGTTATGTTTATAGCTGGTTTTCTGTGTATTTATAAAAATAAAAAACAAAACAAAAACAAAGCAACACATTATTCATGGTATTTTAAAACATAAATTGCAAGCATTTAAAAAAAATTGTTAATCAAAATATTTTCTCAGAAATTTTATGACATTGGTAACTACGGCAATACTGGATTCACATATTTTAAAAATAAACATAAGTTTTTTCATCGAAATGGACCAAAAATAAAATAAAGCAACAACTAAATAATTTATATTTAATATTATTAAATAAATTTCGTGATATCATTAACATGATAATGTTTTTTAAACACAAAAATAGAGCTTTTTCATAAGATGTCTTCGCTTCGAGAACATTTGAAAAATAAACTTTCAGCTGACTGTGTAAACACCCAAGCTACTTGCAAGACTTTCGCCTATTTCTTCGACATTTTCGTTGATAATACATATACACTAATTGCAAGTAATTACTTGCATGTGTAACGGCAGGGTTACCCCAGGTTCACTTGTTTTTTATTTTGTGTATATCTTGAACGGCAACAGCCAAAGTTTCCAAATCATTTACAAGCGTCTTGGTTATCAATAAACCACATTTCTAAAAAAAATTAGCCAAGTTGAAGAAGTAGGCGTGGCACTTCCCATACAAAGATATAATAGATTTCTATATATCTGGAGACAAGAGACACAATTTCGAAATTAGATGCAAGCATCTTGGATAGCAATATACAACATCCAACAAATTGTGGGCGGGATTGCAGAAGTAGGCGTAGCACAAAATAGATTTATTTAGATCTAAAGAACGGCAAGAGAAATTCTCCAAATTTTGTACACATAGCTGGGTTATCAATACACAATCCCTTTAACATAATTTGGGCGGAGACATTATATATTTTTGTGTATCTGGAGAATGGCAAGAGCCAAGGTTTCTAAATTAGGGGCAAAAATCTTGGTTATCAATACACAACATCCAACAAAATGTGACAGAATAAAGAACGATATTTATATAACTTTATTTTCTTATCGCACTATGTTAAAGCGTATATAAGATTCTAAATAGCCGAATATATAACTCTTACCCCCGTTTTCACAACTTACCGATAGCTAAAGGTAAGATTTTATCGGCGGTATAAAAAGTGTTCCTTTATTAAAACTTTACTTTAAGCTACCAGGTAGTATGAACCTTTTTTTAACTAATCGCTCACTTTAGGTTAAAGTAAAGTTGGAATAATGGAACACTTGTTATACGGCCTCTAAAATCCTACCTTTAGCTATCGGTAAGTTGTGAAAACGGGCCTTAGTTGTTTTATATTTTATTAATTTTTTTACTTTTTGGTAATATATTTTGACATTATTTTCATAAAACATAAAATTACTAATTAAAAAATAAATTATTTCCTAGTCAGTTAAGCTGAATATTTCTATGTTCTTACAATAAATCAGATCATAACGTCAGTCCTAATATGGGTGTTATCTGGAGCGAATTATTTATGAAAATGCTTATATAGATTCAATTTTTTTAAACTTATTAAATACACTACTTGAGAGTGGTAATTAACAATATAGAAATACATACAACCGATTGAACTGTTTTTTCATAGTTTTTAAAAGCACCACAGATTTTTTCGTAAAATCAAATTTCTTAGCTATTCAAAATCATTTATTCATAAGGTTCAATAATTTATCATTGTTCTAGATGCAATAAAAAAGACTTTCAGTTCATTGCAGAGCTTTTTAGTTTAAGATTCTGGCGATTAAGATAGTTTCTTAACAGTAACGGTTAAAGTACGATTTAACTCGTCAAAACTCTTTAAATGTATAAGAAAACACTATCAGCCATGTTCTGGAAATCCAATTCCAGTGAAATTGATATCGAGCAAATTTGAAAAACGATCTTGTTTAAAAGTTCATAAAAATATTCCCTTTTTATATCCTTCATATTTTAAGTACCAGTTATCATTACAAAAAATAGTCCTTTAATAAGGAAAGCAACGGTAATTAAAATAAAACATTAACACAAAATCTCAATCTATTACAATTTTACTAGATTTCGATTTACAGGACAGGAACACAGAAAAAATTAAAAATCTAAACACAAAATTTATACCAAATTAATAGAATTAAGAAAACAATTTATTGATTTTGCACCTATTACCAAAATGATTACATTGATTACTAAAAATTTTTAAATAGTGAATATTTTTTTCAAAAAGTTATATTTTTAATTAAAAAAATGATTAATAAACTTTGCCATTTCAAACAATGTGTTAATTTATTTGATTAAATATTGACAATTCCCAACAACAATTCTACAAGCTTAAATTATTTTATTTTAAACGAAAAAATAAATTAAGATTTTTTGTTGTTTCATTAATATATTAGTTAAAAATTTATTTTCAAGCAACTAAAATTTTAATTAAATCAAAATTATTTTTTAATCCAAATTTAGATACTTTTAATTAGGTTTAAGTTCAATTATATTTTTAATTTTCTTTAAAAAAAAAAGAATAAAAAATAATTGATTCAATTATCACATTAATTAAGTGTAAATACTTCTTAGGTCATACTTTTAATAGATAAAAAACTACTGATAATTTTTTCTGTGCTGTATGAAAATGGTTGTGAAATTGCAAACTCTTTCTTGGAAGGCCTGATTTATGTTGTGCATGTGAAAGCAGCCGATTATCTCTGTTACTTTAGCAGTGTATATGAAGAAGCCTGATTTACATTCATAATGTTCGACTGAATGCTCCAAATAATGACTGGCTGGGGTAATATACGTAATAAAATGATAATGACAATAATATAATTATCTAATAACCAAAAAACATTTAAATTGTATGATATTAAGTGTTAGCTAAATATAATTTAACATCAACATTTTAACGTGTGATTTTTTAGCTATTATCTTTTTGGCAACTCTGGTTTAAACAGCTGACGCACGTTTCGTGTTTTGTTTCACTGTCAAACATCTTCAGTTTGGTTTATAATTTAACCATGAATCGTCTTACAAACGAACAACGCTTGCAAATTATTGAATTTTATTATCAAAATGCGTGCTCTGTTAAGAAAGTTCATCGCGCGCTTCTTCCATTTTATGGTCAGTTTAATCGACCCACATTTTTGGCTCAATGGGTACGGTAATAAGCAGAATTGTCGATTTTGGAGTGAAGATCAGCCAGAAGCATTGCAAGAGCTACCAATGCATCCAGAAAAAGTCACAGTTTGGTGCGGTTTATGAGCTGGTGGCATCATTGGACCGTACTTCTTCAATGATGATGCGAATCGTAACGTAACTGTGAATGGTGAGCGCTACCGTGAGATGATATCCAACTTTTTTTTGCCCAAAATGCAAGAGCTTGTCTTGCATGACATGTGGTTTCAACAAGACGGTGCCACATGCCACACAGCACTCTTAACAATAAACTAATTGAGAGGCGAGTTCGGTGAACATTTTATTTCACGTTCGGGACCGGTCAGTTGGCCGCCTAGATCGTGCGATTTAACGCCTTTAGACTATTTTTTGTTAAAGCTCATGTATATACACACATGCCCGCTTCAATTGACGCATTGGAAGACAACATTGAAGCATTTATTCATGAGATACCGGCCGAAATGTTGGAAAGAGTATGCCAAAACTGAACTAAGCGGATGGACCATTTGAGGCGCAGTCACGGTCAACATTTGCATGAAATAATCTTCAAACATTAAATTATATGGACCGTACTATCGATTCAAATAAAGATTTTATGCATTTTTCTGAATTTTATGTTTTTTTTTAAACTTTCCTATAGCTCTTAAAAAATCACTCATTAGTAATAATAATTAAAAAAAGCATTGTTGGTCGAAATCATCTAGTGTACAATTGCGGAAAAGTATGAAACTTATCCTTAACCCTTATGTATGTGGTACCTGTGTACCTATTGCGTTTTCAAATCGAAATTTTTTATATAAGATTTTAGTCTACAATTCTACAATTTCATGAGAACTCCTAACTTTTTGTTATTATTATATTTTCATAGGTGTTTATATACAATATCAGTTGGGGGGGGCGTGGCATATCAATTTGCTTTTTGCACCCTTAATAGGGTGAATAGGTACCTGGGTACCTGTATACGTTTTATATGGAGGCACATGAAAAAAATTAATTAGTTGCTTTATTAACGTGTGATAATCAAGCAGAAAAAGTTGCGAAATTCAGCAAAAGTTGCTAAATTCAGCAAAAAACTTGCTGAGTTTAGCAATTTTTTTTTGCTAATCTTTTTCTGCAAAGATCCTCCCAGCAAAAAAGTTGCTGATATTACAATTTTTTTTTTGGGTGTAGGATTTTAAAAAATATATGAAAAGGGGAAAACCAGAGTATAATTCTAATATTATATCATTAACCATCGATTTTTTGCACAATACAAGACAAAAAATAAGATTTCTCATACAATTTGCATGAAGGTACCGAGGTACCTATCCACCCTATAGAAGGTGTTTTTTTTCCACACACATAAGGGTTAAAAAAATTGCTTATTATTTTCCGGTGTTTAAGTTAAATTTGGTGTATTTAGAGATTAAAAATATAATTTTGTAACAAATATTTAAGTGGAACATTTCAACCCATTATATTGGAAGTTATGGTACGTTTTGCCCCTTTTACAAGAAAGGGGAAGAAGACTCATACTTTGTAGAGTAAGAGGATTAAAAGCAGGGAATATTTTACTCCTACTAAAATTACCTCCCGACATAAAGTTTCAAAATGCCCATAATTTTCTTTGGCCCCCTCTATCTGATATAACTGATTAAACAATAATTTGCTGGCCAGTAACAATAACATGGTTGTAGTATGTTTAAAAATTTTTGGTAAAATATAGATTTGTTAAGGGCGACCATATTGAAAAGTTTTCTGATGAAAAGGCTGACCAAAAGAAAACGTGATCTGAATGGCAATGTAAACAACTAAAATTGTTACAAATGGAGTTTTTTCAAACAAACCAGAAAACAGTACAGCGTGAAGAAGCTGTACTGTCGGGCAATACTTCTCTGAACAAACCGGCCACAGCGTTACAGTTACTGGTGACCGTTACTTGAGAATTTGTCTATCCAGAAATACGCCGAAAGAGACTTACTTTCAACTCTGTGTGGTTTCAACAAGATGGTGCAACTGCGCCCATAGCTCAGCCGTTTAGGGCCGAATTACATGCTGATTTCAAGAAACCTACCTTTGGCCCACCAGATCGTCTGATCTAAGAGCGGGCATTTAAATTCAATTATCTTTAAGACTTATTAAACTGTTTTTAATACAATTAAATTGGCTTTTAAATGAAAAAAGAATAAATAAATTCAATGCATTACAAAAAAAAAAATATTCCAGTTTCTTAATGTAGCAAAATTCATGCAAAATTCATCAGCCAAGAGGATCTTTTTGTACTTAATAACTATTTTAGGCAAAATAGCACTGTTGTTAATAGCCTGTATTACTATATGATAAATAAATTTAAACGTTGGAACAAAATGGCAAAACATATACAAATATAATCGTTTTTATTACGTGAATAAATAAATAGTTAAACAAAAATTATGAATACAAATTGGGAAAAATGCAGCTGGGAAAATAACACATAGGCTAAAATTTTGTGGTGTTATATTATATAATATCAAAAATAAAAAAAAATTTTAAAACTGTCAGAAAATTTAGCAAATGCAACCAATACGATCCAATAGAACATTTTGTGAATTGCCTTTTTGTTTAAAATTTGGAAGCCCCAAATTATACTCTAATAAGTATTAGAAGATATGAACTTAAATATCTTTCATCATTATTTCTCTTCATTTCTATTCCTGCTTTTTCAAATGTTCGCTGGTTTTGAATCGGGGAACAATTTTAAAGTTAGGCAATTTCTTTAGGGCTCTAATGTTAAAAACAGACTCCATACAAAACGACTAATGTGCACTCCGTTTTCTTTCTTCTCACCTTTTTTTTTTGCAAAAAACTATTTTGTTTTTTAATTTTTTAATTATTCTTTACAATAAACTCCTGAGATAGCCCGGGTATGAAAATAAATTAAAATTTTTCATTTAAAAGGTTTTATATTTAAAAGTTTTATTATAAGCCAGATTATTCATATGCGATTTAAAACCATATTAATTTTGTCAGTCAGTACTTCGATTTATTCATCTCGATAAGATTTTTTCCTACACTACAAATTTGACGCTGCATTTTAATAATGTCGACTTAGTGACACCATTTTCAAAAGCTTTAAATAGTCATATACGATATTTGTTTACTAAATACCCAGCGGTAAATAATGAAAGGACCGATAGTGGCAGGCCTATTTGAATGCCTCTATACTCCTTCCTGAAAGATTTGCTTCATATCTTGTCCTGCATTCTGAATTATGCCTTCTAGAAGGTATAAATAAAGAACTTCTCCTTTCTTAAAGAACGAACTTGTTTAGTTTTAATTTTTGTTTTGTTTTTAGAGACATTCGTTACTCCCTTCTAAGAGGGGTCCAACATTCTCAAAAACAATTTTATACATTTATTTATGCGCGTGATCTTGTTTTTATAAAGGTTTTTTAATTTTTTGTTGTCTCTAAAGGCCTTGTCACTCTTATGTAAACGTATACGTTGCCGGCCAGCTGTTTCGTTTTTCTTACTAAGGCTATATATTAATTAACCGATTAACGGTTAACCGATTAATTAATACCTGATTAACTGATCGGTTAATTTAAAATTGAAATTTTTCGATTAACTATTAAGCCGGTTAATTTCAGTCGATTAACCGATGTAACAAAATTTTTAAATTTTTGTAGTATTACACCCAGAGAAAAACTATGTTTAAATATGATCACCACCAACAAAACCATTTTTAAAGAAAATTGTAAACATATTACGTTTAGATTTGACAATATTATTATAACCGACAACCATATTATGTTTAAATGTGTCATTCATCAAGAAGGTGCAACCATTTTATGGTTGCCTCCGAACATGTTTTGGTCATTAATAACTAAAATATGTTTAACACTTACAATATCATGGTTGGTTTTCTACAATAGCATGTTGCTTTTGAAGGAGAGGAAAATACGTTTGTTAATTTAAAAACAAATTATTGTCATATTTAACCATAACATGTTTAGAGGCAACCATAATATGGTTGTGGCTTCTTGATGTAGGACACATTTAACCATTATATGGAAGTCCGTAATAATAATATGGTTAAATTTAAACATAACATTTTTATACTTTTTGTTGGAGGTGACCATATTTAAACATGTTTTTTCCCTGCGTGTATAACATACTTTTTGTGTTTTCAATTATTTGTTGCGTCTCATATACAAAAGGTATGTGTTTTGAAATAATTTGTTCATACAAACAAAGAAGGTGATCTTAATTTTAAATGAGTCGTTCCTATCAACAGCTTTTAGTTTTACGTACATTTTAAACGCATAAGTTATTGGTTTCTTCTCATATCTTCTCATATCAATCTTTTGAGGGAATTAACCGAAACAATTAGAAGTGTTAAAAATTTAAAAAAAAAAATAAAACAGGACTCTACTGGCATAATGGAAGGTTTGATATGTTAAGAGAAATCCAGCGAAAGGACTGAGAAATTAGATATTCTGTATTATGGGATGCTTTTTATTTCTCCAACATCTGATAAATAAAAGAATATTTTCCAAGTCAGGTTTCATCAAAACTAAAGAAAAGAATCGCTTAAATTCTAAACATTTAAAGCAAATTATTTGTTTAAAGGATAATTTTACAACTTCTCCTTAAACTATTTAAATATCTAATGATCTAACAGCTATTTTTTCATTAATTAATAATACGTTTTAATTAAAAAATATGTTTCACATTTTTCGGAATTATTTTTTTGTTTGCGCGTTTTAGTTCAATAATTGTTATGTTTGCTATGTTATTGCTTTTTTTTATTAATTAACTCTAAATATGAATTTTTATTTATTGAAATTACTTAATTCATAAAAAATCTTTACAAATCGGTTAAACGATCAATAACAAAATTAACCGATTATTTACTGGTTAAGCCAAAACCTCGGGTAATTTATCGAGCAATTAACCGATTAAAGCAAAATCCCGATTAAATGAATACCCTATTGTATATAAATAGGTACCCGTATTTAAACGTGACATTGCTTGCTAATGAACCTGATATAATAAAATTTTTCTCCGTATTAACGAATCAGTGGTGAAAGAATTTTATGATGATTATGTGTATCGATAAAACGAATATTCCATCGACAAATATGACCAAAATCCACAAGCTCGAAATATTTTGAATGATGGCCGTCATACCCGCTTAGGTTAGGTTAGGTTCCATGGGCAGCCATTGAGAGACAGCTCACTTGGGTCCTTCAGCGGTCCCTTTGTAATACCCAGCGCCAATGTCCATCCCAAAGAGCAGCTACTCAGATGGCGTCACAGCAGAGTTTAGCCAATTCGTCTTCCTAATGAAGAGAAGAAGCAATCTTAGTTCTATTTTGGATAGATCCTCCAAACAGGAAACATCATACCCGCTTAAGGAGAATATATATGGCAGGGCTTTTTTGGTTAGAAGAGCACTAAACACACTTCTGGATTAAGAGAATATTTGTCCGCCATTGACAGGACGTAAACTTAAGAATTAAATTATAATTTGATTTATTTTTGTTACACAATATTCTTGATTTATGAAGATTTGGAGTATGTACCCATATTTTTAACCAAAAATCGTTTTTCCTTAAGAAATTTAATAATTCGCTTAATCAAGAGAAAAAGTTTACTTTGTGTTCACACATATTTTTTAAATAAAGTTGCTGTTTTATGAAAAAACCGCAAAACAAAAAAAAAAAAACCTTAAAGAAGCGTTAAATCGAATATTAACCAAAAATCGTATTTTCATATCAAAAATACAAAAATTAAATAAACACTAACTGCCGTATTCATAAAAAATAAAATTGATTTCAAACGTATTTTGAACTAAATTTCCATAAAAATTTTCCTTAAAATAGATTTCATATCCCATTTAGTTTTTTATGAATACGGCAGATAATTTTTTTTATTTTTTGGGTAAATTTTTTATTTAAAAAAAAAATTTGCTTGTAATTTCCAAACGGAACAATAAGTTTAATTTTATCACTCATATTTTTAATTCACAATAAATTCTTTATATAAACAATAAATCGCTTGTTATTTATTTAATAAGTTTTTCTATGTAAAAATTTGCTCATTTTGTGATCAATCGTATTTTTTTTAAACAAAAATCAATAGTTTATGAGAAACTTTTAGAAATGTTAAACGCTTGCAAGTATTTTCTCTACTTAAGGCTTATTTTTTTAGAAAAAGATCACGCATAAAACTAAATGTAAAATTTTGTTTACGCCTCTTTACTCAATCTTTTTATTGCTGGGTACATGCCCAGCCGGAAAAAGAAGGAGTACGTATGCCGTCTAGAAGGCCTCTGTACTCCCTCTTTTGAATGTATGTACAAGGCCTGCTCGCTCCGTTCCATACTTATATCTTTATTACCAGAGATTCTAAAAAGCATTCAAAGCATTGGCTCTTAGAGGCCTTTTCAGGGAATGGTGATTTCATACCGGGATCTGAATTCTTTGCCTTTGGCTTATGAGTAAAGGAGAAGATATATGGCCTTCTTATAGAAAGAAATGTGGAATGTGTATCTTATCTTTTATACGGAAGATCCCATGCTTTCTATGAAGCATTATTTAGCAGTTAGATTAGAATGGTAATTGAACCAAAAACATGTATAAGCAGACCTTTAATAAGGCCTAAAGTAAGAAGGTCTTATGAGTTTTCCCACCGGGTAGGTTTATCTTATTTCATAATACACGTACAAACTTATATTTGAACATGCACGAGCTCATATGTAAGTATATATGTATATATAAATATACATACATAGTATGTATGTGCATTGGTTGTAGTGTCCAATTATATAAAAACTACATCATTCTACAGGATAATTGTTGTGTTGACGTTGCCGTAAATATTTTGTTATTTACGTATAATTCGTTTTTTGTTGTTATTGTTATTTTTGTCTTAAATACCATCATACATAAATTATGCATTAGTTAACATGCGCAACGAACTGAAATTAAAAGGTTAAAATTACTACTCATATTAATAACACACACATTATAGAAATACTTACTCTGTATACTTACATATACATACATACATACATATGTATTTACATGCACACAAACATCCCCACCTACTTCCATATTTTGTTTGGTACATACCACTGCTACTTATGCACTTAAGTTCATTTTGCTGGCACATTTATTAAATACGGATGAAAACATTAAATGTGGTTTTTCAATGTGGCCTAAATTAATTCCTGCATGTATTCACACACATACATACGCACACAGTAATATAAATCCACACACAACCGAATATATCCACCACTTCCGTCACACGCCCTCATAATGAACATGTCATAGTGAGTAAAAAAAAAAATTAAAAACGAAATCAGTTTATTCGTATATTAAAACTGATAATTATATAAAAAAATGTCATTTTGATGTCATTAAATTCTAGAAAATTATCAACAGAATAAAAATATTTAAATAACGTTTGTGTAATAATCGTTGGTTCCATCACAGAAGTGAGACTTGCAATTAAATTGTGAAAAAAGATATTTTTTTGCTTAAACATAACTCATAAAATTTATTTCTCATGGTTGGTTTTTTAATTTTTATTACAAATAAATAAAAAAAAATTTAATTTGTCAACATCTCTATAGAAAAAAGTGATTTTATTCCTGGGATTAACATATTTTGGGTATTACAGTATCGAGGGTATGAAATGCTCGTTAGGTATGTTATATACCGTCCGAAAGGTTAATTTGTCTTGTTTCTCAGCATAAGTTTTATTTTAAAGATTTTAGAAACACTTACACACAAATAAGAAAAAATTCAAAATAGTGCATATTAGGGCGGATCAATTTTTTTTTTAAAAGGCGTATAGCAAAAATGTAATCTACAACAAATTCTTAGAAAACTTGACTAAGAAACTATGGGTCTAAAATCAAAACCTAGCTCCCGCCGAGAGACATAAAATAGTTTTAATATCAATTTAGAGCATCTTGCTTACTTCTTTCAAAGTTATCTTTTTCTCATCAACCACTTTTAAAACTCGTTCCCCCATCTTGGAAAATCGTTAAATTTGACAACAGTGCACATAGGTCTGGCGAGCTACATTTGTTGGCCAAAACTAAAAAATTCACACATATACATGTATTGAAATTAAAAACGCAATTGGTAACAATAAACATTATATTTATTAAGTTTAAATTAAAAAAAAAAATGAATTTTAACCCATCTTGAGCCTAAGAGACACATTAGTCATTTCATGTTTTTTTATATTTGAGTAATATTATTAGTAATTTTTTCTGAATTATGATGGTTATAATTATATGCAATCTCTATGATAGTAAACAATATTTAATAAAGACATGCTTACATAGGCTATTTTAGTTTAAAATTTTAACTTAACTACATGCCTAATTTGAGTTCTTCAATTCATCTTTAAGAAGTTAATACGAATCATTTTAATATAAAGAAATTATTCATAAATTAGTCAGTTATTTCGGTATCCAAAATGAAATTATCTTCTTGATTTTCCTCTTCAGTTTCATCGTTAGTATCTTCTTCTTCACTATCTATATTATTTTCATATGCAAAAGTAAGGAAATATATCAGAGTTCCTAAGCTAGCTTTCCAGTCTTATATTGCAATATTGCTTCTTCGTGAAATTATTTTCAATAAAAAACGCATCATCTTTTGAACACAATTTTCGTATCTTAGATGGTCTTGTGGGACTTTCCATAGTTTTTTTCAGAATAACGACTAAATCTTTATTTCCTTCTTTTTGAGCTGACATTATTTATGCTTTCATTAATAATTCAGTTTCATTTGCTGTATACTTTGATAGCTCCGCCGCCGCTCTTCTTTTACTGCGTTCAGACAGGCCCGAAAAATGCATACGAGGACGTCCACACGATGATGAAGGTTTGTTTTCTTCACTTGAGTCACATGTTTTGGTATTTTTAAATGGAATGTCATTTTGAAGCCAAATATCATCTAGCAGATTTCTGCCATTTCACATCCAGTCTCACGCAATACACCCGAGTTTTTTTAATAAGATATTTCTTATATTCATACGAAACATTTGTTTCTCCGATTTTTTCCAAAATATAATTAAAAACACGTTCGGTTTTTTCCTGTTTTTTACTTCCACTCTGCCAAACTCTGAATAAATCACAATTTTTGAAGCAAAAGTTTCCTGAAACAAAAATTGATTTCTTAAAAACAAGCAATAACTAGCAAAAAGTTATTGATGATTTGTAAGCACCAAATATCACTGTACTTTTGTGTGCTTTTGTTTCGTTGAAATCACTTGAAATTTTTATGTTATATACTATATTTTTTTTTATAAAGAGCTAAAATCACTGATTTTGAGGTTATGAAAGTTTTTTGTGTAATTTCTTGTTACCATAATCTTTATTAAATATTTCACTATTAAAAATTTAAATACTTACTATCGTCATTAATATCCATAACTAATAGATTTGAAAAGTTTTTTTATTTTCGTGTAACCTGTGACTCAAATAAAACAAAAAAGTACACCACGTGTTTCAGTTTACCACTGCACTTAAAGCATTGAACTTTCACACTTCATAGAATAACGGTTAATTGAAGTTTGCAAAAACAAATTATTTTTTTTTTGTTTATCTGAAGTGTTTGCTACAATATTCCAACAACAAATATAAGAAAAAAAGTTCTGAGTTTTGGCCAAAAAAATGGGTCTTGGGGACCAATGTGTAGTGTTTAATGCTGCTATCTCAAAAAGTACGTAAGATGCAGATCTCAGTTAGGTTTTAAATAATCGGATAAGAGAGCAAAAAACTGGTTAATGTTAAAAACACCACATTTTTAATAATGATGGGCCTAATTCTGCTTCACCTTTCTAAGCCTTATTTAACACACCTTTATTTAGAAAATGTACCTTAAGGCTTAAGTTTGTATTGTTACTGAACAATCAGACAGAACACAATTTTTTTTTAATTAACGTTTTATTTTAAAGGGTGGTTAAATTTTAAGCGCCGATGTTTACTATGAATAAAACTACAATTATTTAGGAAATTATTGTCATTTGTTTTTATTATAATAATATTGGTATAATTCAATTATGTATGGAACAAAATATCGGTCAAATGGCCGCCGTGACCTAGGCGGCATACCTCCATCCGATGGTCCAAATTTTCGATGACGCGGAGGCATAATTGAGGTTTTATGCCGTTAATGTGCCGAATTATCTCATGCATAAGCTCTTGAATTTTTGCTGGCTTATCGACGTATACCTTTTCTTTCAAATAACCCCAAAGAAAGAAGTCTAACGCTGTCAAATCCCATGATCTTGGCGGCTAATTGACATCGCCATTGCATTTGTCGCGCAAAAGAGCAATTGTTTCATTAGCGGTGTGGCAACTGGCACCGTGCTGTTGTCCATAGCCTCCAATTCGGGCCATAAAAAGTTCGTTATCATCTCACGATAACGAACATTATTCACAGTAACTGCCTGACCGGCCTCATTTTGGAAAACATACGGCCCGATGATGCCGCCAGCCCATAAACAGCACCAAACAGTCACTCTCTGTGGGTGCATGGGTTTTTCGACAATTACTCTTGGATTATCATTCGCCCAAATGCGGCAATTCTGCTTATTGACAAATCCACTGAGGTGAAAATGTGTCTCATCACTGAAGACACAGAAAAGAGTGTTTTATCAATTAAAAAAATGGTTTAAAAAGTATTTAAATTTAATTAATGTGATAATTGAATCAATTTTTTCTTTAGTTGACAGAAAATTAAAAAATTCATTTTGATTTAATTAATATTTTAGTTGTTTTGAAATAAATTTTCAATTAAAATTTTAATTAAATTACAAAAAATCTTAATTGAATTTTTTCGTTTGAAATTAAATAATTTAAACATGTAGAATTGTTGTTGGGAACTGTCAATATTTATTTAAATAATTTTACACATTGTTTGAAATGGCAAAGTTTTTTGATCACTTTTTTAAACTTATTGAAATTTTTTTTTCAAAATTTTAAAATTTTTAGTAATTAATATAATCATTTTGGTAATAGGTGCAAAATCAACAACTTGTTTGCTTGATATTATGAATTTAGAACCAATTTGGTGATTGGAGAAATTTAATAATTTTTTCTGTGGATGATTTTCACAATATGCATTTTGATTTAAACGCCCATTTTAATAATAAGCCTGAATAACTTTAACGCATTGCTCGATTGTCTATCTTTCCATTGTTCAAATTGAGTTAGTCTGAAATTGAGAAATGTCAAATAAAATGCAGAAAAAATCTTGACGTTTAGGTGTGGTTCACATTCAACGTCAGCCCTTAAAATTTAACCACTCGTTATAATTTAAACAACAGAACCTAAGTCTTTCTTACAAGCCATTCGGTGTGCTTGGCTGTGATTAGTCAGAAAACTTGACCCGGAAGACTCAATTGACATTGCTGATGATTCCATAATTTAATTTGAAAAGTTTAAAAAAAAAAAAAAAAATTAACGCACGCTTGCTTTTTGGAAGTTAACTATCAAGTGCATAAATCAATCAAAACAAATGTTAAACACCACGTTTTTATAAAATGCATTAACGGTGAATTTCTACAATGACTAGAATTATTACTACTACTCTTTGTTTTTAACTTTCATAGCAGATTACTTTATTATACTGTTTGAAAGAGAAGAGCGGAGCCTAACAAAATCATTCTCTTTTTAAAGCTTCGGTATTCGTATAAAAATTAAAACATAATATCGATGCAAGACCAATTTGCCATATTTCTTGAGCAATACTTAGTGGGAACATTAAAATTTATTTCTAATCAAAAAAAATTAAGAAAAAATGTGATAAATAGGCCCAAAAAGAGCATTAATATCTGTGTTTTGTAGTGATATATCAGAAGTTGCTATTTTTTTTATTTTTCATAATCAAACCTCTCGGTGGGAGCTAAGTTTTCATTTCTGTAGATTTCGATTTCGCTATACGCCTGTCACATTTTTTCTCACCCGAACAAATTGACCCACCGTAGTGCATATGCTAAAAATTGAAAAATCCTCGTCTTGACTTAGATTTTTATTTTTTGTTTTTATACATAACCCACTCGTGGCCCAAAAATCGACCAGAACTACCTTAAAGGAACAGACCTAAGCTTTCTTTGGAGCTAAAAAAAAAAAAAAAAAAAAAAAGGACCCGCTTAAAAAAATAAAAAAAAAAATTTTATAAAAACAAAAAAAAAAAAAAGATTGAAGAAATAGCTATCTAATTTGTTTGGGACAAATTTTGCTAACACCAATAGATAATAAGTTACATGGATGAGAAAGAACACCTGTTTGGCAAAAATGTCAAATTTGTGTCTAAACTACTATCCAATAGGACTAACCTTGGTCCTAATTTCATCCAAAGCGGAAGATATCGATTTCAAAAGTTGGGTCACTTGACATGAAATCCCCCATATGTATGTAATTATGTATCCATAATTTAATTTGAAAAGTTTAAAAAAAAAAAAAAAAATTAACGCACGCTTGCTTTTTGGAAGTTAACTATCAAGTGCATAAATCAATCAAAACAAATGTTAAACACCACGTTTTTATAAAATGCATTAACGGTGAATTTCTACAATGACTAGAATTATTACTACTACTCTTTGTTTTTAACTTTCATAGCAGATTACTTTATTATACTGTTTGAAAGAGAAGAGCGGAGCCTAACAAAATCATTCTCTTTTTAAAGCTTCGGTATTCGTATAAAAATTAAAACATAATATCGATGCAAGACCAATTTGCCATATTTCTTGAGCAATACTTAGTGGGAACATTAAAATTTATTTCTAATCAAAAAAAATTAAGAAAAAATGTGATAAATAGGCCCAAAAAGAGCATTAATATCTGTGTTTTGTAGTGATATATCAGAAGTTGCTATTTTTTTTATTTTTCATAATCAAACCTCTCGGTGGGAGCTAAGTTTTCATTTCTGTAGATTTCGATTTCGCTATACGCCTGTCACATTTTTTCTCACCCGAACAAATTGACCCACCGTAGTGCATATGCTAAAAATTGAAAAATCCTCGTCTTGACTTAGATTTTTATTTTTTGTTTTTATACATAACCCACTCGTGGCCCAAAAATCGACCAGAACTACCTTAAAGGAACAGACCTAAGCTTTCTTTGGAGCTAAAAAAAAAAAAAAAAAAAAAAGGACCCGCTTAAAAAAATAAAAAAAAAAATTTTATAAAAACAAAAAAAAAAAAAAGATTGAAGAAATAGCTATCTAATTTGTTTGGGACAAATTTTGCTAACACCAATAGATAATAAGTTACATGGATGAGAAAGAACACCTGTTTGGCAAAAATGTCAAATTTGTGTCTAAACTACTATCCAATAGGACTAACCTTGGTCCTAATTTCATCCAAAGCGGAAGATATCGATTTCAAAAGTTGGGTCACTTGACATGAAATCCCCCATATGTATGTAATTATGTATTCATTTAATGTTAAAAAATATATCGCACTTGACCATAAAGAGGGTATTAACTCAAAATTAAATAATTCTCTGTAGAGAAAACATTTTTAACAAAAATCTTATTAATTTCAATTTTAAATATTAATAATCTCTTACTTAATAATTTCGTAGAATAAAAAAAAGTATTCTATTTGAGTTTTGTGAAATTTACCTGATTTAAAATTTAATATTCATATCGGTATTTTTCTTCGATATTTCTCTTCGTGTATAGGTATCGTATCGGCAAAAAGGCGTATCGTTACATCCCTATTTACAATGAATTAATAAAGAAAACCAAATTTGTGTAAATTTTATATCAAATTTTTTAGCTAAATACAAATTTAATAATTGAGCAAAAATCTTTTTTCACTTACCATAAAGAAAACACAAGAATTTATTGCTAATTCCAAAGCGGAATGGTAATTAATTATTATATTCTTAAAATAACTATTAATCAAACAAAACGTTCCATTGAATGCCACATAAATTGCTCTCTACAAAATTAAACAAAATAAATAATATTTCTAATATATTTTTATGGGTTCTATTTTTTTTTTTTTTTTTTTTTTTGTAAAATGTGTCACAAATATCGATTTATTTCTGCGAAACAGATTTTTCCTTTGCAAAAGCATTAAATTAGATTTCCATAAAGCGAAGCCCATTATGTTCACAAATTGTATGCATTATCACATTAAACAGTACGAAAAATTTCCGTTCTTATACAAATCTTTCAGTAATACTTATGTTCATTTGAATGTTTTCGACTTGTATGTGTGTGCGCAAACCATTAAAGTGTATAGGCAAAATATTACATGAGAAAAAGCCAAGAGGAAGGCAACACTTAAGACCATTTGACCATAAACATTGAACTGAATTTGGATTTAATTTATCGGAATAATGGAGTGAAAAGACTGCACAATTTGATTGCCAGGCAGCCCTATTGAATTGACAACCTTTCAGTAGCACATAAAACGGGTGGTCATTGCTGCCTCTGCAAGGTAAAATCTAAAATATCAATAGATGGATTTTATATACAGGAAACCAGATGTTGTTGTTTTTTATTTGTTTCTATTTTCATTTCATTCCCTGAATTTTTCAATATCTTTGCTTAGTTTTTTTTCCGTGTTTTTTTTTTTTTTTTTTTGCAAAAGTTGTGTGTTTGAATAAAAAGGTTTATGAAAGAACAATATTTGCTAGATGAATAGATAATAATACACTGGCATATAGAACGAGGCTTGATATAAAATTTTCGGAAATTTAAATACTATTTTAACATAATTACACATTTGGGTGATTCACAATGTATGTTAAAAAGTCATATCGTCATAATGTCCTAAATAATATTTTACAATTGCTTACAAAAAATATTGTTGTGTTTCAAACAAAATAAAAATTTTAATGCTGTGTTCATTGAGTAGAAATCCTAATTAAAGGCGTTTTCCCACAGCAGCCATATCTATTTCTTGTAATTATTTTGAGATGTATGATTTTACAACTATATGTCTACCTTGTGAATCACCCAATTAAAACTAGTTAGATTGCTATATTCGACTCTGCCGAATCTGTGATAACCTTCACCGACAACAAGATATTTCTGGAGTGGGCTGTGGTAAATTATGATTCGATCTTCATAAAATTTTACAATGTGATTAATAGCAGACTAAAATTGTTTACAAAAGCGTACTAAAAAAGGGGGCTATTGTAAGTTATGGACCGATCTTCACGAAATTTTACAGTGTGATTCCCACTCATATCTATAAAACTATGACAGACCAAAATTTATTACAGTAGCAATATTCGTTACAGTTTTAGGATTACTAAAGTGTTTTTCAACAGTGGGCTTTATAGGGGGCCTGTGGTAAACTGTATGGCGTGCTTAAGTGAGCGTAATATTAATAGACGGACAGACAGATGGACAAACAGATGGACATGGCTAAATCGACCCAGAATCCCTCAATGACCCAGAATATATACCGAGTGCCCCAATAGGCTAGTTGGTAGTGAGCTAGTCTTTCAGTGCGGGGGTTGCGGGTTCGATTCCCGCCAGAGACTCTGGTCTAATGTAGCCCAGCGTAGAGCTTTGCGGGACTAGCATAAAAAAAAAGTTATAATATCAAAAAAGTTTCAACCCGAATGACAAACTTTGTATACCCACTTCACAGCTAGTTGTGGTGGACGGTTAAAAAAATATATATAAAAGGTCTTTCTATCTTAAAATTTAAATAAGCCAAAGTGTGTGTGAGATATCATCGAAATTTTTTATTCGTTGCCAAGACCTGTTGATGCCATTGTGTGTAGAATATAACATCGTTCAAATATGCGCCACGGCTTCTCTGGGTGGAATCAGAAATGTCCAGTTTTCCGTGACCCTGGCTGAATCTGACCGATGGCATGGGTTCAGTGTGACCAGATTTAAAAAAAAATTACAGCTAAATCTGGCATTAGACATGACCAAAAAATGCCAAAAATTATTTTTAAAAAATTCTAAAAATAATGCCAACATTTTTTAAGGATTTTTAAAAAAATGTATTACCAGTATGAAATTTTATTCGAAACTAAATACATTTAAGTGACTTATTTTTTAACGAAATGGAAATAAATGGTTACAATTAAACATGTGGGTAAATTTGATAAAGCATCTGATATATATAAATATGTAGCACAGGTAGTTGATATTTAATTTTAAATTTAGGGGGCCAGCAAACCCCTGATACATGCAAAATAGAAACGACTTATTTCTTTTTAAATCATTTTACTTTTTATAGTTTAACAAAAGTTCAAGCCTTAGAATTATTATTTTTTCAGCTGTTTAGTGCAAACTATTTTTTTAAACATTGAAACTATTGAATTTTTATCTAAATACAATGTGAAATTTTCTTTTAATTTTATATCGCAATATCAATCAACATAATAAGGACATTTATAATATTCCCTGAATATACATTTTTTTTTATCAAGTAAGATATTTCTTAACATAAGAATTATCACTTTTCATTCGAAATTTCATTTTGGGTACAACTGTTTTTTAGTCAATATTTATTATAATTAATAAAAAAATTTAAGTACAATCAATAAAACTGTTCGTCTAACTTTTTAAAAGATATAAAGCTAAAACATTTTCTAAAAATGCTAAATAAAATGTCTAGCACTTTTGCAAAAAAAATTGTTAATTTTGTCAAATATTCAAGAAAAAAAATCCCTGAAGAAGGCACACAACGGAGTGCCGAAATATTGGTTTGAATAAATTTTATATTTTTGTATTAAAAAAAAAAAAATTTTAAATTTTTAAAGGTCGAATAAGAGTGAATTTATATAATTTTACTTTAATAAGACTTTGTTTCTTGTACTTAAATCCCAATTTTTATTCTCGATAAATACACTGAAATTTATTGTTGGAGGATAAGCTGTTTCTATGCGCATTTCACTGGTTGGTTGGGCCAGAACATCAACAAACATTTTTCCAAAAAATTTTAGAAACGCGAAATATATTAGTAAATAAAAGTGCAGCGTGAATGAGAATTACAAACATTCAAAAAGTTGTATTTGTAACGATTACAAAGCTTAAACAAAATACAGTAAACACAATAAACAGTGAGTTTATCTTTTTTAACATTCCCCACTACAATGGGTTGGAATTCTCCTTACATTAATTGTAGTTGTAAGTGGGTTAAGAATATTAACTCACATTGAGATAGTTTCATCGGTTTTATTGACTTGATCCACGTTAAAAGACCAATACTTGGATTAAAAAATTTTCATATAAGTTTTTTAATATAAAAAATAAGAAGTGAAAATCCAAATAATTTTACATCCAAAATATACTCGAATATTCAGCTTACATATTTTATTTGAGTTGACTGAATTAATAAGCGGTTTTTACAACACAAGTGATTGAACGTGTAGTAAAATTTATATGAATAGCACTCATTTTTTTGAGTGTTTTTCATATAATAAATTTTACTACACGTTCAATCAGTTGTGTTGTAAAAATAGCACATAAATGTGTTTTTGTTTGTTTTGTCTTCGGTTATTCACTCATTTATTTCGTTATTATTGGGTGATCAACTCATTGTAGTCAAAACACAAATGCGTGTCTTGAAATCGATTTTTGCTAATTTTATGCACATTTTTGCAGAATATATCAAAATCTATTTTTTTTTTTTTTTTTTTTTGTGAAAAACTGATATATATATACAAAACCATATTAGTCCTTTAAGTTGTGCCGGAAAAGGTAAACGGGAAAAAGAAATACAAAAGAAATTGATAATCATTCACAACAATTTTCGATCTCCCACATGGTGAATATACCATTTGGTTTAAATATTGATATTTGACTATTGTATGCCAGCTGTCGTCAATGGCGGTGAGGGTAAAATGCTAAAGACCTCTAAAGAGAGAGTGTGGTTACTATCGAAACGCGTCAGATCAACCTGTCCGTAGACGTGGGTTCGAGTCCTGCGGCAGTCAAGAATGAAAAATTATAAATACATTTTAATTAATTTCATGTTGTTAAATTCCTTCCTTCATTAAAATAATTTAATGAAAATTAAATTTAATTAATTTTAGTCTAATTAAAATATGAAAATTTGGATTAAAAAGTTTCAAATAATTTTGTACAGGTTAAAAAAAAACTTTTACACATATCAGACATTTTTGTTTACGATATAACATTTGAATTTAGGTATTATATGGTAAAACCGATTATTTAAATAACAAAAAAGTGCTTCTTTTCAAATTAAAAAAGTTAAGAACGTAACCAATTCTTAAGAACCAATTATTTTTGTTTAATGCTTTGTAAAAATAATTAATATTGTAATCAAGTTTTAAAGTCAATTCGCCAAAAAAAATCTTAGTTCCAAGCTCGATTACCACTTTTAAAAATGTATGCTGGGATATAGCTGTACTAAGTTTTACTATCAAAATTTTAAGGATCAGTTTTTGATTCAGCCGCGTAAACACATTTAACTATACACGCTACTTAAGGAACTTCAACACGACATGTATTTTGCAGTGGCTTTGTCATATGTGAAATCCATATGTAGTTGCAGTTTGACAACACAGAAAAAATTAAAAATTGTCGCTAAATTCTTTGAATCAAGGAAACAATTTATTAACTTTGAACCTATTACCAAAATGATTTTTATAGATTACTAAAAATTGTAAATATTTTTTTTTATTCAACGTTTTTTATTTTTCGAATTTATTCTATGAGTTAAATTTCAGTTATGTATTTTACAAAAAATCTTTATAAAATACATAACTGAAATTTAACTCATAGAATAAATTCGAAAATAAAAAATGTTGAATATAAAAAAGATGCTTATAAAAAGAAATAATTCTCAATATCTATTTTTTTTTCAATATATGATATATTTAATTTTAATTAAAAAAAAAATGATCAAAAAACTTTAAACAATTTGTTAATTGATTAAATTAAATATAGCTCAGGTTTTGACAATTCCCAACAACAATTCTACAAGTTTAAACTAATTTATTTTAAATGAAAAAATTAAATAAGATTTTTTGTTATTAAATTAAAACTGAATTTCAAAACAACTTAAATGTTAATTACATCAAAATTACATTAACTAAAAATTATATTACTTAAAAAATAATTGATTCAATTACGTATCACTTTAATTAAATTGAAATACTTTTTAAAAAATGTTTTTAATTGATAAAAAACTACTGATAATTTTGTCTGTGAAATACAAAATGAATTTTGGCTTTCACACGTTCGTTGTTGGTTTCATCAGACATAATATTAAATAGTTCACAACAGCCATTTCAGTTTATAAAAAAAAAAAACATTTTCTTTAAAGAAACTGTGTAAGTACAATAATTTTAGTGTATCTTTGACACCAACAACAAATGACTTGCAAAACAGCTGATATCAGACGGTTTGTCAGTTCGAAAATAGAACGCGCTCTCATTGACCAATTTTAGACTGTTAATTCGAGCTGACATTTACAGAAGCAATTTTTTGTTTTTTTACTTTTACACGATTAGTATGCATTTTGCAGTGGGAAACTTGACAAGCACACTGCTAAATGCTTGTCATCTAAACCGCTTTTACTCGCACAGAAATTAATATAGAAAGTTGTGCACTGTCAAGGGAAATTGTGTCAGTAAATATCTTTATAAATAAAAGCAACATCAAGGCTAAATAACTGAAAGAAAGTGAAAAATATGAAATATAAAATCTACAAAAAAAAAATAAATAAAAAAAATATGAAATGTAAAGAAAATATTTAAAACTTTTTACTTTGTTTTTCAAATTTTTATATTGCTGTTAAAGGAAAAGAAACTTATAAAAAAATTAATGGCAACAACGGAAGAAAAAAAAATATATGATAAATATAAACGTATTACAAATTGCCTTTTAAAATACATAGAAAAAGAGAGCGTTAAATAAAGGAATTCTAAAGTTTTCCTTTTTATTCGTCAACTAATATTCTTACAACTTTTTATGGATTTTAATTTTCTAAAATTAATTAATTAATTTAAATTAAAAGATGCCAATAAAAAGTTTTTTTGCTCGAACCTTTTGAATTTGTTAAGCCAAAATTATTAAAAAGTTTTTAAAATATTAATTTTGCAAAAAAAAAAGTTTTGCAATATTTCAATATTCATATTTATTTACATTTATAAGAGACTGTTCAAATTTGCATAATTATTAAGGTGCTATAAATTGAGCAAAACATTTAATGTTATTTATGCTAATTATTTAACTCTTTTTGCCGACTGACGACACTCCCTAGGGGAAAGGGAACTAACACAAAAGCTGTCCCGTGACAAGTCAGTTTAACATGGCGATTTCCTACGAGGGTTAATTGGCACCTTTTTGACACTTTGTAACAGGTCATTGAAATTACCTTAATGGACACATCCAATTTCGGATATTGTCCCAAATAAGCCATGTCAATATGATAGATCCCCTTTATATAAAGTAATAGAACTTTAAGCGTTCTAAAATGTTTTTTGAGCTTAGCCTTTATATAGAGCCTAGTAAATTATAGACCGATCTTTTCAAAAGTTTACAGTACGATTTCTAGTCATATAATACTGTAACAGACCGACTGTTATTACTTATACGTTCTTTGTTATAGTTTTATGCGTACTAAAGTGTTTTTCAAGAGTGGACTTTATATAATGGACCGTTCTTCACGAAATTTTGTGGTTGATTTCTGCCCATATAGAAAGAGTTTTGGGAAAATCATATATGAATACATTGCGCCACTTATTATGCTAGTTTTACTAACAAAATTTGACATGGCTAAATCGACTTAGATTTACTCAAGGACCCAGAATATGTTTATTTTATAAATATTAAAAAGTTTCACACGGAATGACAAACGAAGTATACCCTAATCACTACTAGTTGTGTATTCATATTCAGCAGTTCCTCTGGGTATCACATTAAAATGCAATAAGAAACAAAACTAACCATTTTCGGTAATTTAATGTTCATTTCGTTAAAATCACAATTTATGAATTAAATAAACACACTTATTGCAAATGTATATTTGTGTTTTTTTTTTCTTATATTTTCTCCAACATTTTTGCCTTTCAATACATTTCTTTACGAGGGTTAAAAGGGATCATTGAATCATGAGAGAGATTATTGTTTATGCGCACAGACACATAAACAGAAAAATCCTTTTTATTCGATATTATAAGAAATAAGTTATGAAATTTGCCTTTTTTTTCTGGTTGTGATTTTTTTCTTTCGTTTTTGTTAGCATTTGCCATTGATTGGAAATTTTGATTTGGTTTTTTCAGCTTTTTGCAATATCTTTTAGCTGTTCAATTTATTACATTTTTTATGTATATTTATTTATAATAAATCTTTTGAGACTTTATATTATATTTGGGGGTTTCTCTACTTTCGTCTTTTGATGAAAAAAATTTGCTTAAATAGTCATAAAGGTTTTGATAGTGGTATGCTTAGATTGGTATTGGATTTTAATATACATACGTATTTATTTATTCATATTTATATATATACAAAGAATTTAAAGATTGTTAAGATTTATAGAGTTTTTTGAAATTAGTTTCGCGAGATAAACAGTTTTTGAAATATATTGAAATTGGAAGGGTTATTTTTTGCTTATAATTTTTTGCATAAATTATAAGCTAGTAATAACAGTAATATGAAGAATAAAATTGTTTTCAAAAGTTTTAATATTAGAAATAGAATATTTAGTAAAAATTGATAAGTACTGATTCACACGCATAAGGTTTTGCTGATGAGCTTTTGTTTATTATACCCTCTACCACTAGGGGTGAATGAGAGTATACTTAGTTTGCCAATCCTTGTGAAACTTCTTTGTATTGATGTAAGACCCCATAAATAATATAAGTATATTCTGGGTTCTGGAGAAATACTAAGTCTATTTAGCCACATCCGGCCATCTGTCCGCCCGTCTTTCTGTATGTTTAAAACACGCTCAGTTTCGAAGGACCCAATAGAAGAGAACCAATTTTTGTTCTCCTAAGCAGCTTGGGACTAAAATAAATTGGTAACGGAAGCCACCGATTCTTTTTAAATTTTTATATGACTAGCAATCATACTACTAAATTTTGTGAAGATCAATTGACCTCATATAAAGCCCACTTTCGGAAAACAGTTTAGCGGTCATAGAATCATAGCGGTTAACGCTATTGTAGTAAAATATGGTGTATCATAAGAATTCAAGAATTCATATAAAGCCCACTATCGGAAATCATTTAAGTACACCTAAAACCGTAACGAATAAGGCAATTTTTTTTTGTTAGGACCAGTGGTCAGGGGATGCTCCTACCAATGCATTGCATTGTGTTGTAACTAGGAAAATAGGTTGTGGGAAGGAGGAAAGACATTGTGGACATTCGACTTGAATTTATTCATGTTGAAAGTGAGAGGGAAGGCTTTAGCAGAAAGGTTATTCCACATACGAACCGGCCAAAAAAGAAATTTTCCCTGTAATGCGTTGTACGCTTCACATGCCAATCTACCACAAAAGGATGGGCTCTTAAGGAAAAACGTGTATTACGAACAAAGGTATGGGTTTCGGGAACCAAATCCCTAATTTCATCAGAACACATCTCGTTGTAGTAACGATAAAACAGGCAAATACAATCCACATTGCGGTGCTCAAGGGAGTCAATATAATTGGATACCCTAATGTCACCAATGAGAACCTTCGACCTCTCCTGCACGCGGTCGAGAGGTCCAAACTAGACTTTGAAGCACCGGCCTACACATGAGAGTTGTATTCCATTCGCGGTCGGATATAGGTGGTATAAATAGTAAGGAGATCAGATAGAGTGAAGTTTCAAAAAATCGAGGCACTTGAATGCTTCTTTCGACACCTTAAATATATGTTCTGTCCATCGGACATCACGTTGTATCCTCATGCCCAGAAGATCAAGAGAATCTGATTCCTCAACAATTATACCACCCATATATACAGATGAGGCACCTTGATCCGTCGCGCTTTTATGGTTCAGCACGCAATATTGGGTCTTTCGGGCATTTAGATCTACCCTATTCGCACTACCTCATTTTAAGATTATGTCTAGGTCTCGGCCAAGCGTATCATTCATGTTCTGTCTCATAGCACCAACATCGGATACGCTTGGTCTATTATTAAATGAATACGAATGGCAAAAATTGCTATCATCTGCAAAATAATAGATAGGGTTGGAAGTTTAACATAGGAGGTCATTTAAAAAATAAGAAATAGAGTAGAAGAAAGATCGGAGCCTACTGGCATCCCTGGATGAATCTTGAACTCCTTCGACGAAACCCCATCTATAAAAACTCGTATAGTACGATCTGTGAGAGAGCTCAATATAAATGGAGAGAACTTATCACCAACACCAAATGCAACAAGTTTTGACAAGAGTGCACCACGCCAGACTCTGTCAAACGCCTTGGAAGTATCTTAAGCAATAACCTTACTTTCGCCAAAATGGTGAATGAAACGACACCATTTTTCCGATAACAGAGCCAGTAGTTCTGCAGTAGAACGACGTCTACGAAAGCCATACTGGCTGTTTTTTTTTTATATGAGCATTTCCAGCGGAAGCTCTTGTTTTTTAACGTAATGCCGGCTTGTATTTAAGGCCTATGTTGTTAAAATAATATCCCTTTTGTATTTAAATGTAAAACTATGTACGCTTAACAAAAAGTAAATTTTTCGCTTCAAATGCCCATATCAAGAAAAAAAAATTAAATGGCAATATCTCGAAAGCACGAACCAAACTAAACAAACGGTGAACTGCATTGGATTCCTTGGGCACAAATTATATAAGATCAAGTATCACAACCTTTGCCCAAAATGAGTTCGGAATTTAAATCTTATTCTTATCTTTTGTTGTATCGTATGTCCTGCCAATTCTGTTCACACATGTAGTTGCTTAATCTCCTGAGGCGGCTGTGGCCAGCATCACTTAAAATATTTTAAACTAGAGAATTTGAGTGAAATTCAGGCCAATATTTGAGCGAATATTTCGTGTTTTTTAAATTGGCACTTTGAGATCCATATGAATTTTCGAGGTTTTTTACATACCAGTAGCCCGTTTCTGTATTTCTTGAAACAAGTGAATTATAACAAAAACAGTGCAATATGAAACAAAAAATGGTTTTTCTCACATAAGTGTTTCTATATATTTACTTTGGGAGAATTATCTTTCATTTAAATAATTTTCCAGCATTTATTGGAAGGATGTGAGAAAATGTGTTTCTCTATCAATATTTTGCTAAAAGTTTCTTACAAGAACTGTCAAAATAAGTTACATTTAAAATTGATGCGAGAAAAATAAAATTTCAAAAAATGGAGTACAAATTATGTATGTATGTACACAAGAATGTGTATTATTTTTTTTTTTTTTTTTTGAAGGGAAAGAATTTTAATGATGAAAATAAATAAAACACAATTGTTAAATTTTGTTATTTTAATTTTTTTAAGCCCTTCATTGCTTTCGTTTTATGCAGGGCTGCCAGATAAATTTGTGAAAAAATCTTTAATTTCCTAAGAAAAAATAAAAAAAAATCGGCTTATTTGTTTTAAAACATCGGACAATTTAAAATTAATTTTGACAAATTTTGTTAGATTTTTATTAAAACATAATCAAAAAAAAAAAAAAAAAAAAAAAATACATATTTTATACATATATACATACATACTTTAACTTGAGGTCTATTTAAATAAAATTATTTATTTTATTTTTCTCTTTAGTCCGATAACAATTTAAAATTTCAGATTGTTTTTTTCCTGAAAAGATCACTTAAAGGCGTGACAAAATATCATATTGAACTTGCCAAAAAAGGCAAAAATTTCCTATAGTGCATTGATTGAAAAATGGGGCAATAGTTTAATGTTTTGATCACATAAAAAAATGTATTATAATATTATAATCTAAGGAAATAAAAATTAAACTGTTTTCCTTCGAAATTTTTTAAGCTGCCTTGTTTTTAAAGATATCGTTTTTCTGTGTTGCCGAATATATAAACTAATTAAAATTATTTTATTTCGAACTAATTAAAATTATTTTATTTCGAAGACTGAATAATATCGTCACTAGAAAAAATCAGCAAATCAGCACTTTACCAATTTTTGAACAAAAAATCGTCAAAATGACGATAAATCGTCAAATCTGGCAGACCTATTTATATTATATCTATTTTTTTCGTTGACGTTTCGCGTGCATTTGACACTTAATTACTGAAAGTATTCCAGTTAAAACAGAATCTGTGTTGTCTGTTCTCGCATTTAAATACAGAAACACTTTTTTCTCACAAATCGAGACACGATGGAATTTTTTGTTTCACACTTAATGTGAGAAATTTTTCAATGCGAGAAATGCAGAAACCAGCTACAGGAGGCGGTTGTGATTATTCGAAGAAGTTTATTTTGGAGCCTTTGCATTTTTTTTATACAAAGGAAGCCACCACTAACCTGATGCGTGTAAATCAGCATCAATCTATAAATAATGTTCGAACATAACAATTTTGTATGTATATTATATTATAAAATTAAATTAAAAAATTTTATGATTGTCATTAACTTTCAAATAAAAACATTAACTGCCTTCTTTATAAAAAATAAAACAGGTTAATAAAAGGTTTTTTAAACAAATTGTCATACAAAATTGGTTTTATAAACCCTTTATTAAACTGTTTTATTTTTTTTTTATAAATAAGGCCGTAAGGAAATACATATGTATGTAAATTATTTTCTGACTATAAATTCAATTTAGCACCGAGCAATGCCAGGAATAAAAGGCTAGCAGGCAAAAGTAATTAGGTTCCAGCAATGCGCAGCAGGCAAAGCTAATATATTATAAATAATGGTACATACTCTTTTCTGCAGAGATTAAGTTATGATTGAATGACACTTAATGTTTGTATTTTTTTTTTAAATGAAAATAATAATAAATAAAGTAGTTGTATAATTTATTAATGATGCATAAAACTGAAACCTCTTGAAATTCATATGAGAAGTACTTAACCACAATACAATCTCTTCAATTGAATTGATTTATTCAGTTGAAAAGTAAAATTCAATTTTTATCATATTAAGAAAGTTTACTTACAAAAAGAAAAAGTGAAAACGGTTAAATAAATGAAAATTCAAAAGTTTGTAATGATCCAGGGGTTAAAGAAACCTCTAAGAAGAATATTAAATTTAAAATTATTGAAATAAAGATTGACAAGAAAAACAAGCGAAAATATTATGTTTGATACCCTTTACTAGGTTAGGTTAGGTTCCATGGGCAGCCCTCGAGAAACAACTCACTTGGGTCCGTCAGTGGTCCGTTTGTGATACCGAGTGCCAATGCCCATCCTTCAAAGCAGTTACTCAGATGGCGACACTGCAGTGTTTAACCAATTGGCCTTCCTAATAAAGAGAAGAAGCGAACTAAGTTCTTTCCTAGATAGTTCCTCCAATAAGGCAAACACCGGTTCTCCCGGGTATTTTTCCCTAATGCCTCGGATTGCAGGTAATTGACATATAAAGTGAAATACAGTTACCTCTTTCTCCACTTCTTCCATGACAACTTCAATATTAGCCATTAAATTCCAGACACAATCTCCTTGCATGAGTTCCCACAGGCCAGTGTCCAGTTACAACTGAAACCACTGTCCTTATTTGGTCCCTATTGAAACCAAGTAGAGAGCTAGTTCTCTGTTCATGATAGCTAGGCTATAGTGATGAAGAGCAGGTGAATTTGCAAATCCATCTCATATGCGCAATTCTATAAGACTAGAGTTTGATAACCGACTTACAGAGAGCCATTATAAGGTCAACAAATTTATCAATGAATGTGCATCCTTGGGACCACCACGTTTAGCGAGCTCTATCTGGCTTCCCGGGCAGTCCGCATGTCCTGGTATCCATATTAGCATTACCCGAATGCTTAGCAATCTCATTCAAAGAAAAGGGAAATTCTACAGTTAACATAGATGTCGTGTAGACAACCGCTAAGCAATGGCAGCCTTTCTCTTAGTAAATTACAACTCTCATTATGTGATTATACCTCAGCCAGTTTGTTGCCCGCCCAATACCCGAGGTTTCCGCCTGCAGGACACTTTATTCGCCTGGCAGTCGAAAGGAAACTTTTTTATCCAGTTCCTCTATGAACAAACCCCCGCCAACTCTTTCTCCTTTCCACGAAACATCAGTATAGACCCTTAGGCCCGGTCCATGGAAGGTACTTTCTCCCGACATCACAACGCTGTGTGCCGAATGCAGTGATGCCAACAGAAATTTCAAAAAAATCCCTACGTGTCTAAAAAATTCCCTTTTTTCCCTACAACCAAAAAAATTATACCTACACTTTTCCCTACGTTAGAAATGTATTGCTCTTAGCTTCAGGCAAACAAATACATACTCCGTCAACATTTAGTTAATATTACAATTAAGGCATTTATTTACATTTATTATAAAAGCTTTTATTAACAACAAGAAAAACCCAAAATAAATATGAACAATGCTATACCAACTCATATAAAAATTCAATTTAAGAACTATCTTCATCTAGAGACAAAATGAAGCTAATCTGCCTGTTTGATTTTCATTTTCCATTTTTTGTCCTTTTTAAATGACTTAACCTTTTTCCAGAATACTTATTTTAAATAGTTTATTTAAATCAGGGACGTAACAATTATAAGATAAACGATAAAAAAATCAGATTTAACAATTATTACTGATACATTTACGTAATGGTTATAATCAACCATTAACAAGTAATATATTTTATTTTGGTTATTTTAACCAATTGAAATGAGAAATATATTTTTTTGGTTATAAATAATCGTTATATAAACTAAAAAATTTTTTTGGTCAAAAATAACCATTATTTCAACCAAAAAAAAAAAAATTTGGGTTGAAAATAACCATTATAAAAAAAAAAATTTTTTTGGTTACTACTTCAAAAAATCGACTTTTTCTGTGCCTTACGAATGAAGAAATTACACTGTGCAAGATCGAAACTCAGTAATCACACTAAAATAATTCAACATGACTCAGGAAAAAGTCAGTCCACATATAACCAAGATATTGGTCCAAAGCCTATATTTTTAACACATATATCTAAAAACCTAGATCCGGAGTATGCCCTAAGGTCCTGAAACATGATTTAACGAACTCTTTCGACGTTAAAAATTTACATATGTTAATGAATTTTTTTTAAATTATGTTCCTATACATATGTATGTATGTATCTGTTGCCAGGCTTTCAATATCAGTATTATAAACCCAACATACACATAAGTAGAATCACACTTAAAGAATTCAACTCGATCCCAAAGAAGTTGGTCACATTTATAAACATTTTTGTTTAATTTAACAAACATTAGGAATCTTAAAGAATTCTCTAAAAGGTTACATCTAAGGTCAATAAGGACCAGTTTCAGTGCTGAGAATGCGCGTTTGACACTGACTTCAGTTGCTGGAGCTGCATGAACAATATCCACCAGCTGTTTTAAAAATGGAAACGTATATTTTTTTCTTTCCCAGTATTCTAAAAGGTTGGCATCTATATCTACTCTTCCTTCCCGGTAAGTGTCAATTTCTCCGAAAGTGTTTAAAAGCACTTTTGAAACTGCGCTTGGAGTTTCATCATCATTGGAGTTTCATTTTTGGAATTTTTTCATACATGATAACCAAAAAAAATCAATTTTTTTCAATAATGGTTATTTTTAACCAAAATTTTTTTTTGGTTGATATAATGGTTATTTATAACCAAAATTTTTATTTTCTCAATAAATTAGTTACGGTAACCAATATAATATAAAAGTCACGATAATGGTTAAAAATTCCCAAATTCAGATAAAGGGCATTTTTGCCTAACCTTTTTGTCCTGAAATAAAAACATAACAGTTATTTTCGGTCCCTGATTTTAATATTAGTATCTAATATTTTCTTTAGCAAACGCGGTACCAAATAAAAGAAATTTAAAAAAAATATTTACTTTAGTTCCCCAAAACAAAAATATAAAAAAATTTCGTTTTAAAAATATATCCATCCGCATCCTTAGAAGTTTTCATTAAAATTTTTTTAAAAATGAACGATTTTATATCTCTTAGTTTAGAAGGTTTGATTGTTTTTACTCGGCTATGTAGAAATTTCATTCATTAAATATTCTCTTTTATATTCGCATACATTTTAGTGAATATGAGTGCGAATTCAAGTAGCAAAAACTAAGCAAATAGTTTGCAAATGCCCCTAAGGGCCCCTAGTATAGGATTTCTGTCGAAAAATACTACATTTGTTCTTAAAAGCTATTGTATATGAAAAATTCAAAATTTAAATTAAAATAATAGGAATATTTACGTATTTTTACACAATATATTGAAAATAATATGTTGAAAATTCCCTACATTTGCCTTAAAATAAAGAATCTGTCATTTTTTCCCTACGCTTTAAATTTTCCGAATTGGCATCACTGGCAGCATGTGCCGCGTACCCCGCACCAAAGAAAGGATCCGGTGTACAGTAGTCCACCCCGACAATCGAACGCTTGATTATCTTGCCGTGATCATAATCACGAGTAAGTTTAGAGTTTAAACCAGCAAATCTATTAATCAGTTAACATATAAACCATCTCCAAATGCATAAAATTAGGGTACCACCAATACAGGCTATATGAATTTGACAACATTTATCGTAGTGCTGCCTCATTATTATTTTTTTAAATGTAGATATAATAATGGTTCACTGATTTACAGCTAAGTAGTTTAAACTATATATAAATTTAAGTGAAGTTCAACTAAACCAGCGTTTAAACGTTCACTGATTAATTAGCCATTAAAGGTATTTTTAAAAAAAATTATTTTATATTGACTTATTAACAGATCTGTAAACGATTGCAATCGATGGTATGATTACAATTTAAAATTAGGAAATCAATACGATAAAAATAATGGAATAAATTTTTTTAAACTAATCCATATATAATTGAATTACTTTAATTGCAATAGAATCCAGTAATTGCAATCAAAATTAAGCCAGAATAAAAATCTTCCTTCTCTTAAAATAAAACTCTATCTCTACGAAAATTTTGAGGTTTCTACCATATTCTAGTGCAAACCGCTAGTGCATGTAAATATTCTAAGTGTATATTATATCGTTGTACGAATTTGCAATCGAATTCATTGCAATTCACCCGTATCCTGTATTCATTGCTCAGAATAGCCCAAACAGTTTTAATTGCTTATTATTTTCAAAACTACACAAAAAAAATTATTTCATTTCTCCAATCACCAAATTTATTCCAAATTCATAATATCAAGCAAACCAGTTGTTTACTTTGCACTTATTACCAAAATGATAACATTGATAACTAAAAATTTTAAAATTTTGATAAAATATTTTCAATAAATGATCTTTTTAATTTTAATTAAAAAAGTGATCAAAAAACTTTGCCATTTCAAACAATGTGTTAATTTATTTAAATAAATATTTACAATTCCCAACAACAATTCTACATGTTTAAATTATTTTATTTAAAACGAAAAAAGTCAATTAAGATTTTTTGTAATTTATTTAAAATTTTAATTGAAAATTGATTTCAAAACAACTGAAATATTAATTAAATCAAAATTAAATTTTTAATTTTCTTTTAACTAAAAAAATAATTGCTTCAATTATCACATTAATTAAATTTAAATACTTTTTAAACCATTTTTTTAATTGATAAAACACTTTTTTCTGTGTTGTCAATGAACTTATTTGAAGTTTATGTACAGTTATTTTTTTATTTAATAGTACTTATATGTATATAAAATATTTATCTTTAAGGCTTTTTCATAATGTCTGAACCAAAAAAGTTACACTTTTTGTAAATTTAACCCATGTTGCCCACCACTATTAAATCAATACGAAATATTGCAACAAGTAAAAAATTTATGTAAACATCATTCCTAGAATTGCCTTGAATGTATACAAAAACAGAAGTAATTAATATATGCTGAACTTTCGATATTGGCCAAAATTGACCTAAAAATACCACATGCGTTTTATTCTTTTAGAACAGGAAAATTCAATAGAAAATATATTTGCCAAAATGAACCCAAAAATACCAAATGTGTCTCTTGTACAGGATAAGTATTAAAAAGCATTCAATCAATGCTTTTAAAAAAAATATTTTAAAATAATGTGTAAATAAGGGGTGGTTTAATTTTAAGGGCCGATGTTGAATGTGAACCACACCTAAACGTCAAGTTTTTTTTCTGGATTTTATTTGACATTTCTCAATTTGAACCGCGAAAAGATATACAATCGAGCAACGCGTTAAAGTTATTCAGGCTTATTATGAAAATGGGCGTTCAAATCAAAATGCATATCGTCAATTTTCGAAGGAAATCATCTTCAGTGATGAGTCACATTTTCACCTCAGTGGATTCGTCAATAAGCAGAATTGCCGCATTTAGGCGAATGATAATCCAAGAGTGATTGTCGAAAAACCAATGCACCCACAAAGAGTAACTGTTTGGTGCGGTTTATGGACTGGCGGCATCATCGGACCCTATTTTTTCCAAAATGAGGCCGGTTAGGCAGTTACTGTGAATGGTGTTCGCTATCGTGAGATGATAACGGCCCGAATTGGAAGATATGGATGTGGACGGTATGTAGTTTTAACAGGACGGTGACACTTGCCACACAGCCAACGAAACAATGGCTCTTTTGCGCGACAAATTCAATGGCCGTGTTTTCTCACGTGGTGGCGATGCCAATTGGCCGCCAAGATCATGTCATGTGACACCGTTGGACTTCTTTCTTTGGGGCTATTTGAAAGAAAAGGTGTACGTCGATAGGCCAGCAACAATTCAAGGGCGAAAGGATGCGATAATTCGGCACATTAACGGCATAGAACCTCAATTATGCCTCAGCGTTATTGAAACTTTAGACCATCGGATGGTGGTGTGCCGCCGGGGTCGGGGGTGGCGGCCATTTGACCGATATTTTGTTCCATACATAATTGAACCATACCAATATTATTATACCAAAAAGTAATGACAATAATTTCCTAAATAATTTGCATTGTATTCAAAATCAACATCGGCCCCTTAAAATTTAACCACCCTTTAGAATAGAAATTATAGTTTTTCAGAGAGGTAAGTCCCCATTTAGACTTAAAACTTCTTTGCTAAAAAACCTTTCCTATACGGATTTTAGGAAAACGGGAAGAAATTTAACACCAAAACTATTTCTATAACCTCCATCAATAGTGGTGATTGAGGGTATACTAAGTTTGTCATTCCGTTTGAAACTTTTTTTAATATTCTTCTAAGATCCTATAGAGTATATAATAGGGCGGGTCGATTTAAGAATCGTCCAAGCGACAAGGAATATCGTATTCTATTGATCAAAATAAGCAACTTTGCCCAAGGAACCATACCTCTTAAAATAATTCTGATGATCCCTATTTTGACCCAAAGGGAAAATTTTGAAAAATCCCACTTTGACACATATAAAGTGCCGCTATCGAGTCTAAATGTATGACGGACCCCCACTCACTTTGGAGGGCCGACCCACCCTTGTCACTTGGGCGATTTTAAAATCGACCCACCCTAGTGTAAATATTTATTATCTATTTTTTTTAAGAAAAATCTGCAAGGAAAACATCTGTCAAGTTACTCGGTCACGTATGATTGATATTTAACTCCAATTTATTAACAGGCATACGCTAAGTGGTACAACTAATAAATCATACTTTTACAAAAGCTTACTTATACTACATTTACACCTAGACAAAATCTAGTACTTAAGATATTTTGAGCGAAATCTTGTTCATTTGTAATAGATTTCCCAAACAAAACAAAATCTAGTTCGTTACTAGATTTTGGCAAAATCTCACGAAATCTTGCAATACTCATCGATACAACTATGAATTTCATACTAATGTACTAAAAAATACAGCTCGGAATAAAAAAAATCTGACAGTTTGACAAAATAAAAAAAAAATATATAAAAAGAGCTGGGGAAAATTAATATGTGGCAAAACAATAATATTCAAAAATAAGAATTTATGAAAATGGATAAACCAATAATAAATAAAGGGTATGTAAATTATATTAATATAAACTGTGTAGCATTACAGTGACCTTAATTTACAGAAAACGTAACTACAAAAAGTAAAAGCAGTGGAATTCCAACGAAGAGGCGCTTTTAATACCTTTAATATTGTTTTTTAAGTTTTTATTTGTTTTGCAATAAAAATGTTACATTTAAAAATTTGCAATTTTAACTTTTATTTGTTCACCTTTTGGGTTATAGTCGTAAGTAAACTCCTCGCCGCTTTTTCCGTATCAATCGTCTTTTCCAAGGTATCATTTATTACGGGTAGAACATGAAACCTTATATTTAACAAATGCTGTTTTGTTTACGCAACAATATTAATTTCGATTGTATTTTTTAGATCTGGATGTAAAATATAATAAAATTTGTTTTTGGCTTTCCCTTTTTGCTAATAAATAATAGTTTACAATACAATTTCTTTCCTTTTTCAATCAGCTGTTTTTATTATGAAAACCAAATCCGACAATGTGTCAAAAAGCAGTGGTGTAAACGCCAAAAAATTTCTTTAAGATTTTAACTAAAATCTACTAGATTTTTTGTAGGTGTAAATGTAGTATTAAGTAATTCTCGCTCACTTTCGAAAGATCCAGCAGAAAGAACTGTTGTTCAGCACTTAAGTACGGCTAAAACCTTAACATAGAATGCTTTTTTAGTAAAATTTGGTATGTCACAGTTTCATTTATGTAGAAAATGCTAAATTTCATAGAGATCGAAACATTGTACACGATAGGCCCTATATAAAGTCAACTTTAGAAAGCATCAAATCGTAACGAATAATTTTATTTTACTGAAACTTGGTATGCAATAGACTCATAGGAACAGAAATAATGCTGCTGAATTTCGTAAATACTTGTCCTTAATTTACCATAGACCCAACATAAAGCCCACAATCGAAAATATCTTTAATATGCCTAAGATCGCATCAAATCATTTTATTGAAGTACAAGTTTGCCTGTCGTTGTTATATACGACTAGAGGGATTGGTCTATAATTTACTATATGCCCCATATAAAAAATAGTTTTGAAACAGACTTTAATGCGCCTAAAACCGCAACGGTATAATATAATACTGGGAGAACAGTTTTTATTGATATTGGTTTCTTCTTAGTGAGTCGCTTAGAAGTGAGCATAATTTCCAGCGACGAACATGACTAAATCGAATTAAAATTACTAAAAAACCCAGAAGGGATTCCTATATTTTATGGGTTAAATATTTACTGGTGTTACACATGAAATGGCAGACTTAATATAACCGCATTTGCCGCTAGTGTTGGTGAAGGTTATTAAAATATAAATGCATACATATTCAAATGCGTAATATATGTTCTTATGTATATGTTTTCACATATATACATACATACATACATATATAGTACATCTTTAGTACAGTAAACACCGTAAAACATTTTACAAGTGATTGGAATATCTACAATATTTATATGGCTATATATTATACAGCTTCATTTTAATATTTACAGTTTCAAATCCCAAATGTATGAAATGAAATTGCTGTTGAGAAAATACATGAATTTGCAGACATTATTAATAAACTTGAAAGAATATAAATAATAAAAGCGAAAATATAACAATATGGGTTGATATGGGTATAAATATTTAAATCAGCCTTTAGCCAAGTTAAAATAAAAATAAAATCTTAGTTAACAAAAAACTCTATTAAACCCCTTACAACTAGCGGCAAGCGAATCGTTGCCTTAATTCACAAAAGGCGTCACTAACATAATAGAAAAAAATATTTAATAAAAGAACTACAAAACAAAACTACAATCCAAAATGGGATTACTTTCGAAAAAAAAATTCGGGAATTTCTTAAAATAAGTGTGCAATTCTTAAATCAAGAAAATAAAAGCTTAATTTTTTCGCTGGTCGTGCCACTCTTTGTTCTATATGTGTGCATTCGAAGGTATTTATAAAAGTTTGTGGTAAAAGAAACAACAACACTAAAAAAGTATGTAAAAAACGGGTTGCTTGTTTTGCTTAGAAACGACAACAACACTACAAAAAACATTTATTTTCATTTTTAAAAAGTAAAATAGAAAGCCAAAATGCCCGAATTCTATTTGTTTAATTCAGGGACCGAAAATAACAGTGATTTTCCAAAAAAAAAAAACGTATAGAAATAAATGTCGGAAAACTGATTAAAGTGTACCATATTGATCCCTATGAACTCTTCTGTGATAATTTATATTGATTTTTATTTTTTTGATCAAAATAATCCGTTAATTTTTGATTTGTATTTTTTTGAACAAAAGATATTTTTTGATATTTTTTATTTCAATCAAAAGTAACAGTAATTTTTTAAGTTTTTTTTTTTTTTTTTTTTTTTTTTAACAAATATAACATTTATTTTTGTTTTGAACAAAATTAAGTGGATAAGTAAAGTAAATTAATAATACCATACTCTCTATCTCTTTATCTTTCTGTGGTTTTCTGGGGTAAGTGTTTAGCTTAGAATCTATCAACTTTTGGATTATTTGATGTACAAATTCGGGATTAATTCCACTTAAAAGTTCTTGAATCAAACACAGTTTGAGATAAATTTGTTTTCAGTTTTACTTAAGTTAATCCTGTTTTTGGATTATTTTAAGTACGGGACACTTGAATAATCCGTACTTGCATTAAGATGTCTGTACTTTGTAGGAGAGACTATACTTACCATACTATGGACATCGCTTTGGCTAGATTTAAGTGCGGAAGGATTGGTTTTTCTTTTCAGTGTACAAGTACCATTACGAATGAAGGGTGTTAGTTTGATCAATACACCACAAAATAAGTTAATGAATTTTACCTCAAATACTCTCAATAAAAAATATGTGTTTGGCGCTAATACAAATGTGCTCCTAGAATAAGGGTTTCAGCACCAGGTCATTTTTAGCTTAAATATTATTCATTCGAAAAGTTTTTTTTAGTAATAAAAATAGGCTTAGTAGATCTATTATATTATTCACTCGCAGTAGAAATATGCTTTTAAAATGAGGGTTCTTAGATTAATATTTAATTTAAGGCCACATATCATCTTTTTATAAACGGCTTAACTGATAATATCAATCGACCCACTGAGTCAATTATTTCACCTTGCTCCCATACAAAGTTTTTATTAAGTAAATCGCCTTCAGTATTTCCTTAATATCAATCTAAGGAATATATACTATTTGTGCAAAATAAGTTAAGGTTCACGTTGCACAGTGGCGCCCGTAGAGCAAGCGAGGTTGCAAAAATCAAAATTTTCATGAGTGCCGACGAAGTTTTGAATAAACCCATGTTATAGGAAACTTTTCAACGATTTCAAATATGCCACTCTTAATAATATCACATTTTTAGTTTAGAAGATATAACCGTTCAAAGTTGACCGACTTTCGGTTTTCAAAAAAACACACAATTTTTAGTCAATTTGTTGCGATTTCAGGTGTAATATCACGAAAAATAGGTAACGAATCGCCTTATTTTTTATTTGTATTGATTGATGTATTTATTAAATGTATAATGATAAAAAAAAAATTAACTGTTTGCTTTGTGTTTCTCCTGGTAAATCACTATTTAAAAACTATCCGTTTTTTCACTATTTTTCAACTTTGACGGAAAATAAAAAAAAACTATATTTTTCTATATTTGCCATACGTGCAAAACCTGTTCTTTGATTATTTCTTTACATAATTCAAAAGGTTTTATCTGCCCGTACGTGCCCGTTTGGCTTCTAGAGGTAAAAAAGTTCAAAAAGACATGGTTGCAGAAATTGTATGGCGTCCATCCCTTATATGTTTTGACTGACAGTAGTTTGATCTAATAGTTTGAAAAAAACTACTCATTGAAATTAGCAGGTACGTACCTCACATAAACAATACTTTGGCGTACAAATGGTCAGGAACAATATTGACTTATGGTCCCTACAGGTAGGCACAAATCTTATTTGGACACGTGCATAATATCAAAATTGCATTATTTAGCCTAAATCCATATGTATGCAGGGAACAGGTAAATTTTTAGGCATGGTAGCATAAGCCTATATATTGCAAAATAAGCATAATGCCTGGATTAGTCTACGCCTGAAAGTTGGCGCAACAATTACTGAAACCATTAAACAATTTAAGTACTGAAAACATGGCGTTGAACAATTTAAAATTATTTGAACTATTTAGAAAGTCAACCACACCAAAGTTTTTCACGGAAGTGAAAATTCTTCCTGAGAAGTTGACATTGATCAGCAAATGGGGCTGCGATGGATCATCCGGACAAAGCGTTTATAAGCAAAGGATATCTTTCGATGACGCTACAATATCGGACGGAAATATGTTTATGGCATCTGTTGTTCCTTTGCGGCTAAAATCGGATGATTCCCTACACTGGAAAAATCCACGTCCGTCATCAGTGCATTATTGCCGACCAATAATGTTTCAGTTTGCAAGGGAATCGGCAGAACTCATAAGGACTACGGTGAAGGACATTGAAGAACAAATAAGCAAGATTAAGCCTACAAAGCTGCAAATTGGAGAAGGAAAATATATTGAATGCAATTACGAGTTCCACCTGACCATGGTTGACGGAAAAGTCGTAAACGAACTGACAGGAACAACCTCAACAATGTCATGCCCGATTTGCAAAAAGAGTCAGAAGAACTTTTTTCAATTCAATTCAATTTATTTCATATATAATATGTTACATCTCAATTTTATATAATTAGTTGTAAAGAGTTTAAGATTAGTATCTTTTTCTGCTTAATTATAATATATTTCAATTAGTTATCATAGACAGAATTATATTGGAGGTAAAAATTTAGCAAAAACCTATCTAAACCCCTTTTTTCGTATTATTTTTATATTTTTTTTATCGATTTTATATTATTATTTGTCAGAAGAACTTTGGTAATTTAAACGATTCTACAAATGAGGAGAATAACGAATATGGAATGTCACCATTGCACGCAAGGATAAGGTGTATGGAATTCTTGCTAAAACTGGCATATACCCTACCACAAGAGGAGGAAAACTTCGATGAAAATACATCAATAAAGGATAGTTTAGAAATTGTTAGTCTTTTAGATATACCTTCTCTTACGAATTGTGATGAATATTTTACAGAAAATTGAAAAAATAAATTTAAAAAAATAAATAATTTTTTTTTTTAATTTGTTGGGTAATAATTTAAAACATAAAACCCTTAAGAAAAAAAATAAAAACAATCTAAAAATGTAAAAATAATTTTTTTTAGTTACCATAAAATTGATTTTTCTACTAATTTTAACTTTGATAACCCATAAGTAGGCCCCTACAAAGCGTAGCACCCTTTCCAAACGCTCATTTCATAGGCTGAACAGTTATCTATCATATGCTGTTTAAACTGTTCAATTATCTTATTCGGTTCAAAAGATATGATTTTTGCAACGAAAAAACTCAAATGGCGCCACTGTGCGTTGGTTAACCAATACACTAAACCTTTGTAAAGTGTATAGGCTTAGAGTATTGGTTAAATAACGTGAACCTTAAATTTTTTTGCATATGACAGTATAAGTACAAGTATCTTGAAAATTATCCGTTTTAGAAAAAAAAATCAAATTTTTTAGAACCCATAACAAAACAATCAAACTCAAAAATTTTCCTTTAAAGAGTATGATCTGGCGAAGCCAAATAGAGTTCTCCTTATGGTTATTGAATAATTAATATTTCATATCTTGTAATTTTACCCTTAATCTGTTTTGTACTTAGATATGATTCCACATTTTGCAAATAATTTATTTTCAATTATTTTTATGAGTGCAAACATAAGAGACCTTTAGAAATTGAACAAAACATTGACCCCTTTTTTAATTAATACAACAAAATATCGAATCCATCTATATACATATTTCACATGTTGCTCTTCCCATTCCATACAATAACTAGGATTCAATTAAGGGAAAATAAAATAAAATGATGGATTTCATGCTCTAAAGTTATGAAGTTTATTAATATCAATCATTAAACATACAGCCATCCATGAATAAATACATCTTGTTTATGCAAGAATTATTGTAAATAAATATGGCTGCATAAATAAGAAAAAAACAGTAACGAGAACGGAAAGTAGGGACAAAAAAAGTTTTATGCATTTACCACAATCATAAAGAATCAATGTATTGGTTTTGATTTTTGAGGAGTGAAACCAGTGCTCCAAAATTTGACTTAAACTCTTTTTTTACTCTCGAAATTTAACAAAAAGGGATTTGTTACTTTCATAACATTTTAATATGACAACCCACATACATATGTATGCCACAAATGTTTATTTGAATTGTTACACAGAAAAAATTATCAGTAGTTTTTTTTATCAATTAATAAACTTGTTCAAAAATATTTGAATTTAAATAATGTGATAATTGAATCAATTATTTTTTTATTTGGAAGGAAATTTAAAATATAATTTTGACTTAATTAACATTTTAATTGTTTTGAAATCAATTTTTAATTTAAATATGAATATAATATTAATTAATATTATTCACAGAAAATTCGTTTCATAAACCTGTTATAAACCTAAAATATTTTTTATGAATATGGGGGAAATATATAATTAAAAATCTTAATTGATTTTTTTTCTTTTAAAATAAAATAATTTAAACTTGTAGAATTTTTGTTGGATTAAATTTTATTACACATTGTTTGAAACGGCAAAGTTTTTTGATAATTTTTTTAATTCAAATTAAAAATATAATATTGTTAATAGGTGCAAAATCGACAAATTGTTTGCTTAATTCTATAAATTTGGTGATCAGAGACAATTTTTCATTTCTTTTTGTGAAAGCAACATTCTTTATTTCATAAATCTTTACTTAATTTCAAAAGAAAAGAACTATAAGAAGTTAAATCAAATTTATTATTGGAGAGAATTTACTAATGGCCGATTTCACCAATTCTATTTAAATACCAATCCATCATTTTTATCATTCTATATCAATTCATATTTAAATTTTTTCATATAATTTTATTTTTATTTAACATGAAAAGCGAATTCTAGTGTAGATTGATATTTAAATAAATTGGCGAAATTGACCATAAATGTCTTAAAAACCCAACACTCCGCAAGTTATTACAAACTGAAAAACATCTGATTGCTTTAAATAATAGGTGCGTTCGAAAACCCATAAGCTTTTATTTTTTTACTGGACTTTATTGCATTTTACTAAATTGCGTTCACGTACATAAAATACAGTAAATGAGAACTCAAATTGAGAGCACAAGGCGACAGTTCTTGACTGAGTATTTACAAATTTAGTAAAACAAAAAAAATTATTCAAAATGTAAACAAGCACACAAAGTGTGCAAAAAATTTATTTAGAAAAAGAAAAGTTTAAATATAAATGAAAAACAAAACAAAAAGTGAATAAATAATATTTATTAATTACAAGTGAATAAATATTTATTAATGTTTGGGCAGCATTTCTGTAAATGGCTCCTCAACGACTTTTAAACCTTCTTTTTTTTTGTTGTTTTAATTTTTTGGAGTTGTCAAAGTGTAAAGTATTTGGGTACTTTGTTTTGCACTTGCTTTTTAAGTACTCCACACAAAAAAAAAAAAAAAAAAAAAAAATTAATAAAAAATTCATGTACTTTCGAAAAAATTAAAAAACATACGAAAGATTACATTAAATAATTTAATTAGTATTGAACTGTTTATGGTTTTAATTCAACTTTTCATATTTTAAAATGGCTAAAAATGATTAAATTTATTTTTCATTAACCCGGAAATTTCCATACTTTCAGTAATGAACACAAACCTGATTTTTCTTTCTAAATAATATAAATACATCGAGTTTACACAACAAAAAAAGTCGAATTAAGAAAAGTGTTGCTAATTCCGATTTTATAGGGGTGTCACTTACAGGTGACACTGGGCATAATTTATTTCACATTTTTAACATTCGGCTAAGAAGGTGATCGCAATTAGCTTCGTTTTTAGTTTTAAAAAACAACAGCCAGTAGTTCATTCTGTGTAACATTGATTACTCTTTATATCCTTTGTAGCTGTTTGGCTGTTTGGTTGCTTGCTTCATTTACGTTCATTGCTTTTTCACTTCAAGCTTTTGAATTTCTTGTTGTTTTAGTTGTTTTTGAAATGTCTGTTTTTTTTATTTTTTTTCTGCTAAATTGCTAGAAGGAAAGAAATTGTATGAATTATGCATTTAGCTTCGTTTTGTCATTAATCTTAATTTAATTGAAAATAACGAAGAAGGAAATGAGCCAACTCATGCTTAAACCCACTTTGGCATCAGGTTTACACTCTCACACCTAAACGAAAAGGCAAAAACTAAATTTTTTCTATATTTAAATATTCACCCTACAGGATATAATCAATAACGACGTTTGTTAAAAATGAACGTATTTACAATGGAAGAAAGGAAGGATGTCAACAAAATAATTTTCCTTTTACACTGTAACATTATGGAAGAAATCCCAATGGTATCTTAAAAAAACATTACTCCAGATATATGTGGTTTTCATGTGTAACTGCTTATGTTCATTTTTTCGATTTTGAGATGTTGATGTCATATGGCATAAGTGCTCTTTACATGGTTTAAAAATTTCTGAAAAAAAGATGGACCAATTCCGATTTTTTGCCGCTATAACAAAGTTCAAAAAGTTTAATACCTTGTCTATAATTAGATCCAGAATGGGTTTTTTACGCAGCTGCCCATGAAAACCACAGATATATTTATTAACATTTAATAATCTTAACATTTGTAACATTTGCCGATTTTCAATTATTTTTGTAAATATTTGACTTTAAAAATAAGACAAAAATACAAGGTCACGATTTTTTTTAACCCTCTAAGGTTACTTTTCATTTGGTACATTAAAGTTAATCTTCGTCGAATAGATGAACTTCTTAAAAAAAAGTTTTACCGGAACAATTTTTAAAGTAAATAATCAAAAAAAGTTTTGTAGTTTAGCATTTTATTAATAAATTAAATTAAATAAGCCATAAAAAATAAATATTTTTCTTCTCTTTCAAAATTTGATACGAATTTTTACTAAGTTTTTTAAAATTTTTTGATTTTTTTTAAAGCTTTCGTCATCAGCTTACGTTGTTGAAAAAGAGCGTAATTTGAATACACATTAAAAAGTTATATGATAAAGTGTAAATGAGCTTCGACGAACAGTAACCATCCAGGGTTAAATTACTGTGCTGTTTTCACAACACAAGTGATTGAAGGTGTTATAATATTTATTTGAACAGCCATCAGTTTTTTGAGTGTTTTTCATATATATTTTACTATACGCTCAATCACACGTGTTGTGAAAACACCACATAAGTCAATTCTACAACACTCAAAAAACTGAGTGCTTCTCATATAAATTTTAGTTCACGTCCAATCCATTGTATTGTGAAAACAGCACATATTATTCCATCATGCAAAACAGAGAAAAATTGGTATCGTAATTCTCGAGCTTTTACAGTTTACTGTAATGGACCTGCCAAAACAATTTTTGAAAAACTAGAGACCAACGTCCCTGCCGATCTGCTAAAATTAGTAAGTTTTTATATTGAACATTGTGTAGATTGTTCTAGTGCGTATCTGAAATTAACTTTAAAATTTTAGATTTATCGAAAATTGGAACACGAAAAAAATCCAGAATGCTTAATGGGCTGCTGTAATAACTGGTCCATATGGCTTAACAAGCGTTAAAGTAAACGGTGAGTGGTGCAGAATTAGGCTTAATAACTTTTTGTGCCTGAATTGTAAGGCGTTAGTGATTCACGCAAATGGTTTTGACTACATAGGTGCTACATGTCACATACCATGTGATATAGTTGTGGAAAAGGTTTGCAGGAACACCTGCTGTATGGGCTTTATATCATGATGGATCTTGTCCACATCGGTGATAAATAATGCGTTTACTTACCTCCCACGAGAGCGTCAAGCACACCCAGGTGGTACTTTGAGTGCATAGTCGACCAAGATTTTACATTTCCCTCGTTTAGGAGCTTTCGGAAAAATCCTCAGTTGAGCAGCAACAGCACCTAGAGCTTATTCTCCCTCAGGGCGAACTCTTCTACTAGTGATAGCAATGAGTGATGAAATGAACGCTTTAGTGGTATTTTCTCAACATCCTTTTCGGGTAATAAACTTTAACTAAGACGTGATCCCCGGTAATTTCCTTTTTACGAAACTGCTTTTAAACACAATCTTCCTAAAGGACATTTTCCCGCAAAAAGCATTTAAGATGAGGTCTTAATCAATAATCAAATCAGTGCAGTGCCACCGGTGGCTACTGACTGCCACGGTTCCAGATACGTTCTCCAGGCAGCCGCGATCGCAAGAAATCGTGAAGATCTCTTGAGATCTGTCAATTTTCGATATTTGCTGAATCCCGATTATGTTTCGGAGGATGTAATACCCAATGGTGGAATATCCTTCAGATGTTTCCTGCATCCCCGAGGGTGAGACGTATATATATGTAATCCTTTAATTCCCTGTGGAACATAGGGCCGCAATGAGGGTGAGACGTGATACAAACAATTTACTGGGAGAAATATTTTGCAAGCGAATTATTTGGCGAAATATTCCTGTTAACTCGGCACATCGTGATTTGACGCCATTAGATGTTTTTCTCTGGGATGTGTAAAGTCCCAGATCTATGCAGATTAACTATCGAGCACATAAAAGCGAATATTTAACGCGTTATCAGCATGATTTACTGCAGAAGTTGGACTACACAGTTACGCCATCCACAAAGCAACCATATCACAAAAGTCTCCTTACAAAAGGGGATAGAACTTCTAAACTATGCAAGATAATTTAGTTTTTTTGAAATCGTTTTAAAGGTGAAAGTGCACCCTTTAAAATTATATACATATTGTGTTTTTTTAAGAAAAGGTCAAAGGTCATTTTTTGGGGTCTTGAGTGTAAAGGTCCATATCTGAAAAAGTATATTTTTTAAATTTCTTAAAAAAATATATGTCAAGTATTAGACCCTCTTCTACATTCGCAGAAAATTTTAAGGTGGACCCTCGATTGGTGTCAGAGTTTCAGACCAGAACGTGATCCTAAGTATGTTTTGTGTTCATATTCAACTAATTGTTTGTTTTGTACAAGCTGAAGTATATATGTGCACACTTTCTGTTTCGATTGTTTTACCAGTTTTTTTTTTAATAAATCAAAAATTTCGTAAATTTGTGCTATCATAAGGAAGATTTTCGATGCGATGCTGAATGGCACTTTTTCGCTACTAACCATGAGACCAGAACGTGATGCTAAGTATTTTTGTGTTCATACAACAAACCTTTTATGTTGGATTTTTAATATGACATTAAGGCTTATTATTCTAAATGTATTTCCCATGCGAATTATATATATTGTATTATTGAAGAAGACATTATAATTTTCATTTATTGTTTTATTACAAAATATTGAACAAAACATTAAAATAATTCAATTCATTTTTTTTAAATAATACTGTTTAAAGCTTTCAGTTGAAATTTGTAATGTTAATTTAAAATGTAGTACAAAAATAGCAAGAAGTGAACAAAACAATAATATAATTCAGGTAATTTTTTTGTATTAAATTTTTTATATATAATACTATTTAAAGCTTTTAATTGATAATTTGTGTTTTAAATTTTTAAAATTTATTACAAAAATTGTTTTAAAACCTTTTAACCTTTGGGTTAAATATAACATTTATTCAGACAGTAAAACATAAATAAGTAACGAACATTTTCAATTAAAAATACGCTATCATTTGAAAAATCTTTACGCTAAACTTATTTTCTCCTTCAGAAATTAAGCAATGATATTTCTGTGTACCTGTAATTGTGCGTAGCCCAAAAAAGCGTCATTATGGCCTTTTCCATGGCTAGTAGCGAAAAAGTACCATTCAATATCGTATCCAAATCTTTCTTATAATAGCACACATTTACAAAATTTTTTGATTAATTAAAAAAAAAACTGCAAAAACAATCGAAACAGAAAGTGTGCACATATATACTTCAGCTTGTACAAAACAAACAATCAGTTGAATATGAACACAAAACATACTTAGGATCACGTTCTGGTCTAAAACTCTGACACCAATCGAGGGTCAAACTTAAAATTTTCTGCGAATGTAGAAGAGGGTCTAATACTTGACATATATTTTTTTAAGAATTTTAAAAAATATACTTTTTCCGATATGGACCTTTACACTCAAGACCCCAAAAAATGACCTTTGACCTTTTCTTAAAAAAACACAATATGTATATAATTTTAAAGGGTGCACTTTCACCTTTAAAACGATACCAAAAAAACTAATTTATCTTGCATAGTTCAGAAGTTCTATCCTCTTTTGTATGGAGACTTTTGTGATTTTTTAACATTTTTCACATCTTTTATGACGTCATATTTCGGAAGCCGAAAGAATCTGGGGTCTGAAAATTTATGATTTGTTAAAGTCCAATAACATACAACAGTTGTGGTAAATTTCATTAAATTAAGAGGTGTTGTATCCGAACGGCATGATGGTTTGACATGTTTTCACTCGGTAGTTACATACAGTGATTTGTAACATCTGTGAGTGACAGGAAATTTGTTTCACAATTTTTTTACGTAAATACAACATCTAAATTTAACAAAATAGGTTTCTCTTTATAACTCCTTTTCTTTGAGACCATAAAAGTCACTAATAAATAAAATAATATAACTTTTAAAAGATTTTGAACTTTCTTCAACGTTAATTAAAAAAAAAATGGAATGTGTGTCAAAATGTATTACAAAAAGCAGAGAGAAACGGCCATAAATAAATTGTTAATAAGTTTCTTTGGCAACTCTTAGCGATTCTTTGCTTAAACGAATAGTAATTACACCCATACCAACAAAGGTAAGGACGATTGTGCGTTAGGGCTAATGTGTGTAACACATGGGCCTGAGACCCATTTTTTAGAAAGCCGATGGAATTAGAATCGCTTTCTGAATCAATGTAATTATTAAAATCTTGTGCGCAAAGTATAAATCGCACTTTTGGAACTACATGAAATTTCTTAAATTCGTTTAAAATATCATATCGACCAAACCTATTTAAAATGGTAGAAACCGATCTATAATTTCATATAGCCGCCATACAAAGTTCTTTTCAGAAAAGAGCCTTTGAGCCAATAAACCACCTTATTTTGTTGGTATGAAGATAAACGTTGTTCCAAAAATATTCCATTGTACTCGTAACCTAAATCATCTCACTAAATTTACTGGAATCAGCCCATTAACTATAGCCCCCATACAAAGATTACTCCCGAAAATAGCTTTTAATGTCATTTCTTAATTATTATTGTTGTTATTAATATGATAACTTCCAAAAAGCATGTCATGCTGTGCATGCACGTCTAGAATTTACCATAGGTCCCATGGAGTTCCCAGAAAGAACTTTAATATAGATCTTAACCTCATTTCATAGTTCTGTTTTGGCATGTTCATGATACCCAAGGTATCAAATTGTATACTCTAGAAAATTTCTGCGTTAATACTGCGTATCATTTGATCTGGCGTCACCTACTATACTACTGGCTTAGGAAAAAAAATCAGAGCAAAGTTTTGTATACCGAATAAAGGCTTCGGAAGGCAATACTGCCGTTCTTAGTGAAAAGGCAGAGTAGTGTAAAAATGAAAATCAGAGAAAACAGAAATTAAAATTTTGTATTTTTTAGGTCCGTTTTCACAACTTTCAGCTAGCTAAAGGAAGGATTTTATCAGCCGTATGAAAAGGGTTCCATTATTAGAACTTAACTTTAACCTACCAGTAGTGCGATGCACTAACTTTTTTTACGATAATCGTATCGTTAAAATAAATATAACGAAAATTTATCGAATTTGCTATTCAGTAACATTTTTAACGATATTCGCTGTTGATTAAAGTCAGCTGTTACTTTAAGCATTTTTTTTTTTTTTGTTATTTTAACGACAATAATTTACGTTGTGTTTATTTAATCGATAAAGTGTATTTTATGTTTTAAGTGAACAAAAACAAAATTCAAATGTAAAATTCACAAAATAAAATATAAAATCAGTAAATTAAGCACAATTTCATTTGTTTTTCCTTTTTTCACTTTTGTGCTTTTCGTTTGTTTTAACATTTTGTAGACAGAGATGTTACAAAAACTACAGCTGTTTACAATCGTTAAAAAGAAATTACAGAATCACACTATCGTTACTGCAAGCGAATATTTATGTCGACAAAAATTACGATTGTCGGATCGTTAAAAGTTAGTGAATCGCACCACTGGTAGGATAAACCTTCTATTTAATTATCGCTCACATTAGGTTAAAGCATATTTGAAATAATGGATCCGTTTCTATATGGCCGGTAAAATCCTTTCACAGTAAGTCGTGAAAACGGTTCTTAATGTATTTTTTAATATTTGACAAACTTTAAAGATAGCTCTTTCTTTCAAATATCCTTTTTAATGATTTATTTTACAATAAATTTGTTAGAAGATAATTGTATTATTCAATTAAAAAACTGTTAAGTGAAGTTCGATCCAGCTAACGTTTTGCAAAAGCAAACAGTTTTTTAATTAAACTAGTGGTTGCGTCTAGGACGTCAAATATTTAATGGGAAGGAACTTAGCTTAAGACTAGCATCTTGCATCTTAATAGAGTATCGAATAAATGTGTACTCAAAAATCACCTGTTGTTATATAAATTTTTTCTCTCTTTGTGTTCGCGTTGAAATCAGAGAACAGTGAAATTTAAATTTTGTATTTGGTTATGTATTTTTTAAGATTTGAAAAACTTTAACCCTTAATTTCAAATATCATTTTTAATAATTTATTTTACAATAAATTAGTAAAAAATTATTATAAGAATTTATTGGAATCAAAATTTAAAAAATGCAGTGAATTTAATTGCCTTTTTCCTAAGCACGGCAGTATACTTTCTTAATACGAGTGGCTCAGAATGAGCTTTATGTTTTAAAATTTTTCTACTAATGTGATTAATTCTGTAAGTGATGACCATTTTCTGCCTCGCACATACGAGTTCTTTTTTAAATATGTTCCATAACTTTTCGCAAAATTTTGGGTGTAATTATTTTTCTTCGATTGTATAGTTATTATGGCGGGTCGATTTAAAAATCACCCAAGTGACAAGGAAAATCGTATTCTAGGTATCAAAATAAGAAACTTTGCCCAAGGAACTATACCAAAGTCAAATTTTTAAAAATTCCATTTTGATCCATTTAAAGTGCCCCCAATCGAGTCTAAATGTATGACCGACCCCCACTAACTTTAGAGGGCCGACCCACCCTTGTCACTTGGGCGATTTTTAAATCGACGCGCCCTAGTGTACATATTTGTTATCAATTTTTTTAAAGAAAAATCTGCAAGGAAAACATTTGTCAAGTCACTTGGTTACGTATGAGTATTATTTAATTCCAATTTATTAATATGCATACGCCATGTGGTACAACTAATAAATCAAACTTTTACGCCCTTATCATGTAAAACGCAACGCAACGCCAAATAATTACATTGAAAGCACAAATAATGTCCTAAATACTTTGTAATTTTGTTGTTGCTTCCTACAGAAATTCACATTGCGTTTTAAAATTTCAAACGCTGCATAGCTTGTGGCGTTGAAAAATTTAAAACGGTACATGAATTTCTGTAGAAAGCAACAACAAAATTACAAAATAATTATGACATTGTTTTTGCTTTTAATGTAATTCTTTGGCGTTGCGTTTTACATGATTAAGGCCTTAAAATCAATAACCGAAAAAATAAGACTTTTTGTAAAAGTAGGGCTTTTTCTGAAGAATGTCATGTAAAATGAGGCTTTTTTCTAAAATTCTTGGCTTGTTGTAGAATAGAGAGACTTATTGTAAAAAAAATTTTTTTTTATAATTTCTCTAACTTTTTTGAAAAATGTGCTGAGGACTTCTAAAAAGTAAAATTTTTTAGGAAATAGTCACTTTTGATGAAAAAAAAATTTAAGTTTTTGTGAAAAAAGACACTTTTAATGAACAAAAAGTGATAGCGGTACGTATGTTGAATCATCGGGATGCATTGTTGGCATTGATGAAATAACCGTTGCTCCTGGTTCTTCATTTTCCATCAGAAATGTATCGACTGTTAGTCTTCGTGCATAAGCTCTTTGAGGCATTGAATTATTTTCACAATAAGTTACATTTTGATCCCTAGAAAACGATTTTTCTTGTCACTTAGGCGTCTCTACAAATCGACCCTCCCTAATAGTTATTCATAATTAATACCCAAAGTCTTCTTCACAAAATACTTCAAAAAATAAAAAAACATAAAATTAATTAAAAAAAAGTTATAGAGAATTCAAAACGTATAGCTCACTATGCACCACCCTGTATTTTACACACCCAAGACAAGTCATTTTTATAATAATAATCAGTCGGGTACAATTATTTTTGTTCGTTTTTCGATTATATGGTTATTCATAATTAGTTCCACAAGCCTTCTTCACAAAATGCTGAAAAAACAAAGAAAACTATAATAGTTAAAAAAAGTTATAAAGAACTCAAACATTATATCGTCACCTTAAATGCAAACGGACGTAAGTACATTTTTATTGTTTTTACAGGAGAAGAAAAAAACTTTACAAAATCAATAACAACAAAGTGTCCTTTCGTTTGAATTTCTTTAATCAAGTCGCCATTTGTGATCGCTGGCATTTGTTGAATAAAAAGAACAAAAATAAATCAAAAACTCTATTTCAAACTTCTTGTATAATTACGTCCGTTTGCATTTAAGGTGATTATATGAAGCATATTCTGCGCCACCAGTACAACTACTCTTCACTTGTTGGGTTCTAAGATACTTACCGTGGACTAAAATGAACAATATTTTGATCATGAGTTATCTAATTTGATTTATTTTCTAAAGTTACTGTATCTTAAATGTTAACGCTTTAAAAATTCATATAGAAGAAAATTCATTTAGAAGAGAGGTAAAGGAGCTTTGCATTAACAAAAAAAAGTTCAGGTAAAATTGGTGGAAAATACTTTAGCTATATTGTGCATGAATATTTCGATAAAAGACGTCAAAGAATTATTTCACAGTGCAACACACAAAATTTGTTCGTAGAACTTGTCGAAACTAACAAAATCCCATTTGGGTTGTCGGATTTTATGGCCTCATGTATACTTTGGCTAAAACATGATTTTTCCGAAGAACATGCAATTTTTCAGACGGCTGTATTAAGGAAACCCACTGAAATTTTGTTTTCCTGTATTCGGCTTAACAGTAATAGGGACAGATTTAAAATTATGGGTAACAGGTCTGTCAAAGTATTTAGAATATTATTCTCCGGGAGGGAAAAATTGTACCCTACATGACGTGTCGTCTTGTCATGGTTTAAGTGACTCTATTTTCTTGTTAACTTATTAAAAACGTTTGATTATTTTCCTTTTTTTTTTGTTTGCATACTCTACGATATTTGAATAGGCATGATGAGTATGTTATATGATTACGCGCGTAACATATATGGTAGCAATAGACTAAGCGAAAAAAAGTGTAGTGCCTAAAAATTGCTAAAATGTCGAATAATTTTCAAATAAGAATTGTTCAATAATTTAAAGTAATTTTTATTTTTGTTACTTTTTTATTTGTTAAATTTTTTAATTTCTCAAATTTGCTATTATTCGACCATTCAAATTTTAAATAAATAAAAATTATCAAGGCCTCGAGCTTGATTAATTTTTATTTTTCATTTCTTTTAATAAAATACCCGAAAACGGGTATTAGAAAAACTTTGAATAATCGATCTGCCTATTACTTACGAGTATAAAAATATAATATTTAATTTGCACCAGAATCCATTAACCCTTTCAGGGTCAAAAATAATTTTTGGCGAGATAAATAGCTGAAAAGCCGGGAAAAATAATAGTTTTTGCCTCATGCAGCTTCCTTGGTTTTTAGGGAATACCGAATATATTCAAAATTTACCTTCAAATGTCCACAAAAGAACCTACAATTTATTTTTGCAGTATTTTTTTTCAAGAAAATACTTATTTACTTACGCATGTATAAATACTTAAATTTTTTTAATATCGCCTGATCTCCGAAATTATTATTTTTTTTTTTCTTCCTAAATCTAAGATTTTTACAAATTTCCTGACTTGGGTACGACAATGCACTCAATAATAAGAAAAGAAAGTCAATGTCCACTATAATAACAATTTAAAATATCAAAAGTGTCCCTCTTTCAGATAAAACAAAAAAATATAATTAACTGTACATTTTTATAAAGTAAAAGTGGGTAGAAAGAGAGTACAACGCAATGTCGTATATATTCGACAAAAACACTGAAAGGGTTAAAGAATGGATATTCTTGCTCAATTGCACAATGCTTAACATCAGTATATTAGTGATCCTTAAAGTAAGGAACTTGTAAAAACTGAAAATTGTAACAAAGAGAAAAAAAAACATTAAATTAAAAACATTAATTAGTTCTCCTGAATCCTTTGTTTTATTTGTTAGATTATTTAAATTGTTACGGTATGTTCAGACAAATAGTTGACGAAAAAATACAAAAAAAGTATGACCAGCAAATTAATCAAACTTTAGCTTTAATTTTTACAATTTGTATTGACTACCGTATCTTTATTTGTAAGAAGATATTTGTATTAGTCAATTAAAAAACTGTAAAATGGTGTTCGATTCAGCAAACAGTTTTTTAATAAAACTAGTGGTTACGTCTAGGAAGTCCAATATTTAATAGGCTTAAACGTAGCTTAAGATTGGCATTTTGCATCTTATTAGAATAAATTTCCCTAAGTACGTCATAGTGTACTCAAAAGTCGACTTTTGTTATATATAAATTGTTCAACTTCTTTTTAAAAATCTCCCTTTTTGTCTTCGCTTTGAGATGTTTAGTAAAACCAATAACTTAGCTCAAACAGAAGAAGAAGAACAAAACAGGAAAGCAAAAGGGAAAAAAGCTGAGTAAAACTAGCATGTGTTTGAATATGTGCGTGATAGGAAATTATAATTTTTACAATGAATAATTATTTTGAAATTATGTACAATAATAATTTATAGTTTAACTTTAACCTTCCGCAATAGAGTCGAGTAGTCTAAAAACAAAACAATGCATGTAACACGTTAATAACAGAGTCAAACATTCATTCAGAACAGTAACTAATATATGCGTGTGTGTATCTGTGTGTGGGAAGGTGTGCATCAGAGTGTATAACTAATTATAATTATTAAAACTATAATTTTGAAATTTTCAAAGTATTTTGTATGGAATTTTTTCTGCTTTACCTATTTATGTTAAGTGTTCCTAAGTTAATATAATGGATAGATAGTTACAGTGATGTTACAAATATCAACTTTTTCTCGAATACGAATACGAATATCTGCGTTAACATTTGCCGATTACCAAAATACAATCTGCAACTTTGCCCCAACCGATATTTAAAATTTATTGGAAATATAATATCTCATTTGCCTCGATAACAGTAAATTTAAAAAAAAAAAACTGTCACACTTCCATATGGGCCTTAATAAAGGGTAATTTTTTAACCGTAGTTTTTTTAAAAATCTAATAAAACACCGAAATTTGCATCATATATTCAACATTTTTATTGAAATCGATAAACTGGTCTTTGCCATTTATTTTTTAAAAATAACTTCATGTAAATGTTGCCCGCGGCTCCGGTTCAAATGGTCCATTCGTAAGGTCCAATTTTGTACCACTTTTTCGAGCATTTCGGCCTGTATTCCATGAATAACACGTGTTATGTTATACTCTAAGGCTTCAATCGTGTTTGGCTTGTCCACATAGACCAACGACTTCACATAACCCCACAAGAAATAGTCAAGAGGCGTCAAATCCCATGATCTTGGCGGCCAACTCACAGGGCCATTTTGAGAGATAAACTGCTAACATAATTCATCCTTCAGTATGTCCATTGTTTCACGAGCTGTGTGGCACCGTCTTGTTGAAACCACATATTAACTAAGTCCAACTCAGCCAATTGGGGCAAAAAAAAAGTCGCTCAATATCGTTCGCCGTTGACGGTAACGTTTTTCCACGGTTCTCTTTGAAGAAAAAAGCATCGGCCCTTTTTTCCACCACCAGCCCATAAATCACACCAAACTGTCGTTTTTTCGGGATGAATCGGTAACTCTTGTACGACATGTGTCTGTTCTTCACCCCAGATGCGGCAGTTTTGCTAGTTTACGTATTCATTTAGCCAGAAATGAGCCTCATCGCTAAACACAATTTTTCGATAAAACAGTGGATTTCCATCGAGCGAATTTTTATAATAAATTTCAACGATTTGCCGTCGTTGCTCGTTTGTGAGTTTTTCCATGATGAAATGGCAGAGTATACCTATACACTTTTCCCTTTCACAGCTGTAGTTTGACACAATTACCAACCAGTGCTGCCAGCCCGAAAAACTTAATTCATAAAAAATCACCCTTTATAAACTAGAATGAAATTTTTTTAAATAGCTTTAATTTTATAACTATTAGAAGCGAAGTCAACATTTTAAAGAAAAGAAATCTTTGGCTCGGTAAAAATGGCTGTCCCCAAATTGGGCAATTTTATACGTGAAATTTTTAAAACATTCTTTTTCGATGCAGAGTGATTTGATGCATTTTTTACATTGCTAACGGTCTTTACTGTAGCAAAAACGGCTTGCTCGTTTTTGGGGGGATGTGGCCTAAGTTATACCTGATACCAGTGATGAAGGCTTGTAGCACCTTTCATAATCTTTTTCTCCCTCTGAATATCTAAGATAACTTTTGCAAATGCTTCGGTGAAAGTGGAGCTGGTCCATATTATCTCTGCCAGTCAAGAGATGAAGCCGCCAAGCATTAAGGCCTTCTGCGAATTGCATCACTGCGTTGCATCTGATGCGCAGCACTGCAAATCTCAGCTGTTTAAAACTACTTAATAACAACAGATGATGCGGAAACTTAAAGCACGCATCACATAAATGGCTGATGCATATTGTGTCCAAAATTTAATCAAACCCACACTTATACCTACATTTATTTTGATTCTTTGGTCAACCAGAAGTTCATATTTTAATTTAACATGTATTTGGAATAATTTCTCGGATTATAAGTCAAGAAACAGGAAAAAATTAACTTTTAAAGATATGGAATAATATATACGCAACAGACAAGCATTAGCATCAGTTGATTTGCATGAGCATCGCAAACTAACCACATATGCGCATTAGATGAAGCGAAGTGATTCATTTCGGAACAGGTCCATAGCCACAGAGAAATCCAGCGTATAGGTTACCTCCTTTTTTTTAGCACGGACAGATTGGTCAGCTGCAACAGATTGGTCTGCTTTGTTTTAGTTCTGGAAGACAAGAGGAATACTCACGTCTACGTTTTTTTGCAGCTGCATCTTTTCATCTTACCGAGTGGATAAACAGAATCTTAGCTTGTACAAACGGTACATAAACTATTGTCAAGCCATCGCAAGAACAAGATTTGATTGACTGTATCAAATCCGTGTTCAAATTCAGCACGGTCTTTCTTTTTGATATTCCTGGCATAACACAGTAGGCATTTCTTTGTTCTATTTTCCCTCACGGTACCAGTAGCATGATAACTGGCTTCACTAATAAATCTCGCAGCATTGCTTGACAAATAAAACAGTTGTCGAATTATAGGGTATGCTCATGTGGTCCAAAATTTGCTTTATTAAACAAAATCTTGACCTTTTTCGATCCTTATTTCTCATTTCTCTATTCTCCTGCCGAACTCCCTAAGTATAAGCCAAATCAGCAAGAGATTGTAATTTAAACATCTTATTGAGGTATCGGGAAACAAACTGGTTTTCATAGAAATGTAAAAAAAACATAGTTCCAGGATCATATAGATGACACTAACAAAAAGTTAACAACATATTAACTTGTGAACTCTAACTTTTTTGCATCACAGAAAATGCATTTTACCAATTAAAAAAATGATTTAAAAAGTATTTCAATTTAATTAATGTGATAATTGAATCAATTATTTTCTTAGTTTAAAGAAAATTAATAGCCTATTTCCAATGTGCGAAAGAATTCTTTCGTATACGAAAGAAAGAATTCTTTCACACATCGGAAATAGGCTATAAAAATATAATTTTGATTTAATTAATATTTAAGTTGTTTTGAAATAAATTTTTATTACAATCTTAATTAAATACCAAAAAATGAAGGGTCCGCCAAAAAACTTTTTTTTTTTGAAAATGCAATAAAAAAAAACTACTGAATATTTTCTCAACCTTTTTTTTTTTTTATTTGAAAGTACAATCCTTCCGGTTAATAATGGAAAATAATTTCATTCAAATGACGTCATACCAATGTCTTTATGCAAAATTCGTCTCAAAGATGTCTCCGAAATGTTCAATTGTTGAGAACGACGGTGAATTGACTTTCTGCCACAGCAGCAATATTCTTGGGTGTACGCTTTGGTTTATCGATGAGGATGCCAGTTCCTTTCACTTTTTTCACAAGATAACGAACATACGGAGCTGACGGTGCTTCTCTTCTTCCAAAATCCGTATGCAATTTTCGCACACATTCTGCAACATTACCATGATTTTCAAAGTAATGTCGCAATATTTCCCAGCGTTGTTCAAGCGTATACACAACCATATTCGTTCAGCGGAAGGATAAAACTAATTATCTGTCAAATCAGACATGAGCTAAGTGTTATTCACGAAATAAGCACTAGTTGAAAAAAAAACGTTAGATGGCGGACACAAAAAAAAACGTTAGATGGCGGACCCTTTATATAAATTGAAACAATTGTAAACAAAAATGTAATATCACAGTAGACTTTTTAATTGTTTTGATCACAGACTTATTTCAACTAAATTTATAATATGGTGCAATTTGCATTAGTTTTATCACAGTCTTATTTAGTGTTTACTGCAATTCTTGATCTTTGTTGCATCCTTAAGCTTTCTAACGTAAACCTTTTGCCTTAGCTCTTCTCTTTGTCCAAAATGCGTACTCTCTTAAAACTAGGTATGTTTCCACTATCAAAACAATGTTGTTAATCATTTAATCTTTTAGAATTGTTGTTGGGAATTGTCAATATTTAATTAAATAAATTAACACATTGTCTGAAATGGCAAAGTTTTTTTGATAATTTTTGTAAATAAAATTAAAAATATCATTTATTGAAAAAAAATATTCACAATTTTACAATTTTTAGTAATCAATATCTATAATAATTTTGGTAATAGGTGAAAGTATCAACAACTTAATTGCTTGATATCATGAATTTGGTATAAATTTGGTGATAAAATTGGTGAAATTTTTAATTGTTTCTGTGATGAGGGGGAAAGGTTTTTTTTTTATAAAAATGATTAAAAATTAATATTTTTGGCTTAATTTAATACATCTTTTTCACTTTGAGGGTTTTTTTGGAACACATTAACAAAATATTCTCGAAATATTCACTTTAATTTATCGAAGACGAATGTCCTGATATAAGCCAATATTCGGCGATACGAATAAGAAAATCCGTAACATCACAAGTACGTAACATAATAAATATTTCAATTGTTAAGTTTGTAGGAATATTTTTTTGTATGTGACTGAGTTGTACTATATTTAAACAATTTGTCAATTAATTAATTTTCACAGTCAGTTGAAAATAATTTATGACTGCTTACCTATAGTTACACAATAACCCTGCAAGCATTTCTAAATATAAAAAATAAGAATTATTTAAAAAGTTACTCCTTTAAGCAAAAACTAATCACTATCGAATTCTTATCTTAACAATAAGAAACTAATAAGTAGTTTTATTGAGAAAGCTTAAAAATCTGGACTTCGTGGTTATTTTTATATGTACATATTTTTTAATACCCTCCACTACCACCAGTAGTGGTGAATGAGAGTATACTAAGTTTATCATTCCGTGTGAAACTTTTTTATTATGCACCTCATAAAGTATATGTATTCTGGCACCTTGAGTAATTCTAAGTCGATTTAGCCATGTCCGTCTATCCGTCTGTTGAAATCACGCTCACTTTCGAAAGACTACAAACAAAAAACAAATTGCTTGTAGTTACCAGGGTAGGAAAAAATTCTACTCGCGAGCACAATTCGAGTCAACTCTCTCATTTTAAAATTTGTGCTCGCGAGTTTTATTTTTAAACTCGCGAGCACAAATTTTTTACGAGTCATAAGATTTTTGTGCTCGACTCGTAAGCAGATAACAACTCGTTTTAAAATTTGTGCTTACGAGTTTTATTTTTCAACTCGTAAGTACAAATTTTATGCGAGCAGAAAACGAGCGCATACGAGTTGAAATCGAGCAACTCGTTTAAAAAAATTAATGTTTGCTTGTGCGAAGTAAAAATATACATACATATGAATTTTTAGAAACGAAGGGCAGGCAAATGTGTAGGAAGGGGTTATAAAAACATATGCACACATATGAATGCTGGGCATAACCATGTTGATAAGAATGTATGTGTGTTTGTATGTATAAATGTTTTCTTGTTTAAAAATATGTAAACCTGCAAAATGTTTAATGATGTGTAATAAAATGTATGCGTTCTTAAATGACTTAAATAAAAGTGTTTGAGATTGGTAACATATTATTTTCATAAAAGCTGCCTTTAATAATTATAAATAAAATAAACATTTGTCAATCGATTTTCATGGTTTATGGCTCATTTTATTCGTAATATATCTGGCTTTCTGATAAATAATAAAAAAAATTGTTCTAAATTTGTTAACAAATTTTTGAAAACAAAAAATAGTACTAATTTTGCTTGAAAAAAAAAGTTTATCGCCACTAATTTCTGAAAATGTCCGAAACAGTGGAAAATATAAAAAATGTTATTCGTTTGACTTAAAGGAAATATTATTAATAATCATTTGTTGGTGTTTTTATAAAAATCGGCCCTTATTTCGGGCGGAATATAAGTCAAGCCCATAAAAAAATTTGAAACTGCAAACGGATTTAAATTAACCGCTTCAAAATCTTTATATTTTATATGTTTTTATTTAAAGACTTACATTTGTTTTTGAAGACCAGTGTTATAAATGAATTAAGAGTTTTTTAGGGTAGCAAAAGCCATCACATAATTGTCTTGTGACAACCAAATTAGTTGATTCTTATAGAAAACATCAGCAGGTAGTAAACAATCACGACTATTTATAGAAAATGTGATCATTGATATGTTTGTTTGATCCCTAGTGAGTGTTTAAATGTCAGTGCAATGGGTCTGAAAAACTTATTATATTAATGTTTATGTTAAAATGGCTGGCAAGACGTGTGGGAAAGGGTTGTAAAAGTGATGTTTGTACTAAAAAAATGCACACAAGCGAATGCTGCTCATAAACAGGTAGATAAGTGTGATTTAAAATATATGTGCAATACGTATAAATGTTAAATTTTGAATGATGTGTAATAAAATGTATGCGTTCATTAGTGACTTACATAGAAGTGTTTACGATTCATAGGAAATTAATGAACTGCCTTTTTTATATTTTCGAAACGTATAACATGATTGCATTCTTTTAAACGAATCCTTTTCTTTGCTATTTCTTCTTCATGGTTAGTTATACTTGTCACAACGTAATATTTGCTGTATCAATAAATACCTTTTCCCACCTTACTTCTGATCCATTTGCTAATGCTGTGTTGTGTTTCGATGAAATATTCATACATACACACATTTATCCACACATACAAACAAATAAACAGGAAAAATATATTTTTAGTTAAAAAAAATTCATACGCAAAAATAAAACTCGCGAACAATTCTTTTTAGCTCGACTCGCGAGTTGAGTTTTATTTTTGACTCTTAAAATTTGAATTCTTTTCGCGAGCAATATTTTTCAACTCGCAAAAATAAAACTCGCTCGCGAGTTTTATTTTTTAAACTCGCGAGCAGTAAAGAATAATTCTTTTCAATGTTGAAAATAAAACTCGCTCGAATTGGACTCGCTCGCGAGCGAGTTTAATTCGAGCACTCTCCGTACTCTGGTAGTTACCCTTAGCAGTTTGGTATTGAAATCCCGCAAAATTGATTCAGTAGCATCAGAGCTATGAATCAAAATGTGGAACCACCACCCTAAAAAGTAGATAATTTTGTTACAAAAACTAACATAAATGGTGGAATAATACACGGAATGATATGAAATGCTGCACAAATTCTTTTTATATGACTGATAATCATAGCTTTACATTTCATGAAGATCGGTCTATAATTTACCCTGGGCCCCATATAAGCCCTGCTCCCGGAAAGGAGATTAGTACGCCTACATTGGTATTAAGTAATGCCATCATAATAAATTTTGGCATGTAACAGTTTTCTAACACTGGTAAATTTCGTGATGATCGTCCATAAATTACCATAGGCCCCCCATATAAAGCTTGCTCTCAGAAAACAGTTTAGTACGTCTAAAACCGTAATAAATAATACTATCGCAATGAAATTAAGTACGTCACAGTTTTATAGGCCAATAAATCGCACTGCCGAATTTCATAAAGATCGGACTATAATTTTCCCTTGGACTCATATAAACCCTGCTCCTAGAAAACAGTTTAGTACGCCAAACTCTGTTATATACATAGATATCATAATAAAATTTGATGCGTCTCAATTTTATAGGACTAGAAATCACACTGGCAACTTTCGTGAAGATCATTCCATAATTTACAATAGTCCCCATATAAACCCTACTCTCCGAAAACAGTTTAGTACGCCTAAGACTAATAAATAATGCTATCATAATAAAATTTAGGCCCTAATCATGTACAACGCAGCGCAACGCCACAGAACTAACGCAACGCCAAAGAATAACATTGAAAGCACAAACAATGTCATAAATATTTTGTAATTTTGTTGTTGCTTTCTACAGAAATTCACATTGCGTTTTAAAATTTCAAACGCTCCATTGCTTGAGTCGTTGAAAATTTTAAAACGGTACATGAATTTCTGTTGAAAGCAACAACAAAATTACAAAATATTTATGACATTGTTTGTGCTTTCAATGTTATTGTTTGGCGTTGCGCTGCTTTGTACATGATTAGGGCCTTAATACTTCACAGTTTTATAGGACTAGAAATCAGACTAAAAAACTTCGTGGTGATTGGTTCATAATTTACCATAGGCCCCATATAAAGCCTACTCTAGAAAATTAACTAGAAACGCCAAAACCGTATCAGATATAGATATTGCTGTAAAAGTTGTTCCAACTTAGCTTTATATGGCCATAAAAATGTCATGCAATTTTGTTATATAAGGTCCATAATTTACCTTAGATCTCATATTAGGCAGCCTTATGAAATTTACTGTAAATTGTTAAAATAATTTAACTTCTGTATTGAAATTTATTCTAATCTATGTTTTTTAATACCAAAAATCACTCTACAGAATTTTGGGATGATTGATCCATAATTTACCATGGGTCCAATATAAAACCTTCTCCTGAAAATTATTTTAATTCGGCTAAAACTATTACGAATCATGATATTTTACCCAAACTAAATCAAATTTCTAAAAGGAAAAGCATAAACCTTTCCGATTGTCGGTTGACAATTTAATATAGGTCTAAACTAAACATCTGCATGAAACTTAATAATGATGTTCATGAAACTTTAATTATGATTTTGTATTTGCCTCGTTCTTATTCAATAAAATGAATAACTACAAAATGAAAGCAACAAACACACAAAATTTAAGAGACGAGTAAGATGCAGTTTTTTTGTGCACTTAAACAAGAGAATATGAATACTAACAGCCACTGAATAAATGTCGAATAAGTTCATGGAAAAACACATTTATTTTAAAGTCAGTATTGCCAGTTGAAAGAAATGAAAAATATTAGGAAAGATAAAAAAAAAACAAAAATAACCATGAAGGGGTAAAACAACAAGATAAGGAAGTACATTAATATTAAAAAAAATACAAATTTGACTTTGTTTTCAATGTAAATTAATTGTTTTTAATGTAAATTTTTAAACATCAAAAAATTTTCATTTTATTTTCAAAAACATTTTTAGCAATGTGTTTTGCTTGGAAGTACATAAAAAAGATGTTAGGAAAACAAATTTAAATTTAACATAAAAAATGCTTTACAAATTACATATATTATTGTAAAGGTAACAAAAAAGAAAAAATTACATAAATTTTCTAAGTGGCAACATTGCTATTGAGTATTTATATAAAAAATGAAGTGAGTGAAAACTGTAAAACAAAAGTCGTTTCATTGAATAAAGTCTTTGTGTTTGCCATATGAAATGAAATGTGTTTGCTAGTAGCATGAATAAAACAACAGTTTGTTCAGTGGTCTGAATATTATTTGAATACGAACTTTATTGAATAAATATTTCAGTATATTTATGAATGAAGTTATTCCTGCAGCCCTTTAGTTTAAGCCGCAAACGTCCGATTTTATAAAGATAAATTAATAATATTTATATATCATGTAGAGCCCACTCCTGAAATATTCGAAATACCGGTGAAGGGTATACAAGATTCGGCACAGCCGAATATAGCACTATAACTTGTTTTTTTTCTTGGATTTGACTGTTCCTAAAAAAATATATGTCCAAGTTATCGTAAGGTTAGGTTAGGTTAGGTTAGGTTAAATGGGTAGCCGTCACGAAGACGACTCACTTGGGTCCTTATAGTGGTCCCTTTGTGATACCCCCAGCCAGTGACAAGGGTCAGCCAGTATCCACCAGACTATTCCCCAGAGGTCACCGCAGTCTCGAACCACCCCGATTCCCTGCAGAACAGGTAGATCGATTTCAGTCCCGCATTGGACAAATCGTCCAGACATGGCAATTCCGGTCTCCCAAAATGCCTCAACCTAGCGCCCGCCAGTCCGGGGCATTGGCAGAGGAAGTGAAACACCGTCTCCTCCTCCTCCACATCATGACAACTCCTGCAGTAGTCATTGTACGCAAGACCCATCCTCCTAGCATGAGTCCCTATCGCCCAGTGACCCGTGATGACCGACATCACTGTCCTTATCCGATCCCTGCCGAGACCGAGTAGTACGCGCGTTCTCGCCGCGTCATAGCCAGGCCATAGAGTCCTGGCCATCAAACAGGTATGCTCGCCCTGCCATCTCTCCTGAGCCCTTCTGTACGATTCCCGTCTGATGAGAGTCCTGCAGCGGGCCATTGAAGTGCCAATCAGGCCGTCGACGAACATGTCGTCCAAGAGACAGCCTTGTTTGGCTAGACTGTCCGCAGTATGGTTGCCCAGGAGCCCACTGTGTCCTGGTACCCATGCCAGCGTTACACTGGAATGTTTCGCGATCTCATTTAGAGACATCCGGCATTCCACTGTTAACATAGATGTCGTAAAGACACCAGCCAGAGCTGCAATGGCAGCCTTGCTGTCCGTAAATATACATATATCCCTCGATATACGATAGTACCTCAGCCAGTTTGCCGCCCGCCTTATGGCAGAAATTTCCGCCTGCAGCACACTACTGCCATCTGGCAGCCTAAAAGAGACCCTGATGTCCAATTCCTCGATGAAGAAACCTCCACCCACTCTGTCGCCCATCCTGGAACCATCGGTGTAGACCCGCAGGGTCGGCTCCAAAGATCGCGTGTTATCGAGCAGCTCATCATAGTTGCCATGATGAACCGCGAACAAAGCACCGAAAAAGGGTTCCGGAGTGCAATAGTCCAGCCCCGCCAGGTCCTGAGACGCGCGAAGCGTGACCCTGGCATGACCATGGTTCCGCGAAGACCATAGGCTCACCGCCCCCAGTCTCATAGCGGAAGTCAAGGCCTTTTGTTCGGCCATGATATCAATCGGCAACCAGTCTAACATAGTAAACAGTGCCTTTGTCGGTGTCGAGCGGAGTGATCCCGTGATCATCAGCGCAGCCAACCTATATACTTTCCCAAGCATCCTGCAGTACCGTCCCCTTTCCATGGCAGGCCACCACACTATGACCCCATAGAAGAGAATCGGTTTTACCACCGCTTCAAAGATCCATTCGACACCCTTGGGGCCCAGGCCCCAGCTCCTGCCCAAGGATCTCTTGCAGGTGTATAAGGCCACCATAGCCCTATCAACCCTCGTCTGAACGTTGAGTTCCCATGATAGTTTGCTATCGAGAATTACGCCCAAATATTTGGCACTGTTCGAGAGCTTCAGCTCCGTGCCGTTCAGCCTAGGAAGCCTAAAGTTGCCAACCTTGTACTTCCTGGTAAAGAGTACCAACTCAGTTTTCCGTGGATTGACACCAAGTCCACAGGAAATGCTCCAAGAGCTTAGAATCCGCAATGCAGATTCCATACAATGGGACAGTGTGTCCAGGTGTTTACCCGCGACCGCCACCGCCACGTCATCCGCATACGCGACGGTTCTTATCCCCAATCTGTCGAACCGGCACAGCAAAGTGTTCACCGTCAGGTTCCACAGTAGAGGGGACAGAACCCCACCTTGCGGGGTGCCCCTGTGCACAAATCTGCAAACATCGGTAGCACCCATCGTGGATTCAATGATCCTATTATCGAGTAGATTACCAATAAATCCACAAATTGCATCGTCAACCCCAACCTCTCTCATCGACTCCAAGATGGAGTTGGGTTTGACATTATTGAAAGCTCCCTCAATGTCCAGAAAGGCCACAAGTGAGTATTCCCGAAATTCAAGGGATTTCTCAATGTAGCCGACCAGTGAGTGGAGCGCCGTCTCCACAGACTTGCCCTTGGTGTAGGCATGCTGCGATGAAGAGAGCAAATGTCTGAAATAGACATCCTCAGATGAATATCAATGACCCTTTCCAGGGTCTTGAGAAGAAATGACGACAGGCTGATTGGCCTGTAGTCCTTAGGTCCGGTGTGGGATGTTTTACCCCCCTTTGGAATGAAAACAACCCTACATCTAGTCCATCGGATGGGAACGTACGAGAATCTAATACATTCCGTATAGATAGCGGACAGCCAAGGAATCAGAAGCCCCGCGTTCTTTTGAAGGTCGGCCGGAATAATACCGTCCGGACCAGGAGCCTTAAAGGAGTCGAAGCTCCTTATCGCCCAATTGAGCCTATCATAGCACAGAGAAATGGACACTGGTCCAGGCTCTGATAAGCAGTTGATCTTCCGTGGTGTTGGAAGGGAATTGCCAGGAAAGTGCGTGTCAATTAACACCTCCAGCGTCTCCTGACTATTCGTAGTCCAGCTACCATCAGCTTTCTGAATGTAGCTAGGGACAGCCGGGCAAGAAGCCATTATTTTGCGCAACCGGTTTGTCTCAGAGGATCCTTCCACGCCACTGCAGAAGTTCCTCCAGGCATTCCGTTTCGCCGATCTAAGTTATCGTAAACATTTTTAAAATTTTAAAAGATTGTTACGTTTGTAATTAATAATAGAAAATTGTAAATTTGATTATTTTTACAAAGTTTGCCCCCCTGTCCAGGCTCTTGAGCGGGCGGGTAAAGTTTAAAAGGCTGAATAATTGAAATAGATATGATTATTATAATATGTAAAAAAAAAAATCAACAAGATGTGACATTTTTTGAAATAATAAACTAAGAGTTTTTAAATTCAACATTTTCGGTCATTGCTTTATGTAGGCTGCATGTCGATATCGATACAAAAACTGCTTAGGGTCCTCATTAGTTGTCACTTTCCATTGCCTCTCTGTGTCTTAAACAAAAAATTACAGATTTTTCATATCACAACAAACTAATACATACACACTTTGGCCGTAACTTAACGTTGAATTCTATTTTCAACAGATTTGTCCGCAACAGAACAGAACGAAAAAGTAAAAACAAACCACACATACATACTTTCAATTGAACAGAAACAAAACAGCTGATTCGTAACAGAACAGAACGTACAAACTTATTCTGCCTTAAGAGTAACTGCCTGGCCCACAATTTCGACAAGAACATTTCTTTCGTATATTTATATTAAAAAGAAAAACAAATTTTAGTTTTTTATTACTGTTTTCAACATACAAATGCGAAAGAAATGTTCTTGTCGACATTGTTGGCCTGGCAGTAATTATCGAATCATGTAAATAAATTGAAATTCTTTATAAAATCTTTGAGTTATATTAAAAATAAATATACTTCGATTTTGTCAAAATTAAGCCATTTTTCAAACTCATTTCGAAATTCCTTATTTGTTTATTTTTTGCGACTATGCGGATTGAGATATTGCAAAAAACATTTTTGCGAGAAGGATGTTTTTAGATAAAAATTGGGACCTTCGCTACCGAATATATTTGCAAAAAAGAAAATAAAGACAAGGTAGAAAACAGTAAAAAATTCTTACTGAAATATTTTTCAAACTAAAAGAGATTACTTAGTAAAATACTGGAATTTCTTTATCTTCCTACTAGCTGATTATAGACTTTCATTCATTGAAATCTCTCACTATAACTGTTTATGGTGTTTTATCTAAGCTTTGATATCGTTCAAGTAAGACTTGTGTGTTTGTAATTCTTATTCGCTTTACAATTTTATTTTTATAATAAATTTACATTTCCAAAGTCTTTGGAAAAAGGTTTCCTGATGATTTGGCTTAAGTAACCAGTGAAATGCGGATAGGAACTAGCTTATCCCCCAACAGTAAATTACAGTGTATTTCTTAAAAATATAAGAAATTGGGAATTTAGTACAGATAACTCTTGTTAATGAATGAGAAATCTGTTAATATTTGCACAAGTTACAAGCAGGGATACAAGATAATTTTGATAGAATATCTGCATATTTTCAAAAAAAAAAAAAAAAAAAAAAAAAAAAAAATACAACACAGAATAATTCAGCATTAAATATTGTTATAACCTAAAAATAACATAAAAATCAATCAAAATTTAAGGTTTTACAAAAAAATTGTAGTTAATTAAAAAAGTTTTTTAAGTTTTTTATATTAACACATATTATTTAGATACGTATTTGAGTTTGACATTTTCATTAAATCCTTTTTAATAGAAGCATCAAAACATTTAAAAATTTTAATTTCAAATAATCTTTTACCTTCTTATACCCGCGCGTTGGTCTAAGAGACCGACAAAATACTTTTCTATGCCTATTTATTTTTCCAGAAACACTAGAAAGTTGAATTTGCAGTTAGCTGCCGAATTTATAGCAAGTTTTATTTAAGTGCACTCCACGTGTTTGTATGAGGCGTCCCAGCTGGTGTATTCAGTAACATTCGGTATGTGAGACGCAGCATTGCTATTTAAAATCATTAACAGAACATTCACTAACTTCTTTTTACGATAATCGTTAAAATAAATATAACGAAAATTTATCGAATTTGCTATTCAGTAACATTTTTAACGATATTCGCTGTCGATTAAAGTCAGCTGTTACTTTAAGCAGTTTTTTTTCGTTATTTTTTTTCATCGATAAAGTGTATATAATGTTTAAAGTGGCTGTGGCCCGATTTCTTACATACATACATGCATATGTATTTATGTATATGAACAAAATTCTAAATTCAAAAGGTAAAAAAGCAAATTATGAACAAAAACAAAATTCTGAATGTAAAATTCACAAAATAAAATATAAAAACAGTAAATTAAACACAATTTCATTTGTTTTTTCTTTATCCTTTTTTGTGCTTTTCGTTTATTTTAACATTTTGTAAACAGAGATGTAACAAAAACTACAGCTATTTACAATCGTGAAAAATTAATTACAGAATCACACTATCGTTACTGCAAGCGAATATATATGTCCACAAAAATTACGTTTGGCGGATCGTTAAAAGTTAGTGAATCGCACCACAGGTGTTTTTAAGATTTCAAAAGCTAATTTTGTTTTTTTTTTTTTTGTTTTGAGGAAAAAATATTTTAGTTTTGTTTTTGTAATATCCAAAAAAAATCATCGATTTTGACGGCTATTTTGTAAAAGATTGCAAATAGATTAAATTTGTTTTATTATATCTTCAAGTTTATTTTAAGGTTTTATCTTATTTGTTATGGTTTTATCTTCAAAGTCTATGAAAGAATGGTTCAAAATTTCGGTCTTTGAGACCACGCGTGGGTATATGCAGAAGAATTGTAGGAAATGCAGCCATAAAATCATCACTTTTAAAACCGAAATTGTTTGCAAAAAAGTCTGCAAATTAACTTAAATTTCTGACATTAGATTAGCTATCTGAAGTACATGCATCTTCCTCAATTGCGTTATAATCTTATAGGAATAATTTTTTTATTTAAATTTTTTTCATTGATAGTGAATATAAATTTAACTTAGCTTTACTCTTTTGTAATTTCTTATCCATTTTCAAACACAAATATATTGTATTTAATATTTTCCTTATAGATAAATACATTTTAATTGAATTGTTTTAGGTTTAAAAATTAATTCTTCTTTGAGCTTTGGTCCTTTATTCTTCATAGTGAACATTTTTTCGAATAAAAATGTATTAACCCAACGCATATTAAATAAATAACCCTTGCCCATTTTTCTTTAGTAGAAGTGATGACTTTATAACGGTTGTTCCTTTCCACTGTAATAAGTATTTCAGTGTCGCCCAAAACTTATAAATTATACTAAAGCAAACAAAAAATAACGGTTTTGAGGGTTTATCGAAAAATCGGCACTTTTGGAGCAAAAAATCGACAATTCGGCTCTTTGGTAATTTTAAGACAAAACATCGGCAAAATCCCGATAAATCGGCAAATATGGCGGGCCTGGTAACAAGCTTTACAAAGTTTACATAACCCGAGGTAGCCAACTTTGACACCCCGTATCTCACCTTGTATTCTAACAGGGTAGTCACAAATTTTTTTAAAGCGTACTCTACTACTCGTTCATACGTCATTTTAAACCTCCTCAGTTGTTTAGGAGATTCAGATTTATTACCACTTTTTTGTGATTGATCCTCGATTGATCATCGTTAAATCAACTCCCCTACTCATACCGATCCAGAGTATATATACTTTATAGGATATTTAATTAATTTTTTTTAAGTCAAATGGTTTAAAATTTCTAGTTAAGGTTTAAATTTCTAGATAAGGCACATTTAAAAAACAACCACATCAATCAGCTAAATTTAAAACTATAGGCATTAGATTAAAGAAATTCAATTTTTTTACCTTCCATCGTAAAAATGTTTTAAAATATTTTACCATATCATTATGCCGAAATAATGTTTAGTTTTTAAATATTTTTTACCTTTCCTGCCGAATTAAGGGGTAAGTCCAAAATTACAGAATATTTAGTTAACATGCGAAACATTAAATATCTTCACAGCTGACCGTACGATTTTAATATGTTTTTTTATCTATTTTGTGATCGACGTGCTTAAATTATGTACAAATGTTTTATAGCAGGAGGAGGTCTTTTATGCGAATCATTAATGATATCGGCCATTTTAGCTATTAGAAATGTATTTAAAAATTTTTTTATTGGAAACTTTTAATTTCAGTAACAAAATTTTATTAAGAATTTATGAATTAAGAATACAAATGCAATGTAGTGTCTATGGACATTTCATTTAAATTTCCACAAACAATCGGTGCAGCTAAAAAATTACCGAAAAAATCTCGAAAACAAATTTTACAAACCTACATTTTTTGTCTCTCTTCCATGAACAGGAAATGAGCTAATGTCTGACTTTTATGTATAACACTGCGGAACAAAATTGAACTTTTTTTGTGCGGCCGGGAACTTTGTGTAATTTTTTTTACTAATTTGAGGTCGCTGATTCCAAATCTAACCTTCATTTTTCTCTATCAGCTCCAGCTTTAGAGATATACCGTTATGTCAAAAATTAAGGTACTTTCAGCACATATATTGAAATAACATGAAAATGGTGCATCGTATTCCCTTAAGAAAAAAAACAGAAATTCGCTAACAATATTATCTTTAAGACGTAATAACATTGTTTTAAATTTGGCCAGTAATTTCAGAGATATTGTTGAAGTTTTTAAAAAAACAAATAAGATTTTAAGAAAAAAATATTTTTTTGTTCTTTAAATATTCATAAAAAATAAATGTGCAACAAAAATCAGAGTATGGGTCTAAAAGCATTTAGTTCAACATATTTCGAATGAAATGAGCTTTATTTCATTGCAATCGGTGCACAACTTTTGATTGTGTTCACAATTTACCGAATTGATAAAAATTGCGATTTCCATAAAAAAAAAGTATTTTAATGTGTATGTGTGAACAAAAAAAAAAAAAAAAAATATACATTAAAATATGTTTTTTTTATGGATAAATACACAAAGTTCCAAGCCGCAAAATGACTGTTCCGCAGTGTAATAGTCATAAAATGCTGATTGGGTTTTATAAAATATATGTAAGTATGCATGAGTAAACGTAAAACCATTTATGTACATAGTTGGCAATACATTCAAATACATTTTTGATTTATTAGAAACAAAAAAGTAATTGTTGTTGCTTTATTAATTATCCAAATTCACTTACTTGATAGACAAAGACGATGAGAAAGGCACAAAAGCAACAACGATCTTAATCAAAGACAACAAAGAAACTTACGCTGTTTTGGATTGACAAGGTTGCTTTAATTATAAATATAATAAATTTCATTGTTGTTACTGTTAGGGAATTAGTAAAATTTAATTAATAGATTTTTCTTCAACTTTCTGGTTACCAAGGTTAATGCTTTAGAAGACTTTTGTTGGAAAAATTTTATTTATTCTTACAAAATATTCCAAATGATATTTAATTAATTTATAATGCATATTAAATGACATTATAAACAGAATCTTACCATGTCTGTTTTGGGTAAGGTCAATAGTACTAGCAGACAAGACACTTTGAGTCGTGTAGCAAAAGTTTGATTGTTAAAAACAATTTATAAAAAGCGAAAATAAGACAAGAAAGAACACTCTGTTTGTCTGTGCTTAATTACTAACGGCCTTATTCATAAACAAATGAAACCGGTAAATAAAAGGTTTTTGAAATGAATTTTCTATGAAAATTTGTGAAATAATCCTGTTTAATTTGTTATGAATAAGGGGGTAAGAGTTTAAATATTTTAGGAGCAGGATTTATAATATATAATTAACGATTTTTTTTTAAATTACTCCCACTGTATTATAATTTGTAGCGGATTTTTGCGTATCAAAGCCAATTTATAGAATACATATATCTGTGGTCACAAGCAATAACCTCCTAAGTCGACTTAAAAAAGAATTAATTTAAATTTGTTGTTATTAAATATTTCTGATATAATTAAAACGTTCATTATAATTTTTATTTTTATCATTGTGGGGGTAGTCATCTTTGATTCTGAATAATATTTTTTCTAATGCAATTAATTTATCAGAAACAATTTTATAAATATAAAGTGCCTTTTCTAAACTATTTCGACTTAGGCGGTTATTGCTTGTGACCACAGATATAGTAAATTATGGACTGCTCATCACAAAGTTTTGTGATTTTATTTCTTATCATATAAAACAAAATTATTCATAATTTCAATAAAATATCGGCATTCATTTCAATTTAAAGCGTATTTAAGCGAATTTTTAAAAAAGAGTTTATATTGGACTTAAGCCCAGCAAAAAATACTGCTTACCTATAAGCCATTTTGTTAAGGAGCCGATCGTACGGAATCACTAACCATTGAGCGTTTATAAGGTATGCTTTTTGTTCCATCTTATTTCTGCCTATTGCCCATAATCCTTAACCCTCGTCAGGCGCCATAATTTTACAATGTTAACTGGGGTACAATTGTACCTTCGTATAAAAATGCACTTACCTTTGTACATATAAAATTCCTTTAAAATCTAACTACACCATTTGCTACCTAAGTTTGTAATTGCTACAACAGCAACTAAAAATCTAAACGAATTGATAATTTATTTTTTATTTTATACTTCATCTCTTCCATTCCTATTTGAACAATTCAAATTCAAACACAGAAAAAATTATTTATTCCAAATTCATAATATCAAGTAAACAAATTGTTGACTTTGCACCAATTACCAAAATGATTATATTGATTACTAAAAATTTTAAAATTTTGAAAAAATATTTTCAATAAATGATATTTTTAATTTTAATTAAAAAAGTGACCAAGAAACTTTTCCATTTCAAACAATGTGTTAATTTATTTCAATACATATTGACAATTCCCAACAACAACTCTTCATGGAAAAAGTCAATTAAGATTTTTTGTTATTTAATTAAAATTTTAATTGAAACTTTATTTCAAAACAACTAAAATGTTAATTAAATCAAAATTAAATTTTTAATTTTCTTTCAACTAAAAAAATAATTGATTCAATTATCATATTAATTAAATTTAAATACTTTTTAAACCATTTTTTTAATTGATAAAACACTTTTTTTTTTGTGAATGTAGAAAGTAATCGTATCTATTACCTCATGAACGCAGAATTTATATTTTGCTTTACACCTAACGAGGAATAGAAATGCAATACCTAAGCAAATTATTAATTATTTACTGCCGTATTCATAAAAAACTAAATTGGATATGAAATCTATTTTAAGGAAAATTTTTATGGAAATTTGGTTTTAAAATACGTTTGGAATCCATTTTATTTTTTATGAATACAGCAGTTATTGATCTACACTTAAGTATGCAAAACGGGGAATCCCCAAAAAGAAATAATTAGTTATGGGAGAATATTCCTTTCGAAGTTCCACAGAAATGGTTTTCTGAACACGCATTAATGTAGCAGCGGAACCAGAAAATAAACCGAAAGCATAATATGGCAGTCGAGAAGCCTGAGCCGTCGTTGGAAGGCCAATGTAACTAAGAATACAACGCAAAACCGGAAAGTCTTGCATGTACTTATCACGTCTGTGAAGAACACTTACTAACAGGTACAACATGTGTATCATGCAAAGAATCTCAGTAAACATATTTTTAATTATTGTCCATTTTTGCACATCGATAGCTACTTCTTAAATTAAAAAATCTTCATTGTCAAATCAATTTATTTTGTTTTCTTGTTGCTTTTTTCACAAAATATGCGAAGGCACAATTGTACCCATATAGCCTCTCAAGGGGCTTAAATTAACCAGGCCCTATTACAAGGGGAAAGCCACACACTATTTAGTTTTTTAAATTTTCAGGAAACGCACTGTTTATTATGAGTGTGGAGATGGGACAGACTTTCAAGTATCTCATGATTAATATGATGTTTCCAGGTGACAATCAATTGATTGTGTAGTAAAATTTATAAGAAAACCGCTCAGTTTTTTTTAATTGTTTTTCATATAAATTTTACTACACTACTACACAATCAATTGTGTGTCACCTGGAAACAGCACATAAGGAAAGCATTTTTGCAATTAGGGAAGAAATGTATTGCATTCATGGGCTTTAACTGCTACACTCAAAATATTATGCAGCTAAATTTAAAAGAAACTTCATTTTAAACAACTAAAAATTTATTTTAAAAACGGATCATTTACATTTCATTTAAAATAAATGAATTTTACATAAATTTTTTAAATTTTTATTTTTTAAACAGCATATTTTGTAAAATAAATAGTTGCTACTTTTAACCGACAAAAAATCAAACTACATAACAATATAAGTACAGCAAAACATTTTTTTTTGGTAGTGGGTTTTTTGAATAACAAACATAAATGTTAACATTTATTGAGTGTACCAAATCTTGATATTTTTTTTGCTGAGAGTTTAATAATAAACCGATCAAAACAGAATTCGGTAAAGTGATTTCTAGTAATAATGAAACAAAATTTGACCAAACTTTCAAACAGTAATACAATTTGTTTTAGAGTTCGATGCGTTTTGTAAGGAGGTTTTACTTATGACAGCTGTAAAATTCTGGGGGCAAAAAAGTTTTCAAGACAAAGTCTTGACAAAAAGTACACTCATAAGATTATTACAGTAACTGATTGTAGTTTATTAAATTCGTTTTCCGTACTATTAATATTTAATGAAAATATAATTATTTTGCGAATAAATTTATTTTTTTAACATTTATGTTTGTAATTCAAAAACCCAACTACCAAAAATACTGTTTTTCTGTACTAATATTGTTATGGAGTTTGATTTTTTGTCAGTTAAATAAATTTTTTTTAAAAGCACTTACTGTTAAATTTTACGAAATATTCTGTTTAATAAAAAAAAAATTAAATAATTTATGTATTTAAAATAAAATGTAAATGATCCGTTTTCCCATTTTCTGTGGGATTTACCTACATAATATTTTGAATGTACGAAAACACAAAAGTAAGGAAGAAACATGTAAATAAAATTGAAAATTGACAATCAATTGCAAAAAAGTTCGATCCACCAATACCATTGATTAAATATTAATGTTTGACTATAGACTGGCCGCAGTGGCGCAAACCGTAAAACGGCATATAATTCTGATGAAGAGAATGTGGTTATTCTCGAAACATGTAAATTCGACCCGAGTTCAATCCCGTGTTCAGTCAATAATAAAATTATCAAAAAGATTTTAATTCCATTCATGTTGTAAATTCCTTCCTTCAATAAATCCTTCAATAAAAAAATTTATTGAATATAAAATTTGATGAAGTTAAGCTAAATTCTTCATTTTGCATATTAATTTTATTTTAATCGAAATATAATGCATTAATTGACCGTTCATCACGCACATTTATAGTTGGATTTTTAGGCCGGGTTTTTGAGATGTGGACTTAGTTTAAACTTAGTTTAACGTACTCTGGAACTCGGATTTTTCCAGAGAAATGTTATTTTGTTTATTATTTCACTAAAGATCAATATTTTAGGCAAAACTAAGCTGTTCCGTCAAAATTTTATATACAAACTTGGCAATGTCGGTATAAAACGGTTTGCAGGTTAACTAAGCCTTGTTTAACTAAGGTCTCAAAATCCCAGCCTTAGTCTCGCAAAACTAAATTAAGCCAAATTTCATCACTTCATCATAATTTATCATAGTTTTTGACGTATTCAAGTATTTCCTGAGTGAAGACTTTTTTTATGGGGCTTATGCACAGAAAAAATTACCAGCAATTTGTTATCAATTAAAAAAATAATTTAAAAAGTATTTCAATTTAATTAATATGAAAATTAAATCAATTATTTTTTTTTAGTTGAAAGAAAATTAGAAATTTAATTTGGATTTAATTAAGATTTTAGTTGTTTTGAAATAAATTTGTAATTAAAATATCAATTAAATAACAAAAACTCTTAATTAACTTTTTTCGTTTAAAATAAAATAATTTAAACTTGTAGAATTGTTGTTGGGTAATGTCAAAAGCTGAACCATATTTGATAAAATCAATTAACACATTGTTTAAAATGGCAAAGTTTTTGATAACTTTTTAATTAAAAATATCATTTATCGAAAAAAATATTAAAAATTTTCATTAATTAATTCATTTATTAATGATGTGCTAATAATCCCAATTTTTTTTTTTAAATGAAAATACTGAAATTTATTGTTGTGGGAAAGCTAGTTTCTATGCGCATTTCGCTTGTTGCTTAGGCCAGTTCGTCAGGAAACTTTTTCCAAATACTTTAGAAAGGCTAAAAATATTATACAAGTAAGAGCATAAGTTTTCAATTTTTAGTAATCAATATAATGATTTTGGTAATAGGTGCAAAATCAACAAATTGTTTGCTTGGTTCTATGAATTTTGTATAAATTTGGTGATTGGAGACAATTTTTAATTTTTTCTGTGTGGTAAACTATGGCTCGATATTTACGAAATAATTTTGCAAAAATGGCACTATTCGTTATGGTTTTAGAACTGAGATTGAGCTTAAGGCTCCAATAGTAAATTATATTATTGAAAAGTCCGTTACCAGACTTCGCAACAATATTATGTTGTCTGTGGGAAAAATTATAAAAATTTATATAAACAACATTTTTTTATTTTTCGAATTTATTCTATGAGCTAAAAATGTTGAATATAATAAAGTTACTTATGAAAAAGAAATAATTTCCAGATTCTATTTGTTAGAATGGTTGGGTTAAATATATTCAATTTATAAAGTATCACTATCCAGCGTGACACAAAGAGTGCTGACGAAGGCCGTAGCGGGCCAGAAAATGCAATTCATTCTGCTGGTGTCTAATAATTGTAAATTCTTCTGTACATACAATTTACTTCATTGATATCCAAAGGATAGCTAAGGTAAAATGTGACAAGAAGAAACAAGATAATTGTCTGGTATTGTATAAAGTCATTTCTAAAAATTTAAGGAATATAACTATTACAAAAAGCTTTATAAAATACATAACTGAAATTTAGCTCATAGAATAAATTCGAAAAATAAAAATGTTGAATATAATAAAGTAACCCAGGAAAAACTTTTTGAATTTTGGTAATAGGTCGTAGTTGTTTCATATGTTACCTGGTAAGTAGTTGTCATTGCAATTGTCATTATTCTGAAAGCCTTAATAAGTACTTACTAGTAATGACCTCAGTATGTACTTTTCTCTTATATTATTTTCACTTCTAAATATTTGCTTACTAAATATTTGCTTAATAACTACTTATTAGTTGTATTGTTTTCACTACTGAATATTTACTTACTAGTAACTAGTTCCATAACTACTTATTAGGTCTATTAACTAGCGCCAATAAAATAAAAACTTGTTGTTTTTTTGCCTCTTAGTAAGTATATTGTAAGTACTTACAATTTTGCTTACTGGTAGTAAAAGAATAACTAGACATTTTGTGACTTCTTGTAAGTGTATTGTAAGTACTGAATTCTGTGGACAACTCGCACAAAAATAAGTAGTTATTTAGCCGAAAAATAAGTAGTATTCATATGTCTCCAATATTACTTGCTAACTTACCAGGTAAGTAAAGTTTTTGCTGGGAACTTATGAAAGAGGAATAATTTCCAGATTCTAATTAAAATAAACTTTTTTAAGAGATAAATAAATAAAAATTAATCAAGCTCGAGGCCAGTGTTTTTTGTAAATAACTATTCCTTTTCATTTAGTTCCAAGATTTCGATCTTCGTTAAAGATCATCATCAGGGATTGTTTCGGTGAATTTTTATTAATACAAAAGCTTAAAAATATATTGTGTACGTATCAACATCGATATTAGATTAAAGAATATTTCGGAAAATTTATTTACAAAAAAACACTGGCCCCGACCTTGACTAATTTTTGTTTACTTAAAATTGGAAAGGTCGTATAATAACAAATTTGATTAACTTTTTTTAAAAGTTTATTGTACTTTCAGAATTATTCTCTAAAAATCCATAATCAATCAGTGCATTAATAGTGGAGCTTTATACAAAAGATATCGTATTTTGGAAAATTGTTATTAATTGATAGCCGTGACAACCTTAGAAATTTTTTTATTATTGCGTAATTGCGACTAAGAAATTTTCGATTATATGGAAACTTTAATCCTTTTATAATATAACACCCCCTGAGCTTGTGGTATTAGTAAGTGCTGGGGTTTTCATTAAATATGTGTCTGTATTTTTAAATAGCTGTGGTCTAAATATTCAAAATCAGTGTGTTAAGGACTAACAAACTAAGCACACAACGTGGTATAAAGTTTACTAAGTTTGTGTTTACTTTTTATTTCCAATCATTTTTACCCCATGGTTTATAAACAAAATAAATAAAAAAATTTCCCGTTAAAGCCTTAAAAACATTAAAATTTTCATCATGTTGACAATCAAATTTATACACAAAAAAATATTCTTCCCCTATCAAAATTTAAAATTTCACTCTTAAAACTCTGTTGATATTATTAAAAAAATTTAAATTAGATAAACTTCCGCATGATTGTATTCTGGCTAACCTGATAAACAAAAACGTATACTCCTCTATACTTTCATATTTAAATTTAAACCGCTTTTGTTTAAAAATCAATGATATTGAGGAACTTCGTGTGAAAGAATGTAAACTTATTGTGAATTTTCAATGAAAAGACTTAAAATTCCTGTAGATATTTTGTTTTAAATACAGCAACTTTTTTTCTTCATAAAATGTTACATACATATGTATACAAATTTGTACGTACAGAATCACTAAGTTTTCCAATTAATGATTCAAAATAGACTGACTTACTTTCTAAGTACTTTACGCGCTGTTATTTTACTGCTACTTGATGATTTTCCTGGGGTAACAAAATTTCAAATGTCATCATTGCCATAAACAACCATAAGTACTCTTATATTTTGTTGTTTTCTTCCATAAAAGACATACTTGTTTACAGTGAAGAGAAAAAAGAAAATGGTATTTGGGACATATGGAAGTTTTTTACAGACTATAAGTGCTTGTTTATATATTTAGCTTTATTACGGTTCTAGTTGTCGAAAACGACTCTGTAGTAGATTTATGTAACACTCAACCTGTAATCTTTAATCTACTATAAAATTGGACTTACGGTGTTACCCACATCGAGAACTGTAATAAGGTTGATTGCCTTTAAGCAAGTTTTATGGAAAAATATAAAAAAATTATGAACCAAAACTGTGTTTTTTTTTCTATTATAAAGGATTTATACAGATGGGCAATTCCATGCCAAATCGACTAAGAGTGGGACCCGACCCATTTCGATTTGAATGAAATTTGGTGTGAAGGTTCCTTTCATCCTGTTAGGAATATATATTAACGAAAAAAAATTTTTTTTTTCAAAAGTTACGTCATATTCAAAATGTCATACTTTCGCCTCATTAGCCGAATGTGTTGAGTTTATTTTTTAAATATCTCAAAAACTACTTTACATGCGAAGATGATTTGCCTGTCATTTTAAAGAGATTACTTGGGGCTACAAGCAATATATTAATAAAACAATTTTAAAACAATGGAATATCTACAAAATATTAAATTTTAAAAATAGACTAAGTCAAAAACCTAATTTTTTTTGGCTGACTTTTTTTTAGGTAATTCTTCAAATTGTTTTCTATAAATCCTGAAACTTTGAAGGAGGTGTTTTTTTTCTTTTGCAACCTGTAAAAAATAATCCTAAAATTAAATATTAATATTGTAATTTTGAGCAATAAGTATTTATTAAATCTGATTTGTCTGATTTAAGGTGTTAAAAAAAGTGACGACATTGATAAAGTTTTTTGCGGTTTTTTGTTGCATTTTTTGTTGGAGCTCAATGTGGACACTTTCAAAGAAAAGTATACTTTATGTCGCGTTACGTCGCCAAGAAATTAAATGATTTTTATACATTGAAATGAAAGTGGTCGGGTCCCACTCTTGAACGATTTGACATGAAATTACCCAGATGGTCCATAAAATCTAACATAGTGACATTTTCTTCGATCTTGGTCGAAGCCATTAAAATTTGTAAGTAACAGTTTGCAAATTCATTTAGATGATCCCATACACGGTTAACTGAAATACAGCAACTTAGAGAATCGTGACGAACTATGATATTGTTTTAACTTTGAGGCCAAAAATTTCAAAATAACCATAAAAATTATGCAATATTTTATGAGGATTCACCCATAATTTCGGACCAAAATTTAGCATTTTCTCCAAAAAAAAAAACTAGTACCGAAAATATTTAAACATGTAGAAAGTCGTAACGAAAAATATTGTTATTAAATTATTATTTTATAAATTAAATAATATATTCAAGCTCGAGGTCATATTATTAATAATTATTATTAATATATTAATCAAATAGAAATTAACAAATTTAATAAAGATTAGACAAATTTTCTTAGTTCTATCCGAAAATTTTATTTAAACTTTATAACGTAGGAAATTGCCTTTTAATTTATAAATTTGCTCAAGCCTTGTCCATATTTTGCAACATTTTCTGCAGAAACTTTCTTTAATTCGCTCTTAAAACTGCATTAGTGTTGATACAACGTTATTCATTTCATAACATAAGATTTTTTAAAAAAAATTTATAGTTCCAACCAGGGATGTTAAGTGGGGTTTTAAATTTGGTACCAACTTCCAAAAAAATGTACTTTTTGGAATTTCACGGTACCATTTTTTTTTTAAATTTTTTAAAACAACAAAAAAAAAACATAAAAATTCAATTGTACACAAAAAAAAAAAAAAACTTAACATTAACACACATTATATGTATGAATAAAATAAGGAACATAAAAGTCTTATAAATATATGATATCAAAATCAGGCACTTATTTGTTTAGTTAATAAACTATTTGGAATTTTTACATCATAGCAGCATGAATTTGTCGATCTAAACCAATCCTTTGTTTGTATGGGACTTGATAATGTTGGCATATGTAGTCTGTTTCTTTCCTTAGTTTTTTATCATATTTCGAAAAGAAAAAATTATTTCCACATTTGCAGACGAATGTGTAATGGATAAAAAAATTCCAGCAACGACTCTAGAAATTCCAGGAAAAATATGGACATTAATCTCATTTTGTAAATTAGCTACTGACGACCAAAAACTACAAACGTTTTCTGTTTTTAACGACTGCAGGTGCTCGACATCAGCTAATGCTCCAAATGGATTATTGATTGAATCCAAATTTGCAATTTCATTCGGGAACATTTTTCTAGAAGAGGTACAATACTACTTGGTTTACCTGAAATAACATTTTCAGGAGTATATTTATGGAACCACATTAAAACTTCGTTATTAAAGTTGACTTTGGTTCTCAAAACTTCGCAAAATTTTATATAAAATTGTTTTGCATTTTCTTTCATTTCTTTAACTATATCAATATTGATACTATTCGTAGAAATATATAAATCCACTTCTGTTACGCAATAATTTTCTTCAAAGGGAATGTGATTTTTGTAAAGGTCTACGATAGATTTATCACATTGATCCAAGACATTTTTATTCATGAAATAACGTTCTATTTGGCACAAAAAAAAAATACCACGTTAATAATTTTAAGTTCATATTGCATAAAAAAATGCAATTTAAAAGAAGGATTTTTAAAATCCTGATGATAGAAATAATATATAAAAAAATAAATGTAATGAAAAGGACTCAATAATTTGTTTGCTATACTAAAAAGTCAAAAAGGGGGAACTATTAAAAATTTTTAAATTGTACCAAATGAGTCACGGTAGTTCCACGGTACTTAAGAAAATGAAAATGTACCAAAAAATTACAAGTGTACCAACTTTAACATCCCTGGTTCCCACTGAGGTTAATACATTTATCAGAACGAATTATGATCGTTATAATATATCAGATTTTTTGCAGCATTTTAAGTATTTTAAATTTCATTCCTTTTTCTTCGTCCTCCACTCAATAATAAACTTACAAAAGCTCCGTATACATGAATCCATTTGACGTCCCTCTTTCCACATTCACATATAAATTTTTTTCTTTAATTTTTAACACATTGAAGCCCTTACCTCCCGAACTATCATAAACATATTATAAGTGAAGTTTTGACCAACACTGTACGAACACACAACTAGAAACATTGTTTTAGTATCACCCAATATCCATTCAAATCACTTGCCATCACCACCGAAATGCACACATAATTGTAATTGTATGTTTTTTGCTACATGATGTTACATGTTTTCTGCTTTTCCTGATTCGTTGAATACTTTTGCCTTTGTCTGCCTGTCTGTTGAAATGTCTATCTGTCTGTCCGCTTCATTTCAGTTCAAACATTGTCATTATAACAGCAAATTAATATTAGTACGATTGTGTATGCTAAAAATAGTGTTGCCAGATAAAAGGATTTGGTCCCAAATTGGTGATGGCAACGATTATTTGGTGACAGATTTTCGTGGGAAAGGATTTGTTGTATTGCGGTGTATTTAAGTGCATAATTTAAAAAAAAAGTTGGAATGTCTTTTATTACCGAAAAATTTCAGAAATTGTGTAAAAAGTATTAAAGATTTATGTCAATAATAGCAAGTTGTCTTATAGGATAATATTTACACTTATACGTTGTGGAATCACTATTTTCCTTATAGGCAAAAAAAAAAAAAATCAATTTCATTTTGAAACTTGAGCGTTTAAGCTGTCAAGTAAATAAATGTTTCCCATTTTTAAATACTTTTTGCCATGCTCGAATACTAGAGCAATTTTGTCCAAACAATTCTCATGTTTGAATTTTGCCCTAGATTTAAAAACTTAAGGTGCATGCACACGACATGGCCAAGATTTCCAAAATCAATATTTTATATGAAAATTACAAGTTGACAATTTTAATTTATGGTTTATAACTAATTTGTAGTTTGTTCAATAATTAAGAATTGGGGTAAACATTTTGGATTTTACTTTTGTGATTGGGGAATTTCAAACATCAAATTAAGGAAAAAAGCCAAAAGTTATCTGGCAAGACTGGTTTAAACACACATTTTCTTGTATTTATGTTTGCAAGTTTATATATTCCAAATGAAATTTACTTAAGTATCTTTTTACTGTCTCTTCTGTTTAGTAAATATTCACTGAAAATATTGTACTACAACGATTATAATTTATTGGAATATGTAGTGTAAGAAAGTGTGCGCGTAAATGTGTGTATCAGTTTATCTTTTAAGTGTATTAGTACGGATGTCAGTCATTTGTAAAAACATTTTGGTATCATTACAAATAAAATTTGTTTTATTCGAAACCTTTCTTAAAGTTTAAATCAAATTATATTTAATGTTAATGCTTAAGTCACAATCTTTTAATTATGTTTATACGTTAAAGACTCGAGTTTCTAGTATAATCTTTATGTCTCATAATTCTGGTTAATTGGATTAAATCTACGGTACATGTTTTTGAAAGATTTGTTTAGTCAAGGGAAATTTTTATCAATCAACTTGTTTCAGTTTTTTTTATTTTCAAAATAAATAAATTAACAAAAGATCAAGATGAATTTTTAATAACACTTCATACAGGTTTTTTCGTGTTGTTAACTGATTTGCATGAGACTAGATTTTGGATCATTGTAGTTTCAGTAACTCTTATATCGGGTTTTCCATTCCTTTAAGTAATTTAAATATGCCTTTTAAACGGCGCACTCTGCACAATCAAAAATTTGGTAAATTGCTTCCAAAATCGATTTTAGGTTTTTCAATAAACATTTTTTATTTCGATTTTTAAAATTGACTTATCATCTTCTTATTGTTTCATGTAGGTATTTCGCAGAAATATGTGTAAGGATTACTCAAAAAAAAGTATTTTTTAACACTTAAATTTGCTGTTAGATTAAGCCCATTTGGTCCAACTTTTGAAGCTGTTACTTTGTAATTTTTGAACGGTGACATATACTGACTTAGTTTATTTTAGCTCACGTGGTCTTTTTATAAAACAATTTTACATACAAAAATTCAAGGTTCTAACTTAAAACACAGAAAAAATTAAAAATTGTGTCTAATCACCAAATTTATACCGAATTCATAATTTTAAAGAAACAATTTGTTAATTTTGCTCCTATTACCAAAATGATTGCACTGAAAAAATTAAAAAAATTTCTCTAATCCCCAAATTCATACCAAATTCATAATATCAAGCAAACAATTTGTTGATTTTGCATCTATTACCAAAATAATTATATTGATTACTAAAATTTGGAAAATTTTAAATATTTTTTCAATAAATGATATTTTTTATTTTAATTAAAAAAATTATCAAAAAACTTTGCCATTTCAATTTAATTTATATAATTAAATATTGACATTTCCCAACAACAATTCTACAAGTTTAAATTATTTTATTTTAAACGAAAAAAGTCAATTAAAATTTTTTTGTTATCTAATTAATATTTTAATTAAACATTTATTTGAAAACACCTAAAATGTTAATTAAATAAAAATCAAATTTTTAATTTTTCTTCAATAAAATAAATAATTGATTCAATTATCACATTTATTAAATTTAAATACTTTTTAAACTATTTTTTTAAATTGATAAAAAACTTTTTTCTGTGTATATTGATTACTAAAAATTAAGAAATTGTGAATATTTTTTTTTTTTCAATAAATATTTTTAATTTTAATTAAAAAAATTATCAAAAAACTTTGCCATGCCATACACTCTGTTAATTAATTTAATTTAATATTGACAATTCCCAACAACAATTCTACATGTTTAAATTGTTTTATTTTAAACGAAAAAATTAATTAATATTTTTTGATATTTAATGAATATTTTAATTGAAAATTTATTTCAGAACAACTTAAATGTTAATTAAATCAAAATTATATTTTTAATTTTTTTTTCAACTTAAAATTAATTGATTCAGTTATCACAATAATTAAATTTAAATACTTTTTAAACAATTTTTTTAATTGAAAATTAGGAATCTTAGGTTAAGGGACCATTTGGTCCATAGTATATTTTCTTTGATTTTTTTAACATTTATTAAAAAAAAAAATTAGTATTTAGAGTTAGTATGATGGGCAAGATCTTTTCGGCTAGTTTTGCAAACAAACTTGCTGCAAAGGGAACATTTTATTTTTTCGTGTCGATGAATTAAAAGTTTTGTTATTTGAAAGCCACAGGAACTATGCATGGTGATCGTATTCCAGACAATAGCTATGCTGAGAACTCTTGTTGAAGTACTAATGTACGTTTCATCATATACGCCTTAGCCGGAGAAAGTGCTAGATGCCGCAAGAACTCTAGTCTCCTGCGGTTCAGATCAGCTAGAGCACATGAAACTTAGATTTCAGAAAATAGTATGTACGCATTCCAAGCAGATATATTAAGTTTGTTTGCAAATACAATGTTTGGCCTTTCATTTGTTTGGCGTTTTGGGCTGAAGGCACTATCACTTTGATCAGAAGTTTCTACAATCTTAAGTCTGACGTACTTATTAGTATTTTAGATAATAATTATTTCTATTGGAGGCTGAAAGCACAACAAAAAGTTCACAGCATGTCAGTGCATCTGGACACTGCAAATCGAGTTGGTCCTGGTTGTTTTTAGATAATATTCCCAGCCGTAGCTCCAATAGACTTAGGTAATGGAGTTGCACTCGAAATAAAGAACGGATCAACAGAGCTAGCTGCAGATCGGTAGGGTTCCCTTTCAGTATCTGTTTCAGAAGAACTTCTTTCACTATTTTCTGATATATAATCAATTTCCGAATCTGAAATATCGGAGACTTTCTGCATTGAGCCATTCTCGTATCCCATCTTCGCACAAGTTTGCCATGTCGTAAGTAAACACGTCTGAACTTAATAAAAGTACACACAAATTGAACCAAGCAGTGCAAGTGTTTTGCTATCATAGTAGGAATAAACAAAGCTCTCCCACAAGAATTTGAATTTTGAATCTGCACCACGCTCGAAGACTTTCAGTTTTTCCATTGAAACTACAACTTATGTTGAAAATAAAACTACTGCACGTACATAATTACAAAACGGTTTGAACATACATAAATTCATAAATGCTTTACGCACTTATTAAAAAAATTAATTTTTATGTAATATATGTATATCTACGCAAACACTATTTTATCTATGAAATATTTTAAAATAATTAAAAGTTACTATTAGAAAGCTTTTAAAAAATTAGCTTTATTTTTTGGATTAAAGAGTTTTTTTTAGCTCTGTTTTAAACATGATTTCGCTATACATTATTTTCAAATCTTTTATATAATGCAAAAACTCCGACTTTGAACACCAAAATTTGGTACAACCTAGTTGCTATTACATCTTGGTCCCCATAAAGTGAATTGCAACATATAAAAAGACAAATAGTGAAAACAAAAAACTTCGAGTTAGTACACTATTGTTGAACTAGTGCAATATGTGTAAATGAGCTACCTAAATAGGAACGGCAAGCGGTGTTTTTATGTCAAAACTTCTAATTTTCATTCCGCTTGTACGAAATAAACCATCAGAACGCGAATTCAACACTACCCGGCTGGAAAATCTTATATTACAGTCCGCTAGGTCGGTGTGTGTTATCGAAAATTTATACACGCAGAGAAAAAATATGTTAAGATATGGTCACCTCCAACAAAACTATTTTTAGACAAAATTTTAAACATATTATGTTTAAATTTAACCATATTATTGTCACCGACAACCATATAATTGTTAAATAAGTCCTCTATCAAGAAGCCACAACCATATTATGGTTCCTCTAAACATGTTATGGTTAAATATGACAATAATTTGTTTTTAAATTAACAATAGTATTTTCCTCTTTTCTAAGAGCAACATGCTTTGGTTGAAAATCAACCATGCTATTATAAATGTTAAACATATTTTAGTTATTACTAACCAAAAGATATTCGGAGGCATCCATAATATGGTTGTGCCTTCTTGATGTAGGACTAATTTAACAATAATATGTTTGTCGGGGACAATAATATGGTTAAATTTAAACATAATATGTTTGCCATTCTCTTTTGTTGGAGGTGACCAAATTTAAACATATTTTTTCTCTGGGTGTAGGTAAAGGAATTTTCATGTTTAAAAAACGCCTGACGCTCATGTTTAGGTAGCTCAGTAACGAGTGTAATCAAAAATTGTAAACGCTCTCTCGAGTCGGCATTCTAGTAGTAGACTATCTCTGCGGGTAATTTGTGTCAATTGTTCTAACATACTGGTCCTGGGATTTGTAAAAATAGAACAAGTACAAAAAGAAAGAACCAGTGAAAGAAGAACCAATCATTTAACTGGAATATGACGAACCAAAATGCAGAAAAACTAATGAATTACAAAACAGTATTCACCGGTGGTGTGACACATTTGTTTGGGACTTTCCAAAATCTGGTTCTTAAATTAAGTTCTAGGACTTGTTTTATTGAAATAATTCTACATTCTATTGAAATAATACTCCATTGTAGTAACTAACACTAAACACGTTCATTGAGAATCGATATGTGACGTGTAAAATAGTGGATTTTAGGTGTCAATTGAGTCCCTCTAATGACAACCCCATGTAAAAATTATAGGTCCCATTCATATAAAGTATTAGAACTAGAACCGGTCTCTTCCACCAAAGACTTATCTCGAGAATACTTTGGTGTCAGTTCTCTTCCCTCTAGGGATGTTACTAACTTTAAATAAGTAAGTGTTTCTCTCAAACTGAAAGGCCAAAATCAATGTGTCCTTTTTGCCACTTCCTTTTTCAAATGTCGTGATCCTTGACATGAATAAATAAAATAACAATTTTGTATGGGGATGGGTGGAAACTGCAACTGACACTGTAAATACTATTTGCTCTAAACTGAATAACTGAGTATAGTGTTTGACATCTTAGAAATTAAATGTCATTTCAATAAACAAAAGAAAGCTGGTATTGCAAAAAAATTTACTAAAATTAAATAATAAACTTATTTTGTTTATTTTTCCTTTTTTCGTTTTGTGCAAAACTAAACTGTGTTCTGGAGTACCCAGAAATACAGAAAGATAAAAAACATAAAGAAATCATAATAAACAAAAAGCACAAACCTATTCAACTGTAAAGACGACTTCGTAAAAACAATAGAACAATATTTTTCACTGATAGTTGCAGCACAGTTTGGTTTTCGATTCAGCAAAAAAAAAAAAAAAAAAAAAAAAAAATATGAACCAGAAAAAAATATCGAAACGTTTTTAACATAAAAGTCAAAGGTTCATAAATTCAGTAACGAACGAAGCGTTTATAACAATGCTAAAAACTAAGCATGAGTGATTTAAAAAAAAAAAAAAGTTAATATCGTGAACTGAAATGTGAAATGTCAATTTGTAAAAAAAATCTTTGTAGACAAAAATTAGGTGACCTTTAAAGCCATGCATACAAAAATCTACGACCAAAAATGTTTTTTAAGAAACTTTCTTATTTGTTTAAAAATATTTGGGTAGTTTACAAAAGGGGGATTTTCAGGTTATATAGTTATGTAGTTATATTTACAGCAACAAAATATATTAAAAAAAAATTTTAATAATTTAAATTTGTTGTTGTGAACAGAGTTACCGTTATACCGTTTGTCCCTCTTTTGACCGCTTTACCACTTTATTTGCCCCTTTTTTAAATCCCCTTCAGTATCAGTTTGTATTTTTTTGTTTCCCTTTCGCCCCTTTTTGAACAATTTTTTTTTTATATTGGCAGTCAATGAACGCAGATGTTCGCGCTGTCTTTTATATCTTCGAATGTTTTTACTTTGCCTTCTAGTAGTGCATCCGCTGAGCGAATTTTTTGTAAATTCCTTATAATACATTTCCATACCGTGAAATTTTCTTTAGAATGAACTTGTTAACAAAATGTTTTCCTTTAAAATAACTATAATACATGTTAATTTAACACTCTAGTAAAGTTAGAGCAAAATTACATTGATATTGAAATTACACTACGATTCACGTTGAATAAAAGTTATTTCAAGTTGAAACGACATGAATTTTAATTTGATTCAACATAAAATCAAACTGGATTAAGTGTAAAATTACAGTGCGAAGAAGCTACACAGACAGCATATGTATTTATTTAAGAATAATTCTAAACAATTACCCGCGGAACCAGAGAGAGAGAATACTATTATTTATTTTCCTGTAACACATGTTTCACCTTTTTTATATTGCCTTTTGTCTACAGAAGCGCTCACAATTTAAAGACACCAGCGGAATGGCCCAATATGCTTTTCGTCGTCATTCAACTTTGAAAATTTTATGTATTTAACTAGATAATTTTAACAAAAAAAATACGGGATTTTATCTTCTTTTTATAAGTTATTTTAAACACGAAAACAAAAATAAATATGTTTTTATTCTTAAAGTGTTGTCGTTGTTTCTATACAAAACAAGTAAAACAGTCTTTTATGGACTCAATATTGAACAATGTTTTTTTTTTTAACAATTTTTAATGAAATTTAATATGAAACAGTGACAATTTTAAATAAAGACTATGCTTTAGTAGAAATTTACTATGAATTTCAATTAACATTGCGACATGTTGATTTAACATTGATATTTTCTTTAAATTTCTTAAAAATTCAGTGAAAAGAACTAAATAAATATGTTTGATTTGAAAATGTTCTTGTTTTTCAAGTTGACCCTTTTTTTCTCAGAATTCCCCCTTTTGTGCCACTTGTTTTTTAAAATCCCCTTTTTGTGCCACTTTTTGAAAATGTTGAACGGTAACGCTGGTTGTGAGTGAGCATATAACCTGATAACCAGCCTTCCGTGAACAACCCATCTATTTTGGTAACAATAATCACGAAAGTATTCATAAAATTTTCTTCATGAATGCATCTTTGTACACAAAGTTAAATATTGAAAGAGCCAATTGGACGCACTCAAAGGGGAAACAAATTTTTAAAATTTCCGATAGTTTTAAGACGTGATACTTTAAAATTTCCTTTGAGACAAAAGTTATCTTTACACTTAATAAATATGTGACAAAAAAAAAACAAAAAAAAAAAAAAGCGCAACCACTATATTGTTCTGGTTTGAACCTGTTTGAAAACTTTTGTTTGTTTAAAATGGTTAAGACGACATGTGATTTTCAGTGGTTTTATCAGATGTAAAATCCATATGTAATTGCACATATCTATCAAAATTAAAAAGTACAAAGTCAAAATTAAAAAGTACAGAAGGTTTATAATTTTTCCGTTCATGCATTCGTTTTTAGTTTAATCTACTCAACAGATAAGAACAATGTTGGTGCAAAATTGCTCCTAGTAACTCTAAGCCGTTTAGGATTGAAATCCAGGAAAATCCGATCAGTAGCATCAGAGTTATGAATAAAAATGTAGAGCCACCACCATAAAAAATTTAAAACTTTGTTACAAAAACTAACATAAAAGGTGGCATTATGCACGGCATGATATAGAACACACTCGTTCTAAAATGTGCTACGTTATAGTTTTATATGAATGGAAATCACACTGTCAAATTTCGGAGGGAGCATATAAAACCTACTCCCGGAAAATAGACCCATATAAACCTTACACTCGGAAAACAGCTAAGGACGCCTTAAACTGTAACAAATTATGCTAACATAATAAAATTTGCAACATTATAGTTTTATAAGGCTAAAAATCATATTTTAAAATTTCGTGGGGATCGGTCCATAGTTTACCCTATGCTGCATATAAAACCTACTCTCGGAAAAAAGTTTAGTATGTTAATAAACGTAATAATTGGTAATTTCATAAGACTTATAGGACTACAAATCACACTATAAAATTTCCTAAAGCTCGGTCCACAATTTCCCAAAAAATTTCCAATATTATGCTCACTCTGGGAAATTATTTAAATACGCCTAAAACCTTAGCAGATATAGATATTGTGGTAAAATTTGGTCCAATTTTGGTTCATATGGCCAGAAATAATATCATGCAATTTTGTGATATACGGTCCATAGTTTACCTTAGATCACATATTAAGCAGCCTACTGAAAAACACTTTAAACGCAAAAAAAAATTCACCACTGTGTTGAAATATGTTTCATTTAGATTTTTAATAACAAAATTCACTCTATAGGATTTCGAAATGATTAGTCCACAATTTACTATGGGTCTTATATAAATTCCCCACCTGAACATCATTTTAGTTCGGCATTAACTGTTACGAATCATGCTATTTTATTCAAGTTAGCTCAAACTGCTAGAAATAAGAGCATGTGGGTTTCTAGCCGTAGAACTGGGTACCCGTGTGTCCACTAGCAACTTTAAACGTTCTAGCTGCAAAGCCAATACTAATAGAGTATCGGATCTAGGAAATTCAAATCTTTTCCATTCGTTTTATTGACCATTTATGAAATTCGGTTTAACTATTAGCTTCCAAAGGTGACCTACGCAAACACATAACCGGGGTGCCCGTGTACCCAATAGTTTCTATATGAAAAAGAGAGCATATAAGAGGCTGAGATCTTTTTAATCAAATATATTAAATTATCTAATTACTTTTTCCAAATGTTCAATTAAAGAATTCTAAAAAATTTTTGTTTTGAAGTTAAGAATTACAATGGGGTACAAATGTACGCCGGTTATATGTTTGCGTGGTATTTTTTGGCTGTCGCCTACTGTATGTATGTATATTGATTCATAGCTCGCCATAATTTTTTTTTTTATAATAATTAATAAACACTTTAAAATTGTATCAAATATAAAAAAATATTTAAGTTAATTGCTAGATTTTGATTAAGAGGGTTCTAAATCAAATAGTTTTTACTGTGAAGCTGAAAATGATTAAAAAATGTATCCTGTGCCCATGTTCTCTAACTCCCGCAGCGAGAAACTTTTCGATTGAAATGTGAGAAATGAAACAAAAATCCCATAAATTGGAACAATCAGCTGCTTTTCTCACTTAACTGTGTCTGTAACATTTTTTGCGAGTAATAACTGTCACGTAAGGAGATTTCTCGTCAATACACTGAAAAAGTGTGCCTGTAAAATTTTTGTGAGAAAGTTCCCGCTTTGAACTGTCAAATAAACTCACGCATAAAAACGGGGTGAGAAAAATTTTAACACTAAAAAATAAATTAAAAATGCAAAATGCAATGAATATTAACACAGAAGAGATAAGTATTTTGTTCTTGGCATATGTTTTCAATGTTTAATTATTTTACTTTTAACTTTTTTGAAAAATATACGAATGTTTTCAAAGCAATTTTGTAATCAACAAAAATTAAAGTCGCACTTTACATTTTTTGGTACAGCCGACGGTTGTATTTTCGCCGCCGTCGTAGAAATTTTTTCAATTTTAATCAAATTTGGTCGCCGTAAACGATATGTTTGACTGACGTTCTCAACATCTGCAATTTCATACCGGCTTCGAGTGGAATATTATGACATTTATAACGTAACGACGTAATCTCTTTTGATAGTTTTCGACATGAGTTACAGACACACATTTTTCTCACTTTTCGGGAAACGATGGAATATTTTGTTTCACATGTTTTCCATGCGAGAACTTCTCACCACAGTTACAGAACATGGGTACTGGTTATGTGTTTGTTTTTTTTTTTTTTTTTTTTTTTATTATATATTCTAAGGGTAAAAGAAATTTGTACATATGTATGTATAAATAAATTGATTTTAATGTTTATTTTCCACCACAAACATATGACTTGCACAACAACCGATGTCGGATGGTTTCTCAGTTCAAAATAGGATATGCTCTTATTGAAAACTTTTACACTGTAAATTCGAGCTGCCATTTACGCAATTTTTTTTTTATTTCGCTTTTACTCGACATGTATGCATTTTGCAGTGCGAAATTATTAAACTATTAAATACATGTCGTCTCAAACTAATTTTACTAAACTGTTTCATGCTGTTTGATGTAGCAAATGTTATACAAAATCAAAAAAATTTTTATTAAAATTTGTAGTTACGTGTGATGCGTCAAACGTTTGTTATGTGTACTACAATGCGAATTCATACAGGTGACCGCATCAGAAATAGAAACAGTTATGCTGCCTGTCCCTTTGTTGGTTATGTCAAAATCCATAAAAAAAAAATTTACAGACAGCATAACTATATCGGATGCTTAACTAAATTGCATTTTATAAATGTCAAAAAAATAAGATAGAATAAGCAATTTTTGACCCAAAAAATAATGATAACACATCTAAGAATGATTTTAAGAGCCACTCTGTGCATTCGATGAAATACAATTTTGGGCATAATATGAACATTTTCGCAGTTTTACAATTTATCAACAAAACAAAGGTAAATTGTGCAATATTGGCAAAAAATCTTACAAATTAGGGAGGTAACGAATACCGATACCGATGTATCGGTGAACTTTGTTTCTGCCGATACATCGGTATCGGCGATATTTTACTGTCGATACCTTTTTTATAGTTTTTTTTATAGTCTATGCATTTAACGCGTTTGCTCTGTAACTTGTCAATATAATTCTACACTACGACTTTTTGGACTGATAATTAAACGTATTGAACGCTTGGTGTAGACCTGGAACATCAGCCGTTTTGCTTTGCACCGTAAAGGTTAAACGTACTCCCATTGATAAATCTTGTATGTAATTGTAGGCTGTGGGAAAAATCGCCCAAAGAAAAATGGCCCAAAAAAAGAAATGAAAAATCGCCCAAAAAAATTCCATGTGAAATTGGGCCTAAATTCATATGAAAAGTGACCTAAAATTTTTGGGCTATTTTTCGTTATTGTTGGGTGATTTTTCGTTTTTTAAATTAAAGTAAAGCTTCTAAAATCTGCCTTGTTTCCAAATGAAAGCCGACTATGCAGAGAAGCTTTAGTTAGCGAAGCCGGTGTTTGTTATACCATAGAGGAGAAAATCCTTGCGCCCGGCCGAAGGCCGGCTGTGCAGAGAAGCTTTAGTTAGTGCAGTGTCCATGGACACTATGACACTGTTTGGAGTGTCATAACGTCCATGGACACTATGACACTGGACGTTATAACATGCCACCGGGAAAAAATTCGTTTTTGCTTTTTGGGTCATTTTTCATTTTTTTTTTTGGGCCCTTTTTCGTTTCTTTTGGGCAAAATTTCATATATAACTTTTTGGGTCATTTTTCATGTTCTGTTGGGCGATTCTTCATTTGGGCGATTTTTCATTTCTTTTTTTGGGCCATTTTTCTTTGGGCGATTTTTCCCACAGCCGTAATTGTACGTTTAAGGAATTTTCTAAGAAAAAAAACTAAAAATACTTTCGCAACAAATTTTGGGTTACTTCAAAGTGAATACAAAATCCATAAGCCAATCCACTGCTACATTTCTGACACTATTTCGATAGTTAACAGTCTTCGAAAATTATTAGAAAATACGATAAATGAATAAACTGGGATGCAGAATAGTTCAGATTCCCAAAAATTGGCGATTTACGTAGCATTAGCACTGAATAAAAGATTTGAGTGTTTAGAGATCAATGAAATCTATTGTTATTATATAATTCTCTACCTTCCATAGACAATAGATCAAAAAAACGTGTTATTGAGCTACTCAATATGACTCTACATTCCGAAAGTGTTGAGGACGCGGTCACCCCTACACCTATTAAAATTACTGCTAAGTCTACAAGAACTGACCTTTGGAGTCCATCCTACGCTGTGGTTCATCTAAATAAGAAGTCTAGATATACCTTAGATCTTCTAATTTTTCTAGAGATGCATATCCGTTCGTTTACTGGCACTGTTAAATATTATACTCCAAATCATGGCGCAGAAATACTTAAGTTGTCAAATGAGTTTATTCACATCTGAGTGACGATTTTTTATTGCAGTAAAAGATCAAAAATCATTTATCTAAGCGAAAATCAAAAAATGTAAATAAGAAAATGAAATGTCATAAGTTTTTTATCCCTGTATGATGATATTCAAGGAATATCGAAATATTGGAGTTATTTAAATAAATAAAAATTATTTAAAAAACTTATGACCTCGAGCTTGAGTATTTATTTCTTTGAGATTCTATAAAGAAAAGGTCGAATAAAACAAAACTAAAGTTTATTAGAAAATGAAATGTTTTGAAGTTATTGCCGTCGATTTAATCATGGGCTTTGTTAATTTGATAGCTATTTAGCCTAAAGTTTTAGACTTATTTTGTTTCATCACTAAAGTCTGGACTTAGGCTGAATGCATTAACTCTTGTTGAACTTTGTTCTTTGTTGTAGCATACGTTGCAGGCATCTTATTAGCGAGATTTTGTATTCTATTTTACCAATTCTATTTAAATATCAATTTATGTTTAAAATTCGTTTTTCATGTCAAATAAAATAATATTATATGAAAATCTGTATTTAAAAATTAATTGATATTTAATAAGAATTCGTGAAATAAGCCCGTAAATTTTGAGTTGATTCTTGAATAAGTTTTATTTGAATACTAACTTTCATAACATTTTTAAACGCATCGAATTTCAAAAGTCAAATGAGGTTAATTTATATTTAAGTTCCAAGGCGAATTTATTCCAGGTAATCTCGGAAGTACAACAAGTACAACTCGTACAAAAACCACAAGCAATTTGTTTTTGTAAAATCATTGTACAATGTCAAAAACCGAAACAAATCAAATTATCTTGAGATGAATATATATAACAAGAAACAAAGATAATAAACAAAATATTGACATTCAACAATTATAAAGCTAAAGAAAAAAAGTTACCAGCAGGGCTTTTAGGATCACCTGTAATGAATTCGCCTTGTTTAAGTTCTTAATTATTTTGACATAAGCTAAATAGGCTTTGTATAATTTAACTTCTACAGACCAGGGCTTAAAAAACTGCATTCGATACTATAGACTGTCGAACAAAAAACGAAAATTTTTATACAACTTTTCACTTTTTGAGTTGGTTTGACAGCGACTGTTTTGTTTGCATTTAATGAATCAGAAGTATAAGCCAAAATTTTTGTTTTCGGCCAGTGACATATGAAGAAGTGGAAGAAATGGCAGTTTTTCAACTTTGACTATAGTTTTTTTAACGCTGCTACAGACTTATTAGCCGAAATAATTTTTAGAATTAAATTTTATAAAATGTTAAGCAAGAGTGATTTGAAACAGATGTTGAAAAATAAAATTTTATTGTACCTCAAAAAAAAAAAATAAAAAATCGCCGTCGAGTTTTGCTGAAATATTTTACGATGCGATAAGAACATTTTCCGATATTGCGAAGAAATTTTGAATTAGTGGCATGTAGAGCAACCTCTGTTCAACTAAAAAATGCATTACATTCTGCTGGTGTCTAATATTGTACATAAATATACTTCATTGCTATCCAACGGAAAGCTAAGGTAAAATGTAACAAGAAAATACAATATAATAGTCTGGTAGTGTATAAATGCATTTCTAAAAAATTTAAGGAATAGAGCTATTACAAAAAGCTTTATAAAATACATAACTAAAATTTAACTCATAGAATAAATTCGAAAAATGAAAAATGTTAAACTAATTTTATTTCTAACTAGCCGTGCCGGCGGAGTTGCCCACCACGATTTAATTTTTGACTAACTATAAATGTAAAATTTTAATCGGTAGGATAGAGTCGGAGAGGCAGAAATTGATTTTATGTCTCCTATTGGTCCAAGTTTTTAAAAAATAAAAAGCTTGTGTGCTTTGTTATATGAAGATTGATCTACATATGTATGTATATTTAAAAAGTCATCAAAATCGGTAAGATAGTTTCGGATAGGCAGAAATTGCCCAACTTTGCCTTCATAGCTTTGAAATAAATATAAACCCTATTTAATTTACGATGATCTATCTATAATTCAAATATTATCAAAATTGGTTAGATATTTTCGGAGAGGCAGTAATTTCTCTTATGTCCCCCTATTGGTCCTAATTTTAAGAAAATAAAAAGCCCATATTTCCAATTGGTTCTGCTATTTAGCCGATAAAGCGTAGTAAGCGCAAAAGTTACTTTCGGATTCGACCAGGGGACGGTCGAGCACTCTTGCTTGTTTTACCAAAAATTGTCATTGATTTTTAAAAATTAATATTATATTTTTGGTTTTCGGTAATCAAGAAAAAGCTTAAAGAGTTAGTTACTTAGGCCGTATTTCTCGTGTTACACCCTATGAAACTAAACTTTATGGTGTGTGCTTTCCAGACATGCTAAATATTCGATGTTTAATTCTTTTACATAAAATTATCTATACCGGCGAGCCGACATATCTGTTTGAACGTGTTACTTTTACGCAGTCAAGAAGAAATAACAACCTGATCCCGATAAGATTTAAGAAGTTGGTATCTGAATGGCAGTTCATAGTATTCTTCTTTTTAACACACTACCAGCATCTGTTCAATTTACCAGCAATGCAAGGCAGTTTAGGAAATGTATTTTTAATTATTATTCCCAAACTTGAAAATTTTAATTTAATATTGATTGATCAATGACATCTAAAAAAAAAAAAAAAAAATTGTTTATAAAATTGTTTTTATATACATATTTATTTCTTTTATTTTTATGTTTAATGTTAAAATATTTTATTGTATGACACATATGAAATTGCAACAATTTTTTTACCCTGTACTATAATTATAGGAATTTAAGTCCTGTTGTATAGAAATACCAATAAATAAATAAATAAAAATAAAAAATAAAATAAAATCACTAGCGATAAAAGCTCTAGTTGCAACCTTTAGCATAATAAAAATAGTTGCTCAAGGCTGTGCATTAGAGCGGGTCAATTTAGCAATGGATACAGTGCCATCGATTTTTCGATAGCTTTCGGCATGAAGGCAAATAGTTCCATATTTAAAAACAAAAGCATTTTTGAGGCGCCCAAATTTAAAATTGTTGACATTTTTTCAACTTTTGCTTTAAAATTTTTTTTTTTAAATATTACCTTTCAAAGGTGCAATTGTACGCTTAAAACGATGTCGTTAGCAGTTTTTTGAAAAGGAATATTTTTGTCTAAATTTTTAAGGGTTTTTTTTGTAGGTATGTTAAAAAAAATTTTCGCCGATATAAAATTTTTTAAATACATCAAGTTAAATTTGTACGCTTAAAACGATGGCGATATATATTTTTTTTTTTTTTTTATCGAAAGGTATCAATTTTTCGATAAACTGATATCACCATCGCCTTTAACGTGCGAACTTATTTAGAAAAGAGCTATTTGATACGGGAGAAAATTCATAAAAATTGGTTTGGAGCCTTCAAAATAACAAAGACGAGTAAAAATCTCGCCTAAAAACCCAAAAAAGCATTTTTTCCAAAAAATTATATCGCGACAGCCTTAAACGTACAATTTCACCTTGGAAATGTAATATTAAAAAAAAATTTATTCATATAATTGTCTTCTAAAAAAAACTCTAAAAAAAAAATTTGAGAAAATGTCAATAAATTAAATTTTGGGCGCCTTGAAAATGTTTTTTTTTGATATGTCGTAGTTGAATTTTTTTCCTCATGCCAAAAGCTATCTAAATATCGATGGCACAATATCGACAAATTATTGTCCCTACAAATCGGCCCACCCTACTGCACATGCCTTTAATTTTATAAAACACTTTTAGAGATGCACTAAAGACAATAAGAAGGAAAATATAACAAGAAATTTTTATATTGCGCGTCTGCATATTTTCTTTTGTTTTAAGAATTCGATAGAAAAAAAATTAAGAAAATCAACCAACGTAAAAAAAAAATTCATAAAAATATTAAAACAAAATAAAAAATACAAAACAAAAGTTAACTACAAAAAAAATTGCTTTTTATTAAAATGTTTTTAATAATAAAAATTCTATGTAGTATTTTTCCTTCAATTCTACTTTGCCCTTAAGGTAAACAAAAAAAAAAAAAAAAAATTTCAATATATTTCATCTTAATAAAGCAGCTGTGGGCACATTTGGACAAAAAAAAATAATAATAATTTGACAATTGATGAATTCAGTTAATTTGTATTAAAAAATGATTGATTTGTTACAAAAAGTAAAAAAGAAGCAACGATTTCGAAGCCAAAGTCTTCACTGACATTGCATTTATTTATGGACTATTTCTATTAAATTAAATGAAAATTTTTCTAATTAATTTGTCATATAATCAATATAAAGCACGAAAATTACACCTCAAAAAGAAGCATTTGAAAAGTGTGCTTTCGTCCTCATAAATATCCTAGAAAGCTGTTGCATCCAAAATAAGATTTAACAAGTTAAACTTCTGTTTGAACACATATTTACATAAGTATGTATGACATGTGCCCATAATCCAGAAGGTTTTACTTAAACATAGCAGTTAATCAAGTGTCACAATACCTTACAAATAATTTAAGTAGCTTGTTACTAAATAATGTTTAAGGAAAAAATAAATCTTTAAAAATATGCCATCCATGAATTCAGTTATAAAAAATAAGAATAAACAATGATTAATTCGTTATAAAAAGTATAAAAGAATCATTTTTGAAATCAGTCTTCATTGACGTCGTATTTATTAATCAACTTTCATTGTTAAAAAAATCTTTTTCTCATTTATTTCTTCCATTACCATCAAGTCTTATCAATATCCTTTTAATGATAATTTTCATAATTATAGTCCAAAATGTAGGAGTTTAGAAAAATATGATTTTTAAGACAAGTTTTTTTATATACCAAAAAATTTAAATATTAATATGCAAGAAAAAAAAATTTAAAAGTACGCTAAAGGGCACAGCACTATAATTACTAATTCATTATTTTGGGTTGTTAATTGTTGACTGGAAATATGAATAATAATACATTTTCAAATTTTTAATTAAGTCTTCAAACAGCACTGCGTCGAGACCACATTTTCCATACAATTCTACATACAAATTTGTCGTAGAAAGCCGTTGTAAAATAAAATCTATTTAACTTTGAGAAGGTTTTTTTATATTCTCTCACATAAAAACATTTATTCTCGTAACAATGCCATACTTTCATTCAATTTAATACATTTTGTAAACAGAAAATGAAAAACAAAAGCAAATAAAACAATAAAATTAGAGAGAATTTGAAGTTCCTGCCAACGTTTAAATTATGGGCTTTAGGATTTTTGTCTGAAGTTGAAGGCTCAATTCTGATTGAATACTAGGGAGATCGCACGGTTATTATTCGATCGGTTTAAACCGGTTATTTTAGCTTTGCCCAAGTCGGTTATTTTAAAATGTCCATTTTTCGAATATCAAATAAACCGGTTATTTTGGTATAATAAACCGGTTATTTTAATAATATGTAATTAATATACATTTTCCTTACTCTGGTTATGAATGTAGTATTTTCTTATTGAATATTGGTCAAACTTAAACTTTTAATGAAGAATGTCGAAACAAAATGTAACAAAGGTCAAAAACATTATGAATACTGTAAATACAAATCGCTTATAAAAGCGTGTGTTGTTGTAAAAAAACCAAAAACTATTCAAAATACTACAAAAACGTGTGCAATTAAAAAGTAAATAGTAAATTGTGCGAGAGTATTCTAAATATAAAATTTATTTTTGTATAGATGTTGTCTCTAGAGATATTTCGAACGGGATTAAAAAGACAAAGTTGGTTGCCTGAAGTGCCCTAAAATGATAAGCTGCAAAGGTTTTTCCACGTGATAACTAATTTCTAACATTTAGTTAGTCCACACGCTTTACATTAATCTGCTCCAAATAAAACTTAACTCCATTCGAAGTAGTTCTAAAGAGACGACAAATAATACTTTACTAAAATACGCAGCAAAAAATTAATCATTGGGTGAAATATTAACCGTTCCGATCGCATATGGAGTGGAGAAATACTGCATGAAAGAAATTTGCACCCAATTCGCGTCACAGTGTGGTGTGCAGTTTCTTCACGCTGTATTGTCGGACCATACTTCTTTGAACAAAACGGACACTGCGTTACGGTTACTGGAGACCGTTACTTGAGAATTTTTCTATCCGGAACTACGCCAAAAGGGAATTCCGGTTAACTCTGTGTGGTTCCGACAATATGGTGCAAATGCACACATAGCTCATCCGGTTATGGCCGAATTACGCAGAAAATTTCCTAACAGGCTCATTTCAAGAAACTCAACCTTACATTGGCCCCCTAGGTCGCTTGACCTAAGGGCGGACATTTAAATTTAATTATCTTTAAGACTAATTAAACTATTTTTAATACAATTCATTGGACTTTCAAATGAAAAAGGATTGAATAAATTCCATGCATTAAAAAAAAAAATTTCCAAAAAAAAAATTTCCAGTTTCTTAATGTAGCAAAATTCTTCAGTCACCCAGTATAATGCTGAAACAAAATAATTTGAAATATATAATCCTGGTATAGAGGTTTTGTTTGCAACATTTCAAAAATATGGTTGAAGTTTACTGATTCATATAGACATGCTGAATCACCAACAAATTAAAACTCATTTAAAATAAATTTGGGAGAATATTTCAAATTTATTAAATTCCTATAATTTTTTATTAGCTTTTGCAAAACGTGTGTCTAGATCAAACATTATTTAACAGTTTCTAGATTACATTATGCAATTATCTGCTTTTAAATAAAGATAAGGATGTCAATTAAAATTTTTAAAAATAAAGCTAAAGTTTGATCAATTAACTAGTCTCGGTTTTTTGAATTTTATCGTCAAATATTTGTTAGGTCTGAAACAAACCGTAATTAATATTTATGTTTTTTGTTGGCTCCTTACCTTTGTGAAATATTCTATTATTATTCAAGTCAACGTTTTTTTTTACAAAAATATAATTTTTGTGTTTTTAAGTATTCGAATTAAAACCAATTAACCGGTTATTTTAAAAATGTTTAACCGCAAACCGGGGTTTTTAAAATAGCAACTATTCATAATATTCGAAAACCGGTTATTGAAAAAAGTCGATTTGAACTCCCTGTTGAATACTAAAACTTAAAATTACACTAAGGAACCGGCAAAACGACTTTCTTCTTCTGCAATACAACGTTTTTGTATGACTGTGGCACGCTGATCTTAAGTTTGTCTTTTTTTTAAATAAGCGGTCAGTTTTCAAATTATTTCTACTTCTTCTTTTTCAAGAAACACCCGGGGTTTTTTTTAGCAGTTTGGTGTAAATAGCTTGAATACTGGTAATAAGTTACGAATAATGTTTGTGCTGCAAAAGTTAAGGTTTTATTGGATTTTAAATAGACATGTTAACAACAGTTTTTTTTAGCAAATAATATGCTGTTTTAAAGTTGTAATCCCATTTAAAATTTTTGCAAAATAAATCCAAATTTTAAAGGTCAATTTCTATCAATTTTCTTCTTTTAATCGGGTGGGATTTATAATATAAAATAAAACCCATACATTTGAAAGTGAACTTTACATTTTTATTATCGGTTAAAAGAAAAATTTATGTTATTTACTGTTGGAAATGTAAATGTTGGCCATGACTACACAGAGCGAAAAAACACGTTAAAAAATTATCAACCAATGGTATTAAAATGATAACAAAGTGTTGTTAATATTTCGACAACATATCGCTCATTTCGTGCAAGACCGTCACAACTCAAAATTTGAAACTTTACAGGAGAGCCTTTTTAAGATTCCAACCTATTATTATTTATGTCTAAATTAGCAAAAGGACATCTTACTTGTTTAGTTTTATTTTATAAATTAATTTCTTGCCACAATTTGAATTTTAAAATGTTGTTACAACAATTGTCAATTAACTATATAGTTTGAAAAGCACTGAAGTTAAAACCCTATTTTTTGTACCCTAATGATATTATATTTGAGGATAAATTAACAGAACAATCTGTCATTTATTTAGCGCCAATTAAGATTAGCCATCTTTATTGCTAGTGCCTTCGTGGCTCGTAAAATTGTATTATTTTTTTTACTTATAATTGAACCTGCCAAGGGTAAGCATCTCTCGCTTAAATAAAAAACATTTTTGAATTGTAACCTAACAACGTGCCTCTTTCTTTTTCAATTGAACCGCCGCCTTACTGCGCTAGTAATTTTTTGCAACCAATAAGTTATAGCATCCTTTGGATACAATCTTGTACAGAGCCCTGGTTAAAATAGTTTTCAACCCACCCCACTAACTCTCAGTTACTTGCTGGGGATTCCCTTTGAACCCACATCTACCATACCTGAGTACAATCACACACAAAAGTCTACACTCAGATTTCTTTACTTCTAACATTAAAAAGTTAGTCATGGTCCTTCGCCGACGTTAAACTGGTCACCTGGAAAAAAAACACAACAAACATACACAAAGGGTCACCCTAAACATACAAAACTTCTTAGCAGCATCAACTTAGCAGCTCAAAGTGCATGCTCTTCAGTCAACAAGAACATCGTGGACAGAACATAAGTCACGGAAGGCAAATAAACAACGCAGAAAAAAAAAGGTCAAAGTAAAACAAAAAACTAATGACAAAAACAAAGTGAGTACGAAAACAAGAACCTGTGAAAAATTATTATTAAAATAAATAAAAAATCGTAAGTGTTAAATAGAAAAAAAAGGTTTAGCTTAAAAAAGTGAAATAAAACATAAAATTTTTTGGAAAAGTAAAATAAAAGATACACCGGGTAAAAAGTGAAAAAAAATCATAAAAAATTTGCTAATGGTTAAAACCAAAATCTTGCTTTTAAGTGCCAAAAGTTAAAATTAAAAAAAATACATATGTATGTATGTCTACATAAACTGCAAAATATTGATAGTACGGAAAAGAAAATAGGAAAACAACAAAAAAAACCCATAAAACGGAATAGTCAAAAGTTGGCATATTTTCATAAAACTTAAAATTCTGGTTAGAAAAGGCATAAATTTCATGAAACAACACAAAAAAAAAAAAAAAGTGAAAACCTGTTTATGCCGTTTCTTTTGCCTCTCTCTGTATTCTCAAGGTTTCTTGTGCACTTGTGCACCTACATACATAAGTCAGATAATCAGATAGAAAAAACTTTGTGTACACAAGAATAGCAAAACTAAAGAAAAAAAAAAAGAAATAAATAAAGAAAACGCAGGAAAGTTCCCTATACCAAAGCAAAACACGCAAAAATAAAAAAGTTCTTAAGATCTACAGGAGAAAAAGTTACAAGTCCAACAAAAAACAAAAATTCAAGGTTCTTTTTGTGGGCTATTTTATCAAGAGAATTTAGCAGTAGCAGAAAAAAACGTGAGTAACTTGCTATATTCAACCCTTATTCAGTTGCACATTAATATCCCACATAATACACTGCCATCTCTTTTCATAAATCTCTTTAACAACAACACTCAGCTTACTTCTCGTTAAATTTTGATATTTACATTCATCCCACATAGTACACTGCCATCTCTTTACCTAAACAACAACATACAGATTACTTCTCTTTAAATTTCGATCTTTACATTCATACGTCTCATTAACAGTGTTAGTATTTTAAAAATAAGTACATACATAGCATTTAACACGGTGTAGCAGCAAGAGGGAAAATGTGTTATTTTACTTTGTATAATCAACAAATTTAACGACAAAGCAATTAAAACTTTCAATTTAAGAAGGAAAGGTCAAAAAGTGTCGTTATTGTCAAACCAAATTACCTTTGGTTACATAATCGAAAAAAAAAAAACAAATAAAAAATACAAGAATAAAGAACAAAAAGTTATTGAAGTGGAAACGTTAGCAGAGTAAGAGAGCACAGGTGAAACGTACGTTCCCTTAAAATATTCATACAATTTTAAAATCAACGAGTTAAAACGTGAGTTCATTGCTCTTACTTGATCAAATACATATTCTTTTACAACACACCTATTTAACACACGCATCTTTAATACACACCCTATAATCTCTTTAAATTCACACACGAATCTCTTTAATATATTTATGCATCTTACATACTTATTTATTCATCCTACATACTTAGTGATACTTTACAACACATACACACATTTAAATGCAAAATAAATTTTTGGCACTTCTTTATTTACTAAAAGAACACAGTGGGGTAAATATCCAAAAAATATTAACAAAATTAATTTCTTTGAAAACCATAACCAACTAATTTTTAACCGCCAAATTACACAATATAAGCAAATTTAATAAAGGAAAACTATTTAAATAATAAAAATATTCAGGAACTTTAAATTAAATTGCATTAGGAAAAAAAACTTTGTTTGCTCACATTTATCTACGACAAAAGAAAAAACAAAAAACTGCATTGCTCATCTCATATTAAAGCGGTGAACAGTGGGTACGATCACCCAAAAATATAGGAGAATTATTTTAAAGCCTAAATAAAATATTTTCGAATCCAAATAAAATTAAACTAACAAAAAACTAAGATATTTATTATTCATTATTAATTAAAAATAAAAACAACACAATAAAACTCAGGAAAAATTTGTTTTAAATAATTATCGAATTTAATTAAATTAAACTACATGGTAAATTCGATAAGCAAAAAATAAGAATATTTAATGAACAGATTTTAAATACAGTCCACTAGTCTCAATATTTGAAGAAAATAGTTTATTACCGGAAAAGTGCAAGTACAAAGCTGTTGGGAATTAAAATTCCAAGCTATTTTACTAATATTTTATCGCAATTGCAAGGCTTTTGGGAATTAAAATTCCAAGCCAATTTGCACATATCTCATCTCAATCACAAGGCTTCCCAAGCAAGTAAGCCTTCCATACTACTCTATTTTCTGTGGCACATAAAAGAAACTACCTATTATAGATTTGCAGTCCATATATTTTTTTTAACCCGCCATATTTTCTTTTCACATAAAAGGAAATAGTATAGATTTGCAATCTATACATTTTATATCGCTCTGTAGTTTCATTCTTACAGAAAGCAAACATTATAGAGTTTCTTTCTTTCTATAAATAATTTATACCGCCCTCTATTTTCCTTTGGCACATAAAGGAACCTAATATTAATTTGCCACATAAATACAGTTTTATACCGCTATATACACAAAGCAACTTATTATAGATTTGGTATCTATATTAATTTTATTTCACTATTCGCTTTCCTTTAGCACATAAAGGAGTACAGTATAGATTTGCTATCTACATAAGTCTCCATTTTACGCTTTACTTTCTTTTGGAACATAAAAGAACATACTTTAGAATTTCAATCTATAATTTACGGAACAGCTGTGTAGTTCCTTTTGGCACATAAAAGAAAATAGTGCAAATTTCAGGCCACGTTTTTACCGCTCTATATTTTTATCTATATTTTGCTTATATAAAGGAAATAATTTCAGACTCGCGATCTATTTTCCTAACTATAAAAAGCAAACTTTCACAGATTGTCATCCATTTTAAACCGCTACTTGTTTTCATTAACTCAAACATTATTGTATCTCATACGAACAAAATATACATACGTTAAAAAATTAGCTTTCCATAGTCTCCAACCGCAATCGCAACCAATTTATCGGAAAAACACATATTTTCGTTCGCAAATCGAAAATTGTTACAACATTTAACAATACAAAGAAATATTAAGAGTTTTCCCCCTCAAATACTTTCATTTCCCTTTACAAATCATATCGCAGCTTTCTCACTATGGCTCCATCTAACCATAGATTTGCATTTGATGCAAATAATTTAATATCATTTTGCAAAAGAAACGATATTCAGGAATCTGCTGGACAGTCTGAAGAACTCTTAGATATTAAATTGAAAGATCTTGACAATCGTTGGAGTAAGGTAGAAAAATCGTATGAAGATATCATGCTATCTAAGCAAAGCGAAGAAGTAAAAACAGCTGCACGAGAACAATATGAGACATGTGTAGAAACGTATTACCTTACTGTTTCAAAGCTTCTCGATTTCATTAAACCGCATAGAGATAACCGAAGTCCTCGCGTTAGTACACAACCCATGAGTCCAAACTCGACTCAAGAAGTTGTTAACACATGCCTCAAACTACCCCCTTGCGATACCCAAACCTTCTCAGGGAGTTACGAAGAATGGCCTGCTTTTCGTGACATGTTCACAGCAGTTTATATCAATCACCCAAGATTGACATGCGCCGAAAAATTATACCATCTTCGTAACAAGACAACAGGAACTGCAGGATCAATAGTTAATAGATTTCCCCTAACAGATAATAATTTCAATCTTGCTTGGCAAGCTCTCAAATCCCGATACGAGAACATTAGGGTTTTGGTAGATAACCAAATAAGAAATCTCTTCAACATTCCTGGAGCAATTCTCGAAGACAACGAATCCCTACAGAGAATTCATAGTTCCGTTTCGGACTGTTTGTCCATGTTGGAATCGTTCGGGGTATCATCGGAAGGCTGGGATCCCATATTGGTTAATTTAGTTTATTCCAAACTACCTCATGAAACCCTAGCACAATGGGAACAATCGCTAAACGCATGTAGAAATTTGCCAACATGGGAGCAACTAAGCCATTTCCTTCTCACGAGATGCGAAGTAGTAGAACGAATTGCTACAATTAAGCACACGAAAACTTCATTTCCCAACAAACCCCAATCCCGAGTTCAAACCTATTCATCTCAGGAGAAACTTAATCTAAATTGTAAAATGTGTAATGAAGCACACGGCCTAAGATCATGCACACAATTTCGCAACCTGTCAATCCAAGAAAGGGTTGATTTTGTTTTCAAAAACCAAATTTGCAATAACTGCCTTTCGATTACTCATACAAAAAATAATTGTAAAAGCAAAAATACATGTCTAAATTGTGGGAAAACCCATCACACTTTACTGCACATGCGTCCAAACAATAATGCAAAAGCAAATGCAAATCAATCCTTTAATAACAAAAATCATAATTCCTACACTCACAAGTCAACTTCTCACGCTCAAAATTCAGTGTCTCATCCTCCAAATTTAAGTTTTAATACTCAAAATCAACAGCCGCTTGAGTTATCGATGCAACCCTCAACGTCTAACTCTGCGAGAAACCCTCAAATCCATTCCAATTATGCAGCAAGTCAAACGAATATTCTTTTAAGAACAGCCCTCGTTCAAATAGAAAGTAGGGGAGAGCGTTTCACAATTCGAGCGCTCATAGACCCAGGCTCCGAAAGAACTTTTATTTCAGAAAAAATTCGGGCTAGGTTGAATCTCCCCTTCAAAAAGTCCAAATTTGAAATTATAGGAGTTGGCGGGCAAACACAAACCGCTGATAAAGAGTGCGACTTAACTCTAGTGTCCAAAAAAGACAATTTTCGACTCCAAATATCGGCAATTGTGCTCCCCAAGGTAACAAGTAAAATACCCTCAAACTCTTTTAAAGTTAGCTGCGAATTCGGTCTTTCGGATATCGAACTAGCTGATCCATATTTTAACGTTTCCTCAGCAATTGACCTCATCTTAGGAAATGATAGCGAAAGACATATAAATCTAGAGGGTATAAAAAGAAACGTTTGTGGATCCGCTTCCGCCTATAAAACTATCTTTGGCTGGGTTCTCAGTGGTTCAATCCAAACGCAACCCATATCATCCTTTACCTCTATCACAAATTCTAGCGAAGATTCTGACGTAAACGAATTACTGCGAAAATTCTGGGAACAGGAAGAAATTCCAGCGTCCCGGCCCATACCTTCAGAAGATAAAATTTGTGAAGAATTTTACGCAAAAACGACAAAGCGTCTCCCTGATGGTCGTTATATGGTTCGATTGCCATTCAAAAAAGAATTCCCGGAAGCAAAATCTCTCGGCACATCAAGGTTTATAGCTCTAAGTCAATACGCGAGAATGGAGCAAACTCTCGCTAGAAATCCCCAGCTCCACGCGCAATATAACGAAGTGCTTAGCGAATATATAACCCTTGATCACATGGAACCAACCACCTCGATGGAATACATCTCAGGGGACAAGTGTAGTTCTTTTTATCTTCCCCATCACGCTGTTGTACGTCCAGACCATAAAACTACTAAAGTCCGGGTAGTTTTTAATGCATCCCGAAAAACAAAATCTGGGGTTTCCCTTAACGATGTACTATATACAGGTCCTACATTACAAGCAGAGTTAGTCACCGTCATATTAAATTGGCGTTTTTACCGATATGTCTTTAGCGGAGACATTCAGAAAATGTATAGACAAATCCTAATAGATCCTCGTGACAGGCCCTATCAACGGATTCTCTTTCAAAAGTCCCCCCGGGAGGCTATCAAAGATTACCAGCTCAAAACCGTAACCTTTGGTATTAATTGTGCCCCATTCTTGGCAATACGAACGCTCTTACAATTAGCATCGGATAATCAATACATTTTCCCAAAAGCATCTCAAATCCTACGTAAGGAAACTTATGTAGACGATATTCTTGCGGGAGGTCACTCTCTCGATAGTGCCGCAGAAGCCCAACAACAGTTGATTCGATCCCTCGGCTCAGCAGGTTTTCTGTTAAAAAAAATCACATCTAATGACTCTCGATTATTAGAATCCATTCCGCAAGAAGACATGTATGATTCCGATTTTCTTAAATTTTATGATGCCAGCGCCACTAAAACTCTCGGTATACGGTGGAATGCCCTAACAGACTATTTTACATACTCGTTTGAACCTATTCCCGAAATTATTAATATTACTAAGCGCCAAATATTATCTTCCGTAGCAAGATTATTTGATCCAGCAGGCTGGATTTCTCCAGTAGCTATCAAAGGAAAAATCCTTATACAACAACTCTGGCTGGAAAAGATTGATTGGGATGAGTCTGTAAGTGAAGATTCTCTCCGAATCTGGAACGAAATCATTCGAGACATGCCCTTTGTCGAAAAAATCCAAATTCCCCGTTGGATTCAATTCACTCCCGTTGATCAAATCCAAGTTCACGGATTCTGTGATGCTTCAAAAATGGCTTACTGCGCAGCTGTATATATTCGCGTTCAAACGTCCTCTACCGCGTTCTCTAATTTACTTGTTTCTAAAAGTAAAGTTGCTCCGCTAGCAGCCATAACATTACCAAGGCTAGAATTGTCAGGTGCCCTGCTCCTAGCGAAGCTCACAGCTCATACTATCGAATCTCTAGACTTAAAAAGGGCAGAAGCTGTTCTATGGTGTGATTCTTCGATCGTTCTGGGATGGTTAGCAAAACCCCCTGCAACATGGAAAGAAATATACGTTTCCAATCGCGTGGCGCAAATTCACAAATTACTGCCAAACGCTAAATGGCGTCATGTACCCACCCATTTTAATCCCGCTGACTTAGGCTCAAGGGGTTGTAAGCCGCAGGACTTAATTGTTAATCGTCTCTGGTGGAATGGACCCTCGTGGCTCACGAATCCATCTTCCGAATGGCCAAAAGACAATCCTTTAAAGCCTACTAACTGTACCCGAATTTCTGCCCTAAGACCTAAATTTGCACCTGAAGAAACCATTTTATCCCATCAATTACGTATAAACTCTAACCATGCGCAAGCTGCTAACAATTTTAACGATATACTGTCCAATTTCTCCTCATACACGCGAGCATTGCGTGTCTTAGCATATGTTTTTCGTTACATACGACATTTTAAACCAGCCTTCGCTAGTTCAGCACGTCCCATAATTTATAATAGCACAGAGCTTCGGCAAGATGAAATTAATTCCGTAAAAACCAGACTTATATTGCTTGCCCAAAAGCGTTCGTTTGAATTCGAATATACCAGCTTAGCAAATGCAGAATCTATACCCAAAGACAGTTCTCTACTTACTTTAAATCCCTTCCTCGACGCTAATGGTATTCTACGCGTTAATGGGAGACTTGCAAACTCTACATTGCCGTATAACGAGCGATTTCCTATAATTTTACCATGCAATTCCCACTTGTGTAATTTATTCCTACTACATTTGCATAGATTTTTAGCTCATGCAGAATGTCAATTGATGTGTCGCATGGCACAAACCGAATTTTATATACCACGTCTAAAACTAGGAATTCGGAAAATCATTAGATTATGTAAAACATGTATTATCTACAAACAAAAATCGTGTTCTCAAATTATGGCAGCACTGCCACCTGATAGATGCACCCTTTCAGCCCCCTTCCATACAACTGGTGTAGATTTCGCTGGGCCCTTTGAACTAAAAAGCTCCACTCTCCGTAATTCTTCCACATTCAAAGCCTATGCGTGCGTATTTGTGTGTTTTGCCACCAAGGCAGTTCACCTTGAACCCTGCTCTTCTCTATCAACTCCAGCTTTTAAAGCCACTTTCGCTAGGTTTGTTGGACGTCGTGGATTACCACGTAAAATCGTTTCCGACAATGGACGCAACTTTCTGGGAGCAAGCCGTGCATATCGTAGAGAATTCTCTACATTTATTAAAACCGTTTCCCATGACATCGCGCAAATGTATATCACCCATGGTTTCCAATGGTCATTTATTCCTCCACACGCGCCTCATATGGGCGGTTTATGGGAAGCAGCGGTGAAAAGTTTTAAATTTCATTTAAAACGGGTCGCAGGCGCTTACCGTTTTAACTTCGAAGAATTCGCCACCGTGTTGGCCAGAATTGAAGGCGTTTTAAACTCCAGACCCATATCCGCTGTTTCCGAAAATCCCTCAGACTTAACCGCTCTAACACCCGGACATTTTATAAGAGGAGGTCCCCTCCTGGCACTTCCGGAGCCACCAGCCGAGAGTCTCTCCTTGATAAGCCGATGGGAAAAATTAAAAGCCATTCATCACCAATTCGCTATTCAGTGGAAAGCCGAGTATCTCAAATCTCTGCACAAACGATATAAATGGAGATTTTCCCTTCCTAACTTGCAAATAGGCGATTTTGTAATTCTTATCGACGACCTTCTCCCACCTAATGAATGGCGGCTAGGAAGAATCGAAAAGGTTCATATAGGATCAGATCAACAAGTTCGGGTAGTCGATGTGCGCACCGCAGCAGGAATCTTAACACGTCCGATTACTAAGCTGTGTTACTTACCATATAATCAGGAGCCTTGTCCCGCACACATCACACACTAACTACTTCCCTATCTTACATACATCTCATTACATTTATAACACCTTGTCTTTGCATAAATATACCTTTAACTTATCATACTCTATTTCCTTTTAGTTCCCGTCACCACTCTTCTAGAGATCCAGCCATCCATCAGTGCCAAATCTGCCACCGGTACCATTCACTCAGATTTTGCAAAAGGTTTCTCGCAATGGATTCCACAGCGCGCAACCAAGCAGCAAGACGCAACAATTATTGCCTTAACTGTTTGGCCCGTACCCATGACGTACGACATTGTACTAGTCCAGACAATTGTCTCAAATGTGGGTTGCCGCATCATACCCTTCTGCATCCCAAACGACTTACAACAGTACACCGACCAACAACATCAGTACGTGAGCGCATTGGTCAAAGCAACACTCGTTCCAGTCAATCCACCAGGCATGTGCAACGCCGCAACACACAACCCAATAAACGGGCTCCGCCCAAAAAACGTGCTCTAGCCAAAAAACGGGTTTCACCCAACCAACGTGCACAATCCATCAGCTCAACTCAGCCAAATCAAAAGATTCTGTCAGAGGCCATTCGTTCTTTAGCTGCCGTATTATGTGTTACTGCACCAACTTAAATTGCATAGCTGCAAGGAGTGGCGGCATGTCTAAATTAGCAAAAGGACATCTTACTTGTTTAGTTTTATTTTATAAATTAATTTCTTGCCACAATTTGAATTTTAAAATGTTGTTACAACAATTGTCAATTAACTATATAGTTTGAAAAGCACTGAAGTTAAAACCCTATTTTTTGTACCCTAATGATATTATATTTGAGGATAAATTAACAGAACAATCTGTCATTTATTTAGCGCCAATTAAGATTAGCCATCTTTATTGCTAGTGCCTTCGTGGCTCGTAAAATTGTATTATTTTTTTTACTTATAATTGAACCTGCCAAGGGTAAGCATCTCTCGCTTAAATAAAAAACATTTTTGAATTGTAACCTAACAACGTGCCTCTTTCTTTTTCAATTGAACCGCCGCCTTACTGCGCTAGTAATTTTTTGCAACCAATAAGTTATAGCATCCTTTGGATACAATCTTGTACAGAGCCCTGGTTAAAATAGTTTTCAACCCACCCCACTAACTCTCAGTTACTTGCTGGGGATTCCCTTTGAACCCACATCTACCATACCTGAGTACAATCACACACAAAAGTCTACACTCAGATTTCTTTACTTCTAACATTAAAAAGTTAGTCAATTTATTTTATTATTTATTTTATATACAGTTATAAAATCAAATGTTTCTTTTTTGCTACAAAGAAAACCACATGTACAAGAGGAATGCCAACAAAAAAACTGAAATGTGACCTTGTTGATGTTAATTGCTCAAGTTTGTTACAAGAGGTCATAGCGTCAAAAGCATCTGTATTACCGTTATTTTTTCGATAATTCTCTCCGTTCTTAGATCAATTTGTAGAGATTTAAGAGGAGAACATTTCTGCATTACTAACTCGAAAATGCCAAATTTTGAGTTGTGACGGTCTTGCACGAAATGAGCGATATGTTGTCAAATTTTTAACAAACTGTTGTCAAATTGGTACAAAAGATGTTAAAAGTACCATTGTTGTCATTATTTGCAGTTTATCGAAATGAAAAATTTTTATAAATAATTTAAATAAGTGAAAAATAAAAAAAAACTTGGTCAGTGAAAAAATATAATAAACTCTGTGACGTTTACATTTTGTTACTACGGAAGAGATTTTCTTTTTGAAGAAAACATAAATTTTGACCTTAAAAAAATTGACGACGACGATAAGGAATTGAAAACTTCTTGTATTAAATTAATTATTTAAAAGGTAAGTAAAAATACAATAATAATAATATGGAATTTGTAGTTAATTTTAAAATTTCTTTATTGAAGATGCTAATGTGTCATATAGAAACTTGCCGTTTTTAAATAAAGAAGATGTGAAGGAAGCTGTACCAAACTGAGGTATCCGCGCTGAACTCAAAGAAAAGCTCTTTTCATGAAAAAAAACACAAGTATGTAGGTATATCGCACTGCAATTTTGTTTTATTAAAAAATTATTTGCAGTCTTTGTTTTGTTGCTTAAAAATTTAAATAAATAAATATATTTCATTTATTTTTTTATTGCTTGGGTTTAGAATGTACACGCAGAACAATGTGTTGTCGAATTGATAACTGAATGTTGTCAATAAATTAACAGTGCGTTAGCAAAAATTAAAACAATTTATTGTCAAAATTTATTATGGTGAAAATATATTAACATTTTGTTGTCAGAATGAGACCAAATGGTGGCAAAATGAAATTATCACCTTGAACACAAACGTAGTTGGATCACTTTTGACAACGGATGGTACCAATTTTGGTATTTTTATACCTTATTTTTCCCTCTGTGTACGTCTGAGGTGGCTCATTCGTAAGGTCCAATTTAGGGCGATTCGTTCGAGCATAGAAACTAGTATCTCGCAAAAAAAAAAACGAGAAGTGTTGTCTTCCAAAGTGTCAATCTTAGCTGACTTAATCCTGAAGACCTAAGCCTTTACATATCCCCATAGAAAAAAGTCCAAAGGTGTGATATCGCACGATCTAGGTGGCGAATTTACCGTAGCACAAAGTGAAATTTAGTGCTTACCAAAATGATTTTTTAACAAGGTCATTGTTACACGCGCTGTATTGCTTGCAGCGCCGTCTGGTTGAAATCCGAGCTAACCGAAACCATGCGCTTGAATTTCAGAAAGCACATAGTCCCTTAACATGGTGAGATAACAGTTACCATTGCATTTTCTGATTTTCCTCCTTTTTGAAAAAATATGGACTAATGATTTCACCAGCCCATAGACCACACCATACCGTTGTTTTTAATCGATGTAATGGTAGCACTTGTTACTCTTCGGGATGATCATCAGCCTAAATACGTATATTTTAGTTATTGACATATCCATTTCATCACTAAAAAAAATTTCACGATAAAACACCGGATTTTCATTGAGTTGTTCCAGAGCCCATTCACTGAAACTTAGACGCAAATGTATGTCGCCTGGCTTCAATTCTTGCACAAGTTGAATTTTGTTTGCTTTGCGGCCGAGCTCCTTACGCAAAATATGCCAGGTTGTCGAATACGACAAGCCAAGCTGCTGAGAACGATGACGAATCGATTCGTCACTTTCTTCGCGTACACTGAACCAAAAAGTGTTCATAATATTAACGAACAACGTTTATTAAAATAATTTCCGTTGGCTCAATGAGTTATTCGTTAATGTAATGAAAAATAAAATTATTCAGATATTTCAATTTACGTTCGAGTCGTTGACTCAATGAACATGCAATTTATTAATTATTTCGTAACCTTTTTTCTTATATTAGCGAACAGTTTTTAAATAATTAATATCAAATCTTTTTATGAACGGTCATTCATTGTCTCAACGAACAAATTCATTGGACGAGAATTTATAAATTTTTCGTTTGCTCAACGTAAATTTTCATTGACTCCACGTACCTTTTTGGTTCAGTGTACACTCTCCGCTACAGCTGTTGTATTCACTTCACTACGTGCTGGATGTAGTCTAAGCGATCGAGTATCATCCACGTATGTTAACTGGGACTCACATTTGCGAATGGTGTTGGTAATAGTGGTTTCAGAAGATCGATTATGCGCACCGTAAGTTCCTCGAATCGTACGAAAAACTTTTCTCACAGAACGCTGATATTCGTAATACAGCTAAGCAATTTGAAGACGCTGTTGTTTTGTAAGTCTTTCCATGATCATTTGCCAAACGATTCTGAACAAAAAATGCATGACATGAATCACGCGTGATCTGAAAAAAATATTGACAATAAATCCTCGAGACGAATCACCCTTTATATACAATATGGAAATGCGTTTGTTTGTTTGCTCCTTAAAGACTCCTAATTAACTGAACTAAAAATATTTGTCCATTTTCAAGTGGGCGTGGCACCTCTCATTCAAAGAAAACATACATTTTTGTTAGTCTAAAGAAGGTAAAGGTAAATTGGATAATAATTTTATTTCGATATGCTACATATTTTATTGAATATTATAAGAATAATCTTTAATCCATCGATGTTCTTTTAATGTCTAATGAGGTCCTTAAAAATATTATATTTAGTTAAAGATGTTTTTTGAATTATTACATAACATTTTAGAAACTATTTAGTGATTGTGGAAGCTAATTACAAAATAGTGTGGCATAAGAGTCTCGTTTCTTTGGAGTATAAAAAAATATAATATTCAGTCATGGGATTTAAAGTAAATATTTGAAATTTTGAAAATTACTTTAAAAACACGGTCTTGAAAAAAACATTTTTTTTAAAGGCTGAACATTCAATTATTAAATTTGTTTAAAAACTTTTGATTAAATTTGTAAAGGAGAGTACAGATCCTTAAGATCACAATATTGTTGTTGATGACAAAAACCCAAATTGTTTTTAAAAAATGTATTGCTAAATATGCAAATAAAACATTTTACAAAAACAAGGAAGTTTGCGAAATATGCAATGTGCATGCTTTAAAAACATGCACTGATAATTACTTATATTTAATTGCAATTTCATTTTCTATTTATCATAAATTAAATTAATATAATTACCATTTTACTACTGCGTACAAAAAAAAAAAAAAAACTGCCATAAATTCTCGTCCACTTGAAAGCACATAAATTTTCATGTTTAAATTAAATTCATATTATACAAAAAAAGGATAATAAAATTTTAAGACAAAAGAAAAGCTTTTCAACAATAAACAGCAACAATAAACAACAACAATAAAAAATAAAAAAAAAAAATAAATAAATATATATATATAAAAAAACAACATATAAAAACTTCGACCATAAATAAATGAAACAGCATAAAATTTCAAGAAAGACCAGTATAGTCGGCTGCGCCGAATCTTTGATACCTTCCACCCAGAATTATAATTTTTGGAGAATGGACTTTGTGGTAAATTGTGCGCCAATCTTCAGTAAATCTAATATCACGATTTCTGGAAACATATCGCACTTAATCATAAAGAGGATATTAACTCAAAATTTTAAAATTTTCAGTAAAAGCCAAACATTTTTTTATTTTACATGAATTTTTAAACCAACCGTTTCATTACCAAAAAGTAGACAAAATATCACGACTTTGTAAGAGCGGTTAAATATTAGTATTAGGTTAGTGTAAGAAGGGTTAAGCTCCCAAGGGCACATCTGCACTCAGAGACCAATGAGGGTAATTTTGAATAGATATCGAGCCTTTTGTGCAAGACCGTAGTAACTCAAAATTTGAATTTTTTGAACTGGGTATGTAGTAATGATCTTTGGGGATATATCTATCTGAAGAAAAAAAGATTATGGTTCTATCTCTAACTGTTCAGATTTTACAGATAAAAATGGCTTTATTGCCTCTAGCTTTGTCCAACAATATTTATTTGCAATAATGAAATATTTCTTTTAACTTACAAACAGAAAACAAATTGTGAAAAAACAATAAGGCAATAATTTTTTTTGCTACGGTTTAGGCACAAAAACACAACTGCATAATTTGTGTTCTTTTTTACTTGTTCGTATTATTTCACAATTCATCTTTGTTGAAAAAAAATTAGTTATCATTTCTTCTTACGCTTTATTTGCTATATCGATATATTCCGAATTAATTCATAATTTTGTCGTTAATTTTGTGAAAATAACGATACATTATTGATAGGTTGATACAAAATACTTAAATATAAATAAATATTTCATATTTTTAGTAATTTTTTACCTAATTTAATTATAAAACATTCCTCTTTATTAAAAAACTTGTAAAAAAATAACTTTAGTAAACGAAAATACTATCAAAAAGGTGATTCAAAACTTCAAATGCATTTTTCTCAGTTCGCGATTTTTTGACTTACTACGGTATTGCACCAAAGGCTCGATATGAGTATTAAGTGTTGATATTTTTTTTAGTTAATACCCTCTTGATCAAGTTCGATATGGGCAAGTCCATACTGTCGTACAGGACAGTTATGGCTCCTGATTAGCTCTATTGATGGTGCTAAATCCAATTATAACCAATTTTTAGTTTTAAAGATAATTGAAAAAAACTAAGACTGTCGTACGAGACAAAAAAGGAAGTAGACTTAGTAGCAAACAAATAAAATGCTTATTTCAGCGAAACCTGAAACAATCAATTAATGTGACTAATTTTAGAATGAGGTGAGTCAATGTTTATTAAAATAGGCTAGATTTTACTAAAAAATTATGAATAGTTTTTTTCTTATTTAACTTTAATTATAGTCGTACGGAACATGGCGTACGGTACATTTTTTTCCATCATGATGTTTAAATTTTTTCTAATGCTTTTTTGCGAAATAATGAATAAATAACTAAATAAAATAGTATTCAAAGTATTCAATGGGGGATTCACAAGGTGTCATAAAGTCATATGACTTATAATAATAACATGAAAAAATAGGACTGTTGTGAGCAACCCCTCAAAATTTAATGTGCTATTTTGAATTTAAATCAGCTGATTAAAAAAATTTATAAAAATTTTCCACAATGCCAAAAATAAGTGAAAAACCTAAAATAATAGCCAGTTTGTGTGAAAAATACATTTTAGATGTTGTGATGGCAAACTCAAGTATTTTCCATTTTTCGGTTTTGTTGCAAATTACAAATAAATTTTATTTTGTTTGTTTACCAAACAGCAAAGTCCTAAGCCGATCTAATTCGACGCCGCAAGTAATTTGTCGCAAAAATTGCTAGCCGCAGGTTAAATACAGATGTTACCCGGATAAAACTATACCATCAACGGCAACGGCTACAAAAAATAACGCGGCACGGCTCAGCGCTGCACTTTTCTGATTAAGTACGATAGCACAATAAACATAGCAAGCAACGTTCTATTTATTTAAGACACTATTTGTTTACAAACCAACAACAATATTTTTAAACCATTGTAAAATTTTAGAACATTATGATAATAAACCATGATAGCACACCTTGTGAATACCCCAAATGTGTTTATTTTAACATAACGACGAACTCAAAAAAAAAAAAAATACAAAGTGAGATAAAAAGGAAATATATTTCACAAAATGTGCAAAATTAAATAAAAATCGCATTGGGAACATTTATTTAATGTTTTTTTTTCGGAATATTTTGTGAATTTCTTTAAGCTTCTCCCGACTTTGCCTTTTACGTATACGTTCATACCGCTTTTTCTCTTCAAAAACTTCTTTATTTGCTTCAGCTAAGGCTTTTGACTTTTTCCTAGCATTACGCGATCTTTCTCGGCTTTTTAATTTGTAGTTTTGCAATTGAATTTCATTTTCTTTTAATTTTTCTCTGTACAGCTTGCAATTTTCACTGTTTTTATTCATCTTGATTTAAATAATTGAATTATAGAATTATATAAATTAAAATATTTTTTTTAATACTTTTAAATGTCACACTAGCGATGGCGTACGAGACAAATTTAGCATAGCCTAGTCCGCAATTCTTTCTATTTTCAAAAGTTTAATTGCAATTAAAATGTCTGTTTGTAATCATTACTTGATGAACTTTGTTGAAGCAGTTCCGATGTATTGATACAAAATGCTGTTTTTCAATGTCGTACGGTACATTGAATTAACGGATGATGCAAAGCAAAATTTTATAATTATTTTTACTCGTATTGAATCTTATGCATTATTTTCTTACTCTTGATATCCTAACGGAGATCTAAGAGAGAGAAACTCAATATATAACGACTAGTGTTAAGAATATTTTTCACAACAAAACTTGCTTTTCAAATTAAAAAAAAAAAATGGAAAAAAGTTGCACTTGCTTCACCTTGGACATGAATATCTCGAAATTAGTAATGAATAAATGCAAAACTTTTGCAGGTTTATTAAATTTGATTGTTTTCGTTCAAAATTTGCAAACAAAAATTTTTTTCAAGAACTTTTCATTTTTTCGTCTCGGTAGACCTTCTGACAGAAATGCCCATATGTAAAAATAGCTGGTGTGAAGTTTCATGACAGTATAATTATTTGTAACGATTTAGTCGAAGGAGCCTTCGAACGCAATTTATAATTTAAGAATACCATATATTAGACCTGGAAAAGTATTCTTGATGCCCTGGACGGCCCCTTGGATCCGCGCCTTATTTAACGAATCATCATCCAATTTAGATGACTAATTGTATAAAAACAATTTATTCCCAACTTCTCATTTTCACGGTTATACAGAAATTAATGTTTTTTTTTCGATGCAGCCACCTTCCAAGGTGCGGGTCAAAACTTCTTTTTCATCGGAATAATATATCGCCAGGCCCCATTGGCAAAAGTTATAAATGTTTGGTCCAAATTGTGTATACTATGGAAACAAATTAAAAATATATATTTCGCTGCGTTTTTAACTTTCAAATTTTAATTTGATAACAAACTCCTTATTTTGTTATTCAGTCTTTCATAAGTAACCACGATTTCAACCGACGGACATGGCTAAATACACTAAGAATTGCTTAAGAATCGAGAATTAATTTGCTTGATCGGATCTTAAAGGAATATTTTTGGTGTTTCACATAAAATAATTAATTTAATATACCCTCATACACCACTCGTGGCGGTAGAGGTTACAAAAACAAAATTGCAAATCATTAAAATGATAATAAAATTTAATTTATAGCATAACAAAAAATCAAGCTATGAAGAAGAGATCATACAAAAACAATTTTATATAGAAATTACAATTTAAATTGTTCTCAAATGAATCATGAATATTTATGGCCATTCGGGCAACCTGTATATCATATTTTCGTATAAACGTATATATTTAATTTATATACATAAATTTGTGTTTATACGTTAATTTATGAATTTTTAATGGACGTTGTATTAAACAAATAACTGCACTGCATAAAATCTTTGGCATTTTTTAAACTTTATAAATAAAAATAAACAAATTTTTTTAGAAATAGGGTCAATTACCACCTTTTTTTATGCTAAAGTTCGTGCTAAAAAGTGGAGCTTTTTTTACATTTTTTAACTGAACTTTTAACTTTGGGTTTAAAATTTCATGCATATACCCAGAGAAAAAACATATTTCAATATGGTCACTTAGGTGGCCCTTATTATGCCCTTCATCACAACAAATTGTGATGAGGGTATACTAATTTTGTCATTCCGTGTGAAACTTTTTAAATAATTATATAAAACCCCATTAAATGTAAATTCTGGTACGTGAGTATTTCTAAGTCGACTTAGCCATGCCCGTCAGTCTGTCCGCCTGTCCGCCTGTCCGTCTGTTGAAATCAAACTTTCTTTCGAACGACTCAAAAGAAAAGAACAATATTGATGTCAAATTGTTTCTAGTTCTCCTGAGCAATTTGGGATTGAAATTTAGCAACATCAGTTCAGTAGGAGCTATGTTAAGTTAATTTTCTAACCGAAACTAGCACAAATAGTGGCGGGTGCACATATTGATATGAGGTCTTGAACAAAATTCTTCTATATATGAGTAGCAATCATAACACAAAATTTAGTGAAGACCGGTCCATAATTTACCATAGGCGCTCGAAAAACAGTTTAGCGCGCGTAAATTTGTAACGAATAATGCTATTTTAATAAATTTTTGTCTGTAAGAGTTTTATATGAAAAGAAATCACACTGTAAAATTTAATATTACTCTCGGAAAAACATTTGGTTAGCATAAGACCGTAACGAATGCTTGTGTAATAAGTTTTGGTCTGTCACAGTTTCATATGACTTGAAATCTTACTGCTACCTTTCATGAAGATCGGTTCATAATTTACCACAGGTCCGATACAAATATCCTAGCTATCGGTGGAGGGTATCAAAGATTCGGCACAGCCGAATATAGCATTATAACTTGTTTTTTTTTTATTTTCGATTTTCCAAAATCGAAAGGCACTTTTGTGTTAGGGTAGGACAAAAAAGAATTTTACAAAAAATTAAGTTAAATCAGCTAAAAGTTGGCATGCCGCACGAGGGTTAAAGTTATTAAGAAAGAAATTTGCGGGAAAATGGATAGAAAATGACTCGTAGCTACTCCGGAGTCACTCCTAGGGAGTTAAAATGTATGAGCTACCCAATTAAATTTATGTCAAATATATTTTATCTTACCCTCACACAAAATTGTCTTTTGTTTTTGAAACAAATGAGTTTTCAAATTTTTCATACATTAAGGGCCCACATTAATGGTCAGATCTTTAATAAAAATTTCAAAACCATGGTATGGTTAAATAAACCACATTGTTATCAGCGGCAACCATATTAAGCTTAAATTAGGCCTCTAACAAGAAATCACAACCAATTATGGTTATCTCCGAATATGTTATAGTTAAAATAACTTATAATAGCGTGGTTGTTTTCAGCCATACCATTTTGCTCTTGGAAAAAAAATACTATTGTTAACTTGAAACCAAACAACTACACAGACCAAGAAATTTTTAACCCATAAGCCAGGGCATACTTGAGTTGTGCAGAATCCGTATCTGTACTCAGAATTTCATCATCACATCAGGTTTCCTAAGGATTTCTTCGCTTAATGTTTAACAAAACCATATTCGAGACTACGCGAATTACTGTCTGTTTTTCGAAAATAAAAGCTTCGTGTGAAATTATGTTAGAAACAACAATAAAAGGCGAAAATTTATTATAATCTGTCACTCAAAATTTTGTCTTCATTTTCTAAAAACAGGCATTTACTTCCTAAATAAAAATTATCACTTGGGAAAATATATTAAAATGGCAATAAAAAAAATTCGAATTTAATTTCGTTTTCAATATAAATATCTAAACGAAAAATTTTTTTTAGTTCACAAAAAAAATTATTTAATTTCTCCAAATTTATTCCAAATGCATAATATCAAGCAAACTAGTTGTTGACTTTGCACCTATTACCAAAATGATTATATTGATAACTAAAAATTTTGAAAAAATATTTTCAATAAATGATATTTTTAATTTTAATTAACCCTTTCAGACCCAGCCTACACAATTGTGTTAGCTGAATCTGACCGAGTTAATCCATTTTATTGAAAAACGGACAAATATACATATTTTTCGTTATAACAGAAATTTCCAGAATTTATACTCGATTTTTTTATCTGCGGGACGCGTGCAAAATTCTGTGTAGGTTTTAATTTCAAGAATCGATGCCAATACCGTGTGCAAATTTCTGAGAAATCCGAATGAACGAAACAAAACTAATGATATTATTTTGATATTTGCAAAAAAAGTGTAATATCTATTTTATTTTGTATTTTTGGTTGGGTCTGTGATCAAAAATCTTTGCCATTTCAAACAATGTGTTAATTTATTTAAATAAATATTTACAATTCCCAACAACAATTCTATATGTTTATATTATTTTATTTTAAACAAAAAAGTCAATTAAGATTTTTTGTTATTTTATTAAAATTTGAATTGAAAATTTATTTCAAAACAACTAAAATGTTAATTAAATCAAAATAAAATTTTTAATTTTCCTTTAACTAAAAAAATAATTGATTCAATTATCACATTAATTAAATTTAAATACTTTTTAAACCATTTTTTAATTGATAAAACACTTTTTTCTGTGTTTGAAAAACAGGCAGGTAATCTATATTTTTAGAACATGATTTGTCGTCTGTTCCTTCTGATTTTTCTATATTCATGGTATTTTCGTCAATTACTTTTTTTAGTTTATTTGTATTTTTTTTTTTTACTATTGACTTAATTTTTTAGTTTTAAATGGTTTTTTTTAATTTTTTTATCTTTCACAACAGAAATATGTAAAATTAAAAAATCTTTAAAAAAAATATTAAAAAACTACAAAAAATGTTAGACGATTTAAGACGAATTTACTTCTCTACATATTTGACTTTTTATTTTTATATTCTATAAATCAATAATGGTTATTGTCTATGGCACTTAACATCGTTAAATATTTGATTCAGTAAAATTATTGTGGAAGAAAAAAAATAATTTTGGAAAAAAAATAATTTTGTAGTCTTCTTGAATATTTTAATATTAAAATTGTTTTCTATTGTTGGATTTGAGATTGAACAAGGAAGTATTCCAAAATGAATTGCTCTTGGTAACACCTCACACGACAAAAACCTACAGACAGACTGCAATACACCCAACACTGAAAGGGCCTATATTTTTTAAGTTTTTAGCGACAGGTACCCATGCAGATAAAAACGCTATTACTTTGGTTTAGGGTTACAACTAACATCAGTTGTTCAAACTATTTTCCAAAATTACAATGCATTCATAGTACTAAAATGATAAAGCCAATTGGCGATCCTCTTACTCTTGTTTTCAATGTTTCTATGTTACTGTTACTTTAAATTTAAAATTTAGTCATAATATTAAGGCCCTAATCATGTACAACGCAGCGCAACGCCACAGAACTAACGCAACGCCAAAGAATAACATTGAAAGCACAAACAATGTCATAAATATTTTGTAATTTTGTGGTTGCTTTCTACAGAATTTCACATTGCGTCTTAAAATTTCAAACGCTCCATTGCTTGTGTCGTTGAAAATTTTAAAACGGTACATGAATTTATGTTGAAAGCAACAACAAAATTACAAAATATTTATGACATTGTTTGTGCTTTCAATGTTATTGTTTGGCGTTGCGCTGCGTTGTACATGATTAGGGCCTAAAAATTTACCTCATGGTATGAGGAAGCGTATGATCATCAAGAAATCATTTTATCAAGTATACGCTTAGCTTACATTGTGTATGTTTAATTACACTATGCTAGTTGAAAAAACAGACATGCCGGGCACATGGCGTTTTAACATAATTCGGGTACCCTGCATCCAGTGGTGCCCGCGGTTTTTGAAAAAAAAATAGTTTTTTTTATCACAATTTCGAAATTTTTGTTTTTTAAAAATTCATAAAAAATTAAAATGTAGCTAGGCTTCTAATTTTTTTTTTGCAGACATATAAAAAACGAAGCTGCAAACTAAACAAGCCATAAATGATTAAAATCTGTTAGCAACTTTTTATATAAAATATAAAAATATGCCAAGTCGCCGTAAAATCACTATTGAAACAAGTACCTTGTATGAATCATATTTTTCATTAAGTGTTATATATGGTAAGAGTTGGACACCATCAATAGTGTGTACATACTGCATTTACCATTTAGATAAGTGTGGAAAAAATGGAGACGCCATGCCATTTGGTGTTCCAATGATTTGGAGAGATCCCATAGTTCATGTTGAAGATGAGTGCTATACGTGCATAAATCATACAACGGATATGAACAGAAGAAAAATGACTTATATATCTTTTACTGAAACAGCATATGCTCGATTGCCACATTCTGATGAAATTCCTGTTCCGGATAGCCAAACACCAACAAATAATGTTGGAATCTGCAGGAGGAAGAAGAATAAATTTCTAAATAAAAACTTTAACTTTAACTAATTAACAACAAAAATAAATGTTTTAACAAATTAACAATAGTAGTTTCCTCTTTTCAATAGGAACATGCTATTGTTGAAAACCAACCATGCCATTAGTGTTAAACTTATTTGAGTAATTATTAACCAAAATATGTTCGGAGGCAACCATAATATGGTTGTGCCTTCTTGATGGAGGACACATTTAACCATAATATGTTTTTCGGTGACAAAAGTTTGATTAAATTAAACAAAATATGTTTAAAATTTTTCTTTTAAAATAGTTTCGTTGGAGGTGACCATATATAAACATGTTTTTTCTCTGGTTGCATAAATGTATCGAAAGCAGAAGTAGGATTATTTTAGCATGCGACTCGAAAAAAGGAAAAAACGAGTGGTTTGAACCGATCTGTTTGATTTTTTGCTATTAGTTGTTATGCAAAAATAAGCTTTGAAAATTAAATTGTTTGTTCAAAAACACTATAAAAAAGTATCGACGTATCGACAGTAAAATATCGCCGTTACCGATATATCGGCAAACGTGAATTATCGCCGATATATCGGTATCGGTATTTGTTACTTCTCTTCTTTAAATTAAATTAATTCTCAATAATATCGTTAACCTTATTTACTTTTCACCTTATTTCTCCACAAAGAAAAAAAAAAAAAATAAGACACATTTTATACATGAAAAATATCCGGAATATTAGGAACTCTACTCTTAAGAAATTATAAGTAATTCGAGTTTTCTATGAAAACGTAATTTTAAATTATATTATACATAAGAGCAGGAATTATTATTAATTCTAACCTTTGGTTTCTTTTATCGTTTTAGGTAAGTTACCCCAGAAGACTTGTAATAATAAGGATAACGTAAGTAAGGAATTCTGAAATTTTTAGGACTCTTACAAATTATCTGCAAGGCCCACAATGTCGACAAGAACATTTCTTTCGCATAATCATATTGAAAACAACAATGAAAAACTAAAATTCGTTTTTGTTTTCAATATACCTATACGAAAGAAATGTTCTGGTCGACATTGTGGGCCAGGCAGTATACTCGTATCTCTTACTAAACTATGTAATTAATAAGTTTTTAGCTATAACTACACTATGCTAGTTGAAAAAACAAACAAGCCGGGCACATAGCGTTTTAACATAATTCGGGTACACTGAATCCAGTGGTGCCTGCGGTTTTTTAAGATTGGCTCTGGTTTTCGAGATATACCTTTATTTTGAAAATGGAGGAGGTTGCACAACATATGTTCGCGTATCTCAAAAACGCTTTAGCTTATTGAAAAAACCGAAATTCCGCAATAAAATTGAAAATAAAAAAGAAAAGCAAAACTTTTTTTCTAATATGAGTAGTCGTTATTGAATCATAATTTTTTTTTTGAAAAAAAGATTAATTTTTTTATCAAAATTTCGAAAATTTTGTTTTTTAAAAATTTATAAAAAATTAAAAAATGCAGGTAGGCTTTTAATTTTTTGCAGACATATAAAAAACGAAGCTGCAAACAAAACAAGCCATAAATGATTTAAATCTGTTAGCAAACAACAAAGTCGACAAATTTTAATTAATGTAAGAATTTCATAAAACTCAATATTTGTCTGGGAGCCCCCCTAAGAAGTGGTGATAAGGGGCAAGTATGTCTCGAGAAAATGTTAAGGACAAAAAATTAATTGATGTCGGTCATACATTATATACCACTAGGGGCGACTTCTGGGAATTTATGGGACTTTTTCTTCAATATATATGAAGAATATAATTTATATGGAGCATTTTATAGAATTTTTTTTAATTATTAAGTTCTTTATTCAACATTATGTATGTATGAAGAATGTGCCAATGCAGAAAATTTATTTTCAGTGACATCTTAACGTAACATTTTTTAAATGCGGTTTTTGTGGCATTTACAATACAAAACAAGAGAACAAATATTCAAATTTATGATATTCTAAAGAAATATGCATGCATTATTACCACACTTTCACTGTGCGGTAGGAATTTTGGAAAATCTACAGTTACAGATTAAAAAATTCTATAAAAGCATTGAGCCCAGGCGGTGTTGCTTTTACCGAATTGCGCCGAATTTTTCCACGATAAAGCGGCATGAAAGTAAAAGAAGGTATGAAGTCTAACTACTTTATTAAATTAGATTTATATTTCATATCATAATGTTATATTTTGCAGGAATTCTTAATGGACCGGACATTCGTCGTCTTATGAAGGACCATCAATTTGAGGTTGCTTTGAATGATATTGAGCTATTGGCCTGGAATTGTGTGAAATCAGTAATACAAAATGTATAAGGAAATCATCGGTCTGAAAACTGGCGAATTTTAATCAAAAATATGCTAACCGCATTTCAAAACTTAAACGTTAGAATGTCATTGAAAAAAATTTTTTTGCATTACCATGCCGAAAAATTTAATGAACAATCACAAGCCGAGTCTGATGAACCTGGCGAGAGATTTCACCAAGTAACAGCCAGACTTGATTCGCTATTAGGGGATATTTGTTGGAATCTGCAGGAGGAAGAAGAATAAATTTCTAAATAAAAATAAAAAAATGTCATCTTTTCTGAAAAAATCAAAAATTGTAGACAGACTTGAATCACTTATAGCTTATTTTGTTTGGAACTTTGTTTTTTATACACGTTATACGCCTTAAATTTTGCACCTGCAGCGCCTGACATACCCCTAGATGGGCCAAATGTATGACCAGCGCAACTTTATTTTTCATTCCCATCATTTATTTCTAAGGCCTAGGATTCACTCCTAGGGTGATAAAATGTATGACCGACCTCCAATGTTTTTTGTTCTTAACATTTTCTTAAAACATAGTTGCCATATATATCCACTCCTTAGGGGGCTCCCATACAAATATGGCCGTTTAATGAAATTCTTAAATTTGGCCCCTGCAGCGCCTAGGATGCCCCTAGATGGGTCAAATGTATGACCAACCCCACTTTATTTTTCATCTCAATCATTTATTTCTGACATACCCACCCGCTATCTCCATTCCTTAAGGGGGCTTCCATACAAAATGTTCAATACAGACTAGAAATATATTGAAGAAAAAGTCCCATAAATGCCCAGGAGTCGCCCCTAGGGGGATAAAATGTATGACTGGCCTCCATTAGTTTTTTGTTCTTAACATTTTCCCAAATTATACGTTTCCTTTATCAACATCCCTTAGGAGGGCTCCCATACAAATATTGCGTTTTATGAAATTCTTAAATTAATTTAAATTTGTCGGCTTTTGTGAATTAAATCAAAAGTTGCATACAGATTTTAATCACTTATGGCTTGTTTTGTTTGCAGCCTCGTTTTTTATATGTCTGCAAAAAATTAGAAGCATAGCTGCATTTTCCAATTTTTTATGAATTTTTAAAAAACAAAAATTTCGGAATTTTGTTAAGAAAATTAATTTTTTTTCCAAAAAAAAAATTATGTTTCTAAAACGATTAAGGATATTAGAAAGAAATTTTACTTTTCTTAAAGAAAATTGTATTGCGAAATTTCGGTTTTTTAAGTTTTTTTGAATAAGCTAAAGCCTTTTTGAGTTACGCGAACATATGTTGTGCAACCTCCTCCATTTTCGAAATAACGGTATATCTCAAAAACCAGAGCCAATCTTAAAAAACCGCGGGCACCACTGGATTCAGCGTGCCCGAATTATGTTAAAACGCCAGGTGCCCAGCTTGTCACGAAAAAAAAGTGTCAATTTCTTGCACAGTGTTATTGTCAGAAGCAAATAAGAGTTCATCAAAATGGTTTTTCTAAATTTTCTATCAGTCTAATATATGAATTACATAATATAAATATACAAGCATGTCGACAAATATCTGTAAAATTTTTAACATTTCTTTTAGAAATTTTTTGGAAAGTTATTTACAACACGTTCTTAAAAAAATATTCACAAAATTAAAAAAAATATTAAATTTTATGTACAAAAATTTTTTTGATTTAAAGAGTTTTTCGTTTTTCCTCATAAATAAATAAAAATTTAAAAATGTATATTGTTAATTGTATTGATTCAATTGGCTTACTAAATTCAGTAGAAATAAATTAATACTACAATAATATAACGTATTACATTTTAAAAGGTAACTTAAATTTCTGGGAATCCATTTAACAAATTGGATTATTTTACAAAATGTTTACAAAAATAGAAATAAGCAAAATGAAAATATAAAAATAACCCCCATATTATTAAAAAATATTTTAGGTATATAGCAAGCATAAGATACGAATTTTCTATGAAAATATTTTTAATAAACGTTTTAATAATCAAAAATATTTTTTATGAATATGGGGGTAAGTCTTTAATTCTAAAGCAAAACAATAGGTTTGTTTCTTATGTTTTCTTGTTAGGTTCGATAAAAATGAAAATAACATAAATTGTCATCAATAAAAAAGTCATTAATGTTTTTTCCAAAGGTATTTTTATGAATTAAAAATTAAAATTTTTTGGGCAAAAAATATTTTTTTTCTTCATACATTTATTTATAACTGCGAAACTGTTGATTATGTAGCGAAATGTTATATAAACAGATTGAAGGAATTGTAATGCTTAATTTGTTTCAGCTTATTCGGACTAGTGGTTCTCGTGTTATGACAAAGAAAAGAGCCAAAAACGTGACAAATTACCCTATATGACACTTACTAACTTCAAATTAATTTTTAAATCATTATTTGCTGTACCTTGACCAAACTAATGATGCAGAAGTTCTTTTTTTTGGGTCTACTTTCATAAACAATTATCAGAATTGAATCCCGAATCAATCACCTGAAAAATGTTGTAGTGTGTTATTGTTGATCTTGTCGTCAGCTGATCGGTTGAAAATTAACCCAATCTGGGTGAGAAAAAATGTTGGGCTTTTTTGTGCAAGAAGAAGAGACGTTTTCTCTCATTTACATAATCTGCAAGTATGGAAACTGTTTCGGTAACATTTGTATCCTGCGCGATCACAATTTAGGATACGGAAATCGAACTTTTATCTATGGAATACAATATACCTAAATAAACAATAATATTTTTTAAGTACAGCCAAAATAAGACTATAACTTTATTGAAAGAAAAATAATTAAAATTAAGGCGATATGTGAAGCTGAAGTGATCACAAAAGTTTTTTGATGTTTTTGGTAACATTCAAACGATGTCATTGGGCAAAGCTCGTCTTGAATAATAGCAAGTTTTCTTTTTCACGTTTTCTGGATTGAGATGGCTCTTAATGAGTAAGGAAGCTCTTTATAAAAAACGTTACTCAGGGGTCTTTACATAGCGAGGGTTATTATTCAAATAGTGCTAACTGAAATTTTTCGAATAATATTCGAAATTATGTATTATGTATTTTTTATAGAAACGAATTCAATGACTGAAGGGGCATCTGTCATTTAAATTTGAAAAATAAAAAAATTCCTTACTTTTTTTTTTTTGATAAAAAAAAGTGCTATCTACATAAAAAATATTACTGTATATAATTAAATGATAAAAATTGTTATTACAAAGTAACCAAATTATATATCAAAAGATTGGGAATTGTGTCTTCATATCAAAAACTAATATTATTTTTAAATTCGTTGAAGACATTTTGCAAAAAAAAAACTGCAAAAAATTCCTGGACTATTTTTTTTATATATTTATTTATGGAGTTTTTTATAGCAACGTGTTCACTGACTGAAAGTTAGTTTTGATGACGAATACATTAACATTCCGACTACAATTAAAACATACAGCGGTCATAAAGAAGCGAATCCCTTACAATCTGGCCCACGTCCTATTCAACTAAGCAAATGGAAGAACTGACAAGCATTGAAGCCTGTTATTCCGCAATAATATCATTCTTTTTATGATAATTCAAAACATGCGAATAAAATTTATTTTTTATTGCTTTCGAATATAGCTTAATGTAAAATTAAAAAACATAATTACGAGTTATATTAATATGATTACGCGTTTCTTAATATTTTACTTTTTCATTAAATATTAGCGGAATTCATCCTTGATAGTAAAGTCCCTTGTAGACCTTGTTAATCTTATAATTTTAGTAAAAACACTAACATTAACAAAACTGCAACAACAAAATGTATTAGACTTAAATATAAAACGCTGTGGTTGAAAAATCCCACAAAAAGCAGTAGTAAGCAAAGTGTGTGAATTTACCAGAACAAAACAATTGAAGAAACTTTATCTGTCTCTTTCTCTCACTCAGAAAATTCACTAATTTATAATGCATACGAAAAAGACACTCACGCTATTTTAGTAAAAGTTCGCGTTACTTCAATTTAAATCTCAAATAGTATTCATTACAGCTCGTTTCATTTTTGTTCAAATAGTCTGCTAATTTCAATGTTCAAATCGATAAAATTTTAATTTGTAAATAGTGATATCAGACATATAAGCGCGAATATCTGGAATTAAAAAAATTCATATATGTATGATTAAGAGGTTTATTTTTAATAACACTGTTTAGTTAAGTTTAGATAATACTCTTAGAGTTATAGAAGAAATCAGTTTTTTCGCTCTCCTGTAAAATTGTGATTACATGATCATCCAAGATCATGCGATTTAAAGCCGATAGACTATTTTCTGTGCGGATATAAAAAGTCGCTAGTCTACGCCAAAAGCCCGAAACGATTGACCACTTGGAGGACAAGATTCGACGCTTTATTGCCGATATACGGCCACAAATGTTGAAAAAAGTCATCGAAAAGAGGACCTCCAGAGTAGACAACATCCAAGCCAGCGTTGGCGGTCATATGCCAGAAGTCATTAAATTAGATTATCTCTTGTATAAAAAAATTGCATGTCAATTGAAAAAAATCATGTTTCTGTTATTCGATTTCAAAATTATATACCTCTATAAAAAACTCCCTTTATTTACAATTTTAACCGTTGTCGCTTCATATTTTTGTGCGATCACGTTTACGATTACAGGTTGCGGTTATCCGCGAATACGATTACGATTGTCAACGACTTGCAACCCCAAGCCAAAATCAATTTTGAGACGCCTGGGATGAAGAACTTAGACGAACAATAAATACAACCAACATTGAATGTCAGGAAATGCTTAAGCACAAAGTTTCTTTAGCAATGTAACGTTGAAAATTTATAATCAACAGTGTGTGTTAGTTTTTTCTGACATTGAATGGATGAGTATGTATTTCTTAAAATAAAGTATCAAAATACTAGTGTTGCTATTGTTTGTATGTCAGTACATTGTTAACAAAGGAACAAATAAGTTGTGGCAAACGAGCATTTACCACAATTTTTTTTTTAGATTTTGTTTTTACAATTTTTTTTTTTTTTTTTTTTTCAAAAAACAAAACGGAAAAAAGTGTAAAATAAAGAAAAATTAGCAAATAAAAAATAAGACGCAAATGTATAGAAGTTTGAAATTTCCTGGGTTAAGTTGAAGGGCTGTTAAAGGGATTTCTTTCTATTTGTAAAATACGTGTATATGTTTTTTTTATTTTTATTTTTTTGCGTTTTAAACTTGCATATTGTGAATGTGTTCTAGAAAATGAACAAGCGTATGAGCTGAAGTTGATTGTAGACGAATACAATAACATGCAGTAAAAGAAATATATTGAGGAAAATGATCAGTTTAAATGAAAATTTAAAAAATTTGCTTAAATTTAAATACCAAAAACTACAAATCTATGAGTCTTTTATGTGAAGTGGCTATAGTTGTTTGCAAACCGCAAGCAACTTTGTTCTTACTTGAGCTGTTTTATAATACAATCATTATTCTACGTTATTACCGCAATCATTATATGGTAGCCCACATATTTCTATATATATATATATATATATATATATATATATATTGGTACGACTCACCTTGTATGGAGCTAAAAAAAGTGTTTTTGTTACCCCTCTGAAAATAAAGTTTGATATGTTTTATGATGATTCCCAAAATATTTTGGTTCTAGCGTTGACCATCCGTGAGCTGGACCATTTTTTAAAAAGGTCCTTTTTCAGTTTTTCAAATTTTTTGGTACTTTGCTCCAAGACTACATTAATAAAATTTGGTATGATCGAAAAGAGCAGCATCCAACGGTATATATAACTTGACCACTTCCGACCTACTAATTGATATATTTAACTTAATACATATTTTCGTTTCGGGTTTTCATACAAATTCTACGTATGTGGAAATTATGTTCTGCTTTTCAAATCGAATCTGTTTTAAAATAATGTTAATTTATTTATTTTTGTTGTTGTAATCATTCACATAAAACCCGAAAATCGCGATAAATTTCATCTTTTTTCATATATAGGCAATATGGGTATAAAATTTTTTCATTTTTCAATTATAATTACCTGGTGATAGGCAAAAAATCCATTTTCAAACCCTGGATGCTGTGAGATCAATTTAAGTTTTTAAATATTAATTTTTAATTAAAAACATATTAATCTATTAATGACAGGAGCACCATAAATTTATAATATTAGACTTAAACTAAATTTACGAAAAAACTAAAAATGAATTTTTCTCCAGCTGAACAAAACTAAGCTTCCGACAAACTGTGACATAATCCAGCAATAACCAGTCATATGGACTCTCAACATTTTATAAAGCACGTACGGAGTTGTATGAGTTATGGAAATTTGGTCAAATTCCGGTAAAAAGTTTTTCAGCTATATGGAAGAAGGCGGCATACCTCACAAGGAGATATCGTTCTGTTATCGAAAGTAATCGACCAGGTCATATTGCAAACAAAATGGAATCGTGCAAACTTTATACAATGATAGAATCGCGAAAAGATTTTTTACAAATTATATATTTTTTATTGTAATTATATTTTTCACATTTTGATAAATTGACAAATAAAAAAATTTAATACCCATATTGCCTATATATGAAAAAAGATAAAATTTAGCGCGATTTTCGGGTTTTATGTGAATAATTACAAAAAACGAAGTAAATTAACATTATTTTACAGATTAAATTTGAAAAGCAGAACATTATTTCCACATACGTAGAATTTGTATGAAAACCTGAAACTGAAATATGTATTTAGTTAAATTTCTCAATTATTAGGTCGCTAGTGGTAAAGTTTTATATACCATTGGATGCTGCTTCAAAAACTCTTTTCGATGATACCAAATTTTATTTATGTCGTCTTGAAGCAAAGTACAAAAAAAAAATTCGAAAAACTGAAAAAAGCCCTTTTTAAAAAATGGTCCAGCTCACGGATGGTCAACGCTTTGGGAATCATCATAAAACATATCAACGATACATTGAGGCCTTAATTTTTTCATCATTAAATAAATGAACTTTTTTTCTTGTCGAGTTAGGTCAGAAAATGTGCCGAAAATCATATGAGTGGTTGACAAGAATGCGCAATTGTTTGATAGAGAGAATTCTATGCGACCTCTAAAAAATGCCCTAGGGAATTCAAAAGGAATTTTTAAAATGTTTAAATATTAATCAAGTTTTTTGCAAAATATTAATAAGTTTTCAACTTTTTCTGATTCTTTTTACGTCCTGTCGTATTAATAAAAAAAAAGCCAAAGCTAAACAAAGAAATTTATCGGCAATGCCAAATATAAAATTCTCACATAAAAAAAATTTTAATCTTCTGTGACTTTTCTTGTGCCATAAATGTTTATCTATAGGTATGTTGTAAATTAAAATTACTACTAAAACAAAAGTCAGACAGTGTTTATAAAAATATATCAAGAAAAAGTTGTGTGCGTCGCTTTCTTATTAAACAAAACCATAAAAATTCTTAACAGCTGGTACTAAAAATCAGCGAAAAATTAAATTTTATGAAGTTCATCTGCAACGAAACGTCACGTTTACACAAGAGAACCTACAATTTAGAAGCTTGGTAAAAATAACAGAACAGCTGATTCGCAACGTATATGTTAACGTAAGAGAAACGTGGTCTTAATATGCAAAAACAGAGAGAAACTTTAATTTTATCCCGTTCATCCGCAACGCAAAGTTGTATTTTAAAAAACCTTGGTAAGAAAAACTGAAAACCTGACAAGCAATGTATACGTTTACGTAAGTGTAAGGAGGCCCTAGACCCCTCGTTACTCATACGTAAATATTACGGGAACATAAACGTTGCGCTAGACTTTAAAAGTTGTTTGTTACTTAACCCTTATCTTACCAACATGGGCCTAGGAGACACATTTTGAAATTTATCGCAACCAAACTTCTTGGCTTTAATTTTACATACTCGTAGTTTTACCAAAAAAAAAAAAAAAAGAAGATATAAATATTCTATTTTTTTTCAGTCAAAACAAAAAAATGAAACATTTACTATCGACATGTGTCTCATAACCACTGAAGCACGTATTTCCTCCGAAACACGCCAAAGGTTACAAAATAAATTACATCGGCCTATAGTTCAGTGCATGCGGTAGTTCTTTAGGAAGAAGCTTCACCAAGCAATGGTTTCAAGAAAAAAATTTCTCTAATTTTACACTTTTTTAATTAAATATAGCTTTTCTCTTAAAATTTTCAGGAATGTGTTTAAGAGATACATCGCACTGGTTCCTCTAAAGAGAGTCAACTCAAAATTTACAAATTTTCAGAGGAAAAAATCTGTTTTTTTTTTTTGGAAAAAAACTACGGCATTGTAAAGAAATACGAGTATAAAACTGTAGTTGTTTTTGTAATATTCTCAGGGGGTTTCGAAACATAATAAGGTTTTTGAGTTGTTCCCCTTTATGTGAAATTTGTTCATTTATATTGTGGTGTCATTTCAAGTTGTGCCAGTTTAACTGCAAATAAAACATCATCAAAGTAAATCGTTGTGACATATCCACTAGCACAACTTAAAATATTTCTCTTTAGTTGAAACCAAACTGATATGAGTTCAGCTTACATTTAGGGACAACTCAAACTATTTCTCTTCACTTTAGAATTTAAAAAAGCACTATTTCGCGCAAAAAAAGGCGTAAAAAAGCACTTAGCCATTTTTTCAATTTAATCGATAATTGAACACAAAACAAATTTTATCCAATATTTCTGATTTTGAATTAACTGTATTTCATTGAACAAAATGTTCTTTCAAATTCCGCGTTAGTATTTAATCTTTAAAAACGTTGACTTCCATCCAAAAAGGTCTGTTCGTTGTTTATTTTTCCATTTACAATTCTTCATATTTTCTAAAACAATATCTACATCTTTAATAAAATGTTTAACGAAAACAATCACACCGTTTTTATAAAGATTACCAACCGTTCAATGATGTATCATACTAAAAAAACAATGTGTATTAGAACATCATTTTGTCATCGTCCAGACTTGTTGCAGCAATTTTTTTAAATTTTGCTTTGAAATTCCACAAGTGTCCAGATTATGAAATTCTAGAGCTGCAATTTTTGTATTTTTATCTTGTTTATTTTATATTTTATATATAAATACAAAAATAGCAACAGCCAACTCCAAATTGAAAAGTGTGAGATTTTCAAAACAAAATCGAATTGCAGAGTGTGTGAACCTGAGTACCACTCTTCTATCGTCACTCACCAATAAACTCAATAATACTGCAACAAGACTTGCAAGTCTGGGCGATGACTTTGTAGTGAGATTCCTTACAAAAAACAGTTGCCGTACTAAAATAATTTCTTTACACTTAACAACATAATTGTTACTGCATAATTAATTAAAAAATGGCAGAACAAAAAATAAAAATTGTAAAAAGCACTAAAGGCACTAACAAAAAAATTTAAAAAGCACCAATCTAGTTTTTTTCTTAGTTTGGCACTAAGGATAAAATTTTGGCGTTTCGAGGCATCAAAAAGCACCATGAATAAAGCCAAAAGCACTAATTTGGCATCACTGCTTTTATATCAAGAAGAGGGATACAACTGTAGAGAAAACGACGTAAGATTTTAACAGTGGGTAGATATGATCAGTGTACATCTATTTCTTGCAAAAAGTGAAAATTGAAACATATCGAGTTGACTCCCTTTAGAGGAACTAGTGCAAAATGTTGGTTAGCTTTGTAATATTTTGTGTCGGTATAATTAAGGTTGAAGTGCGAAAGCTTTTGGAAATGTGTTAAAAAAAAAACAGAAAATTTGTCAAAAAAACGTTTTAAAATGTTTTAAAAATAAATAGAAAATTTTTGACTTTGACTTATAAATTTTAGACTTTGTTATTTATTCGTTTTGTATAAAAATATAAAAAACGTCGTGCACTCGTAAAATTATTACAGTAACTGATGGTGGGTTATAAAATTCTTTATCCGAACTGTTAAAATTTAATGAAATTATAGTTATTTTACGAATCAATTTATTTTTTAACATTTATGTTTGTTATTCAAAAATCAAACTACCAAATTATAATATTTTTCCGTACTTATATTGTTATGTAGTTTGATTTTTTGTCGGTTAAATTATATTATTTTTAAATTTTACGGAATATGCTAATAAAAAGAAAAGAAAATAAATAATAAATACGTAAAATTTATTTATTTTAAATAAAATGTAAATAATCCGTCATTTAAATTAATTTTAAGTTGTTGAAAATGAATTTTCTGTGGAACTTAGCTACCTAATGTTTAGAGTGTGTGCATCGGTGAAATTTTCGCTTTATCATAAAAAATTAGCATACATGAAATTCTCTAACAGTGGATACGTAAAACCGGGAAAACATTTCTTTTATCGGGTTAATCCGCAAAGCAACGTCAGTCACGCTTATGTAATATTATATATTTAGACATAAGCTTGGTAAGGAAAACGGAACAGCTGGCAACGTTTACGTAAAGGTAGATGTACACAACACTCGTTAGTTCGTCGGCGATTATCACGCGTTTAAAAACTTTAGCGCGTGAAGAATGGTAAGTTATAAAAACCTTTTCTTTCAGCTGTTTTTTTTATTTGTTTAACACTTTTTTTATAGAATTACAAGCTTCAGCTCTTTTTTATACGATACTGTATGTTTTATAAACTCTTTAAAAAGTTTTTTCTCCATGATTCTCAAATTTGTACGCGTCAACGCGCACGCACTTACGTGTGTTATGTATTTCTACCTAAAGAGTAACGACACCTTGGGTATTTTTCGTAAAAATTTTCTATGTGAACGCAAACCTCCCAAATTGTGAAACATGCAGTAAAAAACAAAATGAATTCCTCTTGAACAATGTTGCAAAAAACCACAATATAAATTTTAATTTTATTAAAATTGTTTAAGAAGAAGCAGGCAGCAAGTCTTTAAGTAACTTTGGGCACATATGATTATTCTCTATACCATCTCCGCAAAATATATTCGAAATCGAAATTTTTTATTTTCATTTCAAAAAACTAATTTGTTTTTATTAAAAAAATCAATTGTCCTGAATATCAATAATAAGTCAAATTAAACACGAGGGGATCATGTTTAAATACATACCAAAAAATACTGAAATTTTTGTGAGTCTAGTCCTTATTTTCAATAGAAACTTTTTACAACTTTATTTTTTTTCTATGCAAAGTTTATAATTTTTTTTTTTTTGTTAATGGAGTATGTATGAGTTTTAGCTCTCGTAAGCGGAAATAAAATGTAAAATGTATATATTTTGGCACAAAGTGGCAACATGGTTTGGCAATAGTGATGGCGTGGTAATGGTTAAGTAACAAATTTCAGTTATTTTACATTAAATAAGTACCTATCCAACTCGTAAATTAACTTAATTGATTATGTACACTTTAAAAGTTGAAAGAGAGTATGTGTAACAGCCACGACCCATACAACACCGCTCACTGTTAATGGAACACATTCACCAACGCACATATAGTTCATATACAATACATACATACATGAACAAGGAAACTAAATTAAAAACTGCTCATGTGTAAAAACATACTCACGTTCTACTACATGTAAATACACACATACATTTACAAAAAAGTAACGAAAGAAACAAAGAAAACTTTTTAAATATTGGATTAATAAAAGGAATGATTCGGTGTAGAAGCCAGAGTGCTTTTAAGCCAAAATTTAATTAATTTTGGTTATAGAAATTCTCCTTACACCCTCTCACCGAATGAGGACTAAATGTTAAGCAAAACAAATCACATAACTCAAATACAAGTTAAACAATTTACATTTTTTTTTATGCACATACTGACTTAGATTTATTTTGAGGTAACTAAGTGACATTTTAATTAATTAAAAGCTTGAATAAAAGAACTAATTTCAAATCAAAAAGTTACTGTAGAAAGACATCATATTTCGACGTAGATGCGTACGACGTAGACATGTTGTAAAATTTAAACCTTTTATCATACAAAGGCACACAATTGCTAGCGCAAACGTAAAAGCGTTTCAGTGTCGACTGGAATATACTCGTAATTCTATTTTACACGTCCGTACTAACGGGGTTTCTGCTTATCTAGCCAGTCAAAATTATTGATTAATTTATTTTTACTTTAAACAACTCCTTGGTTAACTTTAAGGTATTTTATCTAGTTATTCATGAATTATACCTCAACCCTTTCCCGCATATGGGACATATGTGTTCCGACACCTTTTACTGCTTTGTGCTTAATTTATTCAAATTAATAACTTCAAATGTCTATATTTTCAAATCTAATAGTTATCGTTGCGTTGCTAAATTAGGGAAGAATAATTAAATTTCGCATCGGAAGGTTATAATACAAGAAAATATAAAGGAAAAAGGCAATATATCGATGCCTTACTTTCTTAACCTCGTATCTGAAAAAAATACGGTGTTGACTTTTTCATGTCAAACGATTTTTGTGTTCTATTACTGCAACAACTTATTATTTCAATACTTTGTCTTAATTCTTCTGTATCACGGACGATGTGGCCGGTGCTTAGGAAGTCCGACTCGGAATTGTTGCTGGGCAGAAGCAGGGTCTGCGTGAGGACCATAATAGGAATCATCACGGGTCATTGCATGATAGGCAGGATGGCGATGAGGTTGGGATCCGACGTGTCGGATATGTGCGGGTTGTGTGAGGACCCGGAGGAGCTGGAGACGGTTGAGCACATTTTGTGCCGCTGTCCCAGGCTACAGTGCAGCAGGCTGAGGTGGCTGGGCAGCAGATTCCTAGGCGAATTAGGGGACGTCCCGGGCTGTGGGCTCGAGAGTCTAATAGGATTCGTAATGGGGATGGCCTGGCTGCGCGGCAGGAGACTGGGAGCTAACCGTACATAGGGCGGATTGGTGTTGTGTTGAGTGAGGCTTTTCTCTCGGGTTTGGTCGGAACTTCCTTTTCTTATCTATTCTTATCTTTTCTAATGCTTTTGCTGTTTCTCTACACCTTCTTTTTCAGCTTCTTATCTATAAACAAGGCATCACAATGGACCGTATTGGTCTCTGGGTGAGGGTGTGAAGGAGACTTCACACCAGCCTTTCTACCTACCTACCTACCTTGTCTTTATTCTGCAAATATTAATAAATTATTGAAATAATAAGTTGTTGCAGTAATAGAAGACAAAAATAGCAATCGTTTGACATAAAAAAGTCAAACCGGTATTTTTTTAAGATACGAGGTTGAGAAAGTGAGGCATCGATATACATATTTGTATGAATATTAGGGTGAGTCGATTTAGCAATCGATATTGTGCCATCGATTTTTCGAAAGCTTTTGGCATGAGGAAAAAAAAGTTCAAGAAAAACATTGTTTTGGAAAAACTGCTACCGCCATCGTTTTCAGCATACAATTTCACCTTGGACAGGTAATACTAAAAAAAAAAATCAGCTGTTTTTTTTTATTGCCTACTAAAACCCCTTAGAAATAAAAGTTAAAAAAAAGCAAAAATGTTTAAACATGGGATCCTTTTGATATGTCATAGTGGAACTTTTTTTCCTCATGCCAAAAGCCATCGAAAAATCGCACAATATTGGAAAAGTTTTGTCCTTACAATTCGGCTTACCCTAATGAATATATTATAGTAATTTGTGATTTTGATATTTACTATGTTTACACTTATAATTATTTAATATATGAATTATTTAATAAAGTGATTAATGCCATGGATCCTCATTGTCCTAATCAATATCCGTTAATCCGAGATCGTCTTCCAAATCGGAATCCGATTAATTTTTAGAGTCAGGTTTAGCAGGAATCATCATAGAAATTGCATCTTTTGTCAATGGCATAGTTTTTTTGGTCGAGTTTGGTCTTATGCCTATTCAACCTATACAAAATATAAGCATTACAGCTAATCCTTACAAATATTTTTGCAAAATTCTATCTGTACAGTCGGAAATATTGGTTTCGTGCTTCAGAAGCTTATTTGCTCAGCAACCCAATTTGCAGTAATGCATTTTCTATGACAGTATCAGTATCAGATTACACTCAAAATATTATAAACAACTAAAAATTAATTAAAAACTGATCATTTACATTTCATTTCAAATAGATGAATTTTACATTAATTTGTAAGTTCTTATATATTTTATAGCATATTGCGTAAAATTTAAAAATTGTTACTTTTAAAAAATATATTTTCACCGAAAAAAATCAAACAACATAACAATAAAAGTACAGAAAAACATTATGTTTTGGTAGCTTTTTTTTTTGAATAAAAAACATAAATGGTAAGAAATAAAGTTTTTCGTAAAAAAGCTATATTTTTATTAAATTTTAACAGATCGAAAATCGAATTTTAAAGCTCACAGTCAGTTACTGTAATAGGTTTATGAGTGTAGATGTTATAGGGTGCCACATGTATAAACTTATAAATAAATTGTAAGGGCCGATGTTGATTTTGAATAAAACACAAATTATTATGGAAATTATTGTAATTTCTTTTTATTATGATTATATTGGTATGGTTCAATTGTGTATGGAACAAAGTATCGGCCAAATGGCCGTTGCTACCTCGACGGCACACCTCCATCCGATCAGGCGCGGATCCAGCTTGAGCCTTAGGGGGGGGGGGGGGAGAATTTTCTATTGTACAAAACAAGTAAAAAATTTGTTTCTAAAAGTTTATTAAAAACTACATGTTTATATTATATTAAAAAAAAAACTCAACAATAAGGTAAAACAGAATATAAGATCAGTTCAATATAAATTAAAATAAATTAATCTTTTTAAATAACGCTTTGGCTATAAAAATAATTTTATTTATTTTTAATATTTTTTTTTTATTTGAAAAAATTTATAATGACTACATCATACTAACTTTTTTGACCAATTTTTCGACCAAAAAAAAATACATATGCTATTGTTAACAAAATTTTGGAAGAAGGAATATGCTTCACTAATTTTAAAATTAAGTAATGAATTTAAGTCGAACTGTTTGGGTTTTAATCTAAAGATACATATATAAGTTGATTACAGCTAATTTTTTTATTTAAATTATTTTTATTTAGAAAGGAATTTTAAAGCTTATAACAATGGAAATACAAAAATAATTTTGGCTGCACACAAATACATACATATTTACCTTCAGTCGTAAATGTGCTAATGCCACAATTTTTGAAAATTAAGTTTTTGATGCAGTTCAATAGAGTTAACAAAAATACATCGTTTGCAGAAAAAAAACAAATATTTTTTTCTAGTTCTTGTTTTGCAACGATATGTATATCCAAATGCTAAAGATGTAATTCCAAAAATGCTAAAGAAAAAGCGCTAGGAGGGCCCATTGAAATGTGAAAATTTAAAAAAAAATTTGTTAATATTTGTTAATAGTCAACATTGAAATAAATAAAATAATTCTATAGTATATTTTATTTTTTGCAAATTGACATACTAAAATGTACATTAAAAGTATAAAATATATAATAGAAAAGGTGATAAGTCACAAAAAGCTATGTAAAACACAAATGTATTATTTTTAGTTGGTTTGCAAGCCAATAAAGAGTCATCAATGAAGCAAAACTGGATTTACAGACTTCAAATATATTCAGAACTAAAGACCTTAGAAAATTTTTTCTCTCTCCTATAAAATTTATACATTGGACTACATCCTTTTCTACTGAAGGTAATGATATGTACATTATATTAAAAAAAAAAATTACGGACTCTCCATTGTTTCACTCATTTTTATGCAATTGTTGTATATCAAAGAACTTTTCTTATTAATGCACTTGAAATTTGACAGTTATATAATTATTCTTTGGTGAACTTTTACTAGACCAATACATATATTCATATGTATATATGGGAAGGAAGAATGGCAATGCATATAAAATTCCAATTCAAATCCTTCTATTATAAAAATATTCAAATGTATATAATAAATAATTATGATAACACAAATAAAAATATTGCATATACTAAAGCTTATTAATAATTCAACCGCTCGCATTTTCAACCCAAACGTTTATTTTTCGGAAATAGATGGCACTTGCTGGGATTGAATGTAGAATAATATGTATTTAAATACAGTAAACTAGATGTTTCATTGGAAATATATAATAAATAACTATTAGGATAAATACTTGGATACTTATTGAAAATTTGATTAGAGTTTCTATAAAAAAAACTTGATGGGATTTCCAAAAATTTTGTACATTCGGAAATTCGTGTTTTATCGAAATAAGCAAAACATATTTTTATAATGTAGGGGGGGGGGGGGGGGGGGGGGTGGAAATATCCTTTCTGAATCCTCGCCTGCATCCAATGGTCTAAATTTTCGATGACGCTGAGGCATAATTGAGGTTCCTTGCCGTTAATTATCTCATCCTTTAGCTTATGAATTGTTGCTGGCTTATTGAAGTTCACCTTTTATTTCAAATAACCCCAAAGAAAAAAAGTCCAACGGTGTCAAATCGCATGATCTTGGCGGCCAATTTACATCGCCACCAGGTGAGATAATACGGCCATTGAATTTGACGCACAAAAGAGCAATTTTTTCGTTAGCTGTGTGGAAAGTGGCACCGTCCTCTTGAAACCACATGTCGTCCACAGTTATATCTTCCAATTCGGGCGATGATAAGTTCGCTATTATCTCACGAAAGAGAACACCATTCACAGTAACTGCCTGACCAGCCTCATTTTGGAAAAAATACGGCCCGATGACGACGCCAGCCCATAAACCGCACCAAACAGTCACTCTTTGTGGGTGCATTAGTTTTTCGACAATCACTCTTGGATTATCATTCGCCCAAATGCGGCAATTCTGCTTATTGACGAATCCACTGAGTTGGAAATGTGCCTCATCACTGAAGATGATTTTCCCGATATGCATTTTGATTTGAACGGCTATTTTCATAATAAGCCTGAATAATTTCAAAGCGTTGCTCGATTGTGTATCTTTGCATTTCAAATTGAATTAGCCTGAAATTGAGAAATGTCAAATGAAATGCAGAAAAAAACTTGACGTTTAGGTGTGGTTCACATTCAACATCGGCCCTTAAAATATAACCACCCGTTATAAAGTTTGGTAATATTAAGGGAGTAATCAGCAAATAGACTTTGTGGCCACTTGATGTTACTAACAGCATAACTTTGTGTCGCTAAATCATTACATTTTTTAATCTTTATTTATTTGGTTTCCAATACAAGAAGATTTTAAATTCTATAATTATAAAAAATTATTTTCATTAGTATTAATTTAAATTCATAGAGTGAGTTGAAAAAAATTTGTTGCCTTAAACAGAAATAAAAAAAAAAAAATATTTGTTTTTTTCATTACACAGAAAAAAGTGTTTTATCAATTAAAAAAATGGTTTAAAAAGTATTTAAATTTAATTAATTTGATAATTGAATCAATAATTTTTTTTTGTTGAAAGAAAATTAAAAATTTAATTATGATTTAATTAACATTTTAGTTGTTTTGAAATAAATTTTCAAGTAATATTTTAATCAATAACTAAAAATCATAATTGACTTTTTTCGTTTAAAATAAAATAATTTAAACATGTAGAATTGTTGTTGGGAACTGTCAATATTTATTTAAATAAATTAACACATTGTTTGAAATGGCAAAGTTTTTTGATCAATTTTTTAATTAAAATTAAAAATATAATTTATTGAAAATATTTTTTCAAAACTTTAAAATTTTTACTAATCAATATAATCATTTTTGTAATAGGTGCAAAGCCAACCACTAGTTTGCTTGATATTATGAATTTGGAATAAATTTGGTGATTGGAGAAATTTAATAATTTTTTCTGTGTATTCTTTCTCAAAAATTAAAAAAAAAAAAAAAAAAAAAAAAAAAAAACACTCAATAGTAGTATTTAATTTGACAGAGTGAATCAACTATAATGCCTTAGTAATTCTTATTTAACCCTTCGATGTTCCACAACCTTAGTGCCACTAAGTACACCTCATGGTCTGGCCAGACCACGATTGAAAAACGCAGCCAAATAAGTAAACTAAACAAAATTGTGTACTTATTTTGTGCTTATTTAAAATTTAACAGTCTTACCCCCATATTAATAAAAATCAATTTAGGTTAATAGCAGGCTTATAAAACGAATTTTCTATGAAAATATGTAATTATCTTAATATAATTGTAAAATATTGAAATTATTCTGTTAAACAATCATTTCAAATATACGTTTTTGTCTTTATGCCAAGTCAAAGTTGAAGGCACATAGCTTTGTTACAGTTACCGCAGCAAAAACGAGTTTTTCAAAGATTTGGTTGTGGCTCTACAAATAACGCACAACGAACGGGAATAAGTTGAACTGGCGGGCCGCGGTACCGCTTGCTAGGGCTGGGCAAATTGAAAAAATACATCGACATATATCGTATCGATATTTTTTAGGAGTTATTTCTACAATAAAAAAAATTCAAAATAAAGTAAAGAATACAAAAAAAATTTTAGGCATTCGCCATATGAAATCTAAAAAAATTTTATTGGGATTATATAATGCCGGATTATATACTGCCGGTTAATGAAACTTGTGACACATACTATGAAAGTAAACTGTGCAATATTTTATTTTTAATATATAAGAACATGCTCAAATAAAAATAAAATACATATTTTTTTTATTATTAACATTCCCACTTTCATGAGTCTATTGTTGCTAATACGCAAGATTTAAGGCGGTTCTTTGCCTAATTCTAGGCACCCTTTCCAGAATATTTTTTTCGCGTTTAATTTTTTATTGTCATCTCTTAAAGAACCGATACAAAACTGAACTGTGTAATCTTTGGAACTGTACAATGGAAAAGCGCCGTTATTTTCTCAATATTAGTTAAAAAACATATGATGCAATTCTTAAAAAACAACAGTATTGTAAGCAGTTGAGCAACGTTTAAAATTTTGAATTTTATTATAAAGAGATCTTTAAAATATCGAATTCGATAGTCGTAGATAAATATCGATGTATCGATAGATGGGTATTTTTAATATCGGCGATATATATTGATTATAATTTTTTTATATATCGATATTTTGATGTATGGATATTAATTGCCCATCCCTACCGCTTGCGCATGCTCGGATTGCGGGTTAGGATTTTATATGAGCTAAAATTGCAACCTTGAATTATAACATGCACAATTTTTGTTTTGTTTTGTAAAAAAAAGAAAGTTCTGTTAAAACCACGTAACATCACATTGCAGACCCCGACGTGATTCTGAAAAGAAACGATCTTTCGAAAGCCGAACAATTAAATAGATGATCACAACTACTTTAATTATACTAATTTATAAGAAGATACATAAATTATTATGGTCGGTGACGACGATATTGTGGGTGCTACCGCAGAGGCTGCTGCCGACACCAACAGACAACAACATGTTATCAATTACGAAACTGCGCAAATCGCAAGAGTGTCAGTACGTATTGATACATTCTGGCATGTCAAACTCTCTCTATGGATCGCACAAATAGAATCTCAGTTTGCTGCCGCTAGTATAACTTCACGCTAAATCAAACTGTGGATTACATGTACGACACAATGCGAAGTTTAGCCGGCAACGAAATGAACGACAACATGCTCAAATATGTCTGGATGAGCCGACTACCACCAAATGTGCGTATCGTAATTAAAAAAAATTAGTGAATCGCTTGACAAATTAACTATACTCGCAAACAAAATATTTGAGGTAAGCCATTCACCAAACGTCAATGCAGTTTCTGTGCCACAAAAAGTACCTTCAGTACAATCAACACTAGAACAACAGATCGGCTTACTTGCCCAAAAGGTGGCTGAGTTGAAAACAAAGTTTTTCCAACATCCACACAAAAGATCCCGCCCCCAAAACGCCGTATCAAATGAAGTATGCTGGTACCACCGCAAATACGGCGACAAAGCAAAACAGTGTTTGAAAACAACAACAATCCAACAACAACAACACCGATCAAAAGAAAAAGACACTTAAGCAGAATAAACAAAGTAAACTTTGTCAGTGAAAAAGTAATTATTCAAAAAATTAACCTGGGGTCCAGCCAGACCATTTTGTGCCCTTAGCGAACTTTTTTTTTGTGGGATGGTTTTCGTGCCCTAAATATGATTCCAAATTTGATTTATTCGATTCAGAACAACGGACTTGTAGAATTCATAGTCTTCATTTTTCTATACTTTGCTACGAAAAAAGATATTGCATTTGAATGTCAAAAATGGTCTGGCCAGACCATGTAGGACCTCTAAGGATTAAAGTGAAGTGTGTTGCGTATAAACTGTTTGGTCGGTGTTAACGATTACCAAAGCCGGATTGCATTAACATAAAATTGCCACTCAGATACTTAAGTTCGATATTGTATATGAATAATGTCATTTGACATTCTTGATTGTGTAAATAAGAGTTTGTCAAACAGATAAACTGGCTCAAGGGTGAAGTTAATCTTGTGTAGAAGTATTATTAATGTTCTTATGCTAGGAACACAACTGGGACGGACGACGAATATCGCCAAACACGACGAAGTTTTCAGTTAAAATTCGCTGAGTAAATTCGTAGTATGAAGCACAATAACGACAAAAAACAAGCAGCTTTTATAATTAAGAAAGTTGATTGCTGGTTGTGCAAAGAGAGAGAAATAGTGTGACCATATTAAAAAAATAATGATATTTTTATAGCAAAGTACTTTGTATATTTATATTAAATGTTTTACAATAAAAAAACAAACAATAATTAAAATAAAAATAACTTTACTTACTAAAAGATTTCTAAACTAAAACCAAATTTGGTCACCTGGTACTGATTTGTTTGTCGTTCGCCGGTGTATGAAATAGAAATAAATCTATTGCAAAGACGACGCGTATGACAAATTTCGCCGGACACTATTATTGTGTGTATTTTCATAAACACCAATGTGTTTTATTTTTGGCGACGAATATTCGCGGCCAAAAATTCGTCTTTCGTCCCAGTTGTGTTCCTAGCATTATTTTCATTAGGCTTATTAATGTGACATTATAAGGTTTTGTTACATATTTAGGAATCCGGTCATATTTCCGCAAGTTAAACACATATATCAAATTTGCATTTTACGTATTTCTTACGGCTGGCAGAATTACAAATTGTATATATTTCATTGCTATATAACAATGTTGGCATAAAATATAGTTTTGCCAGCAAAATACTTATAGTAAGTGGGGTTATACGTTGAGTGTTCCATAAAGTCCGCAGATTTGCGTAAGTCTGTTATCAGAATTGATGTGATCTGACCATTAGGGTGTGTTATTAAATTTTTTTTTGTAATCAATGCCCCTGTTGATAGTATAACACCCAATTTTCACGATGATTTACATGTCTTTTTTGTATTTCTTTTTTAAAGAAACATTCAAAATTTTGTTAAATTTTCACCATGTTTCTTTTTTTTCAGTCAGAATTGATTTTTTCTGATTTCCTTATTCCTAAAAAAATATTTACTGCCGTATTCATAAAAATCTAAGTTGGATATGAAATCAATTTTAAGGAAATTTTGTATGGAAATTTAATTTTAAAATACGTTTGAAATCTATTTTATTTTTTATGAATACGACATTTAAAATTTAATTTTGATATGTTTTGAATTTTTTTTTTAATAAATTTTTTTTATTTTTCTATGTTTTAATAAGCACTTGTCACTTTGCAGTAAGAATAAATATAAATTAAAAAACACAAATAAGTTCAAAGAGGAATGTCAAAAAAGAAACACAGAAAATACGATTCATCTCTTTTATTTTCTACCCTGCTTACTTCCCTACCCCGCTCGCTTTCACCCGAAAAAAGACGTGATTTAAAAATGGGGGAAAAAAATCATCGTGAAAATTGGGTGTAAGTTAAATATTATTATGTCTAACTGGGGGCGATTAAAAAGTATCAAAAGCCATCTTTTTGCTCACTTGTATCACTTAAACCCCTACTTTCAAAATGCACTAGAAATTCATGTAAATAACAATTTTGAGACCAATTAATTATCACGTAAGCTTTATATAAATTAAAATATGAATTTTTTACTTCTCCTCGAACTTTCTCTGTGGCCAATTAGCACAACAGGTGGCGGGTATGGGTGGCTAATTTGTGTACAATTATATTTTAGAAACCATAACCTCTCATTATCAAATGCCACTATTACCGGACAGCACCCAGAAACAAAAACGCTTTTCTAACAAAATGCAAGGCTTGAAATTTTAAACATTTCCAACTATCATTTCAAACGTCAAAAAATAAGAACTCATTATCAAAAAAATACAGCAGAATGTTTTAGAAATATTTGTGCTCACATTTCTTATCCATTTCCATAACAATATTAAAAAAAAGATCACTGGCCACAAACATTTTAAACTTTTCGTTAGACAGCTTCACTCTAATGAATCGCGTTAGATACAAGCCGTTTTAACGAGGATCAAGTTCCAACTGAGACAAAGCGCAGGTTCAGCCAATACGAAAACGGGATGGGTTGTTTATTGGTCTCCAATCCTACAACCACAATTGGAAACAATTCTTATGTAGGGATATTTGGCTAGATTAGCCAATGGCTAATCTGGATGATTAGCTAGATGACGATTGTGCGTCATACACTGGCGCGAAACGCCCTTTTTCGAGGATTAATTAATAGCTCCTCAGCTGCAATAGTGAGGCACACTAAATTTGATGGGGGTAACTCTTCGATCAAACTTCATGTTCTAACATAATCTTTGGGGTAAAAGAGGGGTTATACGGGTAGCCCCCATACAAAAAAATTAGTTTTTTTCTTATATCTGAAGAATAACAATAGTGAAGCATACTAAATAAGATTTGCGTAACTCTTAAAACAAACTTCATGTTCCAACAAAACTTTGGTGGTATAAGAGTGAGGAGACAGGTAGCTCACATGCATGTGCGTCGATTGTGACCGTATTTTCATTGAAAAATACAAACTGAATTTGTGTTTATAATCGGAATATTTGGAAGCAAAATAAAAAAGAAAAAAAAAAACATATACATACATAACAATTTTTCACATAACGTTTTCTTTTCTACAAAAAAAAAAATAAAAATGTGAAACTTTTATAAAAATATGCAATATGATGTTTGTTTCTTAAAAATGTTTTGCTCTCTGAGAGGGTGACATGTTTAATTCTAAAAAATTCGCCGTTACTAATGGCAGAAGGCATAGTGCATTGTACGCCGCGTATAAATCGACAGTATTGATAGTGTCCTGTAAAACAGGTGACCTGCATATACATATAAAGAGGTTTTAACGTTTTTTTTCCTTTACTAATCTCGCGAAACTCTACGCTTGTCTGCAGGAAAGAAACCAGAGTTTCTGGAGGGGATCGAACCCGCAACCAGGGCGCTGACAGACTAGCTCACTACCGAGGCACCGAGGTCTATTTTTATATTGGCGAAAATTGCCTCAAAGTGCAATAAAGCTTCGCGAATTCCGCTAAAACGCGAAAATTCGCGAAAATTTTTAATATTTTAAACTAATCATATACTTTCTTAAAAGTCTATTAAACTATAAGTAATGGCAAAAGGGTAAAATTACGTCCAAAATTTTTGACACTCGAACAATAAATTGAGGGAAATTGAAATTAGTAGGGCATGTACAGCAACAACTATTAGAGATTAAAATTTAAAAATTTAAAATTTTTTTTCAATGTTTTGCTTGTGTGGAATTTAAATTTAACATTTTATTTAATTTTATTTATCTAGATATTAACCTGTACTACACTTTTTTCTCTACTCATTTTTTAAGTTAGGACATATCGCTCATTTCGTGCAAGACCGTCACAACTCAAAATTTGAAACTTTACAGGAGAGCCTTTTTAAGATTCCAACCTATTATTATTTATTTTATTATTTATTTTATATACAGTTATAAAATCAAATGTTTCTTTTTTGCTACAAAGAAAACCACATGTACAAGAGGAATGAAAAAAAAACCGAAATGTGACCTTGTTGATGTTAATTGCTCAAGTTTGTTACAAGAGGTTATAGCGTCAAAAGCATCTGTATTACCGTTATTTTTTCGATAATTCTCTCCGTTCTTAGATCAATTTGTAGAGATTTAAGAGGAGAACATTTCTGCATTACTAACTCGAAAATGCCAAATTTTGAGTTGTGACGGTCTTGCACGAAATGAGCGATATAATTATTTTCTTTTCAATTATGTGACTACTTAACAAATGAAATACATGAAAAAAGGCATTTCGAAAACCCAAAAAAAAGACATTTCACTCACAAATGTCTGCCTGGTAAAGATAATATCATTTTAAGCTCTTAAGGCTTTTATCCTTTTCTCCATTTGCCATAAAGTATGCACTTGTTCGTTGCAATTTAATTAAAAACATCATATACTTAAGAAATACATGTCGCTCTTTTCATTATTCCTTGAAACGCCAAAAAAAATGTTTTCACAAAACGTAACCAAATAAAATAAAACAACAACAAGATATTTCGCGGATTTCTAAGAAAAGAAACTTTAAAATCATGTTGTAAAACCCTCTCTTCAATAAAAATTAGTTAATAAAATTTAAATTTGATGAACTTAAGCCTAATTAAAATATCAAAAACTTCAATTATAAAAAAACTTTTATGCAAAAAATTAAAAAATTTTAATTTTAAAATACATGTAAATTAACTGCTTAGAATTTTTTTTAGAGAAAAAAAGTTTCATATCTAAAATCGCGATGTCAGTTAAAACGTTTTCCCACTAATCAAATCATAATGACAGGTGGCTTTTAAAACATTAACCCCACGATTCACAACATAAAATAGGAACCTCAAACTTTTTTTTCACATTACCAGTTCTGAAGCAGTTTTTGGTCTGATCCTCAGTTACTTCCAATAACTTATTAACGTTCTTCCACTACCTGACTCTTTAAAAAATGTATTTATTATTCAATGTAAGGGGTAATTCCATATGTGGATTTAGAATTCTGTAGGTTAAGTTCTTTATGTGCAATATTATTTTATTTTAGTTTGTTTTCAGAATAAGTTCTTTTTATTTATTGTTTTTGGTTATTTTAGATACGTAACACACTATTTTAACCACTTATTTCAAAACACCGTTCAAATTTTGTTTTATTTAAAAACGTTTCAAGAGCACCTTGCTCGGTTTTTCTTTTGAAGCTTCGCTTGTTTTTCGGACCTCTTCACAATCGATTCTTGTGTACTGTGTTCTTTTAAGTTTGCAGTGATGTTGGCTGTAGTTATTGCATCAGATGTTTATGAGGGCGTTAAAGCTGCAAGTGTTGGTACTGTGGTACCTTTTTTGTTCACTGTGTAAACAATTACATTAGCAATATTTTTTACGGTTTTAGACGTTCGAGAGTGGGCTTTACATGGGGCCTATGGTTAAATTATGGACCGGTCTTCATAAAAGTAAACTGTCTGATTTCTATTCATATTTAACTGTTACAGACCAAAATTTATTGCAATAGCATTATTCTTCATGGTTTTAGGCGGACTAAAGTTTATTTCCAGAGTGGCCTTTATATGGGGCCAATCTTTGGTGCTATGATTTGGTGTTATGATTTCGACTCATAAAGAACGAATTTGTGCAGAATCTCATATCAATAAGTGCATTCCGCCACTTTTTATGTTGGTTTCTGTAAGAAAGTTGTAAATTTTTTAGGCTGGTTGTTCCACATTTTGATTCATATCTCTTATTTTACTGCACCGATGTTGTTGGATTTCCAACACAAACTGTTTAGGAGAACTAGAAATAATTTGACACTAATATCGTTCTGTTCTTTTGATTCGTTCGAAATTAAACGTGATTTTAGCTGACGGAAGGATGGAAAGACAGACAGAAGGAGAGCATAACTTAATCGACTTAGAAATACTCAAGGACCCGGAATAAAAAGTTTCACAGGATATGACGAACTATGTATGTTGTCGTGATGGAGGTTATTAAAACAATACCATATGTTTTTGATGATAAGCAAAGGAATATTTTATCATTTTACTATTAAGAAAACAAAGAAAACCCACATTTGGGTTTCATGAGTGGTCGATTTTAATGAAAATTGGTATAAATATTTTCTTTTATTTTGTACTTCTGCTTGAATAGCAAAAATTTTATATAAAAAATCGATGGTGAGCGTGGCCGATTTTGATAAATTTCCGGGTTTTCTTTTGATGCAGTCAGTATAATGTTCGGTGCTAACCTTTAACTACATAGAACCACTTATTTTAATTTTCAAACAAAAATGTATGAAGCCACTTTACTTAATAGCGCTTATGCGTTAGCGGTGCTTCCCTAAATATAAAATTGCTTCTTTTCTTTGTACTTTATTTAACTTCAAACATAAAAACTGAAATACTTAATTAATTAAATGTCATATAAATTACAATAAACGTAAGTACATCAAAGAAATATAATAATTCCTGAAACAGAAATGTTTCATCCAAGTACGTAAACTTATCCTGGCAAATTTGTTTAACGTTGGTCACGTGCTAGTAAAAGTAAAATTTTTTTGGAATTTTTTTATGAATGGATATTTGATTTTTTTTTTTCTTACACGAAAAATGAAAAGAAAAGCGTATGAGTATAAATATGATTTTCTTGAGAAGTGTGTTTGCATTCGTTTTGTTTCACCCCGTGTTCTTGTTGCTGCTGATGGTATTAAAATTATGAAAAACATTTTTCGGTTCAAAAGAAAAACTATAGTGAGTCAACATTTTTTTTTGTGTTTAAACAATTTATTTCACCTATTTAAAATTGCTTTCAGCTTGTCATATTTCATTTTATGTAGGTGTTCATTTAGATTGTAGACATTTACTTCGTTTGTCAAAAGAGGAATTTAAGGCGTTTAAGTCTGTACATTTTCTTTACAACCCAATAAGCAGTTTTTTTATAAACTTGGATAGCTCTGTTAACATAAAAAAAAACTGAAAAATATTTTTTAACAATTCCATAATTAGTATTTTCTTAAGCTTATGAAATACCAACTACAAAATTTCTATAAACTAATAGACAAATTTAAACTTCAATACATGCGAATTCTAACAGCGATGATTAAAGCCAAACAAAAGTTTGTAAAATAACACTTTGTCTACATACTTGATATCTATATATCATAAAGACATTTCTTGTACATATAAAGTAAAATATATGTATTTATCCATTGGGTACAGTTCTACTTTAATTTATGTTTTAATATAAACGCACAAATGTGCATATAGTTACTTAATAAATATATATGTACGTATCGTTAATTTGCTGCAACATCGTCATAACTCAAAAATATAAGCCCCATATTTTGTAAATCACTTCACCTCACTTTGAAAATATTTTCATACAAATTTTTTAAAATTCGAAAAATTTTATATGAAAAATTTTGTAACGCAAGGTAAAGTAATTTACAAAATAACCCTAAGTTTTATATAAAAAAACTTTAAAAATTTAAATTTACACACAAAATAGTGAAAAAAGAAGATTTTATTCTTCTCTCAAGAGTTGAGTTTACAATAGGTGTGTTCATTTAATTTACTAGTAGAAAGTTGCATCGAGAAGGAAAATTTATTATTTAAAAAAATGTAGATATTTTTAATTAAACTTAAGTTCATTGAATTTAATTTTCATTAAATTATTTTTTTGAAGACAGGAATTTTACAACATGAAATTAATTTAAATTTTATTGATAATTTTTCATTCTTGACTGCCCTGAGGTTTGAACCCGGGTTTTCACGGACAGGTTGCCGAGACTAGTTTCGATTGTTACCACACTCACTCTGCTATTGAAGCCGGATGACGAAAATAGTCAAACATCAATCTTTAAACCAAATGGTTTTTCACTTTGGTAGATCGAAATTTGCTTTTGAATGAATGTTTATCTATTTTAATTGGTTGATTAATTGATTGATTAAAATAGATAAACATTCATTCAAAAGCAAATTTCGATCTACCAAAGTGAAATATCATTTGGCTTAAAGATTGATGTTTAACTATTGACGTTATCCGGCTTCAATAGCCGAGTAAGTCAAACGGCAAACCCCACCGACGAGATTGTGTGGTTACAATCGAAACTAGTCTGGGCAACCTGTCCGTGAAAGCCTCGGTTCAAATCTCAGGGCAGTCAAGAATGAAAAATTATCAATAAAATTTTAATTAATTTCATGTTGTAAAATTCCTGTCTTCATAAAAATAATTTAATGAAAATTAAACTCAATGAACTTAAGCCTAATTAAAAATATCTAAATTTGGATTAAAAACCATTAACAGTTCAATAAAATAACCACAATACTAATTATTTAAAAAAATGTTCTACCACCTACTCAAAAAAAAAATAAAATTGTAATGAACGGTTTACCCGCAAAAACTAACAAACAAGGCATATGGACACTATTGAGCTGTAAGACACGAGAATATTTCTTAAAAAATTAATTGTTTTGAACTATTTGCGCAAAAATATTGTTGCTACATTTTAGAAAAATAAATATTTTATGTTATTGAAAACTTTTAATTTAAAAATTGTGTAAACAAAAACATGAAACAGGCGTTTGAATAATTTTTGCTAGCAAAAATGTTACTATCAGAATCAGTGTGGCCATTTTGCCATATTTGCAACTAAATTTAGCATTAAAATGGTTTATTTAGATGCAAAATTTTCATTTAGCACTTTGCATTTTATTTAGCATTTTTATAAAAAGTTTTTAGGTTTTTTTTAGCATTATTTTAAAAATGTTGACGAATAGTTAGTTGACTAAAATTAGTTGTACCCAAACTGAAATTTCGTATGAAAATAAATAATTATTATCAAAGTTGTTTTTGGAAATACAAATATTTATTAAAAGATTTTGTTTGTTGTGCTTAATTCCCTTTTTTAATAATTGATAAAAATACTGAAATTTATTGTTGGAGGATAAGCTGTTCCTATGCGCATTTCACTGGTTGCTTAGGCCAGATCGTCAGGAAACGTTCTCCTAAATAATTTTAGAAAAGCCAAAGCTATCAGCAAACAAAAGTACAGAAGGAATGAGAATTACCTACAATACCCTCAAAAAGTTTTATTAGGAGAACGTTTCCTGACGATCTGGCCTAAGCAACCAGTGAAATGCGCATAGGAACAGCTTATCCTCCAACAATAAATTTCAGTATTTTTATCAATTATTAAAAAAGGGAATTAAGCACAACAAACAAAATCTTTTAATAAATAATTATTTTATTAAGGAAGGGAATATTAGAAATGCCCTCATTATATTGATTGTTAAAACTAGTTGCACTTTGATATTGCGATATTAAAGTACAAGGAAACTTCAATTTGAATGTAGATAAAAATTGTTTAGTGTAAATATTTAAAAAAAAATATTTGCTCTAAAATTAAGAAACACTAATATTTTTATACTTCAACTTTTCATAAACCATAAGAAATAAAATGATATAACAAATTTTGTATAGCATGGAAATAAATTCGTTTCAATTTTGCATGCATCAGAGGTTTGCGGTTTCCCTTAATTTAAACTTTAATTTAAACTACCTGTGCTAAATATTTATATTTATCTGATGTTTTAAAAAACTCCACCCATTTTTTTTAAATTTAATCCTTTATTTCAATTTCGTTAAAATATAAGTCACTAAAATGTATTTATACTCGAATAAAATTTTATACTGTTAATACATTTTTAACAAAAATCTTTTTAAAAAAAAATTTGTACTATTTTAAGAAATCTTTTAAATTAATTTTAGCATTGTTTGGCCATGTCTTATGTAATATTAAGCTGTAAAAATTTATAAGATCTGGTCACACGGATCAGAATTTTTTAACCAATTCCTTCTCTCTTAAAATGGTTATGCTCTTTTTCACTCTCTCGTTGCAAGTTTTTCAAGTACGTGAACAACTAGAAACAATTGTTGAAAATAAGCAATAATTTTCTGTAAATGAACTCACCTAATAACTGCATTAGAAACATTTACAATATCTTCATTAGAATGATTTACTATGCACTTTTGATATTAAGTCAAAATTCGAGAATTTTGACTTATGAAGTTGTTGCAGTAAATGAGCGATATATGAGTGATTGACTCAGTGAGTAGGCGTTCTTTACAAATTCATTTTATAATGGAATTGTGCGTGTGTGTGAGTGTTGTTGAACGTACTCTTACGTTATTAACGCTCTGTAATTAGTGTTGACGAAAAACGGAAATAGCAATTAGAAACTCAAATATGGAACAAAGTTCATAGAGGATGTTTGTAAAGGAGATGTTATTTCAAATAATGCCTGATTTCGGAAATAACGCAAGAGCATCATCTGGTGCGACATATTAATGAATTTAACATTTATGTTAAATATTTAGAATAATCGTTATCTGAAATCATAATATTTTATTTAGAATATTAAAAAAACGACATCTTCTAAAACAAGGAATTCGAATTATTCAAAATTACAAAGGCTTAAAAACGGATTTTAATATGGTTTTGGTGAAAAAAAATTAGTATATACGAGTATATCTGTGCGATAGTTCTAAACTTTGGCCTCACTCATGATCAAACTGATCAGATTCATAAAATAATGCTTAAAAAATACATTTCATCTAGATCAACTCATTTCGGTTTTTTAGAGCAATTACATTTTTAATTTTTAATCCATTTGCTCAAATACTTGGTATTGTTCTTAGATGTTATATGTAAAAAATTAACAAAATCGGTCCATAGGTTTAAAGACTATTAAGATATTTTTAACTCTTAAGTAGACATCTAATTTGTGTGGCACAAACTTCCACCTGGGCCTGGCTGGGACCCCTTGTATTTTGTATGGAGTTTTTGTGGCTATCGCAAAAACACACACTAACGAAGCCCTGGGCCTGGCTGGGATTCCTTGTATATATAGCTTTTTCAGTTTACATAAAACATTTTTCAAATTAAACGAAACCTTTTTCAAATTAAACGAAACCTTTTTCAAAATAAACGAAACCTTTTTCAAATTAAACGAAACCTTTTTCAAATTAAACAAAACCTTTTTTAAATTAAACGAAACCTTTTTCAAAATAAATGAAACTTTATTCAAAATAAACGAAATCTTTTTCAAATTAAACGAAACCTTTTTCAAAATAAACGAAACCTTTTTCAAATTAAACGAAACCTTTTTCAAATTAAACGAAACCTTTTTTAAATTAAACGAAACCTTTTTCAAATTAAATGAAACCTTTTTTAAATTAAACGAAACCTTTTTCAAAATAAATGAAACTTTATTCAAAATAAACGAAACCTTTTTCAAATTAACCGAAACCTTTTTCAAAATAAACGAAACTTTTTTCAAATTAAACGAAACCTTTTTCAAATTAAACGAAACCTTTTTCAAATTAAACGAAACCTTTTTCAAATTAAACGAAACCTTTTTTAAATTTAACGAAACCTTTTTCAAAATAAACTAAACCTTTTTCAAATTAAACGAAACCTTTTTCAAAATAAACAAAACCTTTTTCAAAATAAACGAAACCTTTTTCAAATTAAACGAAACCTTTTTCAAAATAAACAAAACCTTTTTCAAATTAAACGAAACCTTTTTCAAATTAAAAGAAACCTTTTTTAAATTAAACGAAACCTTTTTCAAATTAAACGAAACCTTTTTCAAATTAAACGAAACCTTTTTCAAAATAAATGAAACTTTATTCAAATACAGTTAAACATTTTGCAAAATAATTTATTTTTTGGATTTGTTTGAATTACTGATTAATGAAGAGGCGACACTTACAATGTTACGATCAGTGGTAAATTAACTTAATAATGATTGGGCATTAAATTTTAACTTTGAAAATGTCTTCTCTATCGGGTTCAGCATAGGAGAATAAAGTGGTTACATTTTAATGTATATTCACTATTGTCCACCATATGTCATATTACTTGGGATTTATGGAATCTGGCAAACTCCACAATTAAAAATGAGTTTTGTAGCATTGGGCTGCTTTCAATTTTATCTAAGAGCTCCCGAAGAAATACTTGTAAACGGGCCGTGGATACAGAAATAACTTTATGGTAAACAACGCCAGTATTATCTGTCGTAGCAATTAGAGTCATATTCTTTCTCTTTACGGTTGGCAAAACACCATGAGCTCTTTCACCTTCTTTAGCAAAAAAAAAAAAAAAACTAAATTCCCACAAAATTTTAAAAATGGTTTTATTTAATTTGAAAAATGTTTAACTGTATTTGAATAAAGTTTCCTTTATTTTGAATAAAGTTTCGTTTATTCTGAAAAAGGTTTCGTTTAATTTGAAAAAGGTTTCGTTTAATTTGAAAAATGTTTTATTTTAACTTAAAAAGCTATATATGGAGGTTTATGGCTGTAACAAGAACATTTTGTTGTCAACTAGAATTATTCTTCGACGTCAAAGACAATGAAGAAATTTTATGTCGTGCGTATGCTTTTTGATACGTTTCGTTTTGATTTTATTTACTACAGTACATATACAGGGCATACAAAATTCACAACATTTTCAATAGGCAAATTGCCACGTCCACGGTGCTTAAATTCACACTTTTTTCTTGTTTATATAAAGTTTCGTTCTAGTATATTTAATAATTATATGTAAAAAAAACTGGGAAAAAGTCAAAAAATGCCTGGCCAGGCACAGGTATACACTTAAGGGTTAAATTGTAATACATTTTTATATATTTTGGCTCTACTTTGCTAAAAATTAATACAAACACTAATACGAAGCAATTCATAATTGTCAGGGGCTGCAACAATTAAACCCTTGTACAATAGACTGGTCGCATCTTGTATGGGATTTTTTTTTTAATTTAATTGTTTGCGCTGCTTAAAATATGAGTTTTGATGTAAGAAATCATGTCCTAATTTTTCAGCTCAATCCGACGGTGCATAGTCGTACCTAGTGGGTCCCAAAGTACACGATATTATAAAAAAAAACATCTATTCAATCAGATATTTATACTTATATTGAATAATGTGCTTCAAATATAAATTATTAATGGTTTTGAAAATAAATATAATGATAAAAAAGGTTATTTATTTGTTTGATTAATTTGATTGATTTGATTAATTTATAAGAGAAGATTGTTGTGAGAAGGCTATAAATGACGATAGCGTTCAACAACTTGGAGTAAGTACTGCTTATCTTTCTAATCGTATGTAAACGATTTATTGTAATCCGTAATGAGCTTAATTGCTCTTTCTGCTGCATCATTCACAATGTTCAACTGTTGGCAGACAGCTTTTCCAGCACAATAATGATCCCTCTGCTGCCATTGAGAAGGTTCCGATTCTAAAAATTTTGGATCTATGGCTATTCGAGAAAAAAATTTCTTTGTCAGTGGAGAAACAAAATCTGATATATCTGTTGACGCGTAAGAGAAAATTTCATCCATATTGACAACATTCCTTTTCAAAATTTTTTCATTATTTCCACGTATGTCATTGCCGATATCGAGTTTTTGGGCCATCAACTTTTTTAATTCCAACGGCACGCTTTCATCAAAAAATGCAAGGCCAATAGTTTCTTCTGACAAATACCACAAATGGTTTCTTATTTTTTTGCAATGATGCGGTCGAGACTTCTTTATCAAAATAAGAAACAACGTTTTGAATGAAATCAAGATCTAGTTTTGGCGCTTCTATAGCATTCACACATCGGAACCAATAAGGAACATATATGATAGTCAAAATAAGCAAATGCTCCGAAGACTTTTCAATTCCGCTGCTGTCAATTTGAGCTGTTCGCGAAATAGAAATATTTTGAAACAATAAATGCACATTGACATGAATCGTGCATGCGATGTTGCACCAGGCAAATGAAATTGTGAAAAATCTTGTACCTCCCTAATAAAATGGAGTATTAACTGAAGTAACTCTTTATAATCTGCACGAACGTAATGGAATTTTAACGAATTTATACAAAAATTCTTCAAATAATCTACGTGCGATGTTGTTAAAATTCGTACCACTTCTTCGTCCAAAATTCCACTCTTGAAGGTGCTAGCTTCAATGTGTTTCCAATACTTGGCAAACCTGTTGAAGAGAAGAACTTCTGGCCCGGATGTTTTCCCAAAATTCATTTCAAATACAGGTTTGACCAACAATTCACTTATATGGTGGCGACATGGAAGAAAAAGTAGTTTTCGTCCTAATTTTTGTTCGAGCAAATAATGCAGCTCCATTATTAACTCCAGAGTTAGTGGCTGTGGTATCAAAAGACACTATTTCTACTAATCCATCAAGTGACCATTGTTGCAGAAAATTGTAGGTGGCGTCTGCTATTTTTACCCCAGAAGAATTTTCTATTTTCGGTATGCCGAACAGTTTTTTCATACGTTCACTTGTCACACCGAGAGCCAGTCGATCTTTCTTTTCTGTACCCTTTATTTCTGGAAGGAGTTTCCCATCAAAATGAAGGACAAATACTTCAGGAATCTGCATTAAGCAGTTTGAAAATAATATATAAAGCCTAATATAAAATCAACTATGATACTAACATTGAATTCATCGATAATCTGCTTAGCTTGTCTTCTACGATATTCTCTTCGCATTAAATGAAGCGTGGTACGATTTAATACAAGATTTTTTAAATTGATAGGTGTAGCAGCAGCGAAAACGTCTTGTACTTTATTCAGAATTGCGTTAGCTGTTGTAGCAACAATATGCATAGCATCTCTTGTCGAAAGCATGCATTTGTCCACGTTTGCTAGCATTCTGTCGTCAATAAAATTAACAGTATCGTAAATTTTGTTTGTGATATATCTTTTTCTTGGATTTTATTAACATCGTCTGAGACGTTTTCGGTGTCCGGTGAATCATTTATTATTTCGGATTCTACGTTATCTTCAACACTCATGGCTAATGCAGCTAATTTATTCACAAGATAATTTTTTTTTTATAAAATCTTTATAAATATGTTTTTCAACACGCTTTTTTCTTCTTCCAATAGTTTATCTTTACATTTTTGTTTTTGCGTTAAAATAAAAGTCGAAGAAATTTCTCCTGAATAACATAAACGGAATTAAACAAACAAGTAAACGACGAAGAAGCAAAGTGGTTGGCAACCAGAGAAGAAGTTTGTCGTACACAGACGATAAGACATCCGACGTTTTTGATGTCCTTTTAATTAGATACATACTTGAACATTTTAATATGAACATCGAATTTTTTGTTTCATTCAATAATAAATAAAACATTAAATAGCAACTACTTTAATCTATCTATACAATATATCCGGATGTTTGTATGTATATCCTATTCTTTCCGCAACTTTCTGAAGCCATCTGATGACATAGGAAGCTGAAATTTGGCATACTTAAAGTACTTTTTCTGCGGAAGATCGTTACGAAGCCAAATTTTTGATTTTCGTTCTATGGCATCGGCTTTTCACTATAAAGATAACTATAAAGATCTGATTGAATAGATGTTTTTTTATAATATGGGGATCTTTGGGCCCCACTAGGCACGACTTAGCACCGTCGGATTGAACTGAAAAATTAGGACATGACTTCTTACACCAAAATTCCTATTTCTCATATTTTAAGCAAACAATTAAATTTCAAAAAAAAAAAAAAAAATTGCGACCAGTCTATTGTACACCTTGCCTTAGTGGAGTTGGCAAATATTTTAAAGGTGACTTCAAAAATTTAGAGTAACCTTTTGTTGATGAGTGAAAGGATATGAAGAAGTTTTTAATATTTTTTATACTATAAACATAAAAGTACATACATACATATATTTTCAATTATTTCGTCTAAAGTTTATTAACAGATATAAAGGCCTGTTCTGAAAATCACGTGATTTCAAATCACATGTGCTTTTAAAATCACACGTGTGATTTTGTGGTGTTCTGTAAATCACACCGTTTTTGTGTTTTTTGGTGTGATTTTCAATTGTCGAAAGCACAAGAAAACACAAGTTCTTAACACCTGCTTGTTATACAAAGGCGTAGCTCATTTTTTAACGCTTTTTATGTTTTTTTCCGATAATTTGTGGTTTAAACCGATTTAGCGATCTCAAGTTGGTTTTAGGGCTTGTTTCAAATTTTGTAATTTTTCGCGAATTTAAGCCATGTTCGCGATAGAAGTGATTTGTTCCTGTAAGTTTTGTGATTCTTTACAGCTTTAAAGATTTATAATAAATAGAAGACTCTGCAATCTTGTTGCTGTTAGCAATTTGCGAATTTTCACAAATTTATAAATTTTTACCGAATTTTTGCCATTCCTTATAGTTTTAGGAACTTTTAATCAATTTTATGGCTAGTTTGTAATATTTAAAATTTTTGGGGATTTTTCGCTATTTTTGCAAAAATATTTTGTTATTTTCCGATATTTTGTTTTTTTTTAGCCCATTTAGCGATTTCAAATAAGTTTTAGGGTTTGTTTACAAGTTTGCAATTTTTCGTGAATTCTAACCATGTTCGCGGAGAGAAGTGACTTTTTCCTGCGATTCTTCACAGCGTTTACGATTTTTAATAAATATTAGACTTTACTATCATGTCGCTGTTAGCAAATTAGCGATCTTTTATTCAACTGAAAAGACAAGTCTGAAATTACAACAGAAGTCACAAAAGCAAATTTTATTTTTGTACTGTCGTCGAGTTTTCTTAATTTTAAATGATTTGTTGTAAATAAAACAGCTAATTGCATAAAAAAATTAATATACAACACATTGAATATTTTATTAGCTAATTAATTATGACGGTCATCTTACAATAGTCGCAAAAATAACAAAGTGATTTTAAAAAGTTGTTTGCGTGGCTGAACGTTTTGAAATCACAAAATAATTTGCCCAGAACACCTTTCTTGTGATTTCAAAAATTAGGAATTAAAAATTTATAATTTGAAATTAAAAGCTAAAATTTTAAATTTAAGCTATTTCGAAAATGTTATAAAAATGTTATTCTTGTATCACGGCAAACCGACCAGCAGTATTTAGCCAGCATATACCTTTTGGTTTGCCTTTGTATTTGTTTTTAATTTGCGCCATATCTTGGTTTAATCTTTTAACATGCTCGTCGCTGAAGTCGCCTAAGCTCGGCGTAAAATTATGCATTTTGAGCGACATATTAACTGCCATCGCGTGGTACGAAGCAACCACTACTTCTAAAATGTCCTTATAATTTTCCTCCCTCTGGTTTCCAGAAAATTATTTATTACGTTAGTGAAAGCGGTCCCTGCAATTTTTTCTATTGGACTAAGCAGATTTTGAAAGTCTACTCTGCTTAAGAGTTGTTTAGTGTGTGGGCCATTGAGAACACCTTAAAGAATGAAACGATTATAAAATAAAAATTCAAAAGAAAGGCTTTAAGGTACTTACCAGCCTCGATTTTACCTTCATTCATTGTTGGGCAAATGGTTAAAATATGGTCAAACGATGCGCTGCTGTCTGTGGCAAAGACTCTTAAAAAAATTTGATTTAAGCTCAACTATGGAGAGGGGGTAAAATTACTTTGCTGGATTCAACCAAGGGTATATTATCCACACTAAATTAACCCAATTGAGTATTTGTACGAGGTTCCCATTAAAAATTGGTATGGGAAAATCTCGTCTGCAGCCATTGGTACCTCGAAAACAAAGTATTCATGGCTCTGTATTATGTCGTTAAAGTGCAGATGAGATTTTAAAGCCGTCATCTAGCAAATGGCGACTCTCTTGACATATTACCATCGCGAACCAATGCGTTGAAGTCCGTTTGTGTCACAAACTGTGGTACTTTTGAACCAAATTTACTTGTGCGCAAAAATTCGGAAGGAGATGGTTCTGTTATCGACAATGATTAAACTTCAATTTTCTGGCAAGCGATATATTCTCCACCGAAGGAACTGGTGGATATTGTGTGCATCTAATGTGTATAACGAAACTCACAACTTTCTGACAAGCAATAATATCAGTGTTGAGATGAGTGCTCGGTCCGTCATAACCAAACTGTTGGCCGGACATATTTGCTTTTCCATCTATTTAAGCACCGATAGCAAAAATCTCAGATTACTTTTGGCACGTGCCGTAGTTTTGAAACATACGAAACAACGAAATAAGCTTCAAAACGTATTAAAACACTTGCATTAATACGTCTTAAATCTTTTGGAGGTACAAAATTTATTCTTATTTAAATACTTCATTATTAAACGGTTTGAACAATTACGCCCTTTATTCTCAGAACTGATTTTATGAAAAAATTCTCCAGTGTGAAAACAATTGCCAGAAAAATTATAACATTAATAACATAGAATACAACTCATATTATACAACTAGTATGCCGACTCTTTGACAAGTACATAACTCAATTGTCAGTGGAACCTAATTTACGTTTGGATTAGTAAGATTTTTTTTAAATGTATTGGTGTATAAAACTACCCTGCAGATAATATTGGACTACGTGGTCCATTGTGCCTTGAATGGACTACTTACAACATTGACCAATGTACTGTAGTATGGACCATATTATATTATATATTATACAGTATTACACATTGGTAGCCCTGATGTTGTCCATTATTAATTGTTTATTTAAAAGTGAAACTGGAAGGTTTTTAAGATTTGTGAAAAAAAAAATAAAAAAAATTAAAAATTCCAAGTAAATATATATAATAATAGCAAAAATGGATTACAGTGCACGCCTTAAAAGGCGATTAGTGAAAGAGTAGTAACATGGAGCACTTTTGAAACTAACCCACTTGAGTACTCCTTGGAGTAGTTTAGGGACTACTGCGGTGGGTTATATGGTCAACTCCTAGGACATCGTAATGTTAAATAGACCACCTATTAACCATATAATTGGAGTAGTTTTGGAGTACTCCTACTGCTTTATGGACTACTCTTTACACGCATGTATGGACTAGTCTCGTTATCTGCAGGGTATTTTCACCACAAAACATGGTTGTATAAAATCGTATAGAATGTGGCAAAAAAAAAAAAATTTTCCAAAATAAAATTTTATTAGTTCAATAAATTTTCAATTTATTAAATGCTGGCTGCAATTATAAACTTTTTAAAACAATGTTTGCAAAATTTTTATTCTACAATATTGGAAAATATTTAAATAATTTATGATTTCAAATATTATTTTCATACCACAAGATGCTACTCTACTGGCTTTAATAATATTAACAACAGAAAAAAATTAGTGACAAAAAAATTTTTTTAAAAATTTTTAGTTTGTGAAAAATAAAATAATTTTTCAAAAGCAAATGAGCAAAATGTATTGGAAAAAATTATAAATTATGTGTTTATGTCATAAAAGTAAACATAAAGTGTTATATTGTGAAAAATGTTAACCCATTTTAGTCGACTGGGTATTTAAATACCCAAAAAAGTTAAAGTAGTAAAAAAAATTCCTGCGTTGGCCTGATAAGAGATAATGACTGCAAGTTGCTTTTTCTTAATACTAGAGATTGATTAAAAAAAAATGTTTTTTAATTTTTACCTTTAGTTTGAGAATTGGAAAAATTGCGTTTTTTTGTTTGTCAAAAAATTTTCAGAAAAAGGATTGTCAAATAAAGGATAATGCGAAAAATTAAAAACGCCTGCACATTCTAAATAGCCTTAGGTGCCGCATTTGTTATGTGAAAAAATAAAAGCGATTTGTCAAAACACTTGGCCGTCACATGCTAAAAAGTGAAAATGGGTATTTATATACCCAACCGTCCATAATGAGCTCTAAAATTAACTATTTTCTTTATATTAAAATAAGTCTTTTTGGCGTAAATAAAAGGCGAATTTATATTTTTTAAATTTATTTAAAGAAAATTAGAGGTTATATAGACTTTGCAATTTTAGATTTATCTGGTGTGACACTTCTATGGTAATCCAGGAAGCATGGTGCTGGGTGCAAATTCGCCTAGCACTTCAAACATCCGTACTCTGTTTTTCCACCGCACTGCCGGCAGCGACGACGTGCTGGGAGTTTTCCGATTAAATGATCGACGCGATCATATCTAACTTCCATTTGTGCTCCGGAAATCATAATCTTACCGGCATTTTACCGATTAAACTTTATCATTTCGCATACTTCCACTCTAAAATCAAATTGAGACATTTGGGGTTTTTTTTCATATTTGCGACAAAAGCAATGCAGTTTCTATGCATTCACCATAGCCGCATCGAAAGCATTTGTAACTAATGGCCAATACCACTTTTTGCCCCGAACTCGAATGCGATAATTGTTCATGCCGTTATCGAAAAGGTCCACACCTCCCATGTTTTTATTATATTGGTTGACTAAATAGGGTTGTTCAATTGCAACCATTTTCCGTTGTTTTTTCGATCAAATCGCCTTGCGCGAATCATTGGTGTATGACTTAAATAATTCGATAATAATGTTACGACCTAACAAAATAAGGGAAGTAAATTAATTGATTAATTACGTAAAATATTTCGGTGAAAAACGTACCGAATTATCGTTCCAACGTACAGCAATTATAGAATTGTCCACATCAAAACCAAAGTCTGAAGTCCCACGAGGCTGTTTACGCATTTTCTTGACGTCGATCAGTGGAGCATGATTAGTCCGATTTTCACGAACAGTTTCCAAGGCAAAAAATACATCACCCGATAAACGTGTTAATAGTTTATGGCTAGTAAAAAAATTGTCAAACGTTACGGTGTGCTTCGCGGGGATATCAAGATGTGAAAGAAGGGAAAGTACCACCCTTTCTCCTAATTGTAACTGCGAGTTATCCTGTTTCGTTGCGCCTGCGTATGGCATAAACTGATACAACTAGCCTTCGTCAGAAGCCAAACACCAATATTTGTAACCAAACCTAATTGGCTTTCCTTTGATGAACATTTTGCATGAATGTCTGCCATAGTAGGCTATCATTTGCTCATCAATAGAAAGATTATGGGAAAATACTCCAACCTGAAAAAACTTTTTGTTCATCAGGCTATTTATTGGCGACACTTTCGAAAATTTGTCATTAGGATCTAGTGCCGAATTATCGCAGACATGAAAAAATTGCTTGAATCGTTTGAATCTATCTCTTGGCATACATTCTTTTATCATCACACACCCTAGTGATTCTCGGTTTGACCAGTAAGAATTTACTTGTGGTAACGTGTGGTAATATATATAAGACGCCCAAAAACGTTTTGATTTCCGTATGCGTTGTTACAAATGATGGGCAATTGTTTGCTGCAGCATACTTGTTGGTGGAATTCACTATAAGGTCCAACACCTACTCATCAATAAACAATTCCCAAAGTTGCTGGGGACTCATTTCACCAATCTATTCATATAGAGCTTTGTGTAATGTCTTCGTATCATATAAAGGGTCCTGCTCAAACTTGTAATTATTTTTTCGGGACCATTTTGGTTTCATTCCCTTATCAATTTTACGTCTCTTTTTACCAATCTTACTGGAAGTTACTGGCAAATCATCACTCTCGTTTTCAACAGATAGTATATCTTCATTACATCTACTGAAGAATCGTTCTATTTCGTAAGTCCCAGTAATTTCGTGAGGCAGATTTTGGTCGTCGTTCAACACTTGTAAATTGTCATCCAACTGCTCCGTATCACTTATCTCGTCGACCTCATCGGGTGGTAATATAACAACATGAGTTGTATCTGATTCTCTTTAAAAATTTTCTTCCCCATCTGACCAGCTATCGATAATTTCTTGTAATTCGGCAGTAGTACGAATTTTCTGACGACGACTAATTTTTATATCGGTTATATATAATTTTTTTTTTGTATAAATTTATGTTTTTATGCACTTGATTTATTTTAAAAAAAATTCACTTGATTTCACCTGTTCACTTTGCTTTACTAAAATAACTTTTATCAACATCTAAAATAACTTTTAGATGTTGATACGTACACAATATTTTTTTAAGTTTTTGTATTAATAAAAATTCACTGAAACAATCCCTGATCCCTGATGATCTTCAACGAAGATCGAAATATCGGAATTAAATAAAAATAAATATTTATTTACAAAAAAACACTGGCCTCGAGCTTGATTAATTTTTATTTATTTAAAATTGGAAAGGTCGAATAATAACAAATTTTATTTTATGAACAACTTATTGTTTATCACCAATTATTGTCACCTCGGATGATTTTTTGGACCACGTTGGCTGCAGGTCCTAGTAAATAAATTAAAAATATTAAAGCTCGTGATTTCTGATTTTATATATTTAATTTTCGCTCCAAATATTTCGGTTAGCGTCGCTAACCCTCTTCAGGGATCTGGATGTATAAATACGTAAAATAATTACTATTAATAAAACATAATATAATAAAGATAATTACATGTTAACAATTAAAAACTAATAACAAAACTTTACAAACACACTTGTTTCAGTTGCTATTGGATTTTCTTAACTAACACTAGTTTTTTGATCGTCTGTTTGTGTTTATTATTTGTCTGTACAATTGTACACAATTTTCGGTATCTTGTCGGCGTTTCATATTTTAATAAAAGTTGCAAGAAGAGTACCCTAGAGGTTTATTAAGAAGGATATTAACCACCAACGTTATTAGAAAGGCAGCAATGTAACAATATTAATTAAATCCAGTAGGATGTATTTATTTTTTTAAACACATGTTGTGGTATAATAATTTACTAGCATTAATACAATTCATAAATAATTTAATATGTCTGGCAGTTTGGTTAAATTATATTTGAAAAACAAATTTGGAATTGTTGCTTTTTAATCTGATTTATAGTAATAAATTGGTATGAACCCCATGGAATGTTGCGTTTTGACAAGAACTAGGTTAACAATCATGAGTTTTTAACTTCAATTATATTGTAATTTTACCTTTGTTTTTTATTTCATAAGTTTTTTTTAGGAAATAATAAACATTTATTTTTTATTACCCTTCACTTTTCACTTATTACTCATGTTATTTGTTGCATAGATATGAAATTGCTTTATTCCAATCTGAACCATTGTAATTGTTATTATATAACAACATAATTATTAACATTTGGGAAGTTTTATAACAATGGCTTTATAACAATAAGTTTTCAGTAAAATTAACAAAAAACTTAAGAAGTGGAATTGTTGTGTTTGTTACGGACCTTCTTAATTCTTTTTATAGCACATCGGTGTTTTCTATAACCGTGTATCACTGTAGCAATGCTATAAGTTTCACTTTATTGACTTATTTGCTTAAGTACTATATTAAATATAAAATAAATAAAGGAGGTTGTAAAAATTGCTAGGGGAGAAATGTAGTGGAAAATGGAAACAGTAATTAAAAATAAAAATTCTTCACAAAATATTAAAAGAGATTCTTAAATTAATAAACGTTGTTTTTCTAGAGGCATAGAGCTTTTTTTTAAAAAAAAAACACAACAAATTTAATGGAATGACCAAAATTTTGGCTAATGAGCTTTCCAGTTTCATGGTGTTAAATGTTTAAAAATAATTTCTGGCATATGACCTCGCGGACAGCGCCATCCTTACGGTCCAATTTTGCACCACTTTTTCGAGCAAACTCGATCATATTTCGTCGATAGGTCGTCGAATATCGGCTTCCTAACGTATAAGTCTAGGCCAGAGATTTGACGTACCCTCACAAAAAGTAGTCCAAAAATTTTAAATCACATGAACGAGGGGTGGCCAAATCACAGGTTCATCTCGTGAAATAATTCGAGCACGCAAAGAAAAAACATGATTGATACAATCACAATCGCAAACTATCATTAATGTTTGTGGGTATGATTGTGTCAAACACGTCTTAAGCAACAATTAGTCAATTCACAAGGTATCCTAACATGTCATATTGTCAAAATGTCCTAATATTTCACAATGGTTTAAAAATATTGTTGTTGGCTTGTTAACAAAAAGTGTCTTAAATAAATAGAACGTTGCTTGCTGTGTTTATTGTGCTGTCGTAATTAATCAGAAAAGTCCAGCGTTGAGCGGCTGAGCCGTACAACAATATTTTTAAACCATTGTGAAATATTAGGACATTTTGACAATATGACATGTTAGGAAACCTTGTGAATTGGCTAAATATATGTTCAGTAATAATCTTAACATATAAAAAATCCGTGTCACTGTGTATGTTTCGAATAAACTCAAAAACGAGTCAACTGATATTCATGAAAATTGGCATATATATGTAATTTGGTCCAACTTAGATAATAGGATAGTTATTATTTAAATTAATGGCCTGGGGGCGGAGGGGCGTGGCAAAATCCATAACTTGAGAACGGCTTGACCGATTTGAACGATTTTTTCTTTAAAATGATCGCCATGGTCCAACTTAGGTTTTTACGCCCTGCCCACTTTAAGCCCACTTTTTTCGATTTACCTAAAATCAGAAAACGGCTCCATCGAGTTGACTAATTTTTCTTTCAAATATTCGTATTAATCAACTTTAAGTTTTCATCGAAAGAAAAATTTACCACGCCTACTTTTACTCCTACTTTTTCTATTAAGCGCATAACTGGAGAACGGCTTGACCGATTTGGACGAGTTTTTCTTTAAAATGATCGCCATGGTCTAACTTAGGTTTTGCGGTAAGAAAATGTTGCCCCGCCCACTTTTACGCTCACTTTTTTCGTAAGATTCACAGCATATATATACATACATACAACCATATGTATTTTCAAATCAAATGTAAATTAAACATATGTATATGAACAACATTTTAATTTATAATATTATAATGATGAAACAGAACTGGGGATGAACGATGTTTTACATGCAGTTTGACATGAAATTTTGCCAGAGAATGCGGTCGTGAAGTAAAATCAATTTTATTTTGAGGACGTTTTTTCTAATGCTCTCACATATAGACACTTATCCTCTTAACAATGTGCCATACTTTCATTCAAAAAACTTTATGATAGGTATTTCATGGATTTTTATTTAAAGGCCGTAAATTTCGTTTAAAGATCAATTTAAATCGTCTGGTAATACAACACTAATGTTTACTTAGGGCCTGCAACGCGGACCGGGTCAGCTAGTGATTTTAGATAATTGTTGTCTCAAACATATTATTATGTTCAGAAGAAAAATGCGCACGATCTTTCAAACCTTCTTTCTATATTTCCCAATACCATGCAAAATGTCTACTTCAACATTTTATATGGTTCTTACAATAAAAACAATAAAAAATGTAATTTAAAAAATTTATGTTTTATTACAAATATAATAAATAAAATATAGCATATATTTAAAATAAATTTAAATACACATATTTATATACCTGTGTATGTGTTTTAATTTATAAATTTACTTTGTGTGGTACAAATATATCCAAAAAATAAGAATTCCGTTCACTTAAGACTTCTAAAAAAAGTCAAACACAAACTTACCTTTTATTTCTTTTATGAAATCTACTACATATATTAATATTCTGTTGAACCGTTTTTGAAAAAAGTCGGGGCTGATGACAAAATTATGTGTCAAAATTTGTTATAGGTTTTTTTGGCTGCAAGAAAGAAAAAGTAATTGCATATTTATATATTTTTATAATTATATTTAAATAACTTACCTGTTTCAATTAACGTAAAATAACTTACATCGTTAGTTTTGCAAGGCAGCATGGCATTTTTCTCTCCGAAAAATGTTTTAATTATTCTGTCATCATTCATGTTTCCTGATTAACTGACGCTCGCGGACGGAGAAAATTTAATTTTAAAGCACACACTGTTTGTTTTGACAATAAATGTTTGCTTCTAAGAGAATGTGTATTGATAAATAATGGTATTAAACATACCTTTTGTGTTCAACTAATATTATGATTTTAACTGTATAGTTGAAAATATATATATTATAGTAGCAAACATGTTAAATAATTTAAAATGTTTAGCTAGACCAGAGTACCTTTTTAGGTGTAATCCACCTTATAATATTATTATAGTGAACTTAAAAATGTTAAGGACAAAAAACAATTATTAAGTTATATTAAGACTATAATTTATTTATGAGGGTAAACATATTAGGCAAGTATAAACAAAAATGGTCGTAGTGACCTTTCATTTATCATGTTTTTTCTCTGCGTGAGTAAATAGATAAGAGTAAATATGGTACTACGTATTAAACATCTGCATGAAACTTAATAATGATATTCATTAAACCTTCATTATAATTTTGTATTCGCATCATTTGTATTCAGTAAGATGAATAACTATGATATGACAGCAACAAACATACGAAACTCAAGAGACGAGTAAAATGCAGTTAGTTTGTTTACTTAAACAAGAGAATATGAATACTTACAACTCTGAAACAAAACAACCATGGAAAAATGTCGAATAAGTTCATGAAAAAACACATTTATTCAAAAGTCAGTATTGCCAGTTGAAGGAAATTATAAACATTATGAAAGATAAAAACAAAAATAACCATAACGAGTAAAATCAATTAGATTAGGAAGTACATTAATAATAAAATAACAAAAAAAAAACCAATTTTACTTCGTTCTGAATGTAAATTAATTGTTTTCAATGTCGGTCGGGCAAACCCCACCGACGAGATTGTGTGTGAACAATCGAAACTAGTCTGGGCAACATGTCCGTGAAAGCCTGGGTTCAAATCTCAGCGCAGTCAAGAATGAAAAACTATCAATAAAAAATTTTAGTTAATTTCATCTTGTAAAAGTCCTGTCTTCATAAAAATAATTTAATGAAAATTAAATTCAATGAACTTAAGCCTAATTAAAAATATCTACATTTGGATTAAAAACCATTAACACTTCAATAAAATAACCACAATACTAATATATCAAAAAAATTTTATTTTTCGAATTTATTCTATGAGCTAAATTTCATTTATGTATTTTATAAAGCTTTTTTGTAATATTTCTATTCCTTAAGTTTTTAGGAATGACTTTATACACTACTAGACTATCATCTTGTATCTTCTTGTCACATTTTACCTTAGCTATCCTTTGGATAGCAATGAAGTATATTGTATGTAAAGAAAAATATACAATTATTAGACACCAGCAGAATGTAATGCATTTTCTGGCCTGCTACGGCCTTCGTTAGCATTCTTTGTGTCACACTGGATAGTGATACTTTAAATTTATATTTATATTTCTATTCAAAGGATATCTAAGGTAAAATGTGACAAAAAGATACAAGATACAAGTCTGGTAGTGTATAAAGTCATTCCTAAAAACTTAAGGAATAGAACTATTACAAAAAATCTTTATAAAATACATAACTGAAATTTAGCTCATAGAATAAATTCGAAGTACATAAAAATTAAGTTAGCAAAAAATTCAAAATGCTTTACAAATTACAACATATGTATGTATATTATTGTAAAGGTAACAAAAAAGAAAAAAATACATAAATTTACCAGAGTGGCATTCATATTGAGTATTTTTCAAAAATGATAAGACAGCGTGAAAACTGTAAAACAAAAGTCGTTTCATTGAACAAAGTCTTTGTATTTACGATGTGAAACAAAATGTGTTTACTAGCAGCATAAATAAAACAACAGTTTGTTCAGTAATCTGAATTTTATTTGAACACGAACTTCGGTGGATAAACATATCAGTATGTTTATGAATGAAGTTGTTCATGCAGCCCTTTATAGCGTATTAGCTGGTCATTGCCTTCCACCAAACACAGCATCCAAAAGAAAGATCGGGTGTCCAACATGAGCCATTCTGACGGCCAGAGTCCCCAGTTCTTACCAATCAAAAGCATAGCTGGCATTGAGACCCTTTTAAATTACTTTATTCTTCGTTAAATGCATATATGAAAATAATATTATAAAAAATTTAACAAGTAAAAGAAAAAGTTCTAAGTCTTTATTAAAAGTACAATATACAGAATGGCACAGAAAGAGCTTTTAATTATTTATTACTTTTTTTATTTATGCGATTGTTATAATTGGTTTGTTTTCGAATAAATTATATTATTGGGGAAATTTTTGAAAATTAGTTTTGAAAAATTATATCCTGTTATTGATGTCCATTTGTTGCTTCACACATACGTGCTCTTTTTGACATATTTCCATATCTTTTCGCAAAATTTCGGCCGCAGTTATGCTTGTTCTATTATATAGTTATTCATAAGTAATTTCCTAAGTCTTCTTCACAAAATACTGAAAAAACAATAAATAAATATAATATATAAAACAGTTATAAAGAATTCAAAGCATAAAGCTCATTCTGCGCCATCTTGAATTTTACACACCCAAGGCAAGTCATTTTGATAATTATTAATCGGGTTCAATTATTTTTGTTCGATTGTAAAGTTATTTAGAAGTAATTCCCAAGTCTTCTTCACAAAATGCTGGAAAAAATCAGAGAAAATTTAAATATTAAAAAAGTCATAAAGGATTCAAACGACATAGCTTACTCTGCGCCACCCTGTACTTAACAATAAAGATGTTAAGTCTTAAATACCTTTGTAAAACAAAGATCCATAATTTTGAGTTGTCCATGTCTTGCATGTCACCAAAGTCTACAATAAAACTCCACTGCATTTGCATACTTAAAAAAGTATGCGAACTAAAGATTTAAGCCAGTTTTTCCCTATCCGGTAAAATATATTAAATTGGACTTAGCTCATTTACGACTTAAGGTAACGAATATAAATTTTTGAATTTTTCTTTAAAAATGTTTTCTAAATGGTTCAACGAAAACAAAAAAAATATTTTTACTCCCACTCAATATCGCTATAACAACATAACAGATTTTTATTGGATTGCAATTCAAGTAATAATATCATAAAACATTATTGTATATAATTTTTTTTCGAATACTTTAATTGTTCAAAAAAAAAAAAAAAAAACACTTAAAACATAAAGAACTTTATGCGCTTAATTTATGTAATGCACATTACAATATGATTCTTAAAATATTGTAATTATACAAATAATGCACAAAATACATAACTACATAATTTTTATATTTGCACATACATCCATGGACTACACTTTCCATTCATGTGGTAAAGAAAACTCAACGTGTTGTAAATTATGCAGATAATTCTTTTGCTACAGAACAAAAAGTAAGAAACATGAAACCAAATTAAATACTCACACAATAGTACACAAAAAAAGCAGGAAAACAAGTGAAAACAAGAAAACATTACATATTTATTTAACATTTTTCAAGTTGTACAGAATACCAAAAAACCAGTAAAATGCACAGAATATTACTTATGGAAACTTTAATACTTACTTATGCACAATTCGTGCCATATGCGCTAAAATTTTTCACTAAATATTTGTTTTCGAGTGTACCTTAATGTCAGTCATATGATAGTTCTTTTCAAAAAAATTTTAAAAGTACAACTAGGAACGACGAGCTGTATAGAATCGTTGATATCCTTTACCAGGCATTAAAGTTCAAGGTAGTAAGTTCAATGGAAAATTAATGGCGGCCGGCTTCACGTTGCTTCCCTCTAGAGGCCAGCAGCGAAATCAAGAGCTGAACCTTGTAACGCCAAGAAAGGATTGTCAAAAAAAAGCAGAAATTAAAGGCGATAAATAAGAAAGATGAAAGACTGGGTATTTGAATCTTTGCAAAACTTAAACACTTCATCAGCTAACATAAATTCAGTGTATAAATAGTAATGAAATAAAAGGATATAATGTGATTAAGATTATATTTAATTAAATTACGCTACACTCATATAAAATAAAATATGTGATTTGTTTTCAATACAGATCTCGTGCATTGCTTATGAAGTTATTTATATAAAGTTTGAATACTCTTACTGTTACCCTTCACTAGCTGCACAGAAATCTATATAGTATTTGTATTGCAGTTTACCTGCCCATGTCTACAATAAGGCAGGGGGACTTTTTCAGATATTATTCATTTTTAACCAAGCTATTTGTTTCAAATGTGTTAATTATAGCTGTGGCCATTCTGTAGACATACAGAAATCTAGTTTGGTCCACTCCCACTTCTCCAATCCCGCACATTTTTTACAGATGCTGTCGGCATATTGATAACCATTCTAATTGCACCAAATTTGGACAATTTTACATTTACTGTTCTTCAAATATACAGGATTCTATTTTGTGCCATTTTTTGAAAAGTTTCAAAGCATCTTTTTATTTTCGTTTTTCATTCCCGAACAAAAAGTTTATTACATATTTTCTAGTAGTGTTCAAAATATGTTTGAAACCATGAAGTTAAAACGCATTTAAAATGACATTGGTGCTTGAGGAATATCAATATTTTTGCAACAAGAACATGAACGAAAGAGAACAATAAATTGTATGTGTGTCCTGTATGTTATTGGTATTATCATTACAAGTTCTCATGCAGCTTAAAAATTACCATAAAATAAAAAACCAATATATGAATTTATGATCAGCGTACCAAATTTTATGGAGGACTTTTTTTTAATTTCTTCATTTGAGTGCTTTCTTATTATTAGTTCACAATAGCACTACCTTGAATTAATAATCACAGAAAAAATTAAAAATTGTCTCTAATCACCAAATTCATAATTTCAAGCAAACAAGTTGTTGATTCTGCACCCATTACCAAATTGATTATATTGAATACTAAAAATTGTAAAATTTGAAATTTTTTTTTTTTTCAATAAATGGCATTTTTAATTTTAATGTAAAAATTATCAAAAAAAAACTAAATAAATTTTTTGTGTTAATTTATTTAATTAAATATTGACAATTCCAAATAACAACTCTACATGTTTAAATTATTTTATTTTTAACGAAAAAGTTAATTAATATTTTTTGATATTTAATTAATATTTTAATTAAAAAGTTATTTAAAAATAACTTAAATATTAATTAAAAAATTATAAAAAATTATATTTTTAATTTTCATTCACCTAAAAAAATAATTGATTCAATTATCAAGTATATTAAATTTAAACACCTTTTAAACCATTTCTTTAATTAATAAAAAACTTTTTTCTGGGTTGTATGTAGAGTCATTACAAAATAAATTGTTCAATAGTTACAAATCATTACCTTGTACTCGTATTACTGGGTTCTTAAAAATACGAGTTGCCATTTTTATTAAAAGCCACTTACTTTTTTCGATTGGAATGAATTCTTTTAAGTTTTAACAGACGTTTTTTAAAATGTTTGCGGTTTAACATATCATATGTCAAATAAAATAAAATACTTCTTTAAAGTGTTTGTTTTCCCTATACAATAAAACAAAAACAACAAATCTCCAACAGCCATAATATCCCAACAAATTTTAAACGGTTTTCACCTGTGACCCAAATTCGTGTCATTTTTTAGCTGGTTAAAAAGGAATAAAATATACAAACAAGAACTACGCCAGCAACAAACAACCATAACGTTAAGGATAACATTACACAACAAAAACAACAAACACTACACTACGACAAGAACATGGCGAAAACAATGGATTTTATGAAGTTGTTTTTTTTTTTTAGCAAATTTTTGCTTTTGTTATTTCTTTGGTTATTTTATTCCTTTCACCATGTTTATTTTTTCTGATATATATGTATGTGTATAGTTGCTGTTGCTATTATATTATGCTCCTGTTTCATAATATGCCATTTTCTTGTTGCAGTCACCGTGCTCATAAACATACACAACGATTTTAAGTTTTTTTTTTTAAACTTTTTCATTTTTTAATCATAAACGTGCGCTAACAAGTTAAACAATAAACTGCTCAAGCTACCAAAAAAAAAAAAAATTACTAGTACTTGGAAAATATATAAATAAATAGAAAATAAAGTGAAACGATGAAGAAAACTAACATAACGGAAATGGAACTTTTTCGGTTAAAAATTATGGCACTTTTTTAAGTAGCAGTGGTGTGTGTGTGCGGTGACTGTATAAATGCAGTATACACACATGTATACATACTTAAGTTGTTTATACAGGCTAAAAAAATATATACACATCTAAATACAGAATTTATTGAAACATGTATTTTTAAGCGTGTGTTAGAGTATTAGACAAGTTTCATTTTTAAAAATGATAACTAAGCTATCTGAAAGGATAGTTCTTCCAGTTGATTTTCTAAAGATTAATTCACAAGAAAATTTAAAAGTAACATTTTGTAAAAATCTCTATTATAAAGCTAAAATCCTTTTCCTAAAATTTTCCAAGCCACCCTAATATAAACAACTTTATGGCATGAGTTGGAGTAAAGTGATATTTTTTCCATTATTATTGTTTGACAAACTTTATTTTCATCAGGAAACTTTTAAGTTTTTTACTCAGAGAAATTGCCACTCCAAAAATTAAAAAATACTCATATATAAAATTCATTATAAACCAAAAACAAAGAAGTAGCTTAACGCATTCAAAATTAATATGTTTTTGGTTTTAAGTCGAAAACATTTTAAGAAATCAAGAGAATGTGGCAATTATTTATTTTTTATAAATTACTTTATTATTTAAAACATTTTTCGAATGGGCTTCTTTGAGCCTAATGTCTATTTATAAAGATTTTTGCAATAGTCATATTCCGACAAGGTTGAGTAAAGCGAAAAGTATTTGAAATATTGAGGGAATTGGACTATAACAAGAAAGCTATATAAATTGAGTAGGTTAAAGTACAAGAGGCTTAAGAGCTTTTTTAAATTAAGATTATATATGGAATTAGTAGGTGAAGTTCAGAGAAGTTCAGAGCTCAACAGGTGAATGTGGAATTTTCATCGGGAAGCGTGATATGGCATTACCTGTTTCGCTTGGATCACAAGGGGTGTATAACCTCTTAATTTCAATTTAAAAAAGGCACTTAAACCCCTTATGCCTTAAGCACCTCAACAGAAATTTGACTCAAAGATGCACATTCGAAAAAAAATTTTCGATAATAAAAAATTATGGAAGTGAAATTCGTGCAAGGTGTACCCTCCTCAAAATGAACCTTGGACTTTTTTAAGATGACTTTTAAAATTTTTCGGCTCCAGCTTTGACCTCTCGTGAGCTGGACCATTTTGAAAAAGGGTCTATTTTTGCATGTTTTGTTAATTTGAGAATCTATATATTCTGTAAAAAAACAACGCTTTTTGAATTTTTTGTTCGGGGTTGTTTGTAATTAAATGTCAAATTAACATATTTTAATCTTTAGTCGATTTAATTAAATGCGGATCTCACCTTTGTTTTCTAAATTCGTGCTAGTTCGCGTTTTGACAGACATGAAATGGGGTGGTAGCCCTTCGTTTTAAATAGTGCAATTTGTGAAGCACCAATCACACACACAGGCAAAAAACTTTATGACGCTGTAGTTTTGAAGCTCCAGTAAAGTCTTTTATGGATATCTTCCTCCGACTTTGGGCTTACACTACAACAATTACGTGAACCCCAAGGGCAGCAACTAAAATTCCAAGAGCTTCTGACTCCCGTGGTACCAGAAAGTATCTCAGCCGCAAAAGATTAACCAGTTTTTAATTCTGCCGAATTACAAGTATTGATTGCAACTTATTTTACAGGAGCAGATATAACACCAAAGGGAAATAACCATAGGATGTATCCGTTCATTCCTCCGGGGGACAGGAAAAGTGAAAATAGAAGTTTGTCATTCTGTTCATAATTTCTACTATATTGACCTAAATCCAAATATGAATATTTTGGATTCTTGTAAGTAGCCAAGTTGATTTAATAATGTCTGTCCATTCGTCTGTCTGTGTGTTTATTAAAATGGGGTTTCCGAAGAGCAAAGATATGTTTGGATATAAATTGCCATCAATTTATTTCACATATAGTCCTGAAGAGATGACTTTTGGAACTCAGCCGGATCGATATACAAAAGCCTGAGATATTAGCAAAAATCTACGACTGCCACTAAATTGAACCAATAAAAACTTAATTTTAACTCATAAACCTTTACATTTTGCTTTAAGTTTTCTTATTGTCTATATACTTTATTTATTCTCTTCACCTTAAATAAACTAAGTAAAATACATGAAGTCGAAATTTTATCGATTTTATGTTATGTTGAGATCTTAAGTTGAGATAGAAAAATAATCTTCAAAACTTAAAGCAGAGCGTTGTAGACATTTTTTGAAATGTTGTTAAGCATTTTCATTATATTAAAGCTTGTAATGTTTCTGTTATTATTTAAAACACTTAGGCTGGGTTTTTGAAATCTTAGTTAATCTATGTTAAGTTATTCTAAAAGCAGATTTATTCCGCCATTACCAACTTTCTCTACAAAATTTGAGGGAACAGTTTACTTTTACCTAAAATGTTGGTCTTTGTGTAAATTATAAAAAGAATCATATATCGCCGTAAAAATCCGAATTTTTGAGTGCGTTAAACTAAGTTTAAGCTTAATCCAAAACTAATCATTAGTCAACTATATTTACACTATGAGACAGTCAAAATTGGGATGCGATGAAACCAACGGAAAATGTTGTATCAGTAAAAAAGAAGTTATACGTGTCCCGGCGTTTTGCTGGGTCACGTCTAGGAATCGAGATATATCCATTTCAAGTTAGTAACTATCATATAGGGAAAATTGTGACCTTTGGTGATCTTTTTTTTGACATTACTCGAGAACCACCAGTCCGATTTTACTGAAACAAATTTAAAAATTAAAAATTAGGAATTACAATTCCTTTAATGTGTTTATATAACGTTTCGCTACTTAAGCCACAGTTTCGCAGTTATAAATAAACGTATGAAGAAAAAAATATTTTTTGCCTAAAAAATTAAATTTTTGTAAAAAATCCAAAACGGTAAAAAAAGTGTCAAGTCCTATTACTTTCACGTAAAGTCACATAACCTTTAAACAAAATGAGACGGAGATCATAAAAATCGATGGACGCGTTTCCGCGTTTATTCACAATTAAGTGAAGGTATGAATTTAAATTTGTTTCAGTAAAATTGGACTGGTGGTTCTCGAGTAATGTCAAAAAAAAGACCACCAAAGGTCATAATTTCCCCTATATGATAGTTACTAACTTGAAATCGATATATCTCGATTCCTAGACGTGACCCAGCAAAACGCCGGGACACGTATAACTTCTTTTTTACCGATATAACTTTCCCCGGAAGTTTGAACCCTTCCCGATCACTGACCCCTACCATTTGTCTCACAGTGTTATAATAATATTATATAAACACAAATTTTATAATGTTTGTATTCCTTAAACGGTTTAAATTTAATTTACATAAAAAATAGTATAGAAATTTAAATTTGATAATTAATATTGATTATAAATTTGTTTGACAAATATGTAAATGTCATAACATAAGAAGTTTTAATATTAAATTTTTTTTCTGGTTTTGATTTAATGTATTATTTCTTTTCGATAAAACAATTAAAAAACAGCAAATTAAAACAATGTTGCCATATAATTTGAATGTATATCGTTTTTAGATAAAAAGAAAATCTCTAACTTAATTTATTCAGGTGCGCTGAATCTTTGATGCCCTCCACCGGGAGAGAGAATATTTAAGGTGTGGGCATTTAATGAGGATTATAGTCGATTAAAGACCAATCTTCACAAAATTTAGTTATGTGATTTATAGTCTTATAAAACTATGAAATACTGTTTCAGACGTACTAAGACGAGACGGGAGGGTACGTTATATGGTAACAATGGTAAAGTATTGACCAATCATCATGAAATATGTGAGTGTTATTTCTAGTCTTGTAAAACTATGACAGACATAATTTTACTACAATAGCAGTGTTCGGTATAGTTTTAAGCGTACTAAAATATTTTTCGGGACCATACACCAATCTTCATGAAATTTTGCAGTGTGATTTCTTGGATAATAAAGCTAAGATTAACTGCTCTAGAGTTATTCGTTACATTTTTGGGCGTACTTAAGTGTTTTCCTTAAGTTAGCTTTATATGTGGCCTATGGAAAATTGTGGACCGATGATCACGAAAGTTACTAAGTACTATGATTTCTAGTGACATAAAACGAATTTTCGAAAAATATTTTGTCATTCCGTCTATTCTATCAGCATTTATTTTTGTTCCACATTTCAGTTTATAACTCTTTTACTACTGAATTGATTGTGCTAGATTTTAGTCCCAAACTACTTAAGAGAACTAAAAAGAATTTATTTATTTATTAAGTTATATATTCCTTAAAGTCTGTTGAATTTATAAAACATTCTTACCGACAATTCGCTTAAAAATATTATTTGACGTGCTTATATTAAATTTTTTAAATATAATTTCAACTTACGCAGCAAAAACCTTACATTGAAAAGTAATGAGCAAAAAAGCGATTATAACTACTCTTCACTATTTATACATTGGCATTTTAACTCATTATTTTAACACGGTGATGTCATTGGAGGCAAGTTTTTACCACCCACGCTTACAAATAGGGAGTTAAAAAGGTAAATATCACATTCGCTTACAAATAGGGAGTTAAATAAGTCATTGGTACTTCACATTGGTATCAACAAAACTGAATTTGTCACACAAATCGTGTTCTTAATTTAATTAACTTTCTAATGCAAAATTTGACTCCCCTGCATTAAGGACATCAATTAAGTAATTAAATTTTTTTACACAGAAAAAAGTTTTTATCAATTAAAAAAATGGTCCAAAAACTATTTAAATTTTATTAATATGATAATTGAATCAACTATTTTTTTAGTTGAAAGAAAATTAAAAATATAATTTTGATTAAATTAATATTTAAGTTGTTTTGAAATAAATTTTTAATTAAAATATTAATTAAATATCAAACAATAATACTTGCCTTTTTCGTTTAAAATAAAATAATTTAAACTTGTTAAATTTTTGTTGAGAAAAATCAATACTTAATTAGATATATTAACACATTGTTTGAAATGGCAAAGTTTGTTGATCATTCTTTTAATTAAAATTAAAAATATCATTTATTGAAAAAAGATATTCACAATTTTTAGTAATCAATATAATAATTTTGGTAATTGGTGCAAAATCAACAAATTGTTTGATTGATTCTATGAATTTGGTGATTAGAGAAAATTTTAAATTTTTTTCTGCGTATTTAAATCTCTACAAATAGTTTTTCATTTATTAGAAATAAAAAAAAAACTAGTAGAAAAAATATGTATTTAAAATCAATTTGTATAAGATTTGAATAAATAAAATCTCAAATGCATTTTATTATGGATTTATTATAAATTTCGTTAATCAGCTAATAAGCAACTGCTTATGTATCAGATTATATGTCAGTCATTATTAAACTACTTCTATGTAATGCAGATGGTATGAAATTGTTATTGAAAAGTAAGTTGTTCCAAGTTTTTGCTGGGTAGTTTTAGTTTTATTTCATAAATTTTGACATTTAACTAATCGCTCATTTAAAAAATATTTAGTTCTATGTAAGCAAATATAAATATAATCATTAAATCTTAAGGACTTAGAAGGAACATTAATATTAATGCAGGACAGCAAATCCTTCCAACTAATGTTGTAATTTATTATATGGCAATTCGACACAACACAGTTTTTTTCTCATGAGTCGCTCGAAAGTTTTCGCTGTTTCAACAAACAGACATGGCTAAATCGGCTTACTTCGAATGATTCAAGGACCCAGAATACATACTAGTGCACTTTATGGGGTCTAGATGTATTTTCACAGGAAATTACAAACTTGTATACCATCTTCACAACTAGATGTGGAGCGTATAAAAAGTTACTTTTAAAATATTTATGAAAATATTGTTGTATTAAATCTAAAAATTAGGATCAAAATATCAATTTTTTATATTACATCAAAATTGATAAGACATAGGAAAAAAGTTCGTTGGTTGCCGTACTCAGTATTGGGATTCCGCGGGATCATAAAGTTACCAAAAGGAGTTTCCATACTCGAAAATTGTGTAAACAAGAGCTATTTTCATCTTCTTCTTTTTGCCAAAAGAAGTCCGAACTTTTTGTTCTGGAAAATTGGGTAAATTGCCAAAAAATAACTCATTGCAAAAATAAACAATAATAAAAAAATAAGATATTTTTTTGATGCAGCACAATCAGCGTTTGTGCTGATGTGTGTAACCCTTTAAAACATCGGTCCTTCACCAACATTTGTAGTATACTGATTGTCCAAGAATCACTTTCAGGGCCGATCTAACGATTTTGTGAAATATAATTTCTTGATTTAAATAGCAAAAAATAAAAATTTATGTCATTGTTAAATTTTTTGTGACCAAAAGTTAAAATGTGGCCAAGTAAGCAAAAGAGCACACTTTGGTCGTAATGGTAAAGTATATACACAACTGATGGGACTTCCAATGGGATCTCTTGCTTCTCAAATTGTAGCAGATATTGTTATGGAAAGGTTAATTGATACATCCATTGGAAAATTAAATATTAAACCTAAAATAACGATAAAATATGTTGATGACATATTCTGCATTATTACTGAATGTGGGATAGATAACTTGTTACCCAGCAAAAACTTTGCTTACAAAATAAGCAGAACAATAATGAGAACTTAATGCAAAGAGTACTTATTTTTCTACTAGAAAAAGTACTTATTTTTGTTCGCGATGTCCAAAAGTGATCCTTTATAATTTGGACAATTACAACCTAAAAAATAATACCTTTATTTTATACTTAAAAATTGTATAAAAATATGTATTTACCAAAAGAGACAAGAAATAAGTACTTTCAAATTAACTTTGAAAAAGGTAAAACACACTAATTAAAATTGTTCTGAAATCTTATGGATTTGATGTTGAAAAAGTGTACACAATAAAGAGTAATTATATGTAGTTAATATATGTAATTATACGGGCCTGTCACGGAAATAAATTTCGATCGAAAGTTTTTTTAATCCGAGAAAACCGATAAATTTTCTCGGAATGATATCACTTTTAACTTTTCGATCGAAAAAAGTTGTTGTTTTGGTTTGCACAATATTGCCCCACTTAACTTAAAAATAACAAAATTAAAATTTATCAGAGTAACGAAAATCGATCGAAATGAAAATAAGGATTCAAAACAATTCCAAACAATTGCTGTAAGAGTCCTGATCATGTTCTTCAAAATAACCTCTTTAACATTAGATTCATATCACTAATAACGAAAATATATTGTGTTGGTAATTTTGGAACATATTTACATATGTATATATTTACATACGTTTGACTGATTTTTGGATTTGCTATGTATTTCACATCGAAATTTTTTTTAACATTTTATAATATTACCGGATAGCTAACAAATATTAATATAATATATTGCAAATTGATTTAAAAAATTATTTAAAATCATATAATAATAACTTATTTAAGTCATTATACCAAAGTATTTTTTTGTAATGTATAATTATGACTTATTTAAGATATTATAATAAAGTTATTATTTTATATATAACTTATAATGCCAAAAGTGGCGAATAAAGCTACAACGTAATGAATTCAAGAAGCCATTAAAAGTAGCATTGTAAGTTAAGTTTTTGCTGGGTAGAAACATTTAATGAGTTTAATAGAAATATCAAATTCATTTTGGTAATGGAAAGTAATTCAAAATTACCTTTCTTAAGCCTCTAGTACACGGCATGTAAAAAGCCACATGCGCATGTGGTTCTGACGTAATTTTGACGTCAATGCAATGCCACAATAAGCATTGCGTGTTGTGTGATGACGTGAAAATTACGTCAGAACCACATGCGCATGTGGCTTTTTACATGCCGTGTACTAGAGGCTTTAGATACTTTAATAATAAGAAAGGGAAATAATTTGTAAATAGATTGGTATCAAAAACCAACAGCATCAGGCAGAATTTTAAATTATTATTCTGGACACAGTAAACGGATTATTGTAAATACTGCGGGAAATTTAATTAATAGGGTACTTTCAATTAGTGACAAGGTTTATCACAGGAAAAACATAATTAAAATTAGAAATATATTAAGGGAAAACAATTTTCCAAATAATTTGATTTATGGATTAATTAATCAATATAAAGATAGGAGTAATGGGAATTCAGGAATTACTAGTACAGTAGAACCAATGATATACAAATCATTATCATACATATTCAATGTTTCGGTGAGAATAATAAAATCGGGAATCTTTGACACTGGCAGATATAAGGTAGCATACAAGGCTTATAACACATTGAACAGTTTATTTAGCAAGACAAAGGATATAACTAGTTAATTGGATATGTCGAACATTGCCTATAAAATTCCTTGTAAGGGAAATGATAATGAAAGATGCAACCTGGTTTACATAGGTACAACGAAGAACAAATTAAGGACTAGGGTTGCAGGGCATAAATCGGCTCAAAAAAAAAAAATGGAAATTAATTCTAAAAAAACAGCATTAATTCATCATTGTCATCAATCTAATCACTATCCAAATTTTGAAAAAGCATCGGTTTTAAACACTTAAACAAACTACAAACGCAGCTATATTTTAGAAATTTTACACATAATTAATACACCATTTAGCGAATAATTATAGGAATTTAGTTATTAAGAGATAAATGATTAGATATAATATAAATACACCAATCGCAGTCTTAGAACCTAAATTACATAAAAATTAGACCGTCTTGTCCTAAGGTCACAATATACATTTAAGTATGTAAGATTAAAAATAAGTTTAACTAAATATGTTTTTATAAGTATTTAAGATAAAAATAAGTTTAATTAAAAAATTTTTATATGTTATAGGAACTTTCTTTAGTCCAAATATTATTATATTTTTTTTCATTATTGTAAATTTAGTTTTTGAATTAGGTTTCAGTGACAGTAACAATTCTGAAAATCAAGTGATACACGGCTTTGACTTTAAGGCTACTACACAAGAAGATGTTCTTGAATCTATTTTAAAATTCACAAAACTAATACTACCATATATTCTTTCTTACATAACTCATCTGTTTAACACAATAATTACAACATCCACATTTCTGCTTTATTAGAGGTATTTGAGGAATTAAGAACTAAAGTGGATGATAATAGAATATCTTAACTAGTTTTACTGGATCACTCAAAGGCGTTTGACACCGTGGAACATTCTATTCTTTGCCTTAAACTTAAACATATGTGCAATTTTTCACCAACTGCGGTCAAATTAATATCATCATATTTACACGATAGATCCCAGACAGTCTACTATGGTAATGACAAATCAAAAAGTTGTTCAGTATCGAGAGGTGTACCACAGGGTTCTATACTTGGTCCACTTTTATATTCCGTATACTCTAATGATTTACCTTCCCAAATAAAGCATTGTGGAATACAAATGTATGCGGATGATGTACAACTTTATATCAGTTGTCAACCATCCGCGACCACAGAATGCATAAGTAAACTAAACCAGGATCTAGACAGGACTAACACATGGGCTTCAAGGAACTGTCTTTGCATAAACGCTGGGAAAACAAAGGCTATGGTAATTGGTAAGAGCAAACTAATCCTCACATCTTTGCCGCCAATTTAGATTAACAATTCAAGTATAGAAATAGTGGAATCAGCTAAAAGTCTTGGTGTTATATTTAATTCTAAACTTGACTGGTCTAATCACATAAATGCAATTTGTGGTAGAACGTTTTCTATGTTGCGCAATCTGTAGATGACTCAATATTACACTCCCCTTGAAATCCGTATGCTATTGGCAAATACATACCTAATGCCAACCCTAATGTATGGTTGTGAACTATTCACAAGCTGTGATTCGGCAAGTAAGAAAAAACTCAATGTAACTTTCAATAATATAGTCAGATACGTTTTTGGTCTTACACGATACTCAAGAGTTTCCCGTTTTGCAAAACAGTTATACAACATATCTTTTGATAACTGGTTAAAATGCCGCTGTCTAATATTCTTACATAAAACTATTTATAGAAAACAACCAGTAGCCCGTTTCTGTATTTCTCGCATCATAAAATTTCCCGCATGAAACAAGTGAATTATGACAAAAACAGTGCAATATGAAACAAAAAATGGTTTATCTCACATAAGTGTTTCTGTATTTTTACTTTGCGAGAATTATCTGTCATTTAAATAATTTTCCAGCAATTATTGGAAGGATGTGAGAAAAAGTGTTTCTGTAACAATATCTTGTAAAAAGTTTCTCACAAGAACTGTCAAAATAAGTCATATTTGAAATTGATGCGAGAAAAAAAAATTTTTAAAAATGGAGCCCAAATTATGTATGTATGTACACAAGAATGTGTATTATTTTTTTTTTATTTGAAAAGCAAGAATTTAAATGATACAAATAAGTATATAAAACACAACTGTTATATTTTATTATTTTAATTTTTTTAGCCTTTCATTGTGTTTGTTTTATGTAGGGCTGCCAGATAAATTTGTGAAAAAAAACGTTAATATCCTAAGAAAAATAAAAAAATCGTCTATTTTGTTGGGACAATTTAAAATTAATTTTGTTCGATTTTTATCACATAATCACAAATTTTTATCATGTAAACCCATAATCAAAAAAAAAAAAAATATTAAGTAAAATACATATTTTATACATACATAAGCTTGAGGTCTATTTAAATAAAATTATTTATTTTATTTTTCCTTAATCCGATAACAGTTTAAAATTTCAGATTGTTATTTTTCCCTGCAGAAATCACACAAAGGAGTGACAAAATATCATATTGAAATAAAATAAACACTTTTGGACAAAATAAAAGGCAACAATTTCCTAAAGTGCATTGACTGAAAAATGGGGTAATAGTTTAATCTTTTGATCACATAAACAAATGTATTTAATAATCCAAGCAAATAAAAATTAAACAGTTTTCGTTCGAAATTTTGCTTTTGCCGATACATTTTTTAATCTGCCTTGTTTTTAAAGATATCGGTTTTCTGTGGTGCCTAATACACAAACATATAAAACTATTTAAAATTGTTTTATTTCGAAGACTGAATCGTCACTAGAAAAAAATCAGCAAATTGTCACTTTTGCCAATTTTGGAACAAAAAAAATCGTCAAAATGTCGATAAATCTTTAAATCTGGCAGCCTAATTTTTATTATATATATTTCTTTCGTTGACGTTTCGCTGGCATTTGACACTTAATTACTGGAAGTATTCCAGTTAAAACAGAATCTGTGTTGTCTGTTCTCGCATTTAAATACAGAAACACTTTTTTCTCACAAATCGAGAAACGATGGAATTTTTTGTTTCACACTTAATGTGAGAAATTTTGCGATGCGAGAAATACAGAAACGAGCTACAGGCTATTTATATAATCGACTTATTTTCTCTAGATCAAATAGAGGAAAAAAGATAAACAGTTATCGATATCGTAGTCAGATATCTGAAAGGCATTTTTTTATAAACTCCATCCAGCTTTGGAACCGATTACCCCACTATATTCAAAAAACAAGCAATGCTAAGCACTTTAAACGCGAAGTATTTAAGCATTTTTGTTAACTTTTTAAATAAAATAAATATTATTATTTAATTATTTATAATATGTATTTAGTATATTCATGTTATCACTAAGAATTGTTTTATAAAACTAATTATTTATTTGTTGCCCACTGTATTTTGCCTTATTCTATATTAATCAATTATATTAGTCAAACTTTTATAAGTTAAATTTGTAATTAACAATATAAATACAGTGCTATAGAGCAATTCCATATGAAAGCGATCACCTTTTGGACGACCCCTCTCCGATTTTAAAATAAATAGTCTCAATCGATTGCCCAGCAAAAAATAATGTACCTACATATTTTTTTTTTTTTTATAGTGACTGGTTTAGTGGTGGTGTACACCACTGTCATGTGAAAAATTGAAGAATTCTTCATAAGGGACCTCATTGAAATTTGTTTTAAAAAAAAACTACTAAAGCGATCGCAACGAGTGATAGCTCGTTGGAAAGGTATTGAATCAGGCTTTAATAAAAATAAAATTTTCCTAATTTTTCTTAGAAATTTACCTTTAAATTTTCCCAAGAAAATTTAATTTTCCGATTTTCCACAGAAGCTCTTAAATTTTCCGGCTAATTTTTTTTTTTTGGATTCCTCATAATTTTTGCTTTAAGAATCAGCAATAAAAAAATGGGCCCCGACTCCTTGTTTGGACAGGAGAAGAGCATTTAAGAGACCACCTTGTTAAAAATACATATTAAAAATTACACTGTGCACGAAATTGACACTTTTTTTTCGTGACAAGCTGGGCACCTGGCGTTTTAACATAATTCGGGTACGCTGAATCCAGTGGTGCCCTCGGTTTTTTAAGATTGGCTCTGGTTTTCGAGATATACCGTTATTTCTAAAATGGAGGAGGTTGCACAACATATGTTCGCGTAACTCAAAAACGCTTTAGCTTATTGAAAAAACTTAAAAAAACTTAAAATTAATAATTAAATTAATATTTAAGATTCTTAAATTAATCAAAATTTGTCGACTTTTGTGAATAAAATCAAAAGTTGCTAACAGATTTTAATCGCTTATGTTTTGTTTGCAGCTTCGTTTTTTATATGCCTGCAAAAAATTAGAAGCCTCGCTGCATTTTTCAATTTTTTATGAATTTTTAAGAAACAAAAATTTCAAAATTTTGATAAAAAAAATTATTTTTTTTTTCAAAAAAAAAATTATGTTTCTAAAACAAATGCGGATATTAGAACGAAGTTTTACTTTTCTCAAAGAAAATTTTATTGCGGAATTTCGGTTTTTTAAGTTTTTTCAATAAGCTAAAGCGTTTTTGAGTTACGCGAACATATGTTGTGCAACCTCCTCCATTTTAGAAATAACGGTATATCTCGAAAACCAGAGCCAATCTTAAAAAACCGAGGGCACCACTGGATTCAGCGTACCCGAATTATGTTAAAACGCCAGGTGCCCAGCTTGTCACGAAAAAAAAGTGTCAATTTCGTGCACAGTGTAATTTTTAATATGTATTTTTAACAAGGTGGTCTCTTAAATGCTCTTCTCCTGTCCAAACAAGGAGTCGGGGCCCATTTTTTTATTGCTGATTCTTAAAGCAAAAATTATGAGGAATCAAAAAAAAAAAAAAATTAGCCGGAAAATTTAAGAGCTTCTGTGGAAAATCGGAAAATTAAATTTTCTTGGGAAAATTTAAAGGTAAATTTCAAAGAAAAATTAGGAAAATTTTATTTTTATTAAAGCCTGATTCAATACCTTTCCAACGAGCTATCACTCGTTGCGATCGCTTTAGTAGTTTTTTTTTAAAACAAATTTCAATGAGGTCCCTTATGAAGAATTCTTCAATTTTTCACATGACAGTGGTGTACACCACCACTAAACCAGTCACTATAAAAAAAAAAAGAATATGTAGGTACATTATTTTTTGCTGGGCAATCGATTGAGACTATTTATTTTAAAATCGGAGAGGGGTCGTCCAAAAATTTGCCAATTTTGATCGTTTTCATATGGAATTGCTCTATAAAAAGACTCGTTCTTATTGCACTGTGTGCCAAATAAATAAATAAATAAAATAAATTAATTTATAGATAGGAAATTTATACTTTAGTTATATTTTAATTTTTTGTTATTATGTTTTTTGAAAATTTTTATGACAAATAGGTTTTTGAATTTAATTTATGACAAAAAACTTTTTCATAATTTTGTAATGGTTTTTGGTTATTCATATACAATTTTGTGAATTTGAAAGGGAAATATTTTGTAAACCAAAGTTTAGCGAAATATCTAAATTAAATATTTTATAAATAAAAAGACCTAAAGCTTAAACAATAAAATTTAAAAAAAAAGAAAGGTCAAATAAGACTAAATAACAAATTCTATTGATTAACAAAAACTATTATTTCCATTCAACTAAAAGAAATATAACATTGCGACCCGAAAAACCACAAAACATTTATGTTTCAAGCCAATGCAATTATTTCAAGTTTGTAACTAAAACCAAAATTATGGCAGCACTTATTAATTTACATTTAGTTAAGGAAAAAAATTATTTTCAAAAAATTATATGCCTGCAATAAATCAATTGTTTATTTTTTTCATACGAAATTTTTTTTTTACTTCACAAATATGCAGAAAATGTATATATAACAACAACGTACATGTAAACATACATTATTATTAAATGTGGGTGATAAATTGTTTACAACAAAACTTTATTTAAACCTAAATTCGAAATATTGTTGATTATTAAGCAAAACCACGAAAACCACAACGTTTTATGTAGCAGATACAACCATATGTTTATACTCATGTAGATACAAATGTATGTATGTGCATAACATGTACATTTGTATCTAGATATAATTATATACATATGTAATTGATGGTAATAATGAAAATAATATGTGTGATGAAAAAAAGCTGCAAATTCATCAACTAAACCATAATATTTTGATTACTAAATAGGTGAAAATTATAATCTTTCCCAAATATGCTATAAAATATCACAAGAATTATGAGAACATTTTTCGTTATTAAAATAATATAGATATAAAATTTTTTTTTTTAAATAGTTTTAAGCTAAAGTGTTTTTAATTAAAAAATTAATGATAACGAATAATATTTTTAAACAAAAATTTAACTAAATTTACCGTTAAATAAAAATCCTCCTGTAAAAGGAGGATTCTTTTCCATATTTTTCTAAGACATGAACATCAATTGTTCGATTTGATTTGAAATTTTTAATGCAAAATCTGTATTTTTCTGTTGAATATTTATTTCTCAAATAAATGAATAATAAATTTCATATTAAGTTTTTGATAAACGGTTTAAAATAGGTTCTAACAGAAAATTATTTTTAAGCCCTACGAATTAAGGCTATTGTTATACGTTTTTGCAGATTTTTGTTGATTATAGACCCCCACCTTTTAGAACACCGATTGCATAATATTTTTATATCTTTAATATGAAAAGATATTGATCTTCAGCTCAAGTTCTTTAAAGTTTTTTTAAACCTCAAATGAATCCCAGTGCCTGGCCATGTATTCCTCAACTACTGTTATTTAGCGACTGATGTCCCTAATTTTTATGAATTCCTCTATAAATGTGTTTTATGTTGAAATATTTAAATAATCAAAAATGTTTCTAACTGTGGGTGTGACAATCACTCCAAGGACATTTTGATTCATATACCTGCACCCAGCCAGGCCCTGCACTATTTTACATAGGCTGTAGTATATAAAATTGAAACAAAATGTACACAGAAAAAATTAAAAACCAACTTTAAATAACGTATTAGTTAGAAAACTTTTAATCAAATTCCGTACTGATTTTCCGCCTGCAAACAAATTGATCATGTCAATTAATATATTTGTAAGTTTTTGTTATTCTTGTGGTTAGTTTCAATCAATAGGTTTAATTGAGCAAAAGAGGCTATAAAAAACGTTAGCACAAACCAAAATGTTTTTTTCCATCAGCAAACTTAATTGAAACAATAAAAAAATTGTTGGCAACTTTAATGCAACATAAAATATTTTGAAGTTTGTTTGAATGTTTTCATATTTGAAAATATACACACAAACACTATAATTTTTATTTCCAATTAAGTCAATTTTATTAGAACAATTAAAAAAAGTTTGAACGGAATTTAATTGATTTAATTTAAAACACTTTTGGTTGAAATTTTTTCTGTGTATATAAAAGCTCACACGACAAATTGGAACCCTAAACTTTCATTAATTTTGAAGCAGCTGGCGCAGGCCACAAAATGTTGCCTATTGTTATCAGGGCTGTGGAGTCGTCAGAAAAAAGTAAAAGCACGTAGAGGTCTTGCAGTACATCCGGCAATTACTGCCTTCAACATAGCTCAAGTTTGGTAACCCGTAACGGGTTTCCACTTTCGGAAGCTTTTTTTGTCTTATAAATAAAAGATTTTTTGATTTGGATTTTAATTTAATATTTTCTTTTATGGGGATTAATTTCACAAAATTAATAAATCAACTTTTTACGTTCTAACTCGTTTTTTGACGAAGTAATAAATATACTAAATGGCAATGGAATGATTACTAAAGTTTATACAAATATTTGGAAATTTGTTAAAAGTACAGAAAATTAATACTGAATGAATTCAATTAAATTCCTTTAAAATTTATTATAAATTTATTATTAATGTGATCTGATGTACAAAAGATTTATAGCCTATTTCTAATGTGCGAAAGAATTCTTTCTTTCGTATAACTACATTGAAAACAAAAACAAATTTTTAGAATTTGTTTTTGTTTTCAATGTAGTTATTCGAACGAAAGAATTCTTTCGCACATCGGAAATAGGCTATTAGTATAAATCGTTCTTTTTTATGTTATCAATTTAAAATTTGGTAGAACCAAAGTAAATTAAATTAGTTTAATTAATATCAGCTTTAAAATGCCAATTTGGCTCACAAATATAAAGTTAAGCTAAATATACGAGGCCGGATCAATAAGTCCGTCAGTCTCTGTAGTGTAATGGATCCACGTTTCATCCACAGTTACAAAGCAGTGTTGCATTTCATATAACTACGAGAGAAGTTCGAAAAGTCATGGACTTATTGATCCACCCTCGTACATAGATCTCAACAACTGTATTACTTCCCTTTGTAAATATTAATGAAAAAATATATATTAAATAAATATTGTATATATAAAAAAACTCGTTTTATGCTTTTATTTATAAATAGAATGGTCCAATATAAATTACTTTATCTATTTATTGAACGGATCTCTTGCCAAGTTATTATAGGAAGCGTTCCCCTACTTTCTTCATATTTTGTTTTATATTACATTTTTTTTTAACTTTTTTCTAAGTATATTAAACATATCGCACTTGGTCAGCAAAACTGTATTAATTCAAAATTTAAAATTTTAAGTAGAAGCAAAACAGTTTTTAATTTTCCATTAAAGGCATATAAACAAGAATTGTTGAACCAATCGTTTCGTTACCAAAAAGTAGACAATATAGCACGATATTTTAACAGCGGGCAGATATGAATATAAAGTGTCGATTTTTTCCAAAAAGTGGAAATTTGTTTTTGCGTAATTTCACTTTAAACATGTCTTAGTAAATTACGTATTTTATAAAAATTTATAAATTAAACAGACAAATACATACATATAACAAATTTTAAAAAGTCAGACATATATATCTTGAATTAGTTTGCCTTATTTTTAAAGGGATCCCAATCAAAATGACATAATAAAGAATGTTAACACATTGTGATTTTGTTGTTTTATTTTTCTTGTAATACAAAATTCCTTTGGGCATATTGTAAATGCTCTTGAGGCTAAACATTCTCTGGTTGTTTAAAATGTTTGCCAAAGAAAATTGCTTCGCTTGAATTAAACATTCTAGACGTATACTTTTACGACACTTGTCACGAAATAATCACCGCATTGTAAATCTTACAATAATCATTTTTTCCTCTTCTTGAAATTAAAAGAAAATAAAAACCGAAAAAAAGAACAATAGACAGAAGATACAATCAGATATATTTTTTGTAACAAATAAATAACAATCAAAAGTATGGGGGCTTACATGACTTATGTTTGCATTCGTATAAATATACACACATGTCCGTACAAATGCACGTACATATGCTTACGTATACATACTTTTTCACTATTTATAAAACACATTACACATTTATTAAATTGGCCATAAAAGAGGCGAACATATTAATGTATGTAGTGTCTTTCTTTGTCTTTTATTTATCGCAAAGGAAATATTAAACATTTACTACTTATTGTGGAAATAAAAAGGTTTCTTCACTAGTTATAGAGTGGCCAGAAAATATTTTTGTTTTCACTATTCTTTCCACTAATTTGCCATAATACGACCATTAAGGATTTTTATTATCAAAAAAGTTGTTTTTGGGAATACAGGATTTTTTTTTTCTTTTCATTAAAAGATTTTATTTATTGTGCTTAATTCCCTTTTTTTAAATTAGGCCAGATCATCAGGAAAAGTTCTCCTAATTAATTTAAGAAAAGCCAAAGCTATCACCAAACAAGACTACAGAGGGAATGAGAATCACCTACACTCAAAACGTCTTGTTTGCAACGATATCAAAGCTTAAACAAAATACCAAACAATAAATCAGTGATGAGTTTATCTTTTCTTACATTCCCCACTACAATTATTTGGAATTCTCCCAACATTAATTGTAGCTGTAAGTGGGTGAAGAAAAAACATATTAAAAACAAAAACAAAAACAAAGTGCTTTTATTGTTTTCGCAAGAAATCAAAATAAAAACAATTTGCCAGTTCAGTTTTTTGTGCATGTGCACTTGCAAAACTTTATTATCAAAGTTGTTTTTGGGAATACTATTATTTATTAAAAGATTTTGTTTGTTGTACTTAATTCCCTATTTATTATAATAATTGATAAAAAAAAATACTGAAATTTATTGTTGGAGGATAAGCTGTGCCTATGCGCATTTCACTGGTTGCTTCGGCGAGATCATCAGGAAACGTTATCCTATATAATTTTAGAAAAGCCAAAGCTATCAGCAAACAAGACTACAGAGGGAATGAGAATTACCTACAAACACTCAAAAAGTCGTTTTTGCAACGATATCAAAGCTTTAACCAAATACCAACAAAAAAAACAATGTGTTTATCTTTTCTTACATTCCCCACTACAATTAGTTAAAATTCTCCCACCCTTAATTGTAGTTGTATGTGGGCAAAAAAAAAAAAAACAAATTAAAAACAAAAACAAATTGCTGTTATTGTTTTCGCAAGAAATTCAAATAAAAACAATTTGCCAGTTCAGTTTTGTATGAACTTGCACTGGCAAAAATTGTTTTTTTATTATCAAAAAAGTTGTTTTTGGGAATAAATAATTTTTTTTTCCATTAAAATATTTTATTTATGGTGCGTAATTCCCTTTTTTATAATTGATAAAAATTGTACGTTGTGAATATTATTTGACTCTTAAATTTTTTGTAAGTAAATATTTAATTGGTTGCCTTTTTGCATTTATTAAGAAAAAATAAGTATCAAAAATAAAAAATTGGGAATTAGGCACGTCATAAAGAAATCTTCTTAATAATTAATTTTGTATTCCCAAAAATAACTTTTGGTAAGAAAATATATTTCCAAGTTTTGTTGTAATTTCAAAACTTCATAACAGCCATACATAAACAAGAGCGGAACGCGTTTTCAAGCTGTCAAAAATCCTCATGCCCATACAATTTGTATGATGCTTCTTTAAATAGCGTCAACGTTTTCCAATTGGAAAATTCGATTTTTGGTTTTGACAATCCTGTTTTTTATCGTTTGATAATAAATAATGGCAAATTAGCTATTTTTAGGTTAAACTAGCGGTTTTATTTCCATTTGCTATTTCTTTTATGAGGATTTCAGTAAGCACGAAAGTTAACACTACTGTTTGTGACACAGCGCTGACGCTCTTGTTTAGGTATGGAATATCAGCGTAAAAGCTACGCGGAAGAAAACGTTCCACTCTCCGCTCTTATTTAGGTATGGCTGTAATTCTATTCCATCCCTGCGGGAAATTTGTGTCAATTGTTCCAACAGACTGGTCCTGAGATTTGTGAAAATAGAACAAATACAAAAAGAAAGAACTCATAAGAACCAATAATTTAACTGGTATATGAAGAACCAAAAGGTAGAAAAGTGATGAATTTCAGTAAAGTATTCATCGGCCGTGCGACACATTTTTTTGGAACTTTCTGAAATTTGGATTTTAAATTTAGTTCTTGGACTTGTTTTATTGAAAAAGTACTCCATTGTAGTAACTAACACAAAACACGTTCATTGAGAATATATGTTTGACTTGTGAATTGGTGTAATAATAATTTTTACAATATTGTTATATACACTAATATTTTTTATGTTGATTGCATTTTTTACCAAAAAAAGAGTGTGTTAGATAGCACAATAAAATATTTTTGAAAAAAAAACGTATTTAAAAACATTTGTTCTTCAAATTTAAATGACAGATGACCCTTCAGTCTATAAACTCGTTTCTATAAAAAACATATTTTCGAAAAATGGCAGATAGCACTATTTGAATATAAGCCTAATATAAGCAGTTTCTTACAGAAATACAAACTTAGTGTACCCTTTGCCATCATTTTGGTGATAAAACGTGCTCCATTTCGAGGTTCCCTAATTTTTTAATGAAAAAAACACAGAAAATTCAAACTTAATTGGAAATGTTTATTATCATTTAAAAGAACATTCTTTGTCATTTATTTTTTGAAGATTTTGTCTTTCAAATGATTATGTCTACCATTGATTGATGCGATGTCTGGGAAGTGGCGCCGTCTTGCTGAAAACAAATGTCGACGAGATCACGAGCTTCAATTTCAGGAGACAAAAAGTCGATTATCATGGCACGATAACGGTGGCCATTGACGCTTACGTTGGCACCGGCATAATTTTTAAAGAAATATGGACCGATTATTCCACCGCCCACAAACCACACCAAATCGTGGTTTTCTCTGGATGAAAACGTCTCATCTTCTTGGAACTTTTCAAGAGCCAATGGAGCGAAGTGATGTCGCTTGGGAAGGTCGAGCGGCTTCAGTTGTTGCACAAGCTGTAGTTTGTACGCTTTTAACTTAAGATCTCGACGTAAAATGCGCCAAGTCGTTCCATTCGTCAGTCCGAGTTGCTGCGAACGGCGCTGAATCGACTCTACACGGTCTTCGTGTACACTCTCAGCAACGGCCGCTATATTTTCCTCACAACGTGCTGGACGTGGTCTATTCGGTCGAATATTATCCAATAATGAATGCTGGGTCTCAAAATAGGTGATGGTGTTGCGAATAGTATGCTCAGTAGGCCGATTATGTTGACCATAAGTTGAGCGAAGTGCACGAAACACATTCCTCACAGAACGTGAATTTTCGTAATAAAGTTGAACGATTTGTAAACGTTGTTCAGGCGTATGTCTTTCCATTATGAAATGCCAAACAATACTAAACAAAAATATCATGACAGCATGACACGACTCACACGTGAAAACAGTATATCTACTTGAATCACCCATTATTTGCAATATCAACGAATATCTCGCATGATTTAATGCAGTTGATGGTTAATGTCTATTTATAATTTATTATAACCAAATGTTGCCAAAAAAAAACACAATTTGAAGAAGAGTTCTATTTAAGCGCAAACTTATTATAATAAAAAGTATAACTGTGTCAAATCTAAACAAAGCATGTTCACGTTTGTTGTTCAAATAACTTAAAAGCTGACCTTCTGGAAATGATATTATTTTATAATAATATACATTATTTTTAAAAAATATTATTAGTTTACTATATACATTTTTGCATGAGTTAAACATTTTATTTTATTACAAACTTCTTTACGTGGAATATTTGCGTCTTTTCCTAATTTGCTTTTAGCACAGTTTTACAAATTCCCTAACAACAAGCTATTTTAAAATAAAAATATTTAATCACAATACGCAGATCATTATTATATAGTGTTTTCCTTGGATTGGCCTAATAAATAATCGCGTTAAAACATTTATTATTAATATGGCAACATTTAGTACCACACACCAAGATTTTCAACACATTGTTTGCTCGTTTCTACACGAAAACAATCATACAGGCATAAATATTCTTACCAACAACAAAGCATAAAAAACAACACATATTTACAATTAGTGTTTACTGTTTGTTGTCTTAATGGTACGTGTACCTCTAAATATGTTTAATACAGCTAAAATTATACAATACAAATACACAGTAAACATATTTAGACGAGTTTGTCAGAATTAGTAACAACAATCTACAAAAGTTGTTGGGCTTGCATTCCATGACTGAAGCAAAGCTTACCGAGATTTATATAGGGGGTTGCAACAAATGCCAACTTGTCATCTAAGATATTCTATATTAATTCTGACGAGAGTTTTCAGCAAAATTCTTAAGGAGTTTTCTACATGTCGTGTTTATAAGACAAAAATCATATAATTTCTGTAAAAGTTATACACCTAAATTGTAAGCGCCGATAAATAAAGATTCTGGAACATAAAAATGTGTCTTACATATATATATATATGTACTTATCGGAGCTATAGAAAAGTGCAATCTAATTTGATTGTAATTAAAATGATTTCAACCAAACTGAATTCACAATTTGGTTTTAAAAAGATTTCACATTTACAATGATTGTAATTACAAGATTGCAATACTTTGTGATAATAATTGCATAATTGCAATAATTTAGAAATGATTGAATTCAATCAATTCGATTGCAATCAAATTTTAATTGAAATTAATTTCAATTCCCTTTGCAATCACAACTGTAGTTAAGGTCCAATGAAATAATATACACTTGGAATCTGGGGACTAATTCTGGCAGTCGTGATCGAATACTTTTTCGGTTCGAAGGCAATTTTATTTCTGATTCTTTCAGTTGTTACTGAAATCATCGAAAATATTTTTCAGTGTTGTAAAGCATTTACTTGAGTCTTCACAACAATGAATTCATTCAGTATCGACTGAAAGAATTAGAAATAAAATTGCTTTCGAATCGAAAAAGCATTCGATTACTAGTGCCAGAATTACCCCCTGATGGTTTTAAGCAAAAATTTACGTTGTTGTCAAATCAAAATTATTATATTCAGCTTTATTTCTAGAAGAAGGAATAACATTTGAAGAGAACTAAGATTTTGATTCGGATTTCATTTTTATTGCAATTTAGTCATTAATGATTAGGGATGCCAATCGGGATTGATTTTTGAAAATCCCGGGATTTTGGAAATCCAGATTCCGAATGCTACCTTTTTTTTAATAAGCAACACTTTTTGAATATTCAAAAAGTTTTATATTATGGATGCCAATTGGCACTGATTTTTGAAAATCCCGGGATTCGGGATTTTGGAAATCCCGATCCCGAAATCCCGGGATTTTCGGGATTCCGAGATTTTTGGGATCCCGGGATTGTTTGGGATCAATGTGTTTCTTTAAGATGCTACTTTTTTTTAATAAACAACACTTTTTAAATATTAAAAAAGTTTTATAAACGTAACATAAATTTTTAAAAATGCAAACAACAAAACAATTTATTTTATACATATATTTATAACACTGGCCTCACCCATGATCAAACTGATCAGATTCTGAAAAAAGTTTAAAAAAACATACGTATCTTTAGTTTTTCAAGATCAATTCATTTCGGTTTATTAACAGTAATTCAATTTTAAATGTGAATAAAGTTGTGATGACATTAATACACTGTAAAGTGTAGTCCCTCATTGATCTCGATAGCTGAGTTAAAAACTGTAAAACTATGTCGACTCCAGGGTGAGGGCGAGATTCATTATCAATAATTTAGGAACGTTTGAAATTTATTAAATATATTAATTTTTATTTTGGTATTAGGTCTTAAGCCAAAGCTTAACTTGCTAAACGTAATTGTAAAAAAGGGTTGAGTTGTGAATCTTCAAATATCGTTTCTACTTAAAATAATGGTTTTTATTAAGCAAAATACAAAAATCCAGAAATAGTCGTCATATATCAAGCAAAAACTAAAAATGTTAAATACTCACTGTGTACCAAAAACAAAAATTAAACTCAAAAATAAGAATAGTTTGCAATAAAAAATAAACTTAAATATAATTTTTCAAAAATATTTTTGTATAGAGTATAAAAATTCACTAAAAACGAACTTTTCTGTACATAAAAGTTGATATGTTAAAAATCCCGGGACTCATAAAAATAAATCCCGGCATTTTTCGGGATTGATAATTTCGGGATTTCCTGTTTGCATCCCTATTAATCATACACTGATACAAAAAGCGCCATAACGCTGATGTATGTTGAGATCAGTACTGTGACAAGTTTCTTCGGTTTAGAGCGCATGATACTTTGCATCATTGTGATGTCAGCCTTAACATCACTTGTCTAAATTTCCATTAGTGTCAAAAATTTCAATATGTTCATTAATGGGTAGACATAACGGCATCACAGAAATGATGAATCGGTTTCAGTTTAATAAAACATGTCATCAGTGCGATGACTCAGTAACATCGAAGAAACGACTCATTAGGCTCAATTTAATGACAGTTTGGCATTGGTACTGACTTAAGTTAAGATGAGAGAATCTTATTATTTACTTACCCGTTGCAGATGTTTGTTTAAATTTTGTTGTATTCCGAATTTAAAAAAAAAAGAATATGTGAACTTCTGCTCCTACTTTTTAAACATGAAAATAATGTTTATAATAAACAAAATGTGACATCGAATTGATGTCACTGTAGTCATTGAATAGATGACGAATAAAATATGACTAAATTTTATGTTGTACAAAGACAATATAAATTTATGTATGGAAAACCATTACAGTGAAAGATTTTAAATTAAGAACAAATAGTTTGATTTTCTATAAAAAACATCTGCCAAAAGTGAGATGGATTGGAGAAATGGCCATGGAAACTTCCATATAAACACAATATAGGTCGCGGTTATGAAAAACGGTAACAGTAAAAGTATCTAAATTTGGTACAATTTGCATCGTTATCAATGCACAAGTTTTTTTAAAAAATTTTTTAGTGTTTTCAGAAAGTTTACTTAAAATCTATATCTCTTAGTAAAACTGGAGAATAGTAGTATGTTTGAATAATTTCTTTATGTTGAGAATGTATTGAGGTAGTTTTTCTAAATATTTTGTTTAAGAATACAAAGTTGTTTGAAACAAAGAAATTAACTGGATGTTGCTTGGACTCTAAATATTAGAGTAACTGGAAAATTTCACCTAGACATTTCACAGAAAATGACAAAAATTTTTAAAAAATTAAACGTGAAAAATATCTTTGTTAAGAAAATGTGCAAACTAATCTTAAAGGAGAATTTAATAAAAAATTTCTAACGCTTAAACGCAAGGACAACTCTCTTAAATAGTTCGCTTTATGTTCTAATAAAGTTTTAAATATTGTCTGACATTAAAATCCTCTATCATTAAAAATTGTTTGGTGGGCACGTTCATGAATATTTCCAAATATTAACACATACATACATACACACAATTTGTGTATATTTTTTGTAGTTTTACAAGGAAATGCACATTTAAAAGGCACTATCTTGAATTGTTTGCCTGCCTAACTGCCATCCTCCTCCGCCTTTTCTGAACAAACGTTTTGATGGTGACTGTAATGTGTCTGTTTTATAAAAAATTTTCCTTCTTTTATTTATTCGCAAAAGAAAACTTTTATCCATGTAAATGAGAATATATTCTTTGTTAATTTGAAGGGTGGAGCCTACATTTAATTTATCCAACGTTTGTTTTCTCCTCTTTATATTTTTTTTTCTTTTATTTTTAATTGTACTAAATGTGTTTTATGTCGAATTACATGCGTGTTATGTAGCGTTACATTTCTTTTTGGCGAATGTTTTTTATGTCTCGTATACTTTAATATTGATGTCTGTGTGCTTATTTTTGCGACGAAGCAAAACGGCCCTCGTAATTACCACAGACCGAACAAGCGTGTCAAAATTTATATAAAGTCTTGCGAGTTTAATGATTTGGTAAAAAATAAATGTGAATGATAATACGGCAAAGAAAAAATTAATACTTATAATTAGATCTCTTAAATATGTTAATTTGATGGTTTTACATTTTTTTGTAGTTGTCATTAAATTACAACGCATCAAATAATAATAACACTGTGCTGGTCCCAAATTATAACAAGCTGGGTACCCTACTCGTACAGATAATTCTAATATACTGAATTCAATGCTGATATACGTTTTTCAAAGTTAGCGCTCATATTCGCGGTATAAGCGATGAAAAATTTCAATACTTTTTTCAATAAAACGATATCGTGTATACTTTTGCGATCATTGTTCAATTTAAATCGCTGGACTCTTTTAAATTTGATTTTTCGTTATTTTTCCGTGGAAAATTTTTTTTTATTCACGATTTTTGAATATATATATTCTTTTCTTGATTTCAAAACTGAGTTTATGAATTAAAAGGGTATAAAATCAAATAAAAATTTTGGCAGATGGAATCCAAGCGAGAATAGAGGACTTCCGCTGGACTAAGACACCTACAGATCCCGAACAGATCCAAAAAAACATTTACTCATAACAATAATATAATGTTGCTTATTTTTTTATATATACGATACGATACCGATACTTAAGAAGAAATATCGTAGATTCCGATACCGATACAAATATAAAATTTAATTTTAAGGTAAAATTAACAAAACTCAAGTAGAGTAAATTTCTTTATAAAACAAAGTTACAGCGTAAGAGATTAATAATATTTTAAATTTATTTTAATAAGATTTTAAAAATAACGAAATTAATTTAAATTGATGGTAAAATTTTTTTATTTAAAAAAAAGCAATGTAAGACATTATAAGTATTAAAATTAATATTAATAAGATTTTTGTTGTTTAAAAAAACGAAGTGTTCTCAACTTTGGCAGAAACAATTTTAAAAAAACGAAGTGTTCTCAACTTTGGCAGAAACAATTTTAAAAAAACGAAGTGTTCTCAACTTTGGCAGAAACAATTTTGCAAATCCGTTTGAAGCAGACCTGCAGTAAAAAATCGTCTATCAGATGTGACTACACTCATTTGACAACTTAAGTATGTCTGCGCTATGGTCTTAAATTTTGCGTATAACATTAAATTGCACCAGTAAATAAGCGGATCTGGGTCTCTAGAAAAATTAGAAAATCTAAGGTATATCTAGACTTAAGCCTATAGTACACGGCATGTAAAAAGACACATGCGCATGTGGTTCTGACGTAATTTTGACGTCATCACACAACACGCAATGTTTATTGTGGCTTTGCATTGACGTCAAAATTACGTCAGAACCACATGCGCATGTGTCTTTTTACATGCCGTGTACTATAGGCTTTAGGGGTTATTTTCTACAACACTTCACCTCACTTGAAAACTATTTTCATACAAATTTTTAAAAATTAAAAAAAATTTTATATGAAAAATTTCTTAACGCAAGGTGAAGTGATTTAGAAAATAACCCCCTTAATGTTTAGCTGAGCTACAGCATAGAATCGACAGAGGATCATCCTTCCCCAAATTTTCTTTAAAGATATGTACAAGTGATCCCAAAGTCAGTTCTTGTAGGCTTATCAGAACTTTTACTAGGTGTAGGAATGACCGTGTCTTCAACACTTTCGAAATGTATAGTCATGTTGAGTAGCTCAATAAGATGGGTTCGATCTTTGTCTTTGATATTTTCTTGCTTTGTGTCGAAGGTAAAGAATTGTAGTTAAACAATAGATTTCATGATTTTAATGCTACGCAAATCGCCCAATTTTGGGAATATGAGCTATTCTGCATCTAAGTTTATTCATTTATCGTATTTTCTAATAATGTCTGTTAACTTGCGAAATAGAGTCAGAAAATTTAGCAGTGACTTTTCTTATAGATTTTGTGGTCTCTTAGAGGTAACCCAAAAGTTGTAGCGAAGTGATTTTTATTTTGCAGGTCCAAACCAAATGTGCAATGCTGTCATGCATCAGTCCAAAAAGGCGTAATGTAAAATTTTATTGACAAGTTACACAGCAAAATCGTAAAACGCATAAATGTATCGAAAGGATTACTTGCTACTTTAGTATGCGACTCGAAAAAAAAGGAAAAACGCGTGGTGTGGATCTGTTTGATTTTTTGCTTTTAGTTGTTATGCAAAAATAAGCATTAAAAATTAAATTTTTTGTGCAAAAAAAACTATAAAAAAGTATCGGTGTATCGACAGTAAAATATCGCCGTTACCGATATATCGGCAAACGTGAAGTATCGCCGATATATCGGTATCGGTATTCGTTACTTCCCTACTTTAAATAAAATTAATTCTTAATAATATCGTTAACCTTATTTACTTTTGACATTGTTTCTCCACAAAAAAAAAAAAAAAAAAAAAAAAAAAATTAAAATAAAAAAAAAATAAGACACATTTTATACATGAAAAATATCCGGAATATTATGAACTCTACTCTTAAGAAGTTATAAGTAATTCGAGTTTTCTATGAAAACGTCATTTTAAATTGTATTAAAAGTTCATTAATTATTATTAATTCTAACTTTTGGTTTCTTTTATCGTTTTAGGTAAGTTACCCCAGAAGACTTGTAATAATAAGTATAACGTAAGTAAGGAATTCTGAAATTTTAAAGACTAACAAATTATCTGCGGGGCCCACAATGTCGACAAGAACATTTCTTTCGCATACTTTGAAAACAACAATAAAAAACTAATATATATTTTTGTTTTCAATATAACTATACGAAAGAAATGTTCTTGTCGACATTGTGGGCCAGGCAGTATACTCGTATTGCTTACTTAACTATGTGATTAATAAGTTTTTAGCTATAACTATCAATGATTATTGATGGTTGAGTATAAAAGCTTAAATCAAATAAGACTTAACTTCTTAAAAAAAAAAAACAATTTCTATCATTTATTAAACAAATTTAAAAAATTTTAACAGGAAAATTTATAATATTACTTTTAAAATCAATAATTTTACTTTGGATTTCATTTTGTAAAAACAAATAATAAAATTATAGTAGTCTCATAATTTTATTATTTTTTTTTTATATTATCGATTAATAAAATTATTAATGTAATTTTAATACTCATCATTACAGTTGGAAAGAGTATATCAAAGTTTCTCAATCCGTTTGTAATTATACAATATTTTTTTAACACCTAAGAAGAAGAGAAGTTCACTTTACGATGTTCGTCGTTGTCTGAACAGATTAAAGGAATTGTAATTCCTAATTTTCGGACTAGTGGTTCTCGAGTAATGTCAAAAAAAAGACCACCAAAGGTGACAATTTCCCCTATATGATAGTTACTAACTTCAAATCGATATATCTCGATTCCTAGACGTGATCCAGCGAAACGCCGGGACACGTATAACGTCTTTTTTACCGATATAACTTTCCCCGGTAGTTTGAACCCTTCCCGATCACTGACCCCTACCATTTCTCTCACAGTGTAATGTTAGTAATCCACAAAATTTGGCATCGAATTGATGCCACTGTAGTCATAGCATAGATGACGCATAAAATATGACTACATTTTATGATTACGTTTGTCATTGGTTTTATGTCACTTTTTGCATAATTGATGCCATTTTTAATAACATTTATGTCACAATTCTGATGTTAAGGCATTACCAATATGAAGAGGCATTTTTTTATGAGTGTAGTTAAATTTAATGCCCACTCCGAAAATATTCTAAAAGTAGGTAGATGATATCAAAGTTTCGGAACTACTCTTACTTGTTTTTCTCGAAATCTGAAACTTTTAAAAACAAGAAATTATATTGACATTTTCGAATGTTTTCAAAAATAATTTTGGTATTGAAGCAGGCTAAATTTAAAAAAATGAGCTCCTTGTGGACTCATCACGGCAAGGGCAATGTACATACATATTGTCATATGATTTCAAAAAAGCCCCAAGTTACGCTGAAAAATTTCACATGTAAAGCAAAAATTTACTTACATCTTTCAAATTTTTTTTTATCTAGGCAATTTACTTAACAAAAAAAAAAAACCTTAACGAAGTTTATATGAAAACATTTCATAACAGTTCGATAGATATCAAAATAATATACATAAATAAAATTTGCTGTATCAAATACAATATTTATAAACGTAAAAGCTGCCCTCCAAATAAATGATTTAATTTTAGGATTTGTTTAGCACCTGGACAGCTATTTTACCACAGCAAATGTTTTGCAAATATGAATAAAAAGATATCGTCTTGGACTTGTAGTCCAAATTTTTACGTTTAAATCAGGCTTAAGTCATCAAATTAAATTTTCATTAAATTGACAACATGCAATGAATTAAACTTTATTGATAATTTGTCATTTTTGACTGAAGCTAGGATTGAACCCAAGGACAGGTTGATTTGACATGTTTCGATTGTAACCACAATATCTCTTCAGAAATCTTTGGCGTTTAACACTTACCGCCATTGACGACGGCTGGCAGTCAATAGTCAAACATCAATATTTAAACCAAATTGTTTTTTTCAGGGTAGATCGACTTGGACTTATGAAATATATGGAAGTCGTCATATGTTTGATTTTAGTATACAAAATACTTTGGGCTTAACTAATACATATTGTTATATCGATTGTTATTTACAGAATTAATTACCATATAAATTGTTTCAGTGTATAATTGCTTAACTCATATTGAAATATAAAAAACTTAAGGAAGTCTTCCCTCTCTTAGTAATTGAAGAAAAGATCAAAACCCAAAATAATTGCGCTGTCGTATTGTACAAAATTTAAAATAATAAACATATTTTTGAATCTTTCAAGCGTAAACAAATTGCGAGACAATATTAAATGTAAAGTGTTTCCTTTTTATCAGTCTTACTCGTTAATTTAGGTATGTTAATATATACAATAGGGCGCGCCTTATATGTAGGGCTTCCATTTTTTTTTTATTTGTCAAGTTTGGATTGTAATTTTGAGCTGATGGTATAAGAGGAATATATGACAGTAGCGATTTTGTTATAAAAGCCACTTCAATCCGCCGATCCCGTACGAAGATTTGTTGAAAAGAAAGAAATTAAAGCAGTAACTGTTCACTGGGATAGACATTTTCTACAATGCATTTTTTTTTGTTACGGAAACATTTCTAGAAAAGAGTTACGGTGCAATTTTGCATTTCTAAAAATAAGGCGCACCCTAATATACATGTAACGATTTCCTAAGTACACACAAATGTAAATTTTTATTATGCATTATTTACCCAACATTAACATTTTTTTTAAATATTCAAGTATGCATATGGAATTTTTCTAATTTTTGCTTTGCCTTTTTAAACATAAAGTAAATTTCGAAAAAAAGTTGATTGTAAGGAAATCCCATATGCGATTGTAAGTAGGAAAACATAGAACAATAATTTCTTTTTTTTTTATCAATGATATAGAATCTTGTATCTTTGTATTTGTGTATTTTTGTGACTGAGTATGAGTGTCTTTCAATATGCAAAGTTTTTGTATTCACACATACATAAAGTCTTCATTAAATTGAATTGCATCATTAAAATGACAACTTTTATCGTTAGCAGTCATCTCCATTCAACGCCATCAAATCATCATCATTTTCATTTTCTTTCCCAGTTCTTGTTGTTGTAATCTCTGTTATGCTTAAGCTGTAAGTCAATTGTAGTAATGTCTATGTTAATGTCAGAGTATGTGTTTTTATCCGAGTGTTAGTGAACCTTGTTCATATACACATACATTAGTCAGTGTCAGTGATTGTTTGTTATGTGGCATGGGACAGAACTCCATTGCAGTCACACATCACATCAATTGATGTCAGCAGAATTCATGAATAAGTCTATTTTACAAATTTCTATTTACTTTTTCTTGTTGGTTTTGTTCTTGTAGTGTCAGTTCTAAAGGATCTTGTACCCTATACAATGTAATTCTGGGACGTTGTCTTGTGCGTTTTCTTATCTTACCAAGATTAAGTCCAATTACGCATATAACTCACGGATTAAGTACTAGTGTACTTTATCAGTATTTTTTAAGATATAAATTACTACAGTACCCATACAAAGGATTTTTTGAAAAAAATTAAACTTTCTAGCAATATTTATCTTGAATTAATGGAAAAATCTTAAGTCCAATTTGACTTTTGTCAGTGATAGTTTACATGTACTTAATGTTTGAAAACGAAAATATTTTAAAATGTTTCACATAAATATCATAAAAATGTTATTTAATTCAAGTTTCTCAGAATTTTTTAAACATTATTTTAACCGATTGCTTAAAGATATCAGCTACAATGTCTTTCATAATTTATTTTCCAAATTTATGTCACTATTGTTTCTTTGAATCTTTTCGGACGTGAGGCAAAATAACAGTTAAGCGTTTTCTAGTGGACTCCATATAAACAGGTCCCAAAAAGGACTGTTAATTTTTTTCTGACACTAAAAAATTTCTTAGAAATATCGAATTTTTTATACACAGAAAAAAGTGTTTTATCAATTAAAAAAATGGTTTAAAAAGTATTTAAATTTAATTAATGTGATAATTGAATCAATGATTTTTTTAGTTAAAAGAAAATTAAAAATTTAATTTTGATTTAATTAACATTTTAGTTGTTTTCAAATAAATTTTCAATTAAAATTTTAATTAAATAACAAAAAAACTTAATTGAATTTTTTCGTTTAAAATAGAATAATTTAAACATGTAGAATTGTTGTTGGGAATTGTCAATATTTATTTAAAGAAATTAACACATTGTCTGAAATGGCAAAGTTTATTGATCACTTTTTTAATTAAAATTGAAAATTCCATTTATTAAAAATATTTCTTCAAAATTTTAAAATTTTTAGTAATCAATATAATCATTTTGGCAAAGTCAACAACTTGTTTGCTTGATATTATGAATTTAGAATAAATTTGGTGATTGGAGAAATTTAATAATTTTTTCTGTGTATTTTATATATTATTCCTCACAAAAATGTCTAGATTTCTAAACATTCCCTAAATTTTAAAAGGTAGGGGTTTTTTCCGAAGTGCGACCATCGATTTTTCTTCTTCCCAGAAAATCTAGGTTTATGGAAATGTTGTGGTCTGTAAACAAGGAGTGTAATTTTTTTCGAGAAAGTCTAATTTTAAAAGTAAGGCTAAATGTGGATTAATACTCTGATATTTTTCATTCTTGCTTTAACACTTAAACTTGATTTCAGGACGGCATATTAAAAAGTTTAATTCATTTTTGGTAGTTCGTCTAAATTCACATTCCATGAAAAAAATTTACACTTTTGCTTCAAAATCACAGAAATATACGTGCTGAATAAATATGGAGCGAACCCCTTTGGATTACTGCAGTATTTTACAGGCAGATTTTAAAGAAGTTTGGGTTCTACTAAAATCCGGCTTTGTTTCGGCAACTCTCGTGAATATTTAAGCTTTGGTAATACCAAAGTTATGGCCTTGAATTTCTCGTTTTCGAGATGGCTGAAGATTTTAGCATGAAAATCGTTTAGGTCCCTGGGCACAGCGACATACAGAGAAACATTTTGATGGATGAGTGCGCTAGACTACTATAATTGGTACCATTTTATATATGCCACTGCATTCGTGAAGCGTAGGGGTAACACTGGTCAGGCCAGAGCAGATTGTATAGAGGATTTGCTATTTTCACTGATGGCTCGAAGATGGAGGGCACGGCTGCGGGGTCTACATTGAGGATATGGACATAAGAAGGTCATACAGACTTCCCGATGACTGCAGTGTATTTCAGGCGGAGGTTCTGGGAGTTCTCAGGGCCGTGGAATTGGTAGGGGCTAACATTGCCAAGGGCTCGGAGGTCACTATATATGTGGACAGCCAGGCGGCTCTTAGGGCCTTGATGGGCTGTTATGTGAACTCCAGGCTAGTGGACGATTGCAAACAAAACTATGTGTTATGAAAAAAAATTTTGTTGTGACAATTTCATCAAGATTTTTTTCACTAAAAAATCATTTTGATGATTAATATAATAGGTGTGTTCGTTTACTTCCAAAGCAGAAACTTGCAACAATTAAATATTAAAAAAAATTTTCTCCCAATTACTCAAAAAAGTAAAAAAAAGTAAATGAGCGCAAAACCTAACAAATTAAGCATGTCGAAAATATTCAGCTTTAACATACCAGATTATTTCTCCTTTAAATCAATTGCTTTTAACTCTTTGCGCAAGATACTGTTCTCAAATTTCAGAAAAATTTATATATCATGTTATTGAGAAACTTTTAATTTAAAAATTATGAAAATTAGAAATTATGAACAGAAATTTTCACCAAATTTTTTATCTCTCATATTTGTATCCTCTTTTTGCACTCTCTCGTTGTAAGTACGTGAACCAATGTTACCACCAGCAAAATTTAAAACTTCTAAGCGCCGAATATTATCAAGGGAAATACATATATTTGAGATTCTTTCGTCATGAAGTGATTTAAGGGAGCGTGTTTATATATGAGTAGTCCAGTTTCAAACACCTCTAAAGTAGAAAAAACCATAATTCGGAAAAAATCGGTTTAAACCATTTTTAAAATTGAAATGCCGAGCCATATTGAAGGGTCCTAATTGTGTAACACACAATGAAACGCCAAAATTACATTGAAAGCAAAAGCAAAGTCAAAAATAGTCTGAGGACGTTGAGCATTAACGGCAGAAGCTTTCGAGCCGGAATTTATGGGGTCCGCCTCTGGTGTCAGTTTCTTTACGGTAGACTCTAAATCGCTCAATATGATGGCCGTGGCTTGAGGTCTTATGGGTTCCTCATTAAGCTGTTGTATACTTTGCAATAATTTACCCGTTTCTTTTTCTTCGGACGGGGTGTACAAAGGTATGTATATAGCCTTCACCGGATCTACTCAAGACGAATACTAGGCCTGGCTGTAACCACAGATGTATGTGATTTACTTCTTGACTGTAATAGTTGCATTTCATCGACATCTGTAGGGGAAGAGTATTTAGAGGTTTTAGAGCCATCGGCTCCTGCAGAGCTTCCTCGTTTTCCTGGTTTTAATATGGCCAAAACTGATTTTTGTTTATTTGGTGTAGCATTTTGTGACCGGGGTGTCTGCCCCTGTTCTTTGTTCTTACTTGAACGATCTCTTGGAGAGTCAGGAGAATCTTTGCCTCCACCAAAACGAGACAAAGACCTTAAAGAAGATCTACGTGGTACCGAAGCAGTGGCTGAAGAGGATGAACGGCTACCTTCGCCCTTACGTATTTGTTTAGGACTAGCTGTGGGCGTTAGTAGATTCTCACCCTTCGTTTGTTGCGTTAAACTTAAAGAGGCAGATTTAGTTTGTAAACGTATTGCATATATCGGTTGCAAACTATTGGGAGCCTCTACTACCTTTTTGTGTCACGTAATGCCTCTATTCGTCATAAATAAAATTGGGCTTAAGATTAACTCTAATGTACTCCGTACCATTAGAAGTTTAACCCACTATGATTTGACCAGTACTTTTGATTTTTTTTACGCTGAGCTCTCCCATTGTGCCTTTTTGTATGGCTCCTGTATCTGGACGATTTTGAGATTTGAGCTTATCGGTCAATTTGGCATTACCATTTGTTAGAGAAGTGGGTGGTTTTTTCTTTGGTGATTACCAAAAACAATTTTGAGTATAATTTTCTGAAAAAAACATCTGCCAAAAATTGGTAGGATTGGAGAAGTGGCCACGGCACCTGCAATATAAATAAAATATAGATTTGTGTATATTTGGAGAACGGTAACAGTAAAAGTATCTAATTTTGGCACAAATTGTTTCGCCATCAATAGACGACATCTGTTTTAAAATATATTTTTATAATTTGATTTCAATGTGGGAAGCGAAGCGCACCGGTTTAAGCTAGTACATACATATATATTAGTGATGCTTATAAATGATGCGTCACTATCAAATACAACATTTCATCATTTTAGCTCTATTGTGTGTCAGTATCGTTGCTTTAGTTACGATTTTATGTCTGTGTACTACGTCCATCTTGAACTTTTCATTAAACGCCATTTATGCTGAAAAAGTTTGCTATAGATGTCGATAATTTTTGCTTAAAAGTCACATTTAAAAAAGTAATGGAAAAAAAAGAAATAATAAATGACTGAAAAGTAGAAAGAAAAACATAATGTTCTTGTGATTTGACAACGACAATACGAGACAAAAGCAGCAAAAAGACAAACAGCGATATACTTAAGTGAAGAAAAAAGAAAACTTCAAAACCATTACATTGCGTACAACCGTCAAATATTTATTCAAATACACGCGATGTATTTCAATTGTAATTGTGATGTGCCAATGTCAAACTTGCTGCAAATGCTCTTTTGTCTCAGTTTATCGTTGATGATACCCAAAAGCGTATTTCTTTCTGTTACCATTCTAATGGATTCAAAAGACACAATCACAACTCACCAGTGAAAATATTTTGTACCTTCTACTATATCAACATAAAGAAAAGAAAATAGATTGGTTAAAGCAGCAAGAAATGGAACTGAAGAACCAGCTAGAGTTTGCTATCTTTTTTTTTTTAACACATTATGGGTGCTCACTAAGCATTGTATAAAAAATTAATTTAAAACAAAAGTAAAAATTGTTTTTTTTTTATTTTAAGGAAAAAAAACCTTATGAAAGAATTAGATCGTTAGTAACATTTTGCGATGACATATTTTACGATATTGAAAAATATAAAGTTTTTGTTTCTAGAGTCTTGTTTAATAAAGCTGATAGAGAAAATGAAAAAGCAGATGGAAGCAATTGTATTAGGAAAGGCAAATAATGAAAATCAGTAAATGCGGTAAAATAAAAAGAAGTGGTTTACCAGAATGCAAAACAACTTCAAAAGCGCTTAATGAACTAGTTAATCATACATAAAAAAATTCGGTCAAGTAAAAAAAAAAAACAAAATGTGAAGCAAGTCAAATTCAACTACAACAGAAAAAATAGAGGTTTCTTGCATTGCTGTGTTACCCTCGTAGGGATTATTTAATTTAACAAACGTTTATTAAGGGAAATTTTCATAGAAAATTTGTTTTGTAAACTTTTGTTAAATAAAAAATATTTTTATAAATACAAGCATTAGTGCTTGCGACTCAAATGTCTAATAAAACAAATTGTTTCGAGCTGTCAAATTACTCAATCATTTAGCTTAACATTCATATAGAGGGTGGTTAAATTAAGAGCCGATGTGGATTTTGAATAAAACATAAATTATTTAGGAAATTATTCTCATTTATTTTTATCATGACAATATTGGTATGGTTCAATTATGTATGGAACAAAATATCGGCCAAATGGCCGCCGCGACACACAGTGGGATTTTTTGTGCAATAAGTCATTTTTTCGACACATAAAATTTAAAAATGTAATGATGCAGTTTTGTAGAAAAATGATTCAGTATGAAGAATCCATAAACAGTATTCCAAAAAAACGTTTATTTGTCTTTGAAATAATGAAGTAAAGTCACATGTAAATTTTGGTCCAAAATATTGAAAACTGTTTACGCACTTCTAAAGTGTTTGTACGTAAGATAATTTTATTGCTCTGATTTAAATAGTGATTTTCTTCATATATAGCCTTTTCTGCGTATTTAAAAAAAAAAATATAAAATTCGCTCATATGGTTTAAAAGATATGATAGAATAAAATTTGTTCTATAATGTGCCGTGATTACAAACTTCCTTGGAAAAAAAAGGTTGCTCGGTCGTGCTCGGTGCTCTCGCTATAATAAAATGAAAGGTAAGACTCCATACTATCATTTAAAAAAAAAAATTTAAATAATTAATAATCTTTTATAAAATCATAAAATTGGTTTCCGATTTCATTAAATTTTTAATTTTAAAAAATTACAAAAATATATTGCATAATTTTAGGCACGTGTAACTTATTTAAAATAGATTAAAAACAAAACCATATGATTTAACAACAATAAAAATAAAACAATTTGTGAAAATATCGAAGTGGAAAAGATATTATTAAAATGAGTTTATTTTCTGTGTTATATAGTGAACTGAGTTACGAACTCATTAATTGCAATGCAAGTTTGGAATTAATAACCGATTTCATTACATCAAAAAATGCAATGCTTCAGGATGAAGAAATCGGTATAGTGAAAAGAGCAATTCAAAAGAGGTTTCTTGGTCATTTCAAAAAACGGTGGCAAGAATCGTATAAACTAAAATCCCATTTTTTTAAAAAAAATGAAGATTGGTTAAAAAGTACGTTTAAAGAGTTATACAAATTTATATGTGTAAATGATTTTTCCTATTGTGTTTTTAGATGTATTTGAAGTATCACTTAATAGCGAGCCTAGTTGTTCAACTAATCTAGGAAGGCCAGCAAAAGATTTCGAAGATTGTCAAGTTCGCACAAAGAGGTTCAAGGCAGCTGAATTAGCTTCAAAATATTCACAAGAACATTTGAATATGGCAAGTAAAGTGATGGGTGGAAATATACCAACTCGGTGTTATATTCGTTCGCCGGCTGTACTAGCAATGATAATGGATGCAGAGCTTACAAAGAGTCAGTATGAAGCCATCAAAAGTTTTCTCAAAAATGAAGGATACGATATTTTGCCACCATATGCAAACGTAAGAGAAGAAAAAAGGCATTGCTATCCAGATGAAATTTAAATATCTGAAAAAGCTGCGTCTTTTTCCTTGCAAAGTTTAATGGATCATACGTTAAGCCGATTATTTCAAACTTTTCCGGATGAAGAATTAAATGGTATGACGGATAAATTAGAGTTTACATGTAAGTGGGGTTGCGATGGTTCCTCTGGACATGTTGAGTATAATAAGAGTTTAGCAGCTGATGTAAGCGATAAAACTTTGTTACTAGCATGTATGGTTCCGTTAAGTCTACAGACAATTTCTCAAGACGAATGTTGGCGAAATAAAAGTCCGTCATCAACAAGATTCTGCCGTCCTATCTCCTTTGAATTTACCAAAGAAACAAAAGAAAAAGTGCTAAGCCTTGTTGAAAAAATTAATTTAGAAATTGCTGCTATGAAAAATACCGAAGTTGTAGTATGCGGAAAGCAATTTTCGATCAAGCATAATTTCGTGTTTACAATGTTAGATGGCAAGACAGCTCAAACTGTTACATGTACATCTTCAGCAGCTGCTTGTTACATTTGCAAAGCAAAACCAACTGAAATTAATAATCTTTAATTAGTTTCAAGCAAAGCTATTGATGGTGAAGCAATCAAAATGGGCGTTTCCTCCTTACATGCTCGCATAAAATTTATGGAGTGCATACTTCATATCGCCTACAACAAACCATTTGAAAAATGGTCCGCGCTCAAGGACGAACACAAAAGTCTTAAACTGGAAAACAAACTTCGAATTCAGAAGGCCTTAAAGGAACAGATGGGTATACGAGTGGATGCAGTTCAACAAGGAACTGGGTCTACTAACGATGGAAATACGTCCAGGCGTTTCTTTTCTAACCCCGCACTTGTTGCCGATGTGACTGGTGTAGAGCAGCAACTAATTGATCGATTTCGCATTATACTACAAATAATAACTTGTGGCAAAAAAGTTAATTCCTTGAAGTTCAAGAATTTTGCTCAAGATACAGCAAAACTTTTTGTTGAAAAATATAGTTGGTATTATATGCCAGTAACAGTACACAAAATACTAATACACGGAAAGGATATCATGGATGCGGCAATACTTCCTATTGGCATGCTTTCTGAAGAAGCCGAAGAAGCCAGAAATAAAGATTATAGAAATTATAGATTAAGGTTCTCCAGAAAATGTGATAGAGTTGCAAAAAATGCAGATGTTTTTCATCAACTTCTAGTATCGTCAGATCCTTTTATAAGTAGCATTAGATGTCAACCCCGTAAACAGGTTATGGAACTTGATGATATAGTTACAGAAATGATAGATGATGAATAAAAGTCTATATTTAAATGCATGTATTGAAATTTATTTATAAAATAATTAGTTTTGGTAATGAAACAAAAAGTTGTGGGAAAAAATATAATATGGATTATATGGGCGGTGAGTAGTGGGCGTGGCCAATTTTGATGAAACTTTATATTTTTCTTAATTGAGCTAACCAAAGGCTCTGTGCCAAATTTCAAAAACTTTGGGCCAAAAATTAATTTTGGGTTCTATGGGCGGTGGGTAGTGGGCGTGGCCAATTTTGATGAAACTTTATATTTTTCTTAATTGAGCTAACCAAAGGCTCTGTGCCAAATTTCAAAAACTTTGGGCCAAAAATTAATTTTGGGTTCTATGGGCGGTGGGTAGTGGGCGTGGCCAATTTTGATGAAACCTTATATTTTTCTTAATTGAGCTAACCAAAGGCTCTGTGCCAAATTTCAAAAACTTTGGGCCAAAAATTAATTTTGGGTTCTATGGGCGGTGGGTAGTGGGCGTGGCCAATTTTGATGAAACTTTATTTTTTTCTTAAATAAGCTAACCAAAGGCTCTGTGCCAAATTTCAACATTCTACGAGCACTCCTTATATTTTATGCCAAACATTGTATGAACAAATCCCTCTGTGCGACATCGGCGGCACACCTCAATCCGATGGTCCGAATTTTCGATGACGATAATTGAGGTTCTATGCCGTTAATGTGCCGAATTATATCATCCTTAAGCTCTTGAATTGTTGCTGGCTTATCGACGTACAGCTTTTCTTTCAAATACCCCCAAAGAAAGAAGTCCTACGGTGTCAAATCACATGATCTTGGCGGCCAATTGACATCGCCACCACGCTGTATGACCAGTGGCACCGTCCTTTTGAAACCACATATCGTCCACATATATATCTTTCAGTTCGGGCCATAAAAAGTTCGTTATCATCTCACGATAGCGAACACCATTCACAGTAACTGCCTGACCAGCCTCATTTTGGAAAAAATACGGCCCGATGATGCCGCCAGCCCCTAAGCCACACCAAACAGTCACTATTTGTGGGTGCATTGGTTTTTCGACAATCACTCTTGGATTATCATTCGACCAAGTGCGGCAATTCTGCTTATTGACGAATCCACTGAGGTGAAAATGTGCCTCATCACTGAAGATGATTTCCTTCGAAAATTGACGATATGCATTTTGATTTGAACGCCCATTTTCATAATAAGCCTGAATAACTATAACGCGTTGCTCGATTGTGTATCAGAAAAAAACTTGACATTTAGGTGTGGTTCATATTGAATATCGGCCATTAAAAATTAACCACCCGTTAAATATTCCTTTATAATTTTTCCAAAAGGTTGAAGAATTTCTATATCTATGCCAATTTCTGCAAGAAAATTTAGTTAATCAGCAGAAATCCAACAAATTTTTTACACTTCGGTTCCTTATTGTTGGTTGAAAACGTTAGTATCTAATTCTCAACAGTTACTTGATAACTAAGAAGTCTTTATTATACTCAAATTAGGACTTTATTTTCATAGATATCAGATGTTTGGATAAATTCCCTATTTGTTGTTTGGGTGTTGTGTAAAAACTTAAAATTAATATATTTCGGTAACAGACCGAAAATATAAAATTTTTTTTAAATAAATAAAGAATGTCATACCAAAAGTTTAAATTTGTATAGTAGAATAATTTTTCTTCGCATTAAATTGAAAGGACTGTTTCCTATTCGAAAAACCACATGCTGGAAGTTTTTGAGAAAACTATTTTAGAAATTCCTTTGCAAAGTGTTTGGCTTAAATATAAAGTTTAATATCAAAAATAGTTTTTTAAAAATGAGTTTAAACTGGAGCTATCCAAGCACTATTAACTCGAATTGTCTCAGAACTTTTTGTAAAGAATTATTTTTATTTGACATAAGAAATTTTATAAGATTCAGATTGTTGTAAAAAACAACTTTTTTACAACAGCCTGATATACAAAGTAGAGAAAACTGGTGTGCCCATATGGCTACACGGTCTTGTTGTAGATGGGTTGTATTAATCGTGAAATATTTGTATTAAAACGATTATTAATTTTGCATTTGAATGAGAGTTTCAATTGTTTTCAATTCCCGATTTCCGGAAATTAATTGCGGGATTCCTGGGAAATTTTGAAGAAAATATTTTCTAAAACTTTAGTAAATCTATGTCGGACTAGTGTCTTGAGTAGTTAAATCCAACTTAATTTCACCACAATGTTTACGTTTGCTACAGTTTAAGGCTTATTAAGCTAATTTTTGAGAATGGGTTTTATATAAGGCCTATTATAAGTTATAGATCAGTCTTCACGAAATTTTATTTCTTGCCTTAGCAAACTGAAGTGTACATTTTTGTTGAAGTGTAAAGGTTTTGCGGTTAAGAGGTAGTAAAGTATTTGCCTAGATTGTGCTTTATATGCGGCATTTCAAGTAGTTATGAGTCTTATGAAGGTAGATTATGCTAAATTGCACCACAAAAGTATTATTCGTTACGATTTTAGCCATAATTATATTATTTACGAGATTGTTCTAAGCATAGAGCTGTAGGTAAATTATAGACCGACATTCCACAAATTTGGTCCCTTATAAAACGAATTTGTTGGAAATTAATGCTAATTGGTGCAATTCGCCACAAATTTATGTTAGTTTTTGTTGAGTTTTTAGGGATTTAGTTCCACATTTGGCGCATAAGTCTTTTCCTATTGAAGCGATTCTGCTGGAATTCAATCCCAAACAAAAGATCTAAAACAATTTGACACCCTTATGGCTAAATCGGCTTAGAATTAATGAAGGACTTACAATAGAAATACTTTATGGGACCTTAGATGAATACTAAAAAAGATTCGCATGGGACGACAAACTAAGTATACCTTCATACACCACTGTTGATTAAGGGTTATAAAATTGTAAAAAAATATGTTGTTATATATTTGTAGAATTAAAATTTCTACTTCCTGCTGAATCTGTAAAAAGGTAAAACTGTTTCCGAATTCCTACTTCGTAATGTTGTGCTTTCTGTTCTTAATCGCCCTGTCAGGAATTTTATTCCACTAAGACTTCAATACTTTCACTCTAATTATGCAAATGAGCTCTGAATTTGACAATGTAGATACTAGATTTAATTATTTTAAGCGTAATAGCCAGTAAGAAATATTATGGAAAAATAAGTAAATAAATAAATAAAAAAATTTTGGTCGGGAATTCCGGGATCCCAGAAATTTGGTTTTTATTTCCCTCTTTCCCGGGAACCCAAAAAGTGCTGAAATAAAAAAATAAGGTATTTTTGAGATTTTTGAAAAAAAATCGTATATTATGGGTTATTTACCGGGTGCCCCGGTAGGCTAGCTGGTAGTGAGCTAGTCTATCAGTACCGGGGTTGCGAGTTCGATTTCCGCCAAAGACTCCGGCTTCCTGCAGACAAGCGAAGAGTTTCGCGGGATTAGTGTAGGAATAATAATAATAATAATAAAAAAAGAAAAATTTATGCTGCTCGATCATAAAATTTGCAGAATTCCAGAATTATATTCAATTTGTGCAACAGAATGACCACAACCATCAAAACATAATGTCGCTTGTATTGTAATAGGCCCTCCCTTCATGTTTCTGTACACTTATGACCTGGACGTTGTAGCTTTTCTAATAATTTATCAATAGAGTAGATACATTTTTCTTTTTAAATTTATTTGTGACATATTTGGGTGTTCTTTTCGGGACAAAAGCCAAGCGTTTTGAACGGTATTATCCATAACATTGTTTTCGCCCCCTTGATCTTATAGTACAAAGCCTTTTTTTAGCGTCTATTTACTTCTAAATCGTTAAAAAACAACTAAGATAAAGCAAACAAATACGTTTTTGAATATTTATTTTTATTGACCTTGTAGCCGTGTCCATTAGACCTGGCGTTAAAAACTTTTTTTTTAATCTTGAATGTGGGTAGCGATGAAAATATGCGATTTGATACCAAAATTGATGTAGCAAATTTTCAGGCTGATCGGATGGTGCCAACCCGTGCCATGGTGAGGTGAAAGGTCAAAACTTTGAAAAACCACCAAAATACTCTTTTTTTAACTTTATAATTTTTTTTTAATATAAAATACTAATTTAATAAAGTTTTTTTCTTTAATTTTTGTTTATTATTCTTATTATTTTTATTTAAAATTAATGAAGATTTTGTATAGGATGGGAAGTCCTTACCGTAGCCCTCCTCAATGTGTAGCAAGTACTGTTTATCGTCTTCGTTGTGTGTTAAGCATCTGTTAAAGTCAGTTATTAGCTTGATTTTTCTTTCGGCGGGATCATTTACAACAATAATGCATTTCACGATATGTTCCCCTTTACAAAATGATTCGCTCTTAGGCCAATTTGCTGGATTAGTGCGTAAGAAATCCATAGAAATTTCCAAACGAGAAAAAAAATTTTTTGTTTTGGTAGTCACAAAAGAGCTTAAATCCTTGGATGTGAATAATTGTAATTCATCGACGCTTGCATACAATTTTTTGAAGAAAAAATATCAACATCGTCACCGATGTGATTGTCTTCATCTAAATGCAACGCGAAAAACCATCTTTTCCTTTATTTCTCATTCTACATGTGGATCAAAAAAGGCAAGTGCAACTGCTTCCTCTAATAAATACCACAGATGGTTTCGAATTTTTTCCAATAGCAGTTTAGATATTTTTTTATCAAAGTAGCCAATAATCCCCTTTATAAGTTGCATATCTCTATCTGGCGCTTCAACTGCATTTGCGGTACTGAACCAGTATGGAATATAGAGACTTACTAAGAAAATGCACATATTACGAATTTCATTTAACTGACTTGCAGAAATTTTAAAGTGACCGTGAAAAATATACATTTTTAAACAATAGATGGCCTTAGACATGAATCTTGCATGAGACGTCGCTCCTGGTGCACGAAATGTGAAATTGGGAATGCTACCACCAAGAAAAATTAATGCAAGTTGTAGAAGCTCTCTATAATCATGCCGAATGTGGACTTTTGCTAAATATTCAAGGCAAAACTGCTTGTTTGTTTCGCGTTCCTCGACAGATATGACACGCAAAACTTGTATATCCTGCATACAATTGATGTATGCCTCTGAATTAAGTGTGCTCCATTCCCGTGCAAAACGTTTAAAAATTGCTACCTCTGGGCCACTTGATTTTCCGAAATTTATCTCAAAAACAGCTCTTAGTGAATTAATATAAGCTGCGTTCCAGCTTGCGTTCCAATAAAGTTCCAGCACCACTAAAAGGGCCAGTATTTGCAGCAGTTGTATCAAAACATATCATTTCTAATGAATGCAGCATATTCATTTGTACCAAATAGTCGTAGACTGATTGCGCGACTGCAGCACCACTTCCATCTTCAATGATGGGGATAGCTATCAACTTTTCAACGTTCTCCGACGTGAGCACAATAGCCAAGCGATCAACTTTATTTTTCCCAGCAATAGCAGGAAGTAGCTTTCCGTCCCAATGCAAAACAAATGTTTCAGGGATCTAACAAACTTAAGCTCAAAGAAAAACTCATAACTTGACCAAAATAAAAAAAAATTACCTTAAAATTGTCAGTAATATCTTTGCCATGACGCCGACGATATTTTTTACGTTGTTCACGCAAACTTGTGCAATTCAGAACAAGATCATCAATATTGTGACCCACAGCTTTGGCAGTTGCACTGATGAAATGTATAGCTAGTGGAGTTGACATATTGCCAGCATCCATACAAGCTAGCATTCTGTCGTCTATAAAATTCTTCTTTCCACGTTTTCGAATTGGCTTATTGGAGCAACTTGGAATGTTATCAGTCAGTTTTAGATTTATCGCCTTAACATCCTCACCTGATTCGTCACTCTCAAATTCAACATGTTCCATAGTCAAGTCTGTACATGAAATCAAGTGCACCAAAAAATAGCCAATGTGCGTCAAAATACTACATAATAATTACATACCTAAAGTGCCCTTTTTCTCTTCATAATTTTCTTTTCGACGTTTTTCATCTTCCAATCTTTGTGTCTTTCTTTTTTCTTTATTTGTGACATTTTGATCGACACAAGTAATGCTACCAACATGCCCATTTTCTCGCTGCTTCCTTAAGAAGTCTCTATCTTCCTGTATACTTATCAGCTTGAGAGCGTCAACATGCGCAATGGCAAATAAATTGTTTAAATTTTCCTTAAACTTATTTGCTTTTTTGCGATGGCTTGCTAACGGGGACTTACATACTTTTTGGACTGTTCTCCATATAGTTTAATGACTTCATATAGTTTAATGACTTTTGCAGCACATGTTCTTCGATCTGGCGTTGGGTTTCTAGCTTTTCCCCAAAAAGGCTGTATTTCATCCAACACCAATCTTCCACTTTCTCTAACTGTTTTATTTTCACAACGTACATTATAAAAAAAAAACACTGAAGCACTTGCTGTTTGGATGGCAATTTTACACCGACTATTTTCGGTTCACATTTACCAATCAGGTACACATTTGTGTCAGCCGATCGAAGCCATTTCAACGATGAATTTGTCTTCTTAGCCATTGTTTTACAAAAATTAACAAGTATTTTATTTTACAATAAGTTAAACCTTTCTCAACAATATTAAAATTTGCAATGACAAAACTTTCCATATGCATGTCAACACCAGTGCTATGTGCTTAGTAGCAGAGCTAGAAAAACGGTACTTTTAGACAAATATGCAGTTGTCAACAGCTCAAAGCGAAGAAATTTTGATGCAGTTTAAAAACAGTGACGAACAAAAATTTTACCATTTTTCTAACTAATATTGCTAGCATTTACTATAATAGCAGAAGCACCATACATTTTTTTTACTTAGAGCTCAATTAAATATTATAATATACCTAAATGTCTTTGATTCTGGTGGCATTGAAAACTATAGCGTTAATACAACTTATAATAAATGATGATCTAATTTATAGTATTTTTAATTAAAAAATTTATAAAATACAAAATAAGAGTATTTTGGTGGTTTCTCAAAGTTTTGACCTTTGACCTTATCATGGCACGGGTTGGCACCATCCGATCAACCTGAAAATTTGTTACATCAATTTTGGCATCAAATCGCATATTTTTGTCGCTACCCATATTCAAAATTCCAAAATATAAAAAACCCCATATTAGCTACGCCAGGTCTAGTGTCCATATGCATTTACATCATGACAACAAAGTTTTAAAAAAGTCACAACTTAGTTTTATTTAATAAGCCTCTAACTATATTTCTAAGCTTTCATGATAAAAAAAAACGTAGAAACAAATATTAAGCAATGCCTATTTCTCAATTTCAAAATATCCTTATTATTTTTTCTTTTTAATTTACACGATTTTGTTGCCACGAAGCTTTTCTCAAACATTCACCAACTGAACTGAATCTTCCCAACAATGAACGCTGATGTTTAAAAACTCAAAAAGAGTTGGTACCGCTGTTTAAAAAAAAATTGTTTGCATTTTTAGCAACAGCTTAATTTTGTGACCATTAGGACGCAAGGAGTCAATTTGGGTTAAAATGGCAGGATTTAAGCAAATTTTAATAATACGAGTATATAAAAATTTTTGAAGGGGGACATACTATTTAGCTTCAATTACAAAATAAAAGCCACCATTACAAATGCCGATTACAAAATGTTAAAGATAAAGAAATCTGCAGTGTTTATCATTTAAATATAGTGTTAAAGAGTTTTTAGAATGACGCTCTTCAAATGGCTAACGCATATTTATTAATATTTTCATAATAATTTATTAACCTTATTTCTCGTTAAATATTTAGCAACACGGGAAACAATTCTGCATTCAACAACACTTAATGGCAATGCCACGAATTTTAGATCAAAATGAAAGTTGGGCGGCTACTGTCGAGTTCTAATGCCTGCATTACCCTCCAGATTTTTGTCTATAGCGTAACTTAATTGCTGGAAATGATGATAAGTTCCGAATAATTGTGCAAATTTTACCTTTTTTTTGCAGCATTTTCCCTTACAACTTAAAGGGGAAATAAGAAACGTTAGTTACGTTAAATTTTTGCAGGCAAAAATTAACCCATTAGAAGGGAGACACAAAAGACTCTGTAATCTGGCCATAGCTCAAGTTTCCTTGCGCTGTGTGGCTTTTATTTAACTGAATCAGTTCAAATGCTTCTTCTTTTGATAAGTGAACCTTTTCTTCTTAAGAAAAAAAAAAAAAAATTTATATATTATCCAAAAAAGTTTTTTGAGCGCCTGCTCTTCACGTAGCGTATTCTGGACGTCCATTTTTTGAAGAAATAAGGTCAAATAATTGCCTAATACCAAACACTAAATTTTTCTGGATATAATGTAGTCTGTTTATTTATTAACAAACCCGTTAAGCCAAAAATAAGACACCACTAAATATGCCATAAATATCCCGAAGCCGTAGACTTTTTCATATCAAGAATGCCGTAGTTAGTGTAGCAACTTTTTTTTCCATTTTTTTTACATTTGTGAGCCTCCCTAATTAAAATGCTGTACACAAACAAGTTTCGCTAACAAAAATACAAAAAAAAACCGAATAAATTTGTTTGATTCTATAACCACTGACTTGGCTTTTTATCTTACAGTGACTTTTCAAACATTTCAATGCAATAATTAAATTCTTCTTTTTTCAAATACTCGTATGTTCTGCATTTTTAGTATTTCGTCTCGTTTTTTTTACAAATTTTTCTAAATGGCTCTAAGAAAAACAAATCTGTTTTAACAGGCAAATTTTAAATGAAAAAAAAAGAAAAATATGCATACCAATATACAAACGTATATTTATATGAATGCTTGTCAGTATCTTCTGCAATAGATTCTTTTACACATTCAAATGAATTTATTTTATGTTTGCTGTTCTTCTGTGTCTTTATTTATTTAAATACAGTTGTAAAGACTCATTCATTCAAATTGAGAAGTGCACAAGTTATGTATTCATGTATGTGTATATAGTGTTATATGTCCTTGCAACCAAATAGAATGGCATACAAATGAAAAAACTTTTTTGGTTTTTACTATTCCTTTTCTTTTTTATACCCTCCACCATCACGATTTATAAATGAAGTTACATTAATTTCGCCATTTCTTCTGTAACAGCAGGAAATTTCTTCTATGATCCGCCTGTCTGTAAAAAAATACTCTAACTTCCAAAAGGCCGAATAGAAAAAAATTATTTTGCTGCCTAATTGACGTTCGCCAAGAAAGAAACAAAAGTTAGCAACGGTGGAAATTGAAAATCAAGGGATTGAGTGGCAACGCCAAAAACGAAAATAATGTAATTTTTTTGGACCTAATGATTTTAGGAATTAAGTGGCAACGAATGTAAGGAGCGATTATAAGAAATTTTCTAATTCATAAGTAGAAGGGATTCATCCAAAGAAAGGTACTCTTCAGGGCAGTAAGCATTTTGAAAACTTTTTATAAAAAAATCCAGTAACGGCTTGATTTTTTTAGTTTTGTTTCAGCGTATTTTTCAGAAGAGCAACTTAAACAGCGTAGTAGCTGTTCAAATCTACGACCAGTCATAGTGTTACGAAATACTGGATGATAATAAAGGGGATGGATCACTTGAAAACATATCGCGAATCTTAGGTGCCTTGATTTGACCTTGGAGTAAACAAAGACCCAGGAACTGAAACATTTCTTCATTACAGGTGGGTTTAAAGATAGCAAAGCGTGCGTTTCCCATAAATATTCGTTGAGCTTACCAATTTTGTAACTATAAACGACGAAAAAATCTCATCAAAAATATTTCTCGGATTAAAATCCTTATCAATGCCGATTTTTACTTCACAGATTGTTAAATCGAAATTAAATTGAGGTATATCTATCGTGTTTTCGAGCCACTCATCTTCAAATTCAATTTGCGGGGGGGCCTTCTCCTGTTCTTCTGATTCTGAAGAATTATCAGAGTTACCATCCTCATAATCGAGAATATTTCCTGCTTCATCCTCAGGCAGTAATTTGTTGTCACGAAGTGTAAAACTTGCAGGTCTGATGTCTGTGATTTACTGAAAGTAGGGTTTCCTTCTTCACCTGAGATTTCGGCGGAATTTTCTCCATCTGGTTTATAATTTGGATCGCTGCCGTACTCCCCACTAACGCTGAAAGGATCACATGCAGATTCATCGCCAGAATCAATTTCATCAAACAGTTTCAAAGCTCTATCCTTCTCTCTGTTGTACTGGTCCATTTTTTCACAAAAAATCACTATATAAATACAATATTTCTTTATTTATTGATAAAGAATTTTTTTTTTAATTTAAAAGTTACATGATTTCCTTTTTTTTTTTTTAATAAAATTTACTTACCTTTACCAGCAAATTTATTTGCTTTTATTTTTTAAAAAACAACAAGTCCCACTGGACACAAGTAAGAAAATGAACTGAAAACTAACAGGATATGCCGTCTTGCTTCTGCAATATGTACTTAATCGCAACAAGTGTTTGCAAAAGTTACTGGCCGATATTTTTTGTTCTATGGCACATAGAAGAAAATTTATTGGGACGTTTACAAAAACAAACCATAATTTAACATTAAATTTACTGCGGTAGATACCGGCTTGCCCCAATAGTATAAACAACTAGTGACGGTATATGCCGTCGTGTCCCAACATTTTTCTTTAATTTTGACGCGATATGCCGTCTTGTCCGCGAATGAGTTAAAAAACATCCACCCTGCAAAAAATCCTCAGAGTCTTGGCAGAGAAAAGACGGTACTTCCAAAATGGTAATGAAAACTATGGGTTTCGGCGTTTTAGTGAAACTAGAAGGTGTGTATTTCATTAAGTTTATGCCCTGAAACTTCCTAGTTTTCTTGAAATAACGTATCCCATATTTTTCCTGACCATTTTGGATGAACCCACTTTTCTCTGCAACGGTTCTGAGGATTTTTTGCATGGTTGGTGTTTTTTAATCTGTGGATTGTATTCTTCCATATTCCGTTTCGGGTATGCCCTAACACTTCCTAGTTTCTCTCAAATAACGAATCGGTTGATGTTTTTATTCCCTGTTACTTCCTAATTTCTTATGTTTTATTAACCTATTTATACCACATTGCCGCTTAATTCGTAATATCGATGCAAAATTTTATTTTTAAAATATTTTTAAAATCTTCGCTAACTTTCACTGCCTCTAAATTTCCAAAACCGTTTACTTTTTATTCCTCAAAATCTCCTTGGTTTTATTTCCGGCGTAGCTATCTTGGCGAGCATGCCAAATTGTTTTTAAAAATATTTTGGCCTTACCACTTTTGACAGTCTCATATCAATGATTCCGCCAGAATGTTGTTAGTTTTTAGCATGAAGATATGCAGAACTACATAAGATTTTTTAGTGCCTTAACGGGCATTCCGTCTTGGGCAACACAACGGGCTAACATTTTACCCAATGATTAATTTTTGGTAGCGTATTTTAGTAATGTATTATTTACCGTCTCTTAAGTACTACTTAAAACTGAGCCAAGTTTTGTTTGGCGGACATTTATGCCAAGCTTGTGCACTAATCAAAGTAGATTAATAAGTCGTGACATCGAAGGTCCTTTGCAACTTATCATTTAAGGGCACTTTAGACACCTTTCTTTGGCTTTTTAATCCCTTGCGAAAAATCTCCAGAGATAAAACTTGTATAAAAACAAATTAAATATTTAGAATACTTCACACAAGTAACCATTTACCTTTTGAACTGGACATTTTTTTTTTTGTAGTATGTTCATATTTTGAATTGTTTTTAGGTTTTTTATTAGCGATTTGTATTTACTCGTTCATAATGTTTTTTTTTTTTGGCTTTTGTTATATTTTGTTTTGACATTTTTCATAAAAAGTTAAAGTTTTCCCAATTTTACAATTAGTAATATACTTCAATTACAGGTACGTTTACAACACATGTATGGAAAACGTATATAAATTACACATTATTAAATTAACTGGTCTATTTTACCAAAATACCCGGTTTATTCGATATTCGCAAAACTAAAACAATGAATAATATTTCGTTTTTAATAGTGTACCATATTTGGGATCCACTGGCAGCTTTAGCGTATCTAGAAACTTATGGTTTAAGATTAAAATCCATTTAAGAGTTATATGTGCTAAATTGTTATTTACTAGAGTTTTTCGGCTTAAATTGATTAAACGTCAATTTTTATGATTATGGTCAATTTGAACCTACAATTACCTACATACCAAGCCAAATTAGCTATTTAAAGTGCTATTTTCAATATTTTACATCAACACCAAGATTTATAATGAAGTTATGGTGTTGGAAGTTTTTTTCGGGAATGATATTTGTAAAGGAGCCATTGGCAAATTTGGAGCGATTCAAACAAAATTTGGTACGGTGATTTAGATTGGATTAGAATATATTTTGCTGAAATCGAGCTAAATAGCAACGCAGTTATATGGTTAATTGGCATAAGAACTCTATTCTTTAAAAAACTTTCTATGGAGTCTATGTGTAATTAAAAGCTGATTTTTCACAATTCAATTAGCCTTTTCCTAATGACAGTATAAAGTTTTGTGCCAAATTTCATCAAATTATATGTAAAATTGGGACCCGCATATTGCGCACAAGTATTATATAGACAGAGGAAAATATATATATCATAAAAAATTGTCTTTATTTTAAACATTCTTAATTTTTTTTATTTGCATTATTTTAAATAAAAACAAATTTAAGTTAAGCTATCCACATGTATTTACGAAACATGAAAGGAAGAAAAAAAATGTAAGTCCAATAACACGTAAAGGACTAATATTTTATAATTCGTACTATTGGATGTCTACTGTATATTGTTACACTGGTCAAACATTTTTTGACGCACACGTCTAGTCGACAGGTTGCCGGTAGAGTCACAAAATTCTTCAATATTTTTTTTTTGTAACTAAAATTTATGTTACCTAATTTTGTGAAATTCTGATATATTTTTTTAAATTTCACTCAGTTCAAAAAAAGTTAAATAATATTCTTTAATAATAATTAATCCTTTTATTTAAGCTTGAGGTCTTTTTTATAAAAAATATTAAATTTATTGAAATTTATTGGATTCAATAAATTTAATATTTTTTATAAAAAAAAGAAAAAAACCTCAAGCTTAAATAAAATGATTAATTAAAATTTTTAAAGGTCGAATAAGAGTCAATTTATATTCTTTAATAATAATATTTGTTTTATTATTTAACCAATTTTCAAATTTGCTACTTTGAGTTAAATTTCCGTTTAAGAAACTTTTATTTTTTTTTTTTTTGTTATGTCCTATTTTCTTAATGTTTCATATACTTTTTAAATAATGTTTAAATAATAAAATATGTAGATTTGAAAATAATAAAATATGTAGATTTGAAAATAATAAAATATGTAGATTTGAAAAAAAAAGAATCTGAATATTACTCTATAATATTATAAACGTTTGTTTTGAATTAGGCAAAGATTTCAACCAATGAAGAAAGTTAAAGTGTGAAATTTAAATTTTCCCTTAAAACCATGAACTGTGCTAGAATGTCTATGACAGGTTGTGACGTATGAATAAGCTTAATTTCATTATACGTTGCGTAGCCCTGCTTTTTACAAAAAATGTATACTATACTTTTTAGATATTAGTTACGAATAATAACTATAAATGTTACTAATACGCACAGTAGAGCAGAATACATATTTATACCCCCAACTAACACTACTATGGTGGTGAATTACGGTATACTAAGTTTATCATTCCGCGTAAAACTTTTTTAATATTCATCTAAGACCCCATTAACCGTATATATTCTGGGTAATTGATTAATTTTAAGTTGACTTAGCCATGTCCGTGTGTCCGTCCGTCTGTTGTATTCACGCTCACTTTGCAAGGGCAAACATTTATAAATATTCTGTTACAAAAACTTATAGAAGATACTGATTGACGTTTAATTTTGCTAAAATACCTTTTATATGACTGAAAAGGATACTACTAAATTTCGCGAAGATCAGTCTATTATTTACTATAGGCCCAATAGAAAGCCAACTTTGAAAAAACAAAAATTAGCATAAAACGAAAGCCAACAAAGGTATGGTACGGATTTTATCGGCCGTATAACAAGTGCTCTATTACGAAAACTTAACTTTAAAATACCAGGTAGAATGAACCTTCCTTGAACTCATTGCTCACTTAAGGTTAAAGTGAAGTTGTAATATTGAAACACTTTTTATCGGTAAGTTGTTAAAACGGGGCTTAAAATTATAGTCAATTATATAACTCTTAAATGCCTGTAATCGTGACGGTAATATAACATTTAACACTATTTAGTTTTATTTGACCAGAAATTATGCCGCCAAATGTTGTGTCAAATAGGCTGACTTCCAAAACGTCAATTGCTTTGTATTAGAACATAGTATAATGTTTCATAACGTCGCAGTAAAAAATATATACAATGCAAACCCTTCCAAAACATCACTGTTACGTATTAGTAATGCAGAAAAACAGAAATCAGGGCATCTGTTTTTAAATTGATGCTTTGTGACATTTAACATTTCATTTGCAACCACTACGTGTTTATTTTTAATATTATCCATTGCATCACTTCCATTTCAAAACGTTTAAATAAACAAAACACATAGTTGCATTGTTTCGGCACTTTGTACATGTACATGGTTAAAATACAGTAGTAAAACTGTATACAAACTTTGTATTGGTACGTTTTGGAAGTTTCTGAAAACTTTTATAAAATAAAGAACGATCTATAATTGACATACAAAGGTTACTAATGGAAAATGCTATCATACGCCTCAGTTCGAAACAAGTAAGGATATATTCCTTTTTGCACAAAATTTTTTTATTAACTAGAAATTCTTTGAAGCTCTGGAAAAAGAGTCTTAAACCAGAAACCATAGTTTTTTTTTTATAATGTTTCATTAAAAATTGTTAAATTGCCTTATTCGAGCAAATGATTACGATTGAAAGCAGTTGTTCTAGATTAAAGTTATTGAGGCCAAACAAAAAGGTAAACAAATTTAGTTAAATCCAATCAAAAACTAAAATTAGTAGCAATTACTTTCTTTTTTTTAATTAACCCTAATCCAGCTAACATGAGCCTTTCAGACACATATTTCATATTAAAAAAAAATGTTGTAACTTTCTTAATTATAAAAAAGACTTCTTGATGCTCTTTAAATTCTTACTTTTTTTTTGTGTTTAAGATTTTAAGTCAACATTTAATTTTTATTTGTTGTATATTTCTTATAAATTTAACCTGTCATAATGTGCCTACCTGGACCATTCGGCAACGTAAGCTATTATTTCTTCAAACGAGATATTAGTAATCAAGCTTTAGCGTCATTTGAATAAGTTGAGCGGTAATTTTCCAAAGACCTAACCTATGAGGGCCCATTGAGAAGGAACCCAGCAAAAACTTTACTTACCTGGTAAGTTAGCAAGTAATGTTGGAGAAATATAAACACTACTTATTTTTCGGCTGAATAACTACTTATTTTTGTTCCAGTTGTCCACAGAATTCAGTTCTTACAATACACTTACTAGAAGTCACAAAATATCTAGTTATTATTTTACTACCAGTAAGTAAAATTGTAAGTACTTACAATATACTTACTAAGAGGCAAAAAAACAACAAGTTTTTATTTAATTGGCGCTAGTTAATAGACCTAATAAGTAGTTATGGAACTAGTTACTAGTAAGTAAATATTCAGTAGTGAAAACAATACAACTAATAAGTAGTTATTAAGCAAATATTTAGTAAGCAAATAATTAGAAGTGAAAATAATAATAATATAAGTGAAAAGTACATACTGAGGTCATTACTAGTAAGTACTTATTGAGTCTTTCAGAATAATGACAATTGTAATGACAACTACTTACCAGGTAACATATGAAACAACTACTACCTATTACCAAAGTTCAAAAAGTTTTTCCTGGGAATATGAGCCGAGTTCAGCACATCAGGTAAATATGCAATGTAGATGACGGTTAAGGTGGTCTTGAAGTGTTTATCTAGAAAAATACTTTCATCAACTTTTCTTCAAAACATTTATAACTAAATCCTTTGTATGTGCCTCTTAGGCACATTTGATTGGATTTGTTTCAACGTTTTCCTGACTTGATTAGGGCTAAGACCTTTTTGCCAAGCTTGAATGAATTATAATATTTAATGTTGTTCCGATCAGTGCGATATTTACAATATGATTCATATAATGCGAATATTAATATTGATACAAAGTTTTCCAGGAATAGCTTTATAAAACCTTGTTTAACAATTTTTATCCTAATTGTTCATATAGAATTTTATCCACAAAAAATTTTTAAAATTGAGTTTTTTTTTACAGAATTTTAACGTTCAAAATTGTTGAATATACATTTAAATCATACTGTCAAACTGTTAAAGGCCCTAAACATTATTTGCCATAGTCTCCTGAAAAATTTAACTCTTAAAAACTCTTTAAATATTATCAAATTTCCCGAAGCCAACAAAAATAATGTCACATTCATAAAATTATAGAAAATACAGCCAATATGACACACTAGCACACCTTGTGAATTGGCTCATAGTTTCATTTTCCACTTTTAAATATTACAATTATTATTGCAATTCTTGGTGGAGGGTTTTAAAGATTCGGCATAGCCGAATTCAACTTTTTTGCTTTTTGTATTTTAATTCTTAATTTTTTTTGGTTCATTCTCATATCCTCTACCACAAATCGAATGGAATGTTTTGTGGCGGTATAATTGTCAGTTATTGTTGCTTAAAGGGCGTTCTTTTTGGTTTACTATGAATTTATGTAGCATACATTTCATCTAATGTTCACTGTAAATACGAATTTTGTAAATGAAGATTTATTTATACAACTACTCGAACATTAAATAAAAGGAAAAACATTTTTGTAAACATCTTAAAAGATAAACCCTAAAAGTACTTTATTTGAATAACCCAAAAGCTTGTTAACTGTAAGCATAATGTAAGATGTTCATGTGTGGTAAAAAGTAATGTAGTATGTATATAAATTAAATAATAAAAGCCATAAGGTTGTACATTCATTTGCAACGCATGTTTCTTTTAATTTACTAGCTGAGCCCGGCAAACGTTGTCTTATTCTCGACTGTTTTTTTTATCAATTCTTTCACAATTTGTTGTAAAAGAATTTATAATATTTTGACGATTAATTTTTTTTCGAACGTCAATAAAAGAAATTGTCATGAAGAAAAATACATACATTCTGAGTTTAAGATTTGTAAATTACAAATCCGATAAAAAATTCAAACAATTTTTTTCTCGGTGTTTAAAAGGCCATATTTTCCGAACCGGGTAACTAAGTGATAAATAAATTTTATTTTTGAATACAATGCTTAATCCGCTTTGATTCTGTGTTTAAAAATTTTTTTTTGTTCAATATACTTTTTTTATTTTTCCCGCCGCCACACAGTGTTCGAAATAATTACTGAAAAACTAAAAGGCGTAAAAATAAGACAAATCCGCCCTCAGACACGCCTACTTTTCAATAAGAAAAGACAATTTTAAATAATTTTTTTTTTTATAATTTTTTTTAATTTTAAAAGTTTAATGCAAGCAATAACTTAAAAATATCCAATTCAAATTGATGTTTTTAAGAATTTAGTAGAAAAGTGAAGCAATATAACACAGAATCATTAGGAATCCGCACTACTTGTATTCGAATCACTTTAATTTTTCCTATCAGACTCTTGTAATTTATAATCAGTAGTTTCTAGTAGTTTCAACATATCTGCCGTTAAATTTCGTTTCTTACGTGGGGGAGATTTTCTTAAACCGTAAATACAAGGATCGGAAGATATTAATAACCCTTCATATTTTTTCGGGGGAACTAAAGCCTATAACGTCTATTGTACAACAGAATAAGTAATTTATTTTACTTTTTCATCTTCTGCTTCTTTGGCTACAAACTACTTTTTTGGCATGCTCACTTTATAATCTGGGCTTGCTGTATTTATTGTTAAATGTGAATAATCTATTAAAAATGATTACCAATCGTTATTATTATGCAATATTTCGCACATAATATAAACTGAAATATTTCAATTGTATTTTTGCTGTTGAGCTTCCAACTAAACAAGTGAATTTTTGGCACTAGATAGCAAAACGGGCACATTAAAAAGTTTCGGTTTACCGTTTTCAGTTGCAAACTTAATGGTTTTTATTTTGGAATAAAGTCTTTCAAATAACAAAGTAGCAATAACACTGCGGAACAGTCATTGTGGGGACTGGAACTTCATTGAGAATTTTTACTAACTTGAGGTCACTAATTTCAAATTTAATTTGTGTCTATCAGCTCGACTTTTAGAGAAATACCGTTATGTCCAAAATAAAGGCACTTTCGTTACTTATATTAGAATAACTTGAAAATGGTTCACCATATTCCAAAAACGGGCAGCAATATTATATTTAAGCCGTGCCTGCATTATTTTTAAACTTGCCCAGTAGTTTTAGCGATATCGTTGAAGTTTTGAAAAAAATAAAAAAAATTTTTTTTTAAAAAAGACATTTTTTCTTCTTAAAAATTCATAAAAAACATAAAAATTCGAGAAAAATCATTTTTGTCTAAAAACATTTAGTTTAACAGATTTTGAATGAAATGAGCTTTATTTCATTGAAAGCGGTACAAAACTTTTGATTTTGTTCACAATATACTGAAAAAACTGAATTGATAAAAACCGCGATTTCCATAAAAAAAAAAACATTTTTTAATGTGTGTGTTGGGACCAAATTGAACTTTTTGTGTTGACTGGCACTTTATATTTATATCGCCTTAATTAACGGTATATTTCGAAAAGTCGAGCTGATAGAAAAAAATAGAGATTAGATTTAAAATCAGCGACCTCAAATTAGTAAAAATTTGCAACAAAGTTTCAGGCTGCACAAAAAAAAACAATGCAATTTTGTTCGCTTGTGTATTTTTCTACTATAAAAGCTTTTTCGGAAATAATTTTTCTTTTATTTTCTCTTGTTTATTACTATGCAAAGTATCAATTGAACTCGTTATGATTTAAAATTCAATGGCACAAGACTACTAATGCCAACAACAAGTGAGAAACAAATATCCCTAAACTAGGGGTTTATTACAAGAGATGGCATCGAATGTATTTTTTCTCCCACGATCACGCAAGCTATCGACCCAATATTAGCTAAACAAGCCCGGCCTCAATTTTGTTACTAAAATTAAAAATAAAATAAAAATATTTTTAGTTCAACTTTGTTCGAAGTCAAACCCTTTGGAAAAATTGTTCAGCGGAGGCAGTTTAAATTTTTTTTACTTTCCTTTAAGCAGAGATCCCAGGCTTACATAATTATCAACAGTTGGACGCAGCTGATTGAAAATAGTTTTCGTCTGGGCATTTTTACTTTTTACTTTAAAAATGTTATTAAAAGATTCTCTAATATATCTATCAATAGCTTAAATTTCCTTCGGTCAAAAATATATAAAAAAAATGGTGTATACCAGGGTATTCATTCGGTTAACCGTTAATCCGTTAGCCGATTAATAACTAGCCGATTAACTGATCGGTTAATTTAAAACTGGCTTTTTTCGATTAACAATTAAACCGATTAATTACAGTCGCTTAACCGGTTAACCGATGTAACAAAATTGTTTAATTTTTTTTTGTGTTTTTCTTATTTGCTTCGTCTCATATACAAAAAGTATGTGTTTTGAAAATATTGTTTGTTTTTTCTCATATCTTCTTAAATTTTTTAACAGAATTAACCGAAACCACTAGAAGTGCATTTCATAATAATTAAATAAGTATCTAATGGCATAACGAAAGAGTTTATATGTTAAGAGAAATCCAGGAAAAGGACTGAGAAATTATATATTCTGTTTAATAGGTGCTTTCGATTTCTCCAACATCAACGATAAATAAAAGAAATTTTTCCAAGTCAAGTTTTAAAGTATCGCTTAAATCCTAATCATTTAAACCAAATTATTTATCTAAAAGCTTATTTATAAGATCTCCTTAAACTATTGAAATAACGAATAAAATGATCTTACATATTATAAATTAATTAAAAAATATGTATTACATATTGATAATTTTTTTTTTGTTTGCTCGTTTAAGGTCAAGAATTGTTTTGTTATTGTTTTTTTTTTCTAATAAACTCCAAATAAAAAATACGTAAAGCATTTCTATTTATTGAAATTACTTAATTTATAAAAAAAAAACTTTATTAATCGGTTAATAACAAATTAACCGATTAATAAGCGATTAAACCAAAACCTTAGTTAATTAATCGAGCGATTAACCGATTAAAGCAAACGTCCGATTAAATGAATACCCTAGTGTATACTAAGAAACAATCATAAAAAACACATTATTTTAAAGTATACCATGGAAGGTTTTTTCTTGATTTTCAAAGCTGGAATTTATTTCAAGCAAATTAAACTGGTGTTCTATTGTATACTTTACAAATTTAACATTGTATCTTTATAAAGGTACGCTTACACTTAATACATATTTGACCAAATAAGCATAACCACTCCTGTTTCACAATAGCTAGTGAGATTTAACAAAAAAATAAAATTGATTACACTGCGAGAGAAAGCAAAAAATTGTTTTTTGTAAGATGTGGTATTATAATCAAAATAAATATTGGAATTAAAGAAAACTATATATTAGTTATCCGGTTGGTCCCGCATTTTTCGTCAAATATTAGCCAAGTGCGAACGTAGCTTAAGCCTATTAAATTATGTTCCAACAGAAAAATTAAGGAAATATCGTAGTTCGATAGTTGGTTTTAAAAAAAAGTTAAAAAAAAGTTCATTTTGGGGGTTTTGGCCACACAGATTTCAAAATCAAACAGTGGGCGTTGTTCTCAAAGAAATATGAACCGATGATGCTGCCAGCCCAAAATCCGCATCAAACAGGCCCTTTTTTGGAAACTATTGGTCGCTTTTTGATCTCATGTGAATTGGTATCTTTCGAAATTCGCTTATTTAGTTTACTGTCGCTCCCATTCATCCAGAATTAGACTTCATCGCTGAAGATGATTTTTTGATGAAAGTTACCCAAACACAAAACCCTTTTTCCGAAAACGTTCAACACTTTATCTATTCATGGTGATTTGGCAAAAAAGAGACTGAATAAAAAACAGTCGATTCGATAGATGTAGTTTCCACAATATGGCCGCTATCAACTGTCAAAGATTGGAAGTCCCTTTTTGAAGACCCTTTATATATATTTAATGAAATTAGGTTAATTGCAAAAATGTAATTGTAAAAATTTTTAATTTGACTTCGTTATATTTTTTCTCCTATTTTTTTTTTGCCACTATCGATATTTCCCATAAATTAAGATGTGCAGGTCTGTTTGTAGTGAATTAAATAGAAATTAAAATTAATTCAATACTCGTGCATTATGAATGTTTCAGTAGTATAAGAGATTTAATAAAACTTGTATATTTATGAATAAATACGGAATAATAAATACGTTATTAATATTGTAATCGCAGACTTATACATGATTATAAAAAAGATATTCTTTGGGTTTTTCAATGAAACTTAAAAATTTATATGTAGCAGTAATAAAAGTTTTTACATATTACATGAGGTATATGATATTTTTAATAACCCCAAAGCATTAAAAAAAATTTATCATAAAAGAGTCATCTTTTTTTCGAACTAAAGGAAAAGTAATTGTGTCAGTCATCAGGGAAACCGTTTATATGCAATTACATAATTTTCCTTGTACGAAACTGTATATTTATCCATTTTAAATCTTTTTATACACTTTCCATCTTTTTGCATATTTTTTAACTTGTAGCTTTTTTGTATTAATTATTTCAGTTCAAATGATATTTTCGCAGCATTTTTAACGTTTTTTCACCTTTTTGAAGAATGTTCTGATAATTGCTGAATTTTTTTTTAACAGTTGGCTCTTATGTTTAAAGTATATCTATCTGTACCCTCTATATATTTATGTTAAGCCAAAGCAAGTTGCGATTGAAGATATGCATTATGTTTGCAGTATTAGGAGGGTAAGAAACGGCAATATGAATATAAAACACTGATCTAGTGAGATTTTTCAGCCCAGGCATCCGAGCGGTTTTATTTATCGATGGACGCGGAATTCCTTTCTAATTTTCTCTAACGATGTCCACCCGGCTGGCTGGTTGTCTATCATTTTGGGCTGTACATCCAGAGAAACAACATGTTTTAATATGGTCACCTCCAACAAAACCATTTTTAAAGAACATTTTAGACACATTATGTTTAATTTAACCATGTCATTGTCACCGACAACCATATTATGGTTAAATTAGTCCCCAACAAGAAGCCACAACCGAATTATGATTGCCTCCGAACAGCTTATTGTTAATAATAACTAAAATATGCTAAACACTTCTAATGGCATGGTTGTTTTTCAACCATAGCATGTTGTTCTTGGAAAATATAAAAATAATATTCTTAATTTAAAAACAAATAATTGTCATATATTACCATTACATGCTTAGAGTTAACCATAATGCGGTTGTAGCTTCTTGATGAAGAACTAATTTAACCATAATTTGGTTGCCAATGGAAATAATATGGTTAAATTAACCATAATATGTACAAAAAATTTTTAAACATAGTTTTGCTGGAGGTGACTATATTAGAACATGTTTTTTCTCTGCGTGTAGGAAACATTTAAGGATATTTCACCTTTTGGTGTTACATCCTCCCAGGTAAATCTGCTATGGTTACTTTAATTGGATGTACTGGTATTCCTTGTGTATCAGACATTTTTAAACCGGTGCATGCATACCAACTAGAGTTTGGTAAAAAACGTTAAAATGTGAAACCGCGGTTTCGATTTTAAAGTGATTAAAACCGGTCGGTTTCGATTCGGTTTTCGGCCTTTCTAACAAATCTTGCCTATTGTTATGTTTGACTGCTCCTCTGATAATTTGAAATGTTTCCAAGCTTCGTATTTTAGTTCAGACATTTCTGAAATAAAATTTGTTAAATAAAATAACTAAAAACGGTTTAGTATCCTGCCAAATTTTATTGGTAATTAATATGGCGATTTCGATGCATATGAATGTTTTGTGTCGACAGTCTAAGAACATTGTCGACCAATTATCTTTCCGACGGTGGCATGTCATAACGTCCAGTGTCATAACGTCCGCGGACACTATGACACTTTGGAAATGGACATTATGACACTTTCAAAAGTGTCATTAGGTCCATTATTACTAAATAAGTTTAATACAAAAAAATTATCTGCATACACGCAGAGAGAAACATGTTTCATTATGGTCCCAACCAACAAAACTATTTTTAAAGAAACTAGTTTAACCATAATATGGTTGTCGGTGACAATGATTTTTTTAGATGAAACATAATATGGTAAACAAATTTTTAAAAATGGTTTTCCTGCTTTTTCTCTGGGAGTAAATATTAAATATATAACGAAAACACTTTTGGGCGCAAGGATTTCCTCCTCTATAGTATAACAAATACCGGCTTCGCTAACTAAAGCTTCTCTGCATAGTCGGCTTTCGTTCGGAAACAAGGCAGATTTTAGAAGCTTTACTTAGCGAAGCCGGTGTTTGTTATACCATAGAGGAGAAAATCCTTGCGCCCGGCCGAAGGCCGGCTGTGCAGAGAAGCTTTAGTTAGCGAAGCCGGTATTTGTTATACTATAGAGAAGAAAATCCTTGCGCCCGGCCGAAGGCCGGCTATGATCCCAAATTTGTTTACATTCTTGCTTGTTGTGGACATTATGACACCTTGCAAAGTGTCATAACGTCCGCGGACGCTATGACATTTCTTCGATGGGCGTTATGACACTTTTGAAAGTGTCATAGTGTCCATGGACACTTTGGGGTGTCATAACGTCCATGGACACTATGACACTGGACGTTATGACATGCCACCCTTTCCGACTCATTAAATTTGCGTTAAAATGGTTAAATTGTTTTTGCATATTGTTGCATATTTAGGTTAAAATGGATATATTTGCATATTTTGGTTTTCAATGCATATTTTTTTTGCATATTTTGACATTCTTGAGTTATTTTTTTTTTAATTTCCATATTATAAAAACAAGTTTTTAAAAAAATTATAAATACACAAAAAAAGTTCCGTTGGAGCTTTGCTCAAAATAGACGATTTTTCCATATTTCGTCAAAAGATCCTTCTATTTCTAACCGATGCAGCACCTACTCAGCACTTTTTTGTAATTTCAAGAATTTGTCAAACACCTTGCCATTGTGGCCGGTTGTAATGTATAAACTTTTTATATGAGAAGTACGAGTGTTATGTATAATTTGTAATTTCTTTAAGCATAAATATATTTTTGAAGTAAAAGCTGAAAACCGAGGTTTTTTGTCGGATTTCGGTTTTGGTTTTTAGGAATTAAAAACCGTGGTTTGATTTCGGTTAAAACCGAGCAGCAATCCCTAATATCAGCGACAAACCACCGAAATTATTAGGATTCTCTGATGAGATTATTGCCTGAGAGCTCTGTTAGTATGCATTCGCAAGAAATGCTTCTTGTTTCAGAAAGATAATCATTTCGGGGAGCACATAGTAACTGTGGTTCAAACCGAAAGCGCAAGAAGGTACTTTTCCACATTGAGGGCTGATTTTTGACCCTTTTGGTAAAATTAGGCCAGTCGAAAGTCCCTTATTGCTAGTTCGGGCCATACTCTTTCACTCTGTGTTTGAAAATTATTCTTACATACACAGGGGCATTTGGTAAGTGCTTATGTTAACTCAACATGGGGTTGATATCCACAGTGAGATTAGGCCACTTGGCAGGCTCTTACGTAAATCTAAACCACAACTGCCATTGTAGGCCTTGTGCGCAAAGTAGAGCAGAACATTTGATGAAATTATTACAAACATTTTAACTGTCGCAAGGAAGAAGACTTCTTAAAACGGACCATAATTTCACTTTGTGGCACCAAGAAGTTTTGTATGAATCTTCACCTCGTAATGCAATATTGTCTGGTAGGCCCATTAATCCCAAATCGTGTAATCTGTCGAAAACTTGTCTTTAAGAACTATAGAGTATGAACCGAGTGTGCTATTTTAGTTGTTTATAAAATGCAAATAGAAATAAACTGTTAAATGTTTTGTTTTCAAATAAGCAATTATTGTTTTATGGTATATTTAAAAATTTTTTTAGAATATCTTCTCAAGGTTTTACTGCATACTCAATGAGCATAAACATTGTGAGATGTAGAAATTAAATTAAGTTTAATTTTGACCAGTTTATTAGGACTTCAAGAGCAAGGAGATTTCTTTCTTTCTACTGTCCTCATACAAATTATCTTAAATTTGCCAATTGAACTTTTTCTTTATACGAACATTTAATATAATCAAGATTTGTTTTAGTTAACTTAAGGTTTCACTGAGCTTGTTTCTTTCCACCCAATTGTTTTATTTGTCGTCTATGGATTTAATCTTGTTGAATGAAAATTAAACTATAGTATGGAATTTCTTCACATTTTCTTAGATTTTATTTGACAAAGATGTAAATAATTTTAAAACAAAGCAGGAGTGTGACTAGCAATGTGCGAATCATTCGTTGTCTAGTTACGTCTTTATATGTCAATGGAATTAATATATTTATTTTTATATTTTATTAGTTTTATAAAAACTCTTCACTAGAGGAGGTGAGCTAAGAAGATACCCACTAAAGAAGAAGTTACCCACTTAAAAACAAATCTTGTTTTTTAAAGCACTCAAAGGACAAAGCGCATAATCTTGGTCTTTTAAAGAAGAGCTGTTATGAAGCAGTTAATGCTAATAAGCAAAATAAAACAAAAAATCTGCTTTCTTATTGCTAACAACAAAAAACGTTTTAAAAGTAAAAAATAGAAAACTATTCTCATCACCATACGTATGACAACAAAACTCAATTACAAGACGGAATATCAGCGACATCCTCTCCTTAATTATAGTTTTTCACAAGCACAGACATTTCGCTAAAATTTTTCTTTTGTTGGAGGCAGAACGTGTTTTTTTTTTTTTTTGAAAATTTTGCGAAATATAATATTCATGAATTTTTTTTCATAGAAATTTTTTTTTAATTTTTAGAAAAAAAACACAGGCAGATTTAGAAGAAAATAGTATCATTTCATAACTGCTACTATAGATGATTATTTTAATGAATATTTTGTAAAAATCGTTTACTTGCATTGAAAGCAAAAAAAGGCTTCAGATAACAAACTCGAAAATATGTTTTAGAAAGTAAAAATACTACATTTGGGCGTGCTGAATCTTGTATACCGTTTATAATAGTATTTAAAGGCCAATTGTTGCCTAGCTCATATGGTATGGGCGCTATCATTTCAAAAATTCTTATACCGGGAGCATATTTGTGTAGGCGCCAGATGACTTTAAAGATCGGATTAGCTGATTTTTAAAACCAAACAAATCTATTATATTGAGAATTATAACTCAGCTCAATTTTATTAAACCAGCTTGTTTTGTATAGACTCTTACGTACCAAAAACATACATTAAAGTGTCTTCCACTTTTGAATGTACCAGGTGATTTGATTTAGGAAATTTTTGAGTCGACTTTGGTCCTCGCAGCTCGAATGGTATGTGCGCTATTCTACCAAAGCCGTTTTTTAGCAAAAAATGTATGTAGTTATTTGTCAATAATTCGGTCATTTATAAACTGATTTGGTTAATTTTCAATACGTGTATCCAAGTGATGTTACGAATATAAATTTTTAATATTCGCGAATACGAATACGAATATCTGCGGCAATATTCGTCGAATATCTAATCTCAAATTTCGTGCCACCCGATATTTAAAATTTGCTTTAAAAAATCACCCGTTCTCGTCCATAACAATAAACAAGAAAAGAAGTTCGCACCTGAATGCCACTACTGAACATATTTTAATTTTGATAATATCATTATCATTATTAAATAGAAGCCTTAAGAACCACGGCCCAAAGGGTCTAATATGGAGCCCAATTGCTTACTGAAGTTTATTAAGGCTACAAATAAAGCAAATTATTGTACACGGTGAGAGGTTGTATACTTCACCTGAAGTCATTAAGATTACTCCGAGGAAATGTTTGTATATTTATCAGTGTGATTTGATTTTAAATTTGTTAACAGCTAAATCTTGCGCCAGACAATGCCAGAAAATGTTAAAAATGATTTTAGTAAATGCTGACATTTTTTCAAGACTTTTGCTAACAATTTTTTTACAGTATTAAATTTTATTAAAAGCTAAATACAATTTAGGAACTCATTTTAAACAAAATTGGAAATATTTGAACAAATTTAGCCGGCCTGCAAACCCCAGATGTAAGCAAAATACAAGCGATTTTATTTCTAAGCAGTACTCTAATTATAATTTAAAAGATTCTCTAAAATGGAATTTTAGACCAGTTTATTTCTTAAAGTTTGAGAAAAGCTAAAATTTTTAAATTATTATTTTTTCAGCAGTTTACAGCACAAATTAGTTTGAGATATTTCGTTGGATGAACATTTAATGCCCACACATTAATACTAAGGAATTTTTATCTTGGGTTCAGTTTGTAAAAATTTGACAAAATTGTTATAATCAAAATGATTAGGATATTTCTAAGATTCCCTGAATGTTAATTTTTTTACAAAACAGGCAAGGCGTTTCTTAGGTTAAAACTAATCCATTTTTATACGAAATTTCTTTTTGAGAGCAAGTTTTTGTAGTCAAAATTAAAAAAAGTTAAAAAAAAGCTAAAGCTAAAAAAGCTGAAAACATTCTGTAAAAATCCTAAAAAAAATTTTTGCAAAAATACTAAAATTGTCACACTGATACTCATATTTAAATTTAGCTTTTCTCACTCTTATTGCGCTTTTACTAAGTAATTAATCGACCTATTTCGATGGTTTTTCACGTATTTTATTTATTTTGCTTACCATTGTTTCTCACAGGGCTTAGTAATGGATATTAAATTGTTTAGCTTCACACTCCTAATTTTTGAATTTTGGTAATAGGTCGTAGTTATTTCATACGTTACCTGGTAAGTAGTTGTCATTACAATTGTCATTATTCTGAAAACCTCAATAAGTACTTGCTAGTAATGACCTCAGTAAGTACTTTTCACTACTATTATTTTCAGTTATGAATATTCGCTTACTAATAATCAGCTAAATTACTACTTATTAGCTGTCTTGTTTTCAGTACTGAATATTTACTTACTGGTAACTAGCACCATAACTATTTATTAGGTCTATTAACAAGCGCCAATTAAATTAAAACTAGTTATTTTTTGGCTTCTAGTAAGTATACTGTAAGTACTTACAATTCAACTTACTGGTAGTTAAATAATAACTAGATATTTTGTGACTTCTAGTAAGTGTATTGTAACTACTGAATTCTGTGGACAACTCGAACAAAAATAAGTAGTTATTCAGCCGAAAAATAAGTAGTGTTCATATGTCTCCAATGTTACTTGCTAACTTACCAGGTAAGTAAAGTTTTTGCTGGGTCACTCCAATTTTCCTTATATGCTAAATGTGCATCATCCGCAGTAAACGCATTTCTAAATTATGTAATGCGATCGGAATTATCTTGTTATTACATGAACCCATTCCAGTTGTCGATAATGTTCGTATGATTATTAGAAAATTGCTGCAAATGATAGTTTATCTAGGAATCATTAAAATCAACTTGAGTAATTTTCATAAATTATTTTTGGGGCGGCGCAATATTTGTTTGTTTTTTTACCTTACTAACCTTTTGCGTTAACGACAAAAGGTTTTTTTTTCAATAAAAACTATTAAAAATTAATATTTTTGGTTTCATTTTATGTATTTTTTACATACTTGTATTATTATTTTTCTTTTGGAATGTATTAACAAAATATTCGTGAAATATTCGCTTGAACTTGGCGAATACGAATGTCGTAAAATAGGCAAATATTCCGCGTTTCGAATACGAATATTCGTAACATCACTACTCTGTTCTACTAAGGATGTGTGTGAAACGGCAGCAAGGTACTCATGGAAGTACAATTTTGACTCTGTTGAGGTGAATAAAATTTCACAGGCCAAGGTTGCCAATCTACCCATTTTCCGGCTAGACCTGGCGATTTTTTTTCATCCATCCATAAAAAAATGGCTAAATGTTATCTAGCCGGAAGAGCTTGCCATTTATTTTCTTCATAGCCATTTTTTATTTATTTATATTAATTGTGCTTGCTTTGATGTTGCTTTACATTTAATAAATTTTTAATGCAACATGTCATTTATCGTAAATGACAGTTTTAGCAGCCTTGAAATATTAACGGTACTTATCATAGAACCGCGATAAGGACTCTGGAGATGAAGAGGGCACTACTAGTACAACCATGCGAAAATCAATTTGGACATCCTCCGTCGTCAAGTGTCGATGATAATCAGGAAGACAGAAAATTTAGTGCTAGAACAGACATTGCAGGATGTTATAATAACTCGCCTGATAGTTAAAATATTGACTGCCTTACGCCTAATGCAACTACAATCAAAGGCATACTTTAATTTTTTTACCCTTGTATGGTCTTGAAAACATTAAAAAGTGAATTGATTCAGTCGGTGAAAGATGATGATGTATGGTGTCAACGGATATTCACTGATCCCGATTATTCTGATTGCATTGACTTGCCAATCTACGTGCATTTTGAGAAGTTTTTGAGGATGACTTGGTAGAAATTCAATGTAGAGAAAGCAACAGTAAGAACCCGATGAATGAAATAGGAGTTTTTCTGGGTATCCTTAATGTAACAGATTATGCTTCAGTTCTTTCAAAGAGGGATTATTGGCCAAATGAAAGCGATCTTTAAAATTCAATGATTTCGAATTCTATTCGTAGAAATTGTTTTGATACGACAATTCTTCATAAACATTTAGTTGATAATGCAAGGCAACAAGATGATAAAATCTGTAAACTACTTTTTTTTGCGTAAAACGTATTAAAAAAAAATTGTGTCTGTTACCATTTATGTAATAATTTTTTTTTTTTTAAGTTTTGTTTATAATAAATATAAGTTTTATTTGAAAAATGCAAGTCCCAAAAATTTTATATTTTATATATAGGTTTTTTGAGTTAGGTAAATTGCAATTCAAAATTTCATTGATATATAAATCAATATCATACAATATTTAGTTCCTGGGTGAAATAATGAAGTTTTTTAATAATTTTAAAATCTAACTATTTTTGTTTTCAATTCTAGCCTTTATTTAACTGCTAGAGTTGGCAACCTTGCTGGGGGCTAGTATAAATTTTGACATTTGCTTAGAATTTTTTGACAATTTTTTTATTCACCATACAACTTTCCTACCTTTTTACACACACCCTTTGTGAATTTTAAGTGACATTACTCTTTAAAAGAGTAAAGGTTTGTTTAAAAAAAAAAATAAAGAGTTATCAGTGCAAATTTAAGGTGGTCTTGGTTTTATTCTGATATCTCAGCTAGTTGTATACCAATTCAATATCAAATTTTTCAAAACTTATGTGATACAAGCACAAATAAGCCGTGTTCCTATTATATCTGGGAACTTCGGAAACATATTAATATTGTATTAGTACAAACGGAATGACAAACTTCTATATACCCTGTACTCTGCTGATAAATATAAATTATCAGCCATGTCACAGAGCTTAATTCCGTTCGGAAGTGGAAATGATTCCGTAATGTAAAACGAAAATTTTTTTCGGAATGATACAACTTTCATTTTTCAAAGTGGAATTCATATTTAATGCATTTTTCAGGTGTAAATCTATTCAAAATACATTGTTATCAGTAAAGCAAGCTGTCTTTTTGCTTCCTTATCTAAAATAAATATAATTTTATGTGAATTAAATAAAAAAATTTAAATTTTTCTAAATGCTTTCCAAAAAAAAGAAAAATAAACGGAATTTGTCTATTTAATGTTGCCATACCTTAATTCTTTCTTGCCATATTTAATACACAAAAGGTGGTTTCATATTTTTTGAGGTTTAATGAATCCGAACGGAATCTATAGAAGCTAAAACCATTCCGATCGGAATGGTAACTACGGAATCATTTCCATTCAGAACGGAATTCATGACATGCCTGAATATAATATATTTTTAGATAAAAAAATTATGCATCGTCTATATATCCAAAATATTTCAAAATTTTGTTTGCTATTTTTGGAGTACAATATTTTGGTGACAACCTGCAAATAAAATATTCAAAGGCAAAATGCTTTCCTTTAAAATCTTTTTAAAATATTTACTCCCATATTCATAAAAAATACTTTTGATAAATAATAGGCTTATTAAACAAATTTTTATTGAAAATTTGTTTCATAAACCTGCTAGTTATTAACCTAAACTATTTTTTATGAATATGGGAGTTAATATATAGCTATTATTTTAAAAGTCATGATTTTTGCAAGAAAAAAAGTCAAAACGACACACTGTGCGTCGTTTGCAATAGCTCTACAAAATTTGAAATGGTCGATTAAAGATTTATCTTTATAAAGTTTGCTCCCAAATGTATTGCACATAATTGTACAAGGCTACCATATATTCAGCGTCACCGTGTATTGAATCTCAAACGATCAACGCACAGTAGGTAATTTGACCCGCATTTTTGACCAAAAAAAATTTATTTAGCCCTAACAATAATAATGTTTTTCTTAATGACGTTCGATTAAGAATATATCAAAGTAAATAACTACATATTTGGTTATTTCAAAAAAACAAATAGCAGCTGATTTTTGGGCAGTCGAATTCGACATTTGCAAGCAAAGTGCTCAGTGCAGCATTAAAAGTGTACCTTTGATATAAATTAAAAAGCTTTTTATCAGTTAATAAAAAAAGAAGGAAATCGTGCATAATATGGAGAAGAACGGGGATAGTAAGTAATTAAATAAACCAAAAAAATTGTCAATGGTGGCTTAGGCAACATTATCAGGAAACGTTTTACCAAAAAATTTCGAGATATCAGTAAATAAAACTACACAGGGAATGAGAATTACAAATACTCAAAAAGTCTTATTTGCAACGATATCAAAGCTGTAACAAAATATCCACAATAAAACAGTGAGTTTATCTTTTCTTACATTCCCCACTACAAATAGTTGGAATCATTCCCTCTGTAGTTTTATTCCTGATATCTTTGGTTTTCAAAAATTTTTTGGGTTAACGTTGACTGATGATCTGGCCAAAGCAGCCAGTGAAATGCGCATAGAAACAGCTTATCCTCCAATAATAAATTTCAGTGTTTTTATTAAGAATAAAAATTGAAAATTAATCAAGAACAAAAATTTGGAATTAAGCGCAACAAACTAAATTTTTGAATAAAATAAAATTTTATAAATTCAAGCAGAGTGTCAAACTAATTTCTATACACTAAATAAAAATTATTCTATTTCTAATAAAACCATTTGCTTGTTTAAAATTAAAAAAACTATCTAAAAAAAAAAAACAATCTCAAAAAAATTTCCTAATCTAGATATTTTAATTAGGCTTAAGTTCATTGAATTTAATTTTCATTTAATTATTTTTATGAAGACAGGAATTTTACAACATGAAATTAATTAAAATTTTATTTGTAATTTTTCATTCTTGACTGCGCTGAGATTTGAACCCAGGCGTTCACGGATAGGTTGCCCTGACTAGTTTCGATTGTAACCACATAATCTCTTCGGAGGTGTTAGCCGTTTTACTCACACCGCCATTGAAGACGGATGTCGTCAATAGTCAAACATCAATCTTTAAACCAAATGGTATTTACCTTGGTAGATTTGCTTTGAATAAATGATTATCTATTTTAAAATAAAATTTTAATTAATTTCATGTTGTAAAATTCCTGTCTTCATAAAAATAATTTAATGAAAATTAAATTCAATGAACTTAAGCCTAATTAAAATATCTAAATTTGGATTAAAAACCATTAACAGTAATACTAATATTGTTAACAGCTTAGGCACGAGCTATGTTTTCATTTGTCCTTCTAGTTGAGCTGGAAAAGGTCAACCAGAAAAAAGAAAGACAAAAACATGAAAAACAAAAAATGTACTTTGGATTTCAAGAAGAATTCTTGACAAAAAGTACGAAAAAACAGAAGTAAGGAAGAACATGTAAATTAATTAAAATAGATAATCATTCATTCAAAGCAAATTTCGATCTACCAAAGTGAAATACCATTTGTTTTAAGGATTGATGTTTGACTATTGACGTCATCCGGCTGCAATAGCCGAGTGAGTAAAACGGCAAACCCCACCGACGAGATTGTGTGGTTACAATCGAAACTAGTTAGGGCAACCTGTCCGTAAACGCCTGGGTTCAAATCTCAGCGCAGTCAAGAATGAAAAATTATCAATAAAAACTTTATTATATTCAACATTTTTCATTTTTTCGAATTTATTCTATGAGTTAAATTTCAGTTATGTATTTTATAAAGCTTTTTGTAATAGCTCTATTCCTTAAATTTTTTTAGAAATGACTTTATACACTACCAGACTAATAAAGTTGCTTATGAAAAAGAAATAATTCCCAATATCTATTATCAATAAAATTTTAATTAATTTCATGTTGTAAAATTCCTGTCTTCATAATAATAATTTAATGAAAATTAAATTCAATGAACTGAAGCCTAATTAAAATATATATAATTAATTAATTCATTTATTAATGATGTGCTAATAATCCCAATTTTTGAATGAAAACACTGAAATTTAATGTTGTGGGAAAGCTAGCTTCTATGCGCATTTCGCTGGTTGCTTAGGCCAGCTCGTAAGGAAACTTTTTCCAAATACTTTAGAAAAGCTAAAAATATTATACAAGTAAGCAACCAGCGAAATGCGCATAGAAACTAGCTTTCCCACAACAATAAATTTCAGTGTTTTCATTCAAAAAAAAATTGGGATTATTAGCACATCATTAATAAATGAATTAATTAATAAAATATTTCACTCCCAAAAATAATTTTTGATAATAAATTTGCATGTGCCCGGCAAATAAAAAACTGAAATGGCAAGCTGCTTTATTTAAGCATCTTGTTTTTTTAATTTTGTTTTTTTCTTTCTATCCTCTTACAACTACAATTTGTGTTGGAAAAAACCCAGCCAATTGTAGGGGAATGTAAGAAAGAAAAAATTGACGGTTTATTGTTGTGACTTTGTTGAAGCTTTGATATTGTTACATTTAAGACCAGAGTGTTTTAAAATTCTTATTCACTTTATGGTCTTACTTGTATAATATTTTTAGCTTTTCTAAAGTATTTGGAAAAAGTTTCCTGACGAGCTGGCCTAAGCAACCAGCGAAATGCGCATAGAAACTAGCTTTCCCACAACAATAAATTTCAGTGTTTTCATTCAAAAATTGGGATTATTAGCACATCATTAATAAATGAATTAATTAATAATATATTTCATTCCCGAAAATAATTTTTGATAATAAAATATATATATTTGGATTAAAAACCATTAACAGTTCAATAAAATTAAACACAATACTAATATTCCTTATCATATTATTTTACTCACAAACCTTTAGTTCTACTAAGTAGAGTGCACGCACTTGTGTACTTGTTTTCACGAAAAATTTTGTTAACATTTTAACTTACACATCCTATTTTTATTCAATAATTTTAAACCGGAAATTAGACTCCAATACATTAAGTATCAGGCGTATAAAATTATGCACACACATTTTTACAAATTCTTACCATTTCCGTACCATGAACTTGGCAACTTTTCAGCTTAAGAACAACGAACCAACACATTTAGTGAAACCTTTACAATCTCTTAAATAAAAGTTAAACTTTGTATACTAATATACCATACACGAGTATCCTGAGGCTGTTGAGAATGGTTAATTTTCTATTTTAGTTTATTTCTGTTAAAAAACTTAATTTTATAGTTTTTCTCTGCAGTATGTTGGAAGAAATTGAAATGTTATAATTAAACCTATAGATAGAACAAGAGCGTATCTTAAAATTGTGTTATATAGATCTTGGTTACTACGTGCCAATCAATGAATCTCTTAGCTTACAGTGTAGCTGAGCACAATAAAGTGTTGTATGTATTTCGAATACATGTATTATCTTTACGAGCATACGTGATATGCGGAATAAAAATTGCTTTTCCGGGTTTAAATACGTATTTCCATAATAATTTGCCCCAATGACTTAATTTGAAATTAAAGATTAAAATAAAATGAAAAATAAATTAAAGTAATGAAGAAAATAAAAAAATTTTAAATAATAATATTTAGAGTATTTAATTTTAAAGTTAAGGCTGCATCGGTATTCTAGAGGGTCTATCAGCGAAAAGGTTCGATTCCTACCAAAGCTGAAGGTTATTTTCCGACATTTTGTTTTTTTAATCGATTTCACATAAATTTTAGGGTTTGTTTCCAAGTGTGCAATTTTTCACGAATTTTAGCCATTTTCGAGCTTTAACGATTTTTAATTAGACTTTGCTATCAAACCCCTATTAGCAAATTTTTGCGAATTTTGCAATTTTTACCGAAATTTTGCCATTCTATATTCTTTTAGGAACTTTTTTTATATCAATTTTATGGCTTGTTTGAAATATTAAAAATTTCGCGATATTTTTTGAAAAATTTTTTTTTGGTTTTTTTTAACCGATTTCAAATAAATTTTATGGTTTGCTTCCAAGTTTGCAATTTTTCGCGATTTTTGGCCATTATATTTTGGCCGCGATAGAAGCGATTTTTTCCTGTGATTCTTTACAGCTTTGACGATTTTTCATAATTGTTAGACTTTGCTATCAATCCGCTATTAGCAAATTTTTGCGATAGCATCTCTTATGTTCTAACAACATAAGAGATACTGTTCCACAGCAAAAAACAAATAAATTATCTTCTGCACTCATTTTTACTATTTGTGAAATATGCTTTTAGTTTTAACTGTAATTTTTTTAAATATATAAAATAAAACTTCATCCGTACAAAGCCTTGAAATTTAGTTATGAAATTTTCAGGAAATTTCATTTATTGAAAACTTTGATTAAGCAAAGGTTTGTGAAAACTGTTAATGTCAAGACAAAAAATAGAATAATACATTCATAGTACAACTAAACAAGGTAAACTCGTTGCTACAACAAGTACAACAAGACAAAAACAACAGCCAATTTGTTCAATGCAATTTTTTAATTAAAACTAAATACAAACATAGAAAATTCTTAACCGACTTATATTAGAATTTCCGTCTTTTCAATATTTCCGGTCTCCAGTTAACAGGATGTGATTCTTCTGTGGCCTCATTGTCTTTCTTATAAATTTTAATTGTTTTAGCGGCTTCAGCTGTTATTAAACGTGAACCTGATTGATCGAAACACATGGCAAATATGCCAGCCTCGCTGTCCATAGAACCTGGCTGAACGGGATATATTTTGTAAAAAGTTACCTTCAGGACAACGCCATTGTTTTATATTGTCGGGCGAGGCAGAGCCAAACATGTACAGGGTGGGGTGTTAAACTATGCTACGTACAGATTTTTTATGATTTGTTAAAGTACATACACTTTTGCCAGCCGCCAAATCCCATAATCTAACGGTAGAATCGTGGGAACCGGTAATTATTTGAGGATTTGAAGCTTGGGCCACCACACTAGCTACAGTATTGGTGTGGCCTGTCAAAGTGTGTATATTAGCCTTTGTACGTAGGTCCCAAATTTGAGCTGTGGAACTACTAACAGGAATATCGCCATTTTTATTTTTTGCTGCTAATAAAACCATATTACTGTCTGTTGAGTGGCTCACACCAATGGAGCCATCTGTAATAGCTAAAGGGTTTGCCGGCCTTCCAAAGCCGTCATAGAAGCACGACTATTTTCATATTTGTTTGCCTCTGCAGCTTGGAAACAACAAGATTGAATACCAAACCGTAACTATCGCGTGCCTTAATAGCTTTCCTGACTTTCTCTCTAGGAAATAAATTATTGAAATAAGACTTATAATGTGTGTTCTAGACATATATGTAGGTATTTAAACTTACAATTTTTGATCAATTTCTGGAAGAGCGCCTTGATTGGAAACGAACATGTCGTGAGTCCTTTTTAAGGAACGAAAAATTAAAGTGTGAACCCTGTGTCTTTGAACTTCATCCATAGCTGTGATTCGTTGTTTTTGAAAGTGGTATTCTTTGCCAAATATTTTGTTACAACTAATTGAATTAAAAAAAAAAAATCAAAGTTTTTTTCACAATCAAAAATGTTTTTATTTTAAAAACATGAATAAATAAATGTAAACAAAACTGAAAATTTTTTGACATTTGGGGCTAAACTGGAAAACAGCTGACTAACATCTGTGCCAACGAGTCTATCTTGTGTAGTTGTACCATGAATACATTTTTAAAAAAATATAACAAAATTAATTTAGTCTGCAGAAGTTTAAAGTCTACCAACACTGATAAACAAAAAATTTTACTAAAAAAGGCAAGTAAAAAGTATATGTTATTATTAAAAAACTTCATATCAAAAAATGTAAAAAATATAAGGCTCAAAATTTGTCACCCGATGCTATTTGACAGATTTTTTTTTTAGAAATGGAAAACTTAAGTTTTAATTTTAGGTTGTGTTTATTACATGTCTACAATTTCTTTATTAAGCAGAACAATTAATATCGGCCAAAGGCCCGATATATGGTATTTTCCATCACTCTTGCCAAAACTTTCGGCAATATTTTTTCGCATTTCTGACGGATGACCTCTTCGAGTACTTCAAGAGAATGAGGCTTGTCGATATAGACTCGTGACTTCAAGAAACTCTACAATAAGGAGTCTAGAGCCTTTAGATTATGCGATATTGCCGGCCAGAGCAAATCACCAAAGTGAGAAATTATTCGACCCGGAAATGCAGCACTCAGAATTTTGATTGCATGTCGTGTGGTATGCACCATTGCTCCTTCGTATTGCAACCACATTCGTGGTTGAACTTGGGCTTCTGTGATCGGGAAGTCAGTAGGGCCTATTTTGTCCGAAGGTAAAGCACGTGTAATGGCTCTTCGCATATTAAAGGCAGATTTTTGGTGCCTTAGAAGCGATGCTTCGGCTTGTTTACTTATCCACAGAGATTTAAATGGGGATGAGAGATTTAAAAGGCTGTCTTCCGAGTCGTGGAGACATCTATTCTGCATTCTTGAGGAGTATAGCGCTCAATTTCTTATTGACGTATATTTTGTATCTATTTACTCCACAAATGTCAAAGCAGAGCTGATATTTACCGCCATTTCCAAAAATTATAGCTTCTTCGGATAGGGTGATGACTTTCTATTGCTCCACCTTGTATATTGCTCGATAATTTAAGAAAATGTTTTGAAATCGCTTTTGTCACAAATAATAAATGTAAAATAAATTAATACAAAATTGATGCTCAAATATTTTTTATTTCCTTTGATATTGCAAATTAGCTCAATTAAGAACAATTTCCTAATTTCAATATTAAATGCATAGAAAATATATTTGATTAATGCTAATATTTCTTAATCCTGTAAATTTCTTTGATTTTCCTTCTATTATCCTTATATTTGTATATATCTACATTAGGGATATAACTTTTTGCAATTTTTGCGAATATCAAATTCTTCATCGCATAGCCGTATAGACCATGAAACAATACTAAGAAATGATGTATTACTTTCTCGCGATCATTAAATAAGTTTCCGCACCAAACGCAGAATTTCAATTTTTCTCCTAAGTATCCAAAATTAACAATTAATAACAAAATTTTAAATATTTTCTAATTTCACGAATAAAACAAGATCTTACCATTTGTATGGAAAAAGGCGCAAAAAAATCGCGATATAAAGACTATTTCGCGGATTTTTTAAAAAATTTAATTTTAATGTCAAATGGCAGATGTTTTGATAGATGCGTTGTTTGGCGGATATTATAAAAAACAGTAATAATTTTCAAAAAAAAAAAATACCTTTGCAGGTAAAAGTGTTATTTTATTTTATTTTGGACTTTTTACTTTTTGTGCGCACCAATGCACTTAAGAAAATTTACTTAATTTTCATTAAATATGTGTTGAATCAAAGAAGGTGTCGAAATTTTTATTACAAGTGTTTTAATTATTGTTGTTTGTATTCGGGCCTGTTCTGAAAATCACGTGATTTCAAATCACATGTGCTTTTAAAATCACACGAGTGATTTTGTGGTGTGCTGTAAATGACACCGTTTTTGTGTTTTTCGGTGTGATTTTCAATTGTCGAAAGCACAAGCAAACACAAGTTTTTAACACCCGCTTGTTCTACAAAGGCGTATCTAATTTTTTAACGCTTTTTATGTTATTTTCCGATAATATGTTTTTTTTTTAAACCGATTTGGCGATCTCTAGTGGTTTTAGAGCTTGTTTCAAATTTTGCAATTTTTCGCGATGTAAGCAATTTGTTCCTGTAAGTTTTGTGATTCTTTACAGCTTTAAAGATTTATAATAAATAGAAGACTCTGCTATCTTGCCGCTGTTAGCAAATTTTTGCGAATTTCCACCAATTTAGCAATTTTTACCGAATTTTTGCCATTCCTTATAGTTTTAGGGACTTTTAATCAATTTTATGGCTTGTTTGTAATATTAAAAATTTTGGCAAATTTTGGCTATTTTTGCAAAAATATTTTGTTATTTTCCGATATTTTTTTAGCCCATTTAGCGATTTCAAATAAGTTTTAGGGTTTGCTTACAAGTTTGCAATTTTTCGTGAATTCTAACCATGTTCGCGGATAGAAGTGTCTTTTTCCTGCGACTCTTCACAGCTTTTACGATTTTTAATAAATATTAGACTTTGCTATCATGCCGCTGTTAGCAAATAAGCGATCTTTTATTCAACTAAAAAGACAAGTCTGAAATTACAACAGAAGTCGCAAAAGCAAATTTTGTTTTTGTACTGTCGCCGAGTTTTCTAGTAAATAAAATAGCGTATTGCATAAAAAAATTAATAAACAACACATTGAATATTTTATTAAGAAATTTATTGTGACGGTCTTCTTACAATAGTCGCAAAAATAACAAAGTGATTTTAAAAAGTTGTGTACGTAGCTGAACGTTTTGAAATCACAAAATAATTTGCCCAGAACACCTTTCTTGTGGTTTCAAATCACTTTGATAAAATGTGATTTTCAGAACAGGCCTGATTATATCGGGATTTTTTCTCTTTTATTCGTCGCGTTGTTTAAAATGAAATTTAAAAAAAGTTCAACAGCTTCTAAAAAAAATTCCACTGCTTCAAAAAATTTTTGTGATATAAAATAAATGGATTTATCGCTATCTCAGCTAAACCGAATGCCAAATCAAAAACTTATTATTGGCAGATATAACGCCTTGTATAAGGACAACAAAAATAAAAAGGAAATGTATGTTAAAATTTCCGAAGAATTGTTTGCCCTCTGGATTAAGTTTAATTTAAAAAAAAAAAAATGCAAATCCATAATATAGATCGAAAAGTTGAAACTTTGATACTACTTTATCAAAAAAGTTATAAAATATTTGATATAACTACCGTATTAGATGAGCTTAAATCTGAATCGGAGATCCTTTCTGATTCAGATTCATCAGCAACGTTTTATAGTGATGATGATGATGAAGACCTTGAGTTTACACCTCCTGGAAGATCAAAACCTGCCAAAATATCCTTAAGGCCAGCCGTTACATTATATAATAATGCAAATTTGAGTACTAACAAAGCAGCAAAGGTATGTAAACAATTGGCTGAGTCGCGAATTGGAATTTTCACACCTTCACAGGCTGGTCTCATAAAGCGGTAATAAAAACCGCAGAAAATTTAGAAGAATTTTTATATAACAACAGTGCAGAATAAAAATGGTACTTACATTTTGATGGGGGAAAAAATATGTAAAAAAAGAAATACCGGTAGTTGTTATTAAAAATGAACACAAAGGAATTAAATGAGCTGTATTTGTACTCGACAATGAACGGGCGTTACCGATTTTCAACGGTCTCAAAGAAACTTTAAATTAGTTCAATTTGCGTGGATCTATAAAAATGATAGTATGTGACACAACAAGTGTTAATACTGGCAAAATAAACGGTGTGGTTGCTCTTTTAAAAATACATTTCCAATCAATTCTATTGCCACCACCACAATACAATGGTTGCCAGCATCATGTCTTGGCTTTATTACTACGACATGTAATGGACGAACTGATAGGTGCCGCAACATCTTCTCCTAACATTAGATATTATTTTGTTCGGGAAATAGTAAGCAATGACGAAAACTTAAAAACAAGCTACAGGCAAAATGATACACTTATAAAACGTGTTAACGTAAATTGGAGATACGACATGCACTTTGTATATAAACTTTGCCTAAGTTTTAAGTACTACAAAGAAAATGGAACTTTTCCATATATCAATTTTAAATCTTTACCACCAATGGACAACGCCAGATGGAACTCAAGAGCTATTATCGCTGTTCTAGCATTTGTTCTTATACCCAAATATAATGAAATGCATGGTGCAATGTTTGGTTTTCTGATCACTGTTTTTCAGTTTTAAACAACACTCTAGTAAAATGCAATATGTGTTTTCTTAAACACTGGGAGAGTGAATCGTCCACAATTACAAATCAGCAAAGTAGTAATATATTCGCGGAACGAGCTATTAAAGTTGCACAATATATTTTTCCATAATGTAAATCAACTTGCACTTTAAACCTAAAATTTATTTTATTAAACCCAAAAAAAAAGCTTTAATTTTTAGTTTTACAGTTACTTATTTAATATATTTAAAATATAACGCAAGAGACCCTAACTAACCAAAAATTAAAAATCGACTTTCTTCATTGATTCTGATGTATTGCATCAACACACATGTCCACAACAAATTTTGGAATCTTTCGTAAAAAATTAGAGATTTTATTAACAAAAATCAAAAAGCCCTATCTACACAATAGTATACGATAAACGCTAATAGACATAGCTAACAGTTTTCATTATATGCAACATTGTTATTTGTCAAAACCACTAGTAGGTTTTACAAGAAAAATAGAGAAAAAATTAATTATAAACAGTTTAAGGCAATTTATTAATTAACCATTTTAAATAGTTTTTGGCTTCTCCTGTAAAATTTTCAAAATGTTAGATAGGGCCTTTTGCGTTTTAGGTAACGATATATAAACAATAACTGTACCATATGTAATGTGTATGGAAATTAAAAAAAATAAATTTTTTTGAGGAGCTTTATAAATTGCATTTGGTGGGGAAAATTTTTTGGCCAAAATGGCCTAAAAAATTATTTCGATTATCAATACTAAATTTCCTGTTTAATTTGACAATAAATGTTTGCTCATTTAGAGAATAAGTTTTAAAGCAAACAAAGATTATGCTATTAAACATTACTTATGTGTGCAATTAGTATTATGATATTAATTGTAAAGTTTTATAAATATTTATTTTAGTAGCAAACATTTCACATAAATTAATATTATAAATTAACCATAATATGTTTGTCGGTGATAATAATAATGTTGGTTAGCTACATTTTATTTAAGTATTATATTTGAAGTCTCAAAGTAAACATTTTATTGTTAAATAGAAACAATTTTATTAATCGTGAAACAAGTAAAGTTAAAAACAACAATAGCTTGTTTTTTGCCATTGTTGGGACTATAATATGTTTTTTAGGCATACATTAATCATGCTTTTTCGCTGAGTATAGATTTAAAATGTATACAAATAAACGACATGAATACCAATAAGGTTGCATATTTATAAATACACCACTACACGCACAGAAAAAACATGATTAATGAGTGGTCACTACAGCCATTTTTATTCATATTAGCCTAATAGGTTTACCCTAATAAATTTATTATAGTCCTAAAATAACTTGAAAAATATTTTTTGTCTGTAACATTTTTAAATTCACTATAATAATTTTATATGGTGTTTTATACCTAAAATGTTACTCTGAAATAGCTTACAACAGGAGTAAAAATAAACGAAATAAAATAAAATCTTTACTTAATAAGAGAACTGGCTGAAACATATAATCATAATAAGGTTAACTTTGACCATATTAATGTTAATACTGAAAAAATTTTGACCTTATAATGGTCAACATGAACCAAAATATGGTTAATTTGAACCTGTTATTGCTAATGTTGACCATATTATGGATGATTTTAACTAAATAATGGAAATTTTTGACCTTAATATGGTTACCAGCAGGGCTGTGGAGTCGACCGAAAAAAGTACTAACTCCGACTCCGACTCCAAACGCTGAAATTTTTTAAGTGCGACTCCGACTCACGACTCCGACTCCTACTCTAACCGTGATGCGAAATGAATGAGACGTAAAATTATTTCTCTTTTGTGTAGAAACATCTTTATTAAACGAATTATGGGAATCTCCGCGTAATGTGCATAAGAAAAACATGAGTGTTATGGAAGGAATTAAAAGAGAAATAATTTTACGTCACAATTTTTCTAATACAGTAAATGAGTAAACTTAAAAATTTGCTCTCACAAAAAGATTTTGTCCAAAAAAGTACGCGAACGCAAAATTTGTACAAATTCGTAAAATAAAGGCAACAGCTGACGGCAAATAATTGAAGTGTTGAAAAATATTTACACTTTTGACTACTTAACTCGTTTTCTTATCGGCACTCGATTAAATAATTTTTATAACACGAATATTTTTGAAAAATACAAACAAATTATTTTATATAATCTTTCATATTTGTTTGTTTTTTATTTTATTTGAATTTTCTAATTTGTGTCCGGGTAAATTTGATCAATAGTACACGAATACTTTTTTTTACTATTGATAACTTTAAAAACAAGGGCTGTTCTAAGTACTCGAGTACTTGAGACTTTTACAGCTCCAAAACATTAACATAACAAAACAAAGTTTCAAAAGTTGGTGTTTAGCCATATAAATTCTTCACAAATAAGTTTAATTAATTAATATTTATTCATTTTTTGTTTTTATTTTAGTTTAATTTCAACTTTTCTATTTTTAAATAATTTTTTCACAATTTGTATGCCTTTTGTTTGCTACTTTTGTCTGTTTACCTTTTGAAACTTATGTTTTTTTGTTTTACTAAATTTTACTGCAAAAATTTCTGAACGCAATTTAGTAAAATGCAGTAAAGTTCAGTAAAAAATAGTAAAAACTTTTGTGTTCTCGAACGCAGCTAATGTTGAAAATATTTCAGCGTTGATGGTTAAAAAATTCTGATACTAAAATTATTGGCAATTCCTGTCATTAACATTTTTTAGCATGAGTAAATTATTAAAAAAATCACACATCTTTTTCAACTATATCAATAACTGAGTATAAGTTTTGCTAATGTAATTTAGACTTTTTCCCGCACGTATAAAAAATATACCTAAATATACTTAAATAGTAAAGTACTTGAATCAACTATTTCTCATAAAATAAATTAAAATCTACTTATTCATATGGATCTGCAAAATATTGCATCGCCAATTTCGAAGAATTTTTATATTGGAAAATATTAGAATTTTTTTTAAATTTTTTTATGTCGAAAAATTTTGGAGTCGGAGTCGCGCGTTTTTTTGGGTACTGCGACTCCGACTCCGGTACAAAAACCTCAACTCGGACTCTTAAACTCCGACTCCGACTCCACAGCCCTGGTTACTAGTATACATAAACGTTTTTAAGATTCAACCATAGAATGTTGCTGTTAAAATAAGGTTACCTCCAACCATATTTTTCTCTTTGTATATATTATGAGCATTTTTTTTAAATATTTCCTTCTAGGCAAACAAAAATTTTTTGTTCATACCCAGAGCAGGAAATCCTCTTGGCTGCCTTAAGGCAGTCAATGAAAAAAAGAATTTATGGTCATCCTATTATGTACACATGTATGTACATTGTACATATACAGTACTTGGTTTTGTATACGCAGAGGAGAAACCCCTTTCACACAGCCTAATGACGGCCATGGAAAAAAAACTCTTGTAAGTCATGCTGATTATCACTTTAACACTTTAGGTAGCCATAGGCACTTTTCGCCATACCCATTCAGCCGAAAGCCTGAATTAAAGAATATAAAGTACAGCCAATAAATGTATTTAAATAAAAGTATTTTTATTGCTTATCTATAATTTTGCTTTTGGTGGGACTTTTTTGCTATAATTTTAATATTTTTTTTTTTTCATTTTGTCACTTGGGAGCATTATTAAGATTTATTTTATTTTTCCAGCACCTTTTCCATTGCAATTTTCAGGGCTGTGGAGTCGAAGTTGTGGTGTCGAATATTTGAAATATTTTCCAAAATAAAAATTCTTCGAAATTGGTGACGCAATATTTTACAGTTCACTATGGATAAAGCTAAGTTCACACCTATTAAATATTTGACGTCCTACGCGTTACCACTAGTTTTATAAAAACAGATAATTTGCTTTTGCAAAACGCTTGACTAGATCAAACATCATTTTACAGTTTCTAAATTACATTATACAATTATCTTTTTACAAATAAAGTTTTGTAAATCCATAGAAATTGTTAAAAATAAAGCTAAAGTTTGATTAATTTACTGGTTACGCTTTTTTGGATTTTTTCGTCAAATATTTGTTAGGTCTGAACATACCTTAAGTAGATTTTAATTTATTATATAAGAGCTAGTTAATTGAAGTACTTAAATCAAATAATATAAAAGTTTGTAAAAATTTTAAAAATTTTAGTGCGCGCTTAATTAATTAGAGATTTTAAAGAAATTTAATACCGAGTATAAGTTCTGCTAATGCAAGCTCGGCAAAATTGTGGATGTTTTAGTCATTCACTTGTACTCAAGTAAGTTAATGACAGCAACTCCCCATAATTTTAAAATAGAATTTGTTTACCGTCAACACTGAAATATATTTCACATTGTATAGAATTAGTGTTATCTTAGTGCTAAAATAGACCGTCCTTTAAATTCAACAATTGGGCACAATGAGAATATCCAGAATGCTGTTGATTGCCACGACAGTTTCTCCGACACAAGTCTCCTGAGGACGATTATTTTCTGCTCTCAGAAACATCAGAGTCGATTTGAGAGCATCACTGAAGCCATATATTATAGAGGCTATCCTATTTCTTAAGGCAAATGTAGAGAAATTTCATATTTTAGATTTATTTAGGTTTCCGACATTTTAGTTTTTATTTTGTTAATTATAAAAATGATTAATAAAGCTTAGTCAAGAATGAAAAATTATCAATAAATCTTCATAAAAATAATTTAATGAAAATTAAATTCAATGAACTTAAGCCTGATACAAATATCAAAATTTGGATTAAAAACCATTAGCAGTTCAATAAAATTTTTAAATCGACCCGCCCTAGTGTACATAATTGTTATCTATTTTTTTAAGAAAAATCTGCAAGGAAAACTTTTGTCAAATTACTTGGTTACGTATGAGTATTATTTAATTCCAATGTGTTAACATGCATACGCCATGTGGTACAACTAATAAATCAAACTTTAAAAAAAAACAATAAGCGAAAAAAATAAGACTTTTTGTAAAAGTACGGCTTTTTGTGAAGAAAGTCATGTAAAATTAGGCTTTTTTCAAAAATTCTTGGCTTGTTGTAGAATAGAGTGACTTTTTGTAAAAAAAAATTTATTTTTATAATTACTCTAACTTTCTTGAAAAAATGTGGTGAAAGTTAACGGACTTTTGAAAAAAGTTACTTATTTTTAGGAAATAGTCACTTTTAGTGAAAAAAACTTTTACTTTTTGTGAAAAAAGACACTTTTAGTGAACGAAATGTGATTTATTGTGAAAAAAGCCACGCCTCAAAGAGTTTATACATGATCAATATAATCAGAGAAGATTAGCAGCCGATGTATTTGTGATGGAAAATAAGGAGCAAGGAGCTACGGTTATGTCATCAATGCCAACAATGAATCCCGATATTTTAACATACGTACCGCAATCACATTTTGTACACTTAAAGTGTCTTTTTTCACAAAAAGTGAATTTTGTTTTTGAATAAAAGTGACTATTTCCTAAAAAAAGTAACTTTTTTCAAATGTCCGTAAACTTTCACCACATTTTTTTGTACATTGTACATATATATTTTCAGTATTGTCAAACTTTTTAAAATGTTAGGGTTGACCCAAAAAAAATATTTATTACTTTAATTTTTTTCCTTGTTTAAGAAAAAAATACTTAGTACATAAGAATTCAGTTAATTTTTTATAGTAACGAAGAAAGAAGAGACTTAGAACTTAATATTTTCCAATTTTGTCTGTACCATAAATTTACCTCTTTGTAATTTTTTGATAACTTAGAAAATATGACTCAAGAAATAAAGTAAATTTTTTATTTTCGGCACTAAATTCTAGGACATTTTTGCAGATTCTGTTAAAACACTCCAAAAAGAACTAAAATCTTAAATAAAACTTTAGGTACTCTGCAAAAATTGTTAATTATACTCTACAAAACTTTAGCAACTTCAGGGAGTTCCAATAAGAAATCTCAAAGTTTGCGATAATAAAAACATTTTTCTCAGTAATATTGTTTACCAACAATAATTTCCCTTTTTTGTTCATTAAGTGCCAAACAAAACTGCAAAGCTTGAAAAGAATATATTAAGAAATTAATTTTTGGCAATTTTTTTTATTTAACAATTTAGCTTAAAAATATTTTGAGTTTGGTGCCCTCCACCGTAAATAAAAAGTGAAAATGATTAATTCTACTTACTTTGTTAGCCTTGCAAAAATATATATAACATAACTATTCTAAGCACCTTATTAATATTTAGTTTTCCCTATGGGGCAGAGCACTGTGCCAAGGTCGCAGGGGCTTGCTCTAATACATGTTATATATGTTCCATATACCCTCATCTTGCTATCCATGGTCAAGTATTTGTTTCCCAGATTATTTCAAGTATGAAACAAATAAAATCGTCCATGTCTTAATACATACAATAGTGTTATATATTTTAGCGTTTTATTTGTTTTAAAGTGATTTCCGAAAGAAAAAATATAACTGCCTTCATTACAAAAAAAAAAAAAAATGTTGAAACTCGGTTGAAAAATGGCTATGCCCCCGCATTTTTTTTTGAGCTTACAATGAAAAAGTTTTTCGAATAAAAAATCTTCTACCTGCACAATTTTGTAAAATTCTATATAAAAATATAACAAAAATAAAATTCATATAAACATTTAACTGTAATTAAAACTCAAGCAAATAAAATTGTTTTAATTTCAAGGCAGTTAATTTTTCAACATAAATTCATTTTTCTTTTGTAAAGAAACTGATTGTTTAAATAAAATGTATATTATTAGCTTCTCATGTTCATGTTGTTTGTTTTTATGTTAAATAATATCAGCAATAAAAGCTTATTTAAAATTCAGAAGCAGTTGTTTAAGCAAAACGGATTTTAAAAATCATAACCCTACTTCATTGACTGTGACGACTTAAAGGAATCTAATTTTATTCTTTTTAGTAAAAAAATAAATGACACGTACTAATCGTACAGCACAGCATAACAAATCTATGCTGACATACATACATACACATATACAGTTACACAGCACACAAACACGCACTCGGAAAAGAAAAACAATTACAAAAAAAAAGAAGTAAACAGACGACAAAGGGAAGTTGAAGGATATTTGCTGCATCAGTCTTTGTTTAACAGTTTACAAGGACATTTTATAAACACAAAATCGTACAAAAACTTTTAAACAGTTTTAAATTTTTTTTCTTTTATTTTATTTTGTTCTTTTCAATGAGGAAATTTATTGTTTAAAGCAGTTATTGTTGTATTGACCCTTAAGTCTTCATCCCTTTCTATAAAGTCAATGAGTTTTTGCTTTTCATGATTTTCATATTTGCTGATGGGTGTAAATACAAATAATTTTTAACATTAAGATATTTGTTAAAAAAATGGCCTAAAATAAAAAAAAAACGAAAAAATTATTTTTAATATAGATGTTAAGTACCCTTAAATATAATATAGTTAAATATGACCCTTTTCAGAACATAACAGCTGCGAATCAAACCCAAATAATTAAAGCAAGTGTATTTGTTTCATTCCACCCTACATTGTCATAGGTGGTTTGTATTGAGGTTCTGCCTTTGTTTCTTAAGCTAAGAATACAAATCACTTTTAATACGTTCTAAAGATATTTCAGCCTTCTAGTTAACTTGTAAAAAAGTACAATAGATTAAGCACTTAAATTACTCTGCGAAGCATTTCATATCAAAAAAAAAAAATCATTTTTAATTTTGATGAAAAATCGAATTGAAAATGTATAATATTTTAACACATTTCCGCTCGTCACACCTTTCATTATATTCAAATTATATAAAATTCGATATTGATATAATTTTTTAATTGAAATTGACTTTATTGATGCAATATCGATTTATTTTTAATAATGGGCCTATATAATGCTCAAGTCGAAAAACTGTGTTAATTTCGATCTGTAGATTACATAGGAAATAACGCTGTATATCGATATGAAGTAGAAGTTACCAATGAAATGAAACTGGAATATTGATTACTTTGGATTTTTTTTTAGCTGCATGGGAACTTAAAACAATTATACAATTTAGAAAAATTATTGGAATCTAATTTTTTCATTGTACTCTGGTATACGCAGAGAAAAAACATGGTTGTGGAAAACATATTCTAAGAGCAACATATTATGATAAGATACATGATTGTAGTTAAAACATATTATGATTATTATTATAATCATAAAATATCATACTTATTATGACCAAATATATTCGTAATATTACATCATAATATTTTTCCCTAAATCATAATTTGTTTTTATTACATCATATTACAATGATTATTATTTTAATATACTCTCATTATATTAATCATATTAGGATTAGAAGTGATCATATTGTGATACAAGATGGTTGCGTTATGGTTAAAAGTAATCATCTGTGTAGATCATCAGGAAACCTTTTTCCAAAGAATTTTCAAAAGCTAAAAATATTATGCAAATAAAACTGTAAAGCGAATGAGAATTACAACCAACTTAGCCTTTCTTGCCTTGAATCTGAAAGAATCATGTTATGATTCAAAATATTATTACAGTAATCATAATATAATCGTTTATTATCATAAAATGGTGAAATGGTTATTAGATATCATTAAATAGTTGTAACTAATATAATATGTTTCAAGTTATCAATATTTTGTTGTTAGAGAAATAATTATTTTTCAGTAGACCATACTCAAATTTATAATTGCGATAATCATTGAAATGTGTACAGTAATTAAAATATTGCTGATATTCAATAAAAATAACAATTTTTTGTTTACGACAACAATATATTGTTACAATAAACATAGTATAGTTGCTGCAACCATGCTGAGCCATATTTTTTTCTCTGCGCGTAGATAGTTTCATGGCAAATATGATTTCCGGTAGTCCTCCACCGTGGCTACGAATTACATCGTCCATTCGTTCAGTCTAATTTTTTGAATACTTTCTTCCAATAAATCTGGCCCCATAAAAACTAATCCAGAGGCACGATCGCAGGGGCCAGTTAACAGAACCACTTTTGGAAATAAAGTAGTCACCAAATTGATTTTGGCATAAATTTATTATTAAGCGCGCTGTAGTGCAAGTTGCGCAGTCTTGTTGGAACCAAATTTCGTTGATGTTTAGCTGATTTAATTTTTCGATAGCGCTTCGCCATCGAAAGAGCATGTAAACCGCGCCAAACATTAAATTTTAGGGGATATGACAGCTCCATATATGGCAATCTTGCCTACTGACATAGCCCTTTAATCACAAATGAGCTCCGCAAAATTTACGAATTGCTCTATGAACTTCGCGTTGTTCTATTGTTAAACGATTCATGTTGACTTGCCAAACCTTATTAAACAGAAATGTAAATACAGTTTGACATATTTAGCTGTCAAGCCATAGTTAACCGATATAAGAGTTCTTTGTGCCGAATATTATCTAGGTAAATATCCGATTAATATTTTTTAGTATTAAATTGATTTTTGAGAGGGGCTTTATATGGGACTGATGGTCAACTCTAGACTTACCAGCACAAAAATTTGCAATGCTATATGAGCCAGTCGCGCACTGGTTCGTATTTTGAGAAGGCGGCCAAAATTTTGTTTTTTTTTCATTCTCCGATTTTAAAATTATTGTATTCAAAAAACAAACTACCAAAAAATAATAGCGGTATTCACACCGAACTTGTTAATTTGTTACTCGGTAGTTTGTTAATTTGTTAAAGTTACCAACTGCGAACGACCCCTTTTTAAAACTTTGTTAGTCTGGTAACTTTCATAGTAAAACAACTGATTTATTGTTCTGACACAATTTATTATTCTGGAAAAAATAAAACATGCCACGAGAAAGTGTAAAAAAAAAGTTACCAACTAACAACTATTTTATCAGGGGTGCCGTGTCGTTAATTTGTTAAATGTTAATCCGGTAGCTCGTTAAATATACAAAAACAAAATGCGTGTAAAAAAGTAACTATTAACGACTAACAAACTAACAAGCTCGGTGTGAATACCGCTAATGTGTTTCCGTACTTATATTGTTATGTAGTTTAATTTTTTGTCAGTTAAATTATATTTTTTTTAAACAACAACCGTATATTAGAGCTCTCCTAACCCCTCCTAAAAGTACCGTCCTAAAAATGAACCTTGGACTTTTTTAAGATGACATTTAAAATATTTCGGCTCCAGCTTTGACCTCTCGTGAGCTGGACCATTTTGAAAAAGGGTATATTTTTGCATGTTTTGTTAAGATGTACTTGGCAAAGGATACAATTCGATACCTACATTGCCCTACTTAAAACGAAGGGTTACCACCCCATTGCTTTTTTGTCAAAACGCGAACTAGCACGGATTTCAAAAAAAAGCTGAGACCCGTATTTAATTAAATCGACTAAAGATTAAAATATGTTAATTTGGCCTTTTTATTACAAACAAACCCGAACAAAAAATTACAAAACCGTTCTTTTTTACAAAATATCCGTAAAAAAGGACATGCATGATCGTCCTTGGACAAATTGTGTAGACATTTGGACGCGCCTTAAAACAACCTTTCTTACTGTATATGCTTTTAAATAATAAAATCCAAAAACTTATGTAAAATTCATTTATTTTAAATGAAATGTAAATGATCCTTTTTAAGTAAATTTTAAGTTGTTTAAAATGGATTTTCTGTGGAATTGAGCTACATAATATTTTGAGTGTACTAGTATGCCTCGGTTGCCAACAAATTTCAACCCTATTTGAACTATTTTATTCAGGTCAGAGAGATCCAAAATGGATTTTTATCAATATTTGGCTGTAGTAATGAATTTCTTAGTGAATCTTTAAGGTTAAAGTCCTCAAAAATTTTTTGTTTTTTAAGATTTTTTGACAGAATAAGAGTGGTGTATTAGCTAATCTTATTAACCATAGTGGTTCAAACCATTAAACTATGCGGCCCTTAGAACTATTTAATTTTTTTTTATATCAAAATTTCCCGGAAATCACCTGCTGTCAAAAAAACATGTACTCTCTTCTAGTCTGGGCCCTAACCTACATTTCTTTAACCCATGTTCATGCATCTGGATCCGATCTTGCGAACTACAGCAGTTTCTGTGACCCAAGGTAAGATATTCGGTTCCAAACATTACTGAATTTAAAGAAGGTAAATCTTAAAGAATTTTCGACGATTAAAACAATTCTGGTTACATAAATTATCAAGCATCAATTAATTTGGAAACGGTAAAAATTTCTTTATTGCCATTGTTATGAATTTATTGTGGGTGAACGGATGCTGCAAAACGAATAGGCGACATAAATTGACTAATACGTTAGATTTCTGAGTAATTTTAAGTTTAAAGGTTAATAATTAGTTAATAGCCAGCCGCTTTATGCTGCATAGCTTAAATACCTAAAATTACAACTTAATTTAAAACAATGGAAATAACAGGTAAATGGTAAAAACAATAGTACGCAGTTATATTTTACGTGTAAAATTAGCTATATGTTAATTAAAAAACATCTATCAAGAGTATTAAAATTCATGCATTAATTATATTTCTTCATTATTGTTTCAACAATGGCTGGGTTCAGTTATAAAGTTCTCGCTGATTTTTTTTTCAATAGAAAGATGAAAAAGATATTAAGTTACAGATAATGAATAATCAATTCTTTAAACTATGCAACGAACAAGAAATGAAAATTCATAAGGTAAAAATCATACATTTTTCAATTACGTTAAGAAAACGGTACATTAAGTTTATTAAAAACAAGAAAATTTTTTACTTGCGCAACCAAAAATGGTTAAAAATTAATTTATATTTTTGAAAGCCTTTAATAACCGTCAAGAAAACTGGAAATGTGATCGACCAGCAATACCAATTGACAATTGCAGTGAAAGATCACGAAGACGCAAGCCTGAAAATATCAATAATAAAATTTCTCATAGTATCATAAAGGATTCATTTCTGCATTACCATGGATAATAAATAGTTCAACACAATATGCTACCAATTGGAGATCTATTAATACAGCCCTGCCTTGATACATTGTTAATATTTATTTTATGATGTTAGCTAAAGTGCTAAAGTACTGCCGTTTTTTTGAATTGGTTTTTTACATTATCGTTTCGAACTATAAATAATTAATATAAGTGATTTTGATAGGAAATCGTTTCATCTTAAAAAAAAACAAGTAAGAGTACTATATTCGGCTATGCCGAATCTTCCATATCCTTCACCAACAGGAGTGGGCTCTATATGATAAATACATACATATATATTATTATTAGAAAAAACATATTAAAAACAAAAACAAAGTGCTTTTATTGTTTTCGAAAGAAATCAAAATAAAAACAATGTGGCAGTTCAGTTTTTTATGCACGTGCACTTGCTAAAATTTTATTATAAAAGTTGTTTTTGGGAAAACTATTATTTATTAAAAGATTTTGTTTGTTGTGCTTAATTCCCTTTTTAAATAATTGATAAAAAATATACTGAAATTTATTGTTAGAGGATAAGCTTTCCTATGCGCATTTCTCTGGTTGCTTAGGCCAGATCATCAGGAAACGTTCTCCTAAATAATTTTAGAAAAGCCAAAGCTATCAGCAAACAAAACTACAGAGGGAATGAGAATTACCTACATACACTCGAAAAGTCTTATTTACAACGATATCAAAGCTTAAACAAAATACCAATCAATAAAGCACTTTGTTTTTGGTTTTAATATGTTTTTTCTTTACCCACTTACAACTACAATTAATGTTGGGAGAATTCCAAATAATTGTAGCGGGAAATGTAAGAAAAGATAAACTCATCACTGATTTATTGTTTGGTATTTTGTTTAAGCTTTGATATCGTTGCAAAGAAGGCCAGCATTCAGTGAACAGCCCAACTATTTTCTTTAAATGAAGTTGTGTTTTATATACATTTGCTTTATTGTAATTTACAAAAAAAAAAAAAAAAAAAAATAAAACACATAAATTTTTAAGTAAGCTTAAAATTTTTATTATCGGCTAGAAGAACAATTAATGGCACTAACTATTTGAAAATGTAAATATTGGCCATGACAACGTTTGAGGTGGTCCATTCGGAATGACCAATTTTGGGCAAATCGTTTGCGCATAGCGACTGGTATCTCGCGAATAATACGAGTAATATTGGCTTCCAAAGCGCCAATCGTAGCTGGCTTATTCCTAAAGACCTCAGATTTTACATATCCCCAGAAAAAATAGTCCAAAGGTGTGATATCGCACGATCTAGTTGGCCAATCTACCGTAACAAAGCGTGAAATTAAGTGCCACCAAAATGATTTTTCAACAAAATCATTGTTTCACGTGGATTATAGCGCCGTCTTGTTGAAAACAAAGCTCTCCGAGACCATGCGCTTGAACTTTAGGATGAACATAGTCTGTTAACGTAGTGCGATTATGGTTACCATTGACGGTAACATTGTGATTTTCCTGATTTTTGAAGAAATTTGGACTAATGATATGAAAATGAAATGAATATGATAATGAAATGAAGTAAAAATAATAAATAGTATCAAGGTTATTGTATAGGTAATAAGATAATTCAAACAATATGATATTAGCAAGTAGAACTGCTAGTAATACTTATTTTATTGCCTATGAAAAAATAAATAAAATATACCTAGAAATTCATATAAAAATTTTTGTAAAAGTGTTTAAATCAAGAAATTTTATATATCAAAATAATTGTTATCTTTCTGTATGGAATATATATTTTTAAATATCACTCTTTTTAGATAAATATAAAAAAAATAATTTAATTTCTGAACAGTTCATTTGATAATTGCACTTTGTTTTAAGAGTGATTCTTAAATAACCACTTTTAATTGGAACTTTTCCGATAATCCAAAGATTGTTAGCAATTGAAAGTAATCTTTTTGTTGGCGCACTAAAGTCCTGAAAATACAAACAAAATTCTACAAGCTTCATTAAATTTGTATCTCCAATATTTTTTTCATTGATATAGCCAAAATGTGCCATCTATATTTGATCCTCTGATGTATCATTCTTTCTGCAGTTCTTACCCAATCAAAATGTAAAATTTTTGTAAACACTGCATCCCATTGATTTAAGTCGTCAATTCAGAATACGTCCTGCCAATGCTAAATTGCCAAAATGGTTTTCATAACCAATGGTAAAAACACATCTCATTTGCGTGGAATTTATTTTAATTTAAAGTCTTTTAAAGAAAGAGCAATCTCAGGCATTTAAATGTGTTGTGACTCTAGACGAATATTATATTTATAGAATAAAAAGGCTGGACTATGTGCCAAAAGTTACAAAAATTCATCACATGGATCACAAAATAATTTTTGCAAAATCATCGGGCACTTATGTTGAGACAGAAAATATTCTTTCAGTATCACGAACAAATGTAGCATTCGATCTAATAAATTTGATCTAATTAATGATTTAATGTTGAAATTTTGGGGTTTGAGCAAAACAAAACTTATAGTTTTTAAGTTTGAATTTAGATATTTTTTAATTAGGCTTAAGTTCATCGAATTTAATTCTCATTAAATTATTTTTATGAAGACACGAATTTTGCAACATGAAATAAAAAATAATAAAAAAGAAAGACAAAAAAAAAACATGAAAAACAAAAATGAACTTTGGATTTCAAGAAGAATTCTTGACAAAAAGTACGAAAAACAGAAGTTAGGAAAAACATGTAAATCAATTCAAAAATCTAATTAAAAAATATCTAAATTTGGATTAAAAACCATTAACAGTTCAATAAAATAACCACAATACTAATATTGTTAACAGCTAAGGCACGAGCTATGTTTACATTTGTCCTTCAAGTTGTGCTGAAAAAGTTCAACAAGAAAAAAGAAAGACAAAATAAACCTTAAAAAAAAAATTTACTTTGGATTTCAAGAAGAATTCTTGACAAAAAGTACGAAAAAACCGAAATTTAGGAAGAACATGTAAATCAATTCTAATAGATAATCATTCATTCAAAAGCAAATTTCGATCTACCAAGGTGATATAACATTTGGTTTAAAGATTGATGTTTGACTATTGACGTCATCCGGCTTCAATAGCCGAGTGAGTAAAACGGCAAACCCCACTGACGAGATTGTGTGGTTACAATCGAAACTAGTTAGGGCAACCTGTCCGTGATAGCCTGGGTTCAAATCTCAGCGCAGTCAATAGCGAAAAATCTATATATATAAAAATGAAATTATGTGTGTTTGTATGTTTGTATGTTTGTATGTTTGTATGTTTGTATGTTTGTATGTTTGTATGTTTGTATGTTTGTCGCTTTATAGACTCCGAAACTACTGAACCGATTTTCCTGAAATTTTTACAGTAACATTACGTGAGCCCTAAAAATAAAATAGGCTACTTATTTTTTCGATAGGGGCAGGGGAATTGGTACCCCCCATAGGATGCCAATATTATACTGAACCGATTTTCCTGAAATTTTTACAGTAACATCACGTGAGCCCTAAAAATAAAATAGGCTACTTATTTTTTCGATAGGGGCAGGGGAATTGGTACCCCCCATAGGATGCCAATATTATACTGAACCGATTTTCCTGAAATTTTTACAGTAACATCACGTGAGCCCTAAAAATAAAATAGGCTACTTATTTTTTCGATAGGGGCAGGGGAATTGGTACCCCCCATAGGATGCCAATATTATACTGAACCGATTTTCCTGAAATTTTTACAGTAACATCACGTGAGCCCTAAAAATAGAATAGGCTACTTATTTTTTCGATAGGGGCAGGGGAATTGGTACCCCCCATAGGATGCCAATATTAATTATCGCATATCTTAAGAGCCGCTGCACGCATTTTGCTGAACTTTTTGTAGTAGGATCTTCTGAGCCCCGGAATTGAAATAAAATAGCAGCGGGGGTATAGGAATACCCCATAGGACGCCAATGTTTAACATCGCATATCTTAAAAACTGTAATATTGAGAATGTTCAAACTTTCTAAAAGTCACTCTTATGGTATACTACACTTTTGAAAATAAAAATAAAGCGGGTAGGCGCAGGGGGGGAAATACCTCCCATAGGATGCCAGTGTAGCGAAGCGCACCGGGTTAAGCTAGTTATCAATAAAATTTTAATTAATTTCATGTTGTAAAATTCCTGTCTTAATAAAAATAATTTAATGAAAATTAAATTCAATGAAATTAAGCCTTATTAAAAAATATATAAATTTGGATTAAAAACTATTAACAGTTCAATAAAATAACCACAATACTAATATTGTTTTTAAGTTTAAAATAAAAAGTCATAGTCTAACAAAAGGACAATTCTCTCAGAAAATGACAATCTACTGTCCTCTTTTTTTAAAAGGTCTTAAGGTACATCGTATCAAAAAAAGACTGCCCACCTCCATATGGCATCTATACTTAGTTTTAGTATTTAGTTTAGTTAAATTCCAAAAGACAATTTATTTAGGACCCATGTTAAACAATTGAACGATTTTTATAAAGTTTTGTGATCTTAGCCATATAAATTTTAATTATACCCAATTTGAATAAAATATCAAATTAAATGTTCATTCAAATTTTTCATTTTGGTGTCTTTACTACAAGAGTGTTGATGCGGATCTTAAACAAATTATCCATTTATTTCTCCGAAAAATTAAATTTTTGTAAAAATGAGTTTCGCAAATGTAACTTAAAATCAAAAATTTGTTGGGTGTTTCAAAAGGTGTACTATCGTCATTATGTCGTCATAATGTCGTCATAATGTCCTAAATAATATTTTACATTTTTTTAAAAAAAATATTGTTGTATTTCAAACAAAATAAAAATTTTGATGTTGTTTGCTTGCCCAAATAGTCATATATATTTCTTGTAATTATTTTAAGACATATGACTTGACAACTTTATGACTACCTTGTGAATCGCCCATCTTTATATTAGAAAACTAACCGCGTCAAATTTGAGCTTCCTAGCCCTGCCGAAACCAATTTTTTTTGAGAAAAAGTAGCTATTTGCCTATAACTCGGTGTTTTATAAATTAATTTTGTCAATTTTCACTACAAGTAATCTACAATTTTTATTGAAGGTAAATTAAAAAAATAAGCTTTATCGAATTTTATATTTGATGCTTTAATTAAGTAAAGGATTATGGGTAGAAATACGTTTTGGCGGAATTATAATATATTTTATTTCAGACTATATGTGACAAATATGTATAGAAACTTTGTCCCCATCATATCTGTGATCTTCGAAACTCCTATTTCAAACTACACACAGACAGACGGACATCGTGTAATAAATTACGGTATTGTGGAGATTACCACCGGAATGACAAACTCCACCTGTGGTAAGAGATATAATTAATTAAAAAAAAAGGCAAACTCCTCTGAGGAGATTGGTTACAATCGCAACATGTCAGGGCAACCTGTCCATGAAAACTTGGGTTTAATTCATTTCTTAATTCATTTCATGTTGTAAAATTCCTTTCTTCATATTAAGTATTAAAAATTTGGACTAAAAACCATAAACAGTTCAATAAAATAACCACAATTCTAATTTAAAAAAAATTCTTAATACAATTTAAAAAAGAAACAAAGCATCAAGGTTGATAATATCGAAAGTAAAAGAAAAAAGTTTTCTTTAAGGGGACATCCTAAAAAACATACGTATGCTAGAATGTGTAAATAAACTTTAAAATTGTTTTACTTTACATGCATGTACGTGTATACTCGTATACACAGTACACTTTTAAACGTACGTGTAAATATGTATGTCTTTTAGTATCTCAGTTACAATATTCTTCGATGTGTACTCGTATGTGTGGCATTTTAAAATCCGATTAGTTTCCAGCTCAAATGACTTTACTTTTTCTTTTTCCTTTATAAATGAGGAGGGAAAAAATTTATATTTTTCACTGAAACCTGTATAATTTTGTTTGTTTATTTTTTAAAAAGCTTTATATACCACCGGTAATTTTTAATTGAGTTTTTTGTTTTTATATGATGGAATAATATTTTTTTTTTTTTTTTTTCAATTCTAAATCTTAAATTCTAATTGATTTTCTCTCTATATAAGTTAAATAAAATATTCTTTAAGGAAATTTTTAGTATGTCAACTTTTTGAAAAATAGAACAAGAAATATTTAAGATATTAATAATTTTTTGTATTCACAAAACTCAATATTAAGAACATGAAAATATTTTGGTCAGAACATCATGCATTTAGTATTGATAGAGTTAGTGGGGGTAATGTGGTGAAGGCTTGTAATGTTGAACAGTGGCTTTCTTCTTAACCCTTCGTCTTACTCATGAGTCTGGCCAGAGCTTTTTCATGCATTTTTAATGGAAAATAAAATCATGTGTAAGACGGAGGGTTAAACGAACGAGTCAAAAATCTCGCTTAGATCTGTTTTATTTTTGCAAGTCATTCTAAGTGTCAGTCGCAAAAAATTCGAGCAGCTGTGTAGTCGATTTTTTTGGTTGCTATTAAAAAATAAGATTTTTGCTTTAAAAGTGTTTATTAAAGTTGTCAAGCATAATATAAAAGTAATTGGTAAGTACCAAATTAATAAATAATATATGCAACTGCTCTACAGCTGTAGGAAATATTTTAATATAAATAAATATCTGCATTAACCGCAAGTGCACCTATTTGGGTATGTATATCTTAAGTCAGCTAATATGTTATATTATATTATATACACATATATAATTTATATAAAGGGTTATTCATCGTAAGGTTTGAGTTTCGATATGTTCTTTTACAGATAGAGCGTGACTCATACAAACAGCTTTGTCATTTTTGTTCAGTAGCGTTTGGCAAGCCATGACTAAAAGACTCTCCAAATTGTTCAACGAAAATTGTGAAAAATGAAAATCCGGTGTTTTGCCGTGAAATTTTGTTCAGTGATGAAACACATTTCTGGCTCAATGGATACGTTAATAAACATAATTGCCGTATTTAAGCTGAGAGTAACCCGAAGAGCACCAAGAGTCACCATTACATCGATTACAACCAACAATATGGTGTGGTTAATGATGTCCTTTCTTTTTCGTTGAAAAATATGGTCACCGTACGTATAAAGCCTTTTGAAATATTTAAGCTCTCGGTGGAGGGTATCAATGAATCGGTACAGCAGAATATAGCACTTTAATTTGTTTTTTTTTTTACTTTGTTAATATTTAAAATAAAAATATAACATCAAAATATAAGTACAAATTATTACGATACTATATAGAAAACAAGTAGAAGTGCTATATTAGACTGAGTCAGATCTTATGTGCCCTTCTCCAAAGTATTGAAAAGCCACATCTCTAAAATGCCATTTTGGCTCTGAGGTTAGTATATTTTATATGAATAAAATTGGAAAAAGAATACCTCCATCACAGTATTAGTATTCGTTGCGATTTAAGGTGTATTAAAGTCTATTTGAAAGTACGCTATGACAGGCCAATTTTTACTACCATAGCATTACGTTTTTAGCTTTCGAAAGGGTTTTCCGAGTGTGGTCTTTATCTGGAGTCTACAGTAAATTATGAACCAATGTTTTCGAAATTTAGTAGTGTGATTTCCAGTCTTATGAAAATGCGACAAGCAAAATTTTACTACATTATTTGTTGTGGCTTTAGGCTAAAGTGTTTTCCAAGAGTACACTTACAATATTATTACAGTAACGTACTGTAGGTGATATAAGAAGTATATGCACATTCATACGGATCTTCGGTTGCTTTAAATATTGTCCGTTCATTATTTAAAGGTATCCTGTATATAAAATTAAATAAAAATTAAATTTAAAACAACTCTAAATTTATATATAACCCGATCTACTTACTTTGCATTTAATTTTAACGACAAGTTAATTTAATTTTTACTATCAAAATTTCAACGGCGAATTCCGTAAAAATTAACCTCGAATTCCGTAAAAACAAATGAATTTTTAGATAATTTATATATTTTAACTAACAAAAGATTAGTTTTTACCAGGCACAGAAAATAACTGTTATTTTGTAAAATTTACATCAAAAAGCACACATAAAAAATGATCGTAGAAAATTTTGGTTCTTATCATTATGATACATATGTAGGTGATGTTCATGCAAATTTTTTAATGACTTTTAAATTTGTGCCTTTTTTGATAAAAGTCAAAAAATAACTTTTAATTTTGACTTTTATTTTTTAAGGCAACAATTAAAAGTTATTTTTGACTTTTATTATTTTACTCAAAAAATAAAAGTTATTTTTTAACTTTTAATTTTTTAAGGCAAAAATAAAAGTCATGAATTAAATATTGCATAGTGATACGCTAGTTTTATTGCTTTCAATGCTATAAATGATAAAACATCCGTTATCACAATTTCAAGAGCATTGCAAAACATAATTCTCTTATTTTGTTATTAATAATTATTGTTGTAATAACTGCATCACTGTTAGTTACATCACTGACAACTACAAAAAAAAAACGCTTAGATGTTACAGCTGAATTACTAGAATATTGGAATAGTAAAAAATTTACTCTACCATGGCTGCACAAACTAGCACTTATTGTACAATCTGTACCTGAACTCAAGTCAGTGTAGAAAGGTCGTTTTCATCACTCAAATTGATTTTGGGGGATTTGAGATATAATTTATCTGAAGAAACTTAGAATCAATTTTGATGGTAAAATTAAACAGCTGAACAAAAAACGGTTGAATTTTTGACAGTAAAATTAAATGAACTTTTCGTTAAAAATAAATGAAGATAAGTAGATCGGTCTTTAACTGAATTTTCTTTTATTTTATATTACAATTTCAGTTAATTTTACGTACAGAATATTGTGAGTGTCCAGAATCTACAAGTGTGATTTCTACACTCGTAAAATTATTACAATAACTGATTGAAGGTTATTAAATTCGTTTTCCGTACTGTTAAAATTTAATCAAAATATAGTCATTTTACGAATAAATTTTTTTTGTAACATTAATGTTTGTTATATAAAAAACAAACCCGTACTAATATTGTTATGTAGATTAATTTTCTGTCAGTTAAATTATATTTTTTTAAAGCAACAACTGTTAAATTTTATGGAATATACTGCTCAAGGCGAATTCATTACAGGTGATCCTAAAAGCCCTGCTGATAACTTTTTTTCTCTAGCTTTATAATTGTTGGATGTCAAAATTTTGTTTATTATCTTTGTTTCTGTTTTGATTTGTTTCGGTTTTTGACATTGTACAATGATTTTACAAAAACAAATTGCATGTGGTTTTTGTACGAGTTGTTGTACTACCGAGAATACCTGGAATGAATTCGCCTTGATACTGCTAAATAAAAACATATTGAAAAATTTATATAAAATTCAATTGTTTTAAATAAAATGTAAATGATCCGTTTTATGAATAAACTTTTATTATATTCAAAATTTTTTTATTTTTCGAATTTATTCTATGAGTTAAATTTCAGTTATGTTTTTTTTTTGTAATAGTTCTATTCCTTAAATTTTTTAGGGATGACTTTATACACTACAAAAACCAAAATTTCGACTCTTCAACTCCGGCTTCGACTCTACGACTCCACAGCCCTGAGATAAACAATAGAAAATGCTGAAAAATTTAAGAACATGATTGAACTTACTTTCATACATGTGTATGAATTTATTTATTTGAACATATTTCAAATTAACGAATTCTTTTGGGGTAGAAATTTGGTTTTTATTGTTCCCGTACTTTTGTACATTTTTTGTATATTAGTGAGAGACATTTTTGTTTACTCTCATTTCACCGAACTTTACCCAAAAAGTATGGGATCGCACTTAAATTGTGTGTTTGATGAAAGTAAAAGCATCGTTACTCTTACGTAAACATATACGTTGCGGATCAGTAGTTTTGTTTTCCTTACCAAGCTTAAGCATAAAAAGGTACTCTTACGTTAGTGTGACGTTATGTTTTTACGTATCAGCTGTAAAGAATTGTATGTTTGATTATGTTTATTGTCAAAGAGACATTCTATCGATATACTTGACGTTTTGTTAAATTTTTATACGAATAACAAAAGCCAAAATTTATATATTACAAACATTTTGACAAATTTTCTGTTTTAATTTTAACACGTTTACGTATAATATAATAAAGTTGCTTATGAAAAGAAATAATTCCCAATAAATAAATTTTTAGTTATTTCAAATGAATTTTCTGTGGGATTTTGCTACATAATATTTTGAGTGTAGTCATATAAAACCAATTTCTGCAATATTTAATAAGAACCGGTAAATCAGCTCAATACGAATTGGCTTCAGAGAACAAGAAAAAATTTGGCACCAAACTTGTTTTTTTCTTATTAATAAGATTTATCCATAACATGATAAATTAAAATCTTACTTGTAACAATATCAAAGCTTTAACAAAGCCACAACAATAAACAGTGAGTTAACCTTTTCTTACATTATTTTCTGTTGAGACTTTTGAAAGTGAACATGTTTTCAACAGACAGAATGGTTTCACACGGAATGACAAACTTAGTATACCATCATTCACCACTAGTGGTAGAGGGTATAAAAAAGTTAAAAGAAGTAAATTAAATTGTGATTATTAACTTTTGAGGCCGTTTTAACGAGTATATTCCAAATGGTTGTGTGTTTTCTTTAGAAACCTTTGTGTTCTATACATGTATGCAGAACTGACTTAAAGTTATACATATACAGTACATACATAATGAAACAGATATTAAGGTATGTAAGTACGTTTTTTTTTTAATTTTTTGCATTTTATGTCTGTTCTTTCATGTATTTTTTTAAGGCAAATTTCCCCCTGCAAATAGTTCAAGTGCTAGCAGATCTGTATGTAAAGTGTTGGGAATTGTAAAAAGGACGATACATGTCTAGCACATTTGAAAACGTAAAAAACATCAAAAAAATATTTTGAAAATCTAGTTACTTTATATTTTACATATAAAGGCTTTTTAAAAGTAAAAATTTTTATTATAACTCTCAAATTGTAAGTACCTGATTCTATTTTGTCATTTGCAAATTTTATTTTCTTAAATATTACAAATGGAACTATGAATTATATATGTGGTGACAAGCCAAAAGCAGGAATCGAATACACAACCTCCGCTCTGTTAGAACAAAGTAGAACAGAGAGGAAAGGAAGAATCCCCGTTTTTTTAATGAAGTGGTAAGTGGAAGTGGAAGCAAGCGGCTATATTCAGTGAAAATTTTGTGAAATTTAGAAAAAAACTATGTTAAACAAGAATATTTATTCAATTTGTATTGAAGTAAACTAACAAGTATATATTTCTATCAGTTTTGCAGACAAATCTCAATTATATCTACGTTTATACTCACCACTTAAGTCCCAGGTAACTGACAGTAACAGTTACGCTGCAAATTAGTTGCTTCATTTCGTTGTATGTAAAGCAATTAAAATGATTATAGTTAGCAGCAAGATGTAAATTAACCGTCACGTCTTAATCTGTCGAAAATATATGTCGTTTACTTTATTACTGTACGGTTACATTTATGTCACTGTCAGCTATTTGGGGCTTTATTCGCAAATGAATATATTGCAAGTAGAGAAAATTTCCGCATGAACAGTGAATTAAATTTTAGCTAACTCACAAAAACAATTTCTGATTAACGACACAATTTTCGAATAAGATTTTAAACATTGTCACACTTTTAACCAGGGACCGTAACAGTTATTCCTTTTTTCATATAAGTCTGATGATAACAGTTATTTTTTGATTTTTATTTTTTTTTTGAACAAAAATAAAAGATATCTTTTAATTTTTATTTTTTCGATCAAAAATAACAGTTACTTTATGATTTTTATTTTTTTGAACAATAATATTATTTTTTCAATCAAAAATTACAGTTATTTTATGATTTTTATTTTTTCGACCAAAAATAAAAATTATTCTTTAAAGAAATGTACGTGTTGTAATTATTTAGTTGACTTTAAATATTTATTTTAATGCGCATAAGATATCCCAATGATTATCACACATTTAAAAAAATATTTAAAGACAACTCAATAAAATTATTCTTTAAAGAATTTTTATTTTTGCTCGAAAAAATAAAAATAAAAAAATTTATTTTGTTTTTTGTTCAAAAAATACAAATCATAAAATAACTGTTATTTTTGTTCAAAAAAATTAAAATCAAAAAATAACTGTTACTTTTGTCTAAAAAAATAAAAATCATAAAATAACTGAAATTTTTGATCGAAAAAATAAAAATCAAAACTTTAAAAATCATAACATTTTATCATAGAAAATTTCATAAGGATCAATATATACTTGAATCAGTTTACCAGCATTTACTTCTTTATGTTTTTTTTGTTTTAAAATTTCAAAATAACTGTTATTTGAGGTCCCTGCTTTTAACCGATTTACGTTTTTATTTCAATGTGGCACATCCATATGACAAAAAAAATTAAATTAACTCAAAATTGCAAACAAAATTTACAAATATACAATAATTTTTGATTTTTTTTTCATCTTTTATTTAGAAAATTAAAAGTTTATATACATACAGTGCTACCAAATGAATAAATTTTTCATCCAGTATCACATAAAAATAAGAACTTTCAGTAAGGAAAGTGACATGTAAACATTAAGTTTTTTTTTTCATGTAGTTTTTATTTGCAATCTATTTTTCAATAATAAGCAGATTAATTAAAAATAAATATTCACATGAGTTTTAACCTACATTAAGGTTAAAACATATTTACATTTGTGCTCTTTACTCTGAGTACAATTATAAGTATGCAATTGTTTATATGTATACAATTTTGTTCTCTATATTTACATATTTACAGTAACTATTTTAAATATTTACATGCTTATTTTCTGAACGGAAGGTTAAGCGCATGGAGCCTTTTTTGCCTATTAACTTCCTCGCTATCATCTAGTAAACTAATAGCAAGGGGGTTAGAATAGTTACTAATGGCCTGTTCAACGATTTCGAAAGAACAACTTCGATCGCATTCTAAGCGATCGAAAACTAATTTGGATTCAACTAACTCTATTCTGTACGATTATTCGAACGAACGACAACTCGAAAGAAAACGTAAGTACTTTCATACAAAAAGCGGTTTATCAATATCGAAGGTATCGTCAAGATAACGAACACAAATGTCAAAACCATTCACTTGTTGTTTCGTTGTCGAATCGTTGAATTTTAAAAAACAAGAAATATTTTAGAGTAATTTAAATAAATAATAAATAAAAATGGAGCACATTACCACTTGTCACATATGGACATATGTAAAATAAAAATATTTTATTGATTGTTTAAACGTAAAATTATAGTTTAAACAAGTAAGAAAGTATAGTCGGACAAGCACGACCATTTGGGACCAACGAACAATCATGGAATATTATTTAGGTATCTTCATCTAAATATATAAGATTTAAGGATGGGGGTTTATATGGGAGCTATGGTTTATTTTGGACTTACCAGGATAACATTTTATTATGACATATTAGCTATCGTAAAACTCATTTACGCCAATTTGTATGTGAATACTAACATTTGTAAGGAAGTTATGGCATTAAAAGCCATTTTCGGGAGTATTATTTGTATGGGAGCTATGGTCAAATATAGACCAATTCCAATAAAATTTGTTAAGATGGTTTTGATTGCAATAAATTAGTTTGGACAATATTTAATCTTAATATCAGCATAAGAAGATCATTTATCGGAACAGAAACCCTATCCGGAAAGAATCTTGTATTATGGCTAAGTAAAATTATGGACCTATTCGGCCCATTTCCAATAAGCTTGGTCCTTCTGCCAATTTGAACCTATGTGCCAAATTTCATGAAATTATCTCCAAAATTCCGACCTTTACTTTGCGCACAAGGTTACATGGACAGCCAGCCCGCCTGTTAGCTGGACGGACATCGTTGGATCGACTTAGTATGATTCTGAGTCGATCGGTATACTTTAAAGTAGCTATAGGACCCATATTTTAGGGTGTTATACACATCAGCACAAATGCATAATACCCTCTGCACTATTGTGGTGTGGGTATATAAAGTCGACAATGCTAACATTTGTCGAATACATGGATGAAAATCTTAAGTTGGCGAGAGGTGCACTAGTGCTTGGAAAAGTAGAAGCCAAAAACTAAACGCCATTGTACCACCTACGCGTTCTATTGCAGAGTCGAAGATGGTAAACGACATTATATTTTAAGGCAGAAGAAAACCAAAGGTTTGAATTGATTTTGAAATAATATTTATATTTACATTGAAATGGCAGGACAAAAACAAAAAAAAAAAAAAAACCACGAAAGCCTGCAAAAAACTGGTCGCGGTATGTACAAAAGGAAACTATTGAACTTTTCTAGTACCGAAAATTAATAGGTCGCTTCTTTTGTAATTGTTTAATTAATTTATTTATTTGTTTGTATGATTTAATTATTTTTTTGCTTATATATTTTGTTGTTGATTACATTTAACATTTGTTTACTCTTTTTTTTAAGTTTTGGTATCAATAATTTTTTTTTTTTATTTTCTGACATTTCTATACAGCTGTTAAAATTTCAAACACAGTTGTATTTGTTATCAAGCAAATTAGTAGTAATTTTGATACTTTTGAACAAAAACGCAAAAAATTATAGAAATATCTCATATGGCAATACTATATTTTTTCACTACGTAAGTAACAAATATTGACACTCGTAAGAGCAAGCGATCGAAAGCTGTAGAAATGGTTAAACCCAATCTGATTCGAAATCGAGCGAATGGATTGCGATCGCTTCGATTTGCTATCTAGATCGTTGAACAGACCATAAGTCTTTCAAAGTACCTCGATCTGTACACGTTTATTTCATTTTTAATTTTTGATATAAATAAATCTCTGTGAATCGTTTCGTTAGTTACAAACCATGGAGCATCTACTATCATTCGAAGAGTTTTTGATTGATATCGTTGAAGTACTTCTACGTTCGAATTGCTAGCGGTGCTCCACAATTGGATTCCTTCCGTATGTCCATATTGGTATGTCTACACAGTAAGTTAATCGCAAATAATTTTTATTTGCGAATATGCTACATATAAACGTAGTAATAGACGTCTGTCTCAAACGACTCAAAAGAAAAGAACAATATTGTTGTCAGATTGCTTGTAGTTCTCCTAGGCAAATTGGGACTAAAATTCAGAAAAAGCGGTTGAGTAGGAAGAGAGTAAGGAATCAAACTGTGGAACAACCAATGAATAATTTTGTTACAAAAACAAAAAATATAGGATCTTTTACAAATATTTAACTCGAAATCATATCACAAAATTTCGTGAAGATGGGTCCCTAATTTTCCATAGGCCCCATATAAAGCCCACTCTCGAAAAAAAACTTGGGTACGCCTAAAACCATATCAAATTATGCAATTGTAATAAATTTTGGTCTGCCACAGTTTTTTATAACGATAAATCGAACTGTCAAATTTCGTGCACATCGGCCCATAATTTACCATAGGTCCCATATAAAGCCCACTTCGGAAATTTTCTAACTGTAGGGTGGAGGGTATCAAAGATTCGGGAAAGCACATAACTTGTTTAAAATAATCGGATCTGGATATTGAAATCACGTGAAATTTAAATCGTTGGATATTTATAATTAAACTATTTTTAAATTGAACGCATCTTTTCATGATTTGGTAAAAGAGGTAGTGGTCAAGGTTAGTGGACCTCAAAATATGAGTTATATAAAAAAAAAATATTTTTCTAAACTTTAAAGACAGGATAAATTTCAAATTTTGTTCGATTTCAATTTCACGTGATTTCGTTTTCCTGAACATGGCCGAAGATCTCAAGAAGAGAAGAAAATTTTAATAATTTGAAGACATACGATTTCCTAATTTATTTTTTATTAAGGAAGAAACGGAGATACAGTTCATGTGGAATTTATTGTAAGTAGTGCTTGAAATAACAGGCTTCATTTTTTTTTTATAAATACAAATATATTAATTTTTTTCTTCATAATAATCTTAAATTATCTTCCAAATTGTTATGGACCTTGATTGGATTTTTGTAATTAATTGATTAGAGTAACACGCGTTCCTTCTTAGATTTTTGAATAGCATTTTTTTAAAAACCATCTTCCGCCTAACTGGGTAAGAGAAAGCATAACGTTTAATGTTTTCAAATGAATTTTTGTAGAGGGATTGAAGACACTTGCAGCGTACGATTTTGAGCTCTCCAAAGTGTCTCTTCAACATTTAAACCTATTTTATGAATATTTCTAAGGTGACTGAAAAAAGTCGTGTTTAGAATTTTCTGCATAACAAGACCTTTGGAAATTTTCAGCATTGAGAATTGGCTTTCGCTTTGTCTCTTTTAAAATGTTGCCAAATTTGATACATTGCTAAAATACTATTGAAGTTGAAAAATAACGTTTATTAATTAATATCTTTCAATAAACTGTACCAATTGCTAGATATGTAATGCACACTTTTCAAAGTACATATGTATGATTATTTTACAATTAGAAAATTACTTCTATTTCTTTTTTTTTTGAACATCTTGAAAACCTTACTTTTTGAAAAACCGATTTAAAAAATCCGGAAATTAGAAAAAACCTTGTTTTTGAAAAATTCGACAAACCCGGTTTGTTAAATATCTCGAAGACCGCACTTTTCGAAAAACTGGTTTAAAAAACCCGGACAATTGGAAAACCCCTTATTTTTCGTATTTAACCATTTTTAATAATTTTTGCATAACATTAAGCAAGTTTTTGTCATGAAGTGTTGACAACACTGACCCTGTACATCATGTTAAAAGTTACGTCCATGTTTATCGAAAGTAAGGAAAAGAAACCTTATAAAAGTTTAAAACAACAAAAGGATATTAACAATGAATACAAAATTTTTTTTTTATGTATATATTACATATGTATGTACTCGTATGTATGTATACTGAAAAGTATTTTATGTAGAAGTAATGTGAGAGAATGAGGTTTTAGTTACGATATGTACATACGTATTTTTAGAGTTTGTAATTTTAAAATGTATATTTTTCATTGACTCTTTAATTGCCTTCTTGATAGGATGAGGTAAAGGAAACTTGAGATTTTAAAACATCGAAACTTTTATTGTTTTAACATTTAGCATTTCAAAGTAGCGGAAGTAAGACAATTATGATAGGCTGTGCCGAATTTAAATCATATATCTTAGTCATATAGTGAGTTAATTTTCATAACAATATAATAAATATTTGTTTTGGTTTTAGACATATTCATTCCTAGAAAAATGGATTAACAACTTATCACAAAATTTAATATTTTAATTTCTGGACTAAAAAAACTAAACTGGACTAAATTTCAATATTAGCTGCGTTCGAGAACACAAAATTGTTTACTATTTTTTACTGAACTTTACTGCATTTTACGAAATTGCGTTCGAGGACACAAAATGCAGTAGATGAGAACACAAATTGAGAGCGAAAAGTGACAGTTCTTTACTGAGTACTTACAAATTTTTACTGCAGAAATGTTTGCAGTAAAATTTAGTAAAACAAAAAGCCATATGTTTCAAAAGGTAAACAAACAAAAAGCATACAAATTGTGAAAAAGTTGCTTAAAAAAAAGAAAAGTGAAAATGTTAAATTTTAATTAATTAAACTTTTTTTGTTATGTTAATTTTTTGGTGTTGTAAAAGTGTCAAGTACTCGGGTACTTAGAACATCACTTGTTTTTAAAGTAATCAATAGTAAAAGAAGTATTTATGATAAAATTTAGCCGGACACAAACTAGCAAAATTAAATAAAATAAAAAACAAACAAATATGAAAGATTGCATAGAATAATTTATTTGTATTTTCCAAATATGTTCGTGTTATAAAAAGGATTTAATCGAGTACCGATAAGAAAACGAGTTAAGTGGTCAAAAGTGTAAACATTTTTCAACACTTCAAATTTTTTAATAAAAAAAAAGTAATGTTTTGAAAAAAAATACCAAAAATAGAAACGGTTTTTTCCCCTTAAATGTCCGAATTTCGAAAAAGTACCAAATTCGTATTTGGATTTTTTTTTGAAAAGTTTCAAATGTGATATAACCCTTATTTCTTTGTTTATGAGATAAAAAGATAGATGGGGTGACAAAAACGTACCAAAATACAGATTTTACCCGTTTACTCCGTATTTCCCCTTTTTGGTACTTTTTTCTCCCCATTGCAGCATAAAAAATTTCAATATTGTAGTGGGAGCCCATAATTTAATACGTAATTTTTGGTAAAAAAAAGTACCAAAAATACTTTCGCTTTTTACCCTTTAAACGTCCGAATTTGGAAAAAATACCAAATCCGTATTTGGATTTTTTAGATAAGTTTCAAATGTGATGTAACCCTCATTTCTATGTTTATGGGTTTAAAAGATAGATGGGGTGACAAAAAAAGTACCAAAATACAGGTTTTACCCGTTTACTCCGTTAAATGGCTGAATTTCCAAAAAGTACAAGACACCTGTCAACTTATTTTTCTAAAGAACAACGATAAGTATTAAATTTTTTTGTATCTCTTATAGTTTTGGAGATATAAGGTTACCGAATTTACCCGTTTTTACCGTTTTTTACCCCCTAAACATTCGAATTTCCAAAAATCCCGCCTTAGTGGATCGATTTGGGGAGAGACCAACCCCTGGTCCAACTTTCAAGTTTCAAGTAAAGGCTTCAGGCGTTTAGGCTATGCGATCAGTCAGTAACGTTACAGTTTTATATATATAGATTATTGGCGTTTAGGCCGCATTCAAGTCATTTTCTGGTGGGTGCTTTATATGGAACCTATTGTAAGTTTTGGACTGCTAATTTTACTAAAACAAAATTATTTAGCAGAGTTTTAGAAATATTTAGGTGTTTCCTGACAGACCGAATAAATCTTAAAATATGTTTTTTTTAATTGGTTAAATTAAGTTGCATACAATTTCACCACAATATTCTTATATTTTAAAACTTTTTGGGCATTCAAATGTTTTCCGTAAGCGGGCTTTAAATGGGGCCTATGGTAAATTATGGACCGCTCATCACAAAACTAAGTAATATTCTAAGTATTCCGCTAATTATGCCATTTTTTTTTAGTGTAGTGTTCATATATAAAACTAAAGTTTCTGTTTTGTGATGTCCAGCTGAGTAGGCAGGCTAAACGTTTTTGAATTGGAATAACAAGAATAACAAGGTCTTTGATGATAGGGACCGGTTCACTTTATATGAATGTGACCTAACACTTTTACATGGGGTTGTCACTGGAGAGGGTCAATTGACACCTAACAGCCACCATTTGACTAGTCACACATCTATTCTCAATGAGCTGGTTTAGTGTTAGTTACTATAATGGAGTATTATTTCAATAAAACAAGCCCTAGAACTTAATTTAAGAACCAAATTTTAGAAAATTCCAAAAAAAATGTGTACGCTGAATATGGCGGTGCTTACCATTTTTTAAGTTAGCTTTTGTTCCGAGATATACCGTTATTTCGAAAATGGAGGAGGTCGCACAACATATTTTCGTGTAACTCAAAAACGGTATCTTCCCATAGCTGCCTAAGAGTTTCTCCAAGGAGGATAACATGTATATCCGACCTCCATTAGGTTTTCTCTGTTTTATGAAATTCCTAACTTTTTTTTATGAAATTCTTAAATTTAATAAAAAATTTTCATCTTTTGTGAATAAAATCAAAAGTTGTAGACAGATTTTAATAATTTATGGCTTGTTTTGTTTTCTATAATTGTATTCCAATTCCATATTGCAATTTTTAAGCCGTTTTAATTAAAGAAAAATTTCGAAATTTTGCTAATAAATAATTTTTTTTTGCCAAAAAGTTATGCAAAAAAAAAAAAATAGATAAAAGTTATGCATTTTTTAAAGGTAATTTTATTGCGGAGTTACTGTTTTTTTAGTTCATCTAATAAACGAATTCATTATTGTGCTTCGCGAAAATATGTTGTGCATCCTTCTCCGTTTTCAAAATAACATAAAAAAACACTGGATTCGAGTACTCGGATTAGGTAAACTCGCCTTGTGCTCTGCCTGTCATTTTCTATTTGACAACAGGGTATTTTCAATTTGATATGATTGATCTATGGATTATATTCGACTACGTTTTGTTTAAAATTTTTCAACAGATGTTGTCGAAACTTTGCCAACACTTCTTTATTGCTTTGATACCACCGGGTTTTGTTTCCTATAAAAACAATTTACCTGCGAAAACAATTTGGCACAAAAATCGCTCTACTCTGTTAAATTATTCAAATTCGAATTACTTAAGGATCGAGAATATATTTACTTTATGGGATCTAAGATGAATTTTTTTTTGTGCCTTCACGCAGAATGACAATTTTAGTATAAACAAAATGTATTTTTTATTAGATTTTTATAAAAATAGCTAAAATTTTGCCATTAAATACACTGGAGCCCCGATTTGCTTCGTTAATGGCGACCGCGAAAATGCGACGCAAACTGATACGTCGCACTTCAAAGTACTTTTTTCTATATAAATGCATTGACTTTTTATTGATTCTGTCAAAAATATATATATGTACTTATATGTCAAAAAGTTCTATTTATGATAAAAAAGTCACATTGTTAAGTTTTATTTAATTTATTTCAGCAAGTGTGGGTAATTATTATAAAAGAATCTGGAAATTATTTTTTTTTTTTTTTTTGTAATAAAAAAATAAATAACTTAACTAATAAAGTAACTTATTATTATCAATATTTTTTATTTTTCGAATTTATTCTATCAGCTTAATTTCAGTTATGTATTTTATAAAGCTTTTTGTAATAGTTCTATGGGTGCCCCGTAAGGCTAGCTGGTAGTGAGCTAGTCTATCAGTACCAGAGTTGCGGGTTCGATTCACGCCAGAGACTATGGTCCCCTGCAGACAAGCAAAAAAGCTTTGCGGGAATAATAAAAAAAAAAAAAAAAAAAAAATTCCTTAAATTTTTAGGAATGACTTTATACACTACCAGACTATCATCTTGTATCTTCCTGTTACATTTTACCTTAGCTATCCTTTGGATAGCAATGAATTATATTGTATGTACAGAAAAATTTACAATTATTACACACCAGCAGAATGTAATGCATTTTCTGGCCAGCTAAATAAAATACATAACTGAAATTTTGCTCAAAGGATCAATTTGAAAAATATGTACAAAATGTTGAATATTAGAAAAAAATTTATAAAAATATATTTATGTATTTGAAAAGATATGTATGTATATAAAAGTATATAAAGAATGAAATTAAATAAAATATATTTTTATAAAAACATATCAAAAATTAATTTATTTCATTTACCCATATTTACATAAACATTAAATAAAAAATAGAATCGCATTTGCGATTAACTCGAGCTATCTTCAAATGATTAATTGACGCTATCTCTATTGCATAACATTTTTGCTGTTGAAGGTGCTAAACCAAAGGTTGTATCTACATCATAAGCTTTTTTACCAAACTAGAAACATTGTGTTACGTACAATTTTGTTCCAAACTAATGCTTTAGTTTCTTTTCTTTGCATTCATTTGTCCACAGCACTTTTTTTTAACAACAAAATTCTTTCTTTCTAACACGTAACTATGCTTAGAATAACTAACCTAACAGAATAAAATGGGTATTCCCCTTATTTCACTCAAATAGAAGAATTCCTCACATGTGATTATGACTTTAGTGGAAAAAATGCTGTCGATTGTAGCAACGTAAATTGGAAACAAAACGACGCAACGTGAATTAAACCAAATTTTAAAAACTGAAGCAAATAGGATCGACGCATAACAGGTCTCTAGTGAAGTTTTAATATTTATAAAAACAATTATAGCACATACTAAAACAGTTTGGGAAAAACAGCCTGTTCGATTTATACTATTTAATAAAATATTCATTTAATTTGGGTATAACTTTATTTCTGTGCATTTTTTAGTAGTATGTACATACCTCAAAGAAAAATTGAGCAAATTACTACATTTACACCTTCAAAACATTTCACCTTTTCCAACATCATAAACTCTACCTTTTGTAAACGTGTTGTGCAACTGTGTTTAAATTAAACTTTAATTTGCAAAAATAGGTTTTGGGATCAAAACTTCACTTAGCACAGAAAAAAGAAAAATTTAAAATTCTACTTACATTTCAACAATAAACAATAGTAATTTTAGCAAAAAGGGAAAAATACTAAAAGTAAGTTTCCACTTTATTTGTCGGTTTGCTCATGAATTGAACAATATTAACTGTTATTTAAATGAATAACAAGTTATTTTTTGATTCAACGAAAAAAGGAAACAAATGGTTACTTTTTATTATAAACTAATTTAGGGGTAATTTAACAGAATGGATATTGCTCAAATAACTTTATTTAGTAGAATAAGAAAAGGAAAAGGGAAGTATTTATGTATACAATTTTCTAACAATGGACCAATGTATACTTTTGTTAGGTTCTTATTTTAAATACCGACTTAAATATTTTAAGTGGTGGGACAATAGAAAATAAGGAAAAGTACTTTTACTTTATTAAACAAAAAGAAGTCCAAATTGTTTGTCGTACCCTTGGAAACTAACTAATTTACATTGAGTACGTATCGAAAAAGGTGCTTTTGTTTAATATTTATATCTGATACCACTATTGCTATGAGCTTATAAGCATCTGTGCTATAGTTTTTCTTTTCCCGGACTTTTTCATGTCCCGATAAGACTTAACTTTTTTTTATTCCCCGAATCCAGGGAATTCCCGTCCAAAAAAAAAAAAAAAGAATGCTAAATTTTATTCAATTTAATATTTAAAAGGTAATAACCAATCATAAAATCTTTTGAATAAGTTTAAAAATCCATTTGAAGTTTGTATTTAATTCCAATCCAAAAGCATTGATACAAGACCAAAGAAGTTAAAGTAGTTAAACATCTTATTACAAAATGTTTCATTAAAATAGGATTTTTGTACAGAATAAGTATTAACAGAATCGCCTATTGCTCATTTTAGTCAAGAAGAGCCCTGTCAATGAGAAAACATATAGTCAAAAGAACATTATATAATCTCTGTACACTTTCAGTTTTCGCACCACTTCCTAAAAAAAACTTTTTATTCCTCTTTTAAAGAATATTATGTTAAAATCCGTATTCCTATACAACAGAGCTTAAAGTCCTAAAATTACAGTACATGATAAACTATTCGTAGCCATATGCGTCATAGAATAAGAAATTTTAACATTAAACATAAAAATAAAAGAATTAAAGAAACAAATAAAGGCAACCTTTCAAAGGCATTGATCCTTCAATATTAAGTATAGAGATATTAAAAAGCGGTTTTAAATGCAACATATTACAGATTTTCAATAACGGGTAATAAATCTCAGACTTATTTTACAATATTCATGTCCATGTTTTTTTTTCTCTCTAACTAAAAATAAACTTTTTATTTTTTGTTTGTTTTTATTGTTGAATTATATATATATTAAACGGTTAATTTTTAAATTATTTATTGCCAACTCGCCTCAATAATATCTAACGCCGCTGTGGCACTACATATTGTTAAACTTAATATTATTATGAATAAAAAAAAATAATAAATAAAAAAAAAAATAATAAATAAATAAATTAAAAATACATTTCCTAAACTGCGTTGCATTACTAGTAAATTGAACAGATGCTGGTGTGTGTTCCAAAGATGAATACTGTGCACGAAAAAATGCCATTCTGATACCAACTTCTTGAATCTTATTGGGATCAGCTTGTTATTTCTTCTTGACTTTGAAAAGAACGCCGTTCAAATAGATACGTCGGCTCGCCAGTATAGATAATTTCACGCACGTCATAAAGTTTAGCTTCATAGGGTGTAACATGAGAGAAACGTCCTAAGTTGAAGACATATCTCGGAATGAAATTATAAGTAGATGTTAATTTTCTGGTGATTTTTTGGTCACAGCTTGCAAAAACCTCGCTGCCATATATTTAAGCTGGAATTACATATGTTTTAGCCAAAAGCATACGTATGTTGAACTGGGTTGAGTGTTGTGTCGCCCAAAGTGAACGAAGTATCGCAAACACTTTCCCTGCGGCAGAGTTGATATGATCTGACCAAGTAGGCAAATCATATATAAAAAGAAGGAACAATAGAGGTCCAATATGGCTGCCTTGGGGTATTTCTGATGGCACATTTCTTTTTCTAGAAAACATTTTATAAAAAGGACGGTTTGGACCCTTTTCGATATAAAAGAGTAAATCCACTTCAACCTCAGATCTATTTATCCTAGTATTTGAAGTATCTTTGCCAAAAGAAAATGATTGACTTTATCAAAAGCTTTGCTACAATCAGTATTGATAACATCTGTTTGCTTCCTTACGAAAAAACCACGATTGATTGCAATTGTGGGTTAGAAAAGGTTTTTTATGGCAGAGCAGCCTTTTTGTGTTGATATGGAGTTATATTGTTTGAGACTTGACAATATAAATGTTCTGTTATTAATGGAAACAATGAAAAAATAAAAGATTCCTTCAAAATTTTGGAAATTACCAAAATTTAATTAAAGCATTAAACAATGCCTTTAAAGGGATGGATAAGGCTTCTGCATTTTTAATCAAAATACTACTCAGAATTTTATCAAAACCATTTTTTATACCAATTGCGACAGTTTGGTTGTCAAATAACGGCATTTATACTAATTTTCTGCTATCGAAAACGGATAACTACAAGTTTTATCAAGGATACAAGGATACCCCACCGTTTTTTAAATGATGTGCAATCAGGACTAAACGTTCGTCACTGCAACAAATTAATATTTTTCGATGCAAACCACTCCTTGGATTGGTCAGAAATATGCATAGGTACGTTAGTTTTGTTAGTTTTGTAAATTGAACATATTCGAGAAGTTACAAATATATTTCCGAACTCATTCTAGTGGTTTTAAAGAATATGGAAAGCAAAAAATCGTAGGAAAATGCACCCCACACAATAAAGCTTCCACCACAAAAATTTCTTTTGGAACTAAACCCCTTTTTGAATTTGGATTTTTTTTTATATGATAAAATCACCCTTTTCCACTAATTTGTCAAAGGCATGTAAGTTTTTGCAAACTTATGTCATCTCACATTGTGAACTTTTGTTAATCGAAGTTTTGATTTAATTTTTGCCCATTTAATGAATGGGCTTGCATTTTCAGCACGTGTGATTAGAAGATCACGGTTTTTTCTTTATTTTTTAATAATTAAGTAAATTTTTTTGGGTTCAATGCAAATATTACTGTCTTGGAGAGCTGTCAATTTGGAATGACTTTTCGTAGAAGCTTTAACGTCGTATTTATTGCCCAGTTTTAAAAAGATTCTTACTATTTTTTTATTACATTCCATGCAGTTTCATTTATCGGTTGCCAGAATTCATTTTCAGAATTTTGTATGCTTAGGTACATTGGTTTTTCTAATTATTCTTTACATTTTGTTTCACAAAATTAAAAAAAAAGAAAAGTTGTATATGCCTGCGAATTATCATGACTAATGAACTCTTTGTTCACTCCATCTAAATTCTTGTCTCAATAAAGAGAAAAATTTTTACTAGAAAATTCATAATATATATTAATTACCGTTAGACTAATTATTGGTTTTGTTTTTATTTTATTATTGCTGATGTAAACAGCGTTGCCATATATATTTTTTTTAAAAACTTCTTATATCTGGAAGAATCCTTTTTTCAAGTGCCAACATTTTAAAAGAAAACACAAAAATTTATAAGGAATTCATTTTGTAAGAAAAAAAAAAATTAAATACAAAAATACACAAACATTTTTTTGGTATTCATTTTATCTAAAACAATAGAGAAAAAATTATAAAATTTCTCCAATTACCAAATTTATTCCAAATTCATAATATCAAGCAAACTAGTTGCTGACTTTGCACCTATTACCAAAATGATTATTAATTACTAAAATTTTGAAAAAATATTTTCAATAAACGTTATTTTTTATTTTAATTAAAAAATTTATCAAAAAACTTTGCCATTTCAAACTAAATTAAATTATTTTATCAAAAATTATTTTCGGGAATGAAATATTTTATTAATTAATTCATTTATTAATGATGTGCTAATAATCCCAATTTTTGAATGAAAATACTGAAATTTATTGTTGTGGGAAAGCTAGTTTCTATGCGCATTTCGGTGGTTGCTTAGGCCAGCTCGTCAGGAAACTTTTTCCAAATACTTTAGAAAAGCTAAAAATATTATACAAGTAAGACCATAAAGTGAATAAGAATTTTAAAACACTCAGGTCTTGCATGTAACAATATCAAAGCTTCAACAAAGTCACAACAATAAACCGTCAATTTTTTCTTTCTTACATTACCCTACAATTGGCTGGGTTTTTTCCAACACGAATTGTAGTTGTAAGAGGATAGAAAGAAAAAAACAAAATTAAAAAAAAACAAGTTGCTTAAATAAATTATTATCAAAATTTATTATCAAAAATTATTTTCGGGAATTTTATTTTAAACAAAATAAGTCAATTAAGATTTTTTGTTATTTAATTAAAATTTTAATTGAAAATTTATTTCAAAACAACTAAAATGTTAATTAAATCAAAATTAAATTTTTAATTTTCTTTCAACTAAAAAAATAATTGATTCAATTATCACATTTATGAAATTTATATACTTATAAACCATTTTTTTAATTGATAAAACACTTTTTTCTGTGTATAATGTTAAAATTTTTGTATAGAGTTATTAAAAAAAGAAATTTTAAGTATATTAAATACATTTAAGAAATCGTTTTTGGCGCGTGTAGTTTTTACACCCAATTTAAGAAAAAACTGTTTTCTTATTTTCAAAATAATATTGACAGTAAGATAGACCCTTGAAAGAATAACGTCCTAAAAAAGTTATACCCCTAATGTACATTCTGGGTCCTTGAGGTATTTCCGGTCAATTTAGACACGTTCGTCTGCCCATCTTTCTGCTGAAAACACGCTCACTGTCAAAAAAAAAAAAAACTAAAAAGAAAAGAACAATATTAGTGCAAAAAAACAAAATTGTTTCTACACGCCCTAAGCCGCTTGAGGAAAATCGGTTCAGTAGGATAAGAGTTGTGAATTCAAACGTGGAACCACCACCCAAAAAAAAAATTATAAGTTTGTTACAAAAGCTAATACGAATATCGGCGGGATGTATATATTAATATAAGATCTGCGACAAGTTCGTTCTATATGACTGGAAATCATATAAGACAATTTCTTGAAGATAGGGCCATAATTTAACTTAAAGCCACTCTCGAAGAACAATATAGTACTTCCAAAACCACAACGAAGAAAGCTTTTACAAAAAATTTTGGTTTTCGCAGATTTATATGACTAGAAATCACACTGTCAAATTTCATGAAGATCAGTCCATAATATACCATAGGCCCCATATAAAGCCCACTCTTGGAAAATACCTTAGTACGCGCCAAAGCATGACGAGTAATGATATTACAGTAAAGCTCGGTTATCCGGGATCTATTAACCCGTTACATCTATTAACCGGCATGCTGATCGTTTTCTTTGACAACCTCTATTACTTTTTGAACCATTTTTTATAATTGATAAAACACTTTTTTTCTGTGTATAGAAAAAAAGAAATAAAAATAAATATTTTTCTTTCTTCTCAATAAATTATTTTACAAGGAAATACTTAATTAAAGCCTAAAAGGTGCTAAAACTTTAACGTGTTTAAGAATGTCAATATTATAACGAATTTTACAAAGTTCAACATAAAACTTTATGCAATTAACTCAAAAGTCCATTTCATCACCTTCAGGTAACATATCTGAGGGGTTTAAAGCACAAGGGGCTTAAGTGCTTTTTTTAATTGAGATTACATATGGTATTAGTAGGAGGAGTTCAGAGAAGTTCAGAGCACAAGAGGTGCATGTGGAATTCTCATCCGGTGGCGAGATATGGCGAACAACTTTAGCAATTTTCATTAAAATACCTGTTTCGATTGAAGGCACTTAAACCCCTTATCCTTTAAGCCACTCATATGTTAAAGATACTTTAGCACCTAAAAAAATATAGTTGGGATCTTTTAGATAGGAAGGAGTAAACACAACTGAACACTGTTTCAATAATAAAGGTCAGAGAAAATTTATCGTAAGATCGTTAATTGCAAAAAGAGCACTTAATATTTTCATACCATATACAGCAAATTGTAGATTATGTATTTATAAAAAACTTAAAAAAACTTTATATAAATTTAAAACTTTTTTTACATCTCAAAAATCTCGCAGAAAAGGGAAAACTTGACAAATGGGCATTTCCATGAGAATGTCAACCACGACTCAAAAAATAAATAGCCTTGAAACTATTTTTCGAATATGGTAGAAAGTAAAAAAACACTCAAACTTTACTATGCAAAGGGGTTTACAGCTTATTACAATTTTTAAACAGCAAAAAATAGAAGTTAAAACTGACTATCTCTTTGATTCATTTTTAGTAACTGCAATCAACAATTTTCACTTTTCTGCCGATTAAATACAGATACTGGTAACATTAGAATTATACCTTAAAATTAATGTTACAACAACAATGAACAAAATTCACGAGGAGAGACCAAATATATAGTTTGATTAGCGGTATATTTTTTGCTTTGCTTTGGGTGCTATTTAAATGTCACGTACGTGGTGCGAAAACATCATTTGTCTATGTCATTGGTATTTGATCAGTCGTACGTGTTTCAAAATAAAAGTTCAAAGCAAGATATTTGTTGCAAAAAAATATTGACCGGAATTTTTTTTAAATAGGTATAATAAAAATTTTATAAGCTGTTAAACGTCGTCACGTACGATATTGTATTACTATAAATTCAACTAAATGTATCATCTTATTATGTTGGTATTAGGTTGAAATTTGATCAAAAATTATTTTTTTGCAGTCTTAATGATCTAAACAAATATAATTGGTATCGGTCCATATTTGACCATAGCACTCATTCAAATACTACTCCAGAAAATAGCCTTTAATGTTGTAACTTTCTAATAAATGCTGGTATCGACATAAAAATTGGCGACAATAACTTTTACGACAAGTACTATGTCGTGATAAAATGTTGTGCTGGTAGGTCCAAAATTAACTATAGATCCCATATAAACCCCCTTCCTAAAATCGCTGAAATGCAAGAAAATCTCATATAGATGAAGATATCTGAATAATATTCGGCACAAATCACTTTTATATAACTCTTTACGTCATAGCATAATTCTGTTCCGGCGACCATGATTGGCGATGGGTCAAAAATAGGGACACTCAAAAATTAGTTTTTAAAATATTATGGTGTAGGGTATTATATGGTCGGGCTTGGCCGACTATACTTTCTGACTTGTTTGTTTTAAGTTTTTGTATGCATATATTTCCCAAAAATATATTTCATATGTTGTAAATACTATAAGAGAAAAATCTGTCACGTACGGTATGTCACGTACGATATTTCATTTGGTTCATTATAAAACCATCCAGAAAAATGTTTTTCTTTCCAATTACGGATTATAACGGAAAAATATATGGTTTAATGCAAAAAATTTAAAAAAGGAAAAATACATACCACAATTCGCAGATTTTCGGATTTTTTTACATTCACCCCAAAATCACTTCCGTTTTATGTCACGTACGATATACACCTATTTTGCTAGGTATTTTGGACAACAAGGTTTCGAATGTAATAATTTTTTTTTCATATATAGTACCCTCTAAAGGAAACATAATGATTAATAAGTTTTCCAGTTACTACTATTTGCGCAAAAACTCCATCGCTCCGAAGGCGTACAAATGTCACGTACGATGACATGGAAATGCCCAAATGGCAACGCTGGATGTAAGCATAAAAGTAAAGAGAGAAATAATTCCTACAATAAGGTTTAAATAAGAGCAATTTAAATTAAAAATAACAAGAGGGGTCATACGAAGGTCTCCCTTTGTATTTCGCCACACACATATTAACATTGAAAAAACGTAATATTTTTAATTGATGAAGAAATTAAATTGCACACAAAAAAAATTTAATTAACGCCTTTTATATTTTATAACTTGCACTAATTGATGATGAAGTTCACACATGAAAATGTATGTACGTGTTAAACAGAAATTACCATTTTAAATTTTATGTTTTTTAGCAATAACGATATTATAAAAAACAAAGCGAAAAGTACGGGAAAATCAACAAAAATAATACAAAATTAACCAATAACCAACATCCTAAAAAAAATATTTATTTTTTGCCTGATATTTATTGATTCATTGTAATTCTATCATTAAAAGTATGTTGCCAAAAAAATATTCATATAAAAAACACTGTAAAATTGGGCATAAAAAGACCAAGCTAAGCGAATTTTATAACCTAAAGGGAATTGGTTTTATTAATATTTCTTCCGCTTTGCTGACACATAAACGGAATGAATAAATTAATGAATGAACGTAGAAATAACCAAGTCGACATACATTAATAAACAAAAAAACCAACACATAAACACATATAAATACATAAACACATGTTAGTATACACAATACACACAAACTGTAGTTTACAAAGATATAATATATCCCAGCTAGCAATTTTTGAAATTTTTAATCAAATTTATTAAGTCTTCACCGCCATTAAGAAACTAGAATATGTGCTCCCTTTCGGGTCATAAATGATACATATTTTTGTCGGGAGAAAATGGTAACTTATCCGCGGCACTTCTTGATGAGTAATTAATGATATAAATTTTTTAATTAGTTTAGTCATTGTTCATTCTTTTCTAATGGCACTTAAATCAAATATTTAAAAATCATTAGCGAGTATAGCTTGTGCGTCAATCACCAAGAGTAATCAGAACAAACTCATGAAGATAATTTTTGAAAAAAAACGATCTTCCAAATGTTAGCAGGCATACTTAAATATATATATTAGGGCGGGTTAATTTTTTTTTGATGAAGCGTATAGCAAAAACGTAATCTATAGGTGATTCTGAGAAATTTTGCTCAAGAGACCATAGCTCTAAGTCAGATTTGGAGCCCCCTAAAATATCAAAATAGAAATTTTTCCTTATATACATAGAACCATTTAATTAAATTCGTCATAAAATCGGATAAAATTTCTCAATCTGGGCTTGTTTGAAAGGTATTTTTATCACCTTTCAGAATCTGTATTGATACCAACATTTTTTTTTTATTTTTAGTAGGGATATTAGGAATTTTTTAGTGCTTTTTTAAAAGTTTGAATTATTAGTTGTACCATATGGCGTATGCATGTTAATAAATTGGAGTTAAAAAATACTCATACGTAACCAAGTGAAAACAAAAAAATTGATCGTAATAAAAGTTGTTGGAAATTATCTGAACTTTCATAATCTGCAAAAGAAAAAAAAATTTTGAAAAAAATCGAATAAAATTCAGAATTTATTAGTTAAAAGTATATTTTAGGCTATTTTTCGACAAAAAAAATTCCTTATCTCTACTAAAAATAAAAAAATTTAATTAAATTGTTCTATGTACATATATATGGAAACATTTCTATTTAAAAATTTTGGGGGGCTCCAAATCCGACTTAGAGCTATGCTCTCTTGAGCAAAATTTCTCAGAATCACCTATAGATTACGTTTTTGCTATACGCTTCATCAAAAAAATCGTTCCATACAATTTGACCCGCCCAAATATATATATATATTGTATATATGTATATATATCGCACACCTAGTTCAAAAGTGACTTAAAATTTAAATTTTTCGGGTTTATATGCTTAAACTATGCACAATACACTTGTTTATCTATAAAAAAATATCAGTCTATTTTGTTTTTAGAAAACAGTTATAAACCATATAACCATGTAATATAAACCATATAAGCATATAAACTTAAAAAATTAAAGTAGAGTCACTTTTGAACTAGGTGTGCGATATGTATCTGTGTATTTTTTTATGTTAGTATATATAAAATGCGATATTACATTGCTTTGTGCATTTAATTTGTAACGCATCGCAATAGCCATCGGAACCCCTTTAAAGATATACATGTGAATATATAAAAGGTGGTCCAAATAAATCGCAGGATATTATTCCTAATTAATTATTTTCCAAGTTGTTTGTTTTAAATTAAATTGTTTTTATTTATTTAGTTCTACTTTTATTAGTTAATAAATATGCAAAACTATTTATCATTAATAATTATTTATATACAAATAATCGACAAAAACTTAAAACGGTAGATTCCATGCATAAATTTGCCTATTACGCTCCGTACGGGCCGTTTTTAACCAAATAACTACTTTTACGTCCAAAATTTTTTGCAATAAGAATATCGAACGTTTTTTCCCACATGCATTTTCTTACGTCGAAATTTTCAACAAAAAGTCAAGGAAATTATATTGTGCTACGTTCTTCTAAAATTAACGGTTACTGAAAAATTTTGGATGTAGTGTTTTTATTACACTAGATTCAGACGATGATTTTTCCATGTTTTTTAAGACATGCTTTTTGGTGTTTGTTGGCGAACGGTATATAGAAAAATCAAACTGTCTGTTCTCTGTGTCTTTTTTTATATTCTACTTATTCCAGATTAGTATTTTTGTTATGTTGCTTCATTTTATTTTTTATTTCAATGTGGCAACATCTCTTTACAATACAAAAAATGTAGCGCATTCAAATTGTTTGTTTTTACAAATAAGCAAGTAAAGAAGAATTACCGAGAATGAGATAAAATCAACCCTTTAATCATCGTTTGTATCAAAAGGCATAACTTTTTAATCACGGTCTGAATCTAGTGTTAAGGAATTTTTTTAAATTTAACTTATAAAAGACTTTAAGAGTGTATTGTTGCGTTATTCTTTGTGTGCTTTACGTGAACGTTTATCCATCTTAAAAGACGTTAAAGATAAAGTTCAAAATATTAATAACTAGCTTAACCCAGTGCGTTTCACTACCCTCATTAAAATAGAATATGTAAGTTTTAAATACAGATCTCGTGCATTGCTTATGAAGTTATTTACACCAAGTTTGAATACTCTTACTGTTACCATTCACCAGATGCACAGAAATATATATGTTATTTGTATTGAAGTTACCCCGTCTATGTCTACAATAAGGCAGTGGGCTTTTTACAGGTGTATATACCAAGCTATTTTCCCCTAATAAATTGAAGCTGTGGCCTTTCTCTAGATATACATAAATCTAATTAGATCCACGCCCACTTCTCCAATCCCGCACATAACTACCAGATGCTGTCTGTATATTGATAGCACTCTAATTGAACCCAATTTAGATAATTTTACTTTCACCGTGCTTCAAATAAACGGGATGCTATTTTGTGCCACGCTTACTTATATAATCACGCCCACTTTTTGACTGATGTTGCCTACTGAACATTAGTTATGACCGTTCTCTAGATGTACAGAAATGTCTTTTGCATTTGTATATAAGGAACCACTCCCACATGTACAATCCCACCCACACTTTGCAAGATGTTGTGTATTGATAACTAAGATATTTTTACGTAATTTGGAAACCTTCGCTCTAACCGTTCTGAAGATATACAGAAATCTATAATATCTCTCTATGGCAAATACCACGCTCACTTACTAATACTGTTTTGTTTAGAGAGGCTGTGTATTTATAACCCAGATATGAGTGCCAAATTTGGATAATTTTTCTCTTACCGTTTTTAAGATACAAATATATCTATTTTCTGCAACGCCCACTTTGCCAATCATGCCCATATTTTGTTGAATCTTGTGTATTGATAATGATGCTTGTAGCTAATTTGGAAACTTTGGCTCCTCTCGTTCTCCAGATCTTATATATAAATACGGAAACAATTTTTTTGTAGTTGATTTTTAAGTATCTTATTGTCCACCGATATTAATGAAACATATATTATTTTAAAGGTTTTGGTGTGTAGATATGCACAATGTAAATCTCTTTTCTAAATTTTAAGAATTAAAGTGTTTAAAGCCGTTTTAATTTATTTTGCAGACACACGTCCACACATGTATTAACGGTGGTTGAAAAATCCAATGCTTTTTGTTGTCTTAAAATGTTTTCGTTTTTTTGTACTTGCACACAGAAACTCACACACACATGAGTGAAAATAAATCATTTTGTTATTTTCTTACAATATGTACGTTTTTGTTGTATTACACACTGGTTCTCTCTTAAGTAAATGTCAAGTGGCCGAATTGCGGCCACCGGGCGAAACTAGTATACATAAATCTGTAACGTCTTTGTTTTGTATTAATAACTCGGTTATGTGTACCATTTTTGGACAATTTGTATCTTACCGTTCTTTAGATATAAATAAATTCAATTTGGAACCTCTATGCCTCTCCCTACTTTAGATACACAGAAATTTATATTGTCGTTGTATAGGTGGTGTCACGCTCAGTAAAAATTTCAAAAAAATATAGAGCCTATAGATTCTTCCAGACTATCAGTAATATACTGTAAAAGTTTCATGAAGATCGGTTCAGCGGTTTAGGCGGCTATGAGATACAAATAAACAAACAACTAAACATACATACTGACATAGCGAAAAAGCACAATAATATTCGTGGGTCTCATGCATAAAACGTGAGCTTGAGCTCGGTCTCGATTTTTTGAATAAAAGGTGCTTGTCCGTATGCATAATGAAATTTGATGTATTTGCTTTTACTCACTGCTCACGTTTGATTTCGTCTTGCTCAGTTTGAACTAAGTTAGATGAGCTTGTGCTCATTTTTACACTAAAAAGGAATCATGGCTGAATATTTTGTGCCACAAAGAAATACAAAATGTTATCAACAGCATAAAACAAATTTAGCAAGTGAGGATAAAAAATTATACAGGTTTGTATTCTTAATTATTAATTTTTTTTATATAATTAATAATAAAATGATAAATACATAGGTTTGATGATAGTAGCATCTGCTGGTTAGCTAATTATTTTTTTGTGAAGTCAGAAGAAAGACGTGGTGGTGCCCTCAGCAACATTGATAAAATTCGACTATATTTAAGACTTTGAACAGATCCTGGAAAATGGTATAGCCATAGATATTAGAGTCCATCCATCAACTGTGTCGCGAACTATTGCGGAAGTTGCGAAACTTATATCTGCCAAAGCAAGCGAGTGGATAAAATTCCCGAAAAATGCAGATGAAATAAAAGATGCTCACATGGAATGGCAAGCAAATTATTGCTTTCCATTTGCAATTGGAGTGATTGATTGTACTCATACAAAAATTAAAAAACTTACAATTCAAAGCGATGAGTATATTTGTAGAATGTATGATTATATTTGCTTGGTAATTGACCCTTTTCTAGTAAATATTTATTTTGTTTCATTTTTTCTACTAAAAATTTAGAAATGTCGTCAGTTTCTATTTTATTATTATTATTTGAGTCTACTTCTACTTCACTTGACGACATGTTTGCACTTCAATAACAATTAGGCGTTTGATCTCCCTTTGCTCAAGTAATTGCAATTGGTTTGAAATCATTTTTATGCATACGAAATTGAGCAAAAGCTGTTGCTGTTTGGTCGAACTCGACTTACGAGCAATTGCTCACCTGCCTCAACTCAGCGCGTTTACTCGTTTTTATGCATGAGACCAATTGTAATAAGTTTTATTTTAACCAATATATATTAGAAAATAAAAATATTTGTTTTCATAAAGAAAGTTTCGATTTTTTTCAAATATATGTTGTTTTTCAACTTGGTCAACGTTTAAAGACCAAAGGATCAACTTTAATGTGCATGATATGAATAAACAACTTTACCAGTAGCCCGTTTCTGTATTTCTCGCATCGTAAAATTTCCCGCATGAAACAAGTGAATTATAACAAAAACAGTGCAATATGAAACAAAAAATGGTTTTTCTCACATAAGTGTTTCTGTATATTTACTTTGGGAGAATTATCTGTCATTTAAATAATTTTCCAGCATTTATTGGAAGGATGTGAGAAAAAGTGTTTCTGTATTAATATTTTGCTAAAAGTTTCTCACAAGAACTGTCAAAATAAGTTACATTTAAAATTGATGCGAGAAAAATAAAATTTTAATAAATGGAGCACAAATTATGTATGTACGCAAGTATGTGTATTATTTTTTTTTTATTTGAAGGGAAAGAATTTTAATGATGAAAATAAATAAAACACAATTGTTAAATTTTTTTATTTTAATTTTTTTAAGCCCTTCATTGCTTTCGTTTTATGCAGGGCTGCCAGATAAATTTTTGAAAAAATCGTTAATTTCCTAAGAAAGAATAAAAAAAAATCGGCTAATTTGTTTAAAAAAATCGGAAAATTTAAAATTAATTTTGACAAATTTTTTTCGATTTTTATTAAAACATAATCAAAAAAATTGGTAAAGTTCATGGGTAAAATACATATTTTATACATACTTAAACTTGAGGTCTATTTAAATAAAATTATTTATTTTATTTTTCTCTTTAATCCGATAACAATTTAAAATTTCTGACTGTTTTTTTTTTCCTGAAAATATCGCTTAAAAGCGTAACAAAATATCATATTGAACTTGCCAAAAAAAGGCCAAAATTTCCTATAGTGCATTGATTAAAAATGGTGTAATAGTTTAATGTATTGATCACATAAACAAATGTATTAAATAATCTAAGGAAATAAAAATTTAGCAGTTTTCCTTCGAAATTTTAATTTTGCCCATATATATTTAAGCTGCCATGTTTTTAAAGATATCGTTTTTCTGTGGAGCAAAATATATAATCATACTAAACTAATTAAAGTTATTTTATTTCGAAGACTGAATAATATGTTCACCAGAAAAAATCAGCAAATCGGCACTTTGCCAATTTTGGAACAAAAAATCGTCAAAATGACGATAAATCGACAAATCTGGCAGCCCTATTTTTATTATATCTATTTCTTTCGTTGACGTTTCGCTTGCATTTGACATTTAATTACTGGAAGTATTCCAGTTAAAACAGAATCTGTGTTGTCTGTTCTCGCAATCAAATACAGAAACACTTTTTTCTCACAAATCGAGAAACGATGGAATTTTTTGTTTCACACTTAATGTGAGAAATTTTGCAATGCGAGAAATACAGAAACGAGCTACAGTACATGTAGATTATGTGTGTCAAACCATATTGAATGAAATTAAACTTTTTATTAAGTTATATGTAACTGTAATTTGTTTTAGTGAAGTGCGAAGGTGATCTCACGATACTTACGGAATCAGATATTCTTGATTTTAATTGCATTTGAAAGGCTTTTCGCTAGATTTTTACAGTAGCTTAAGCTTACACTTTGCTTAAACAAATTACAGTTCCATATAACTTAACAAAAAGTTCCATTTCATTCAATATGGTTTGACACACATGATCTAAATGTAATATTATTATTATTGTGCTTTTTCGCTTGAATATATTGATGCATATATTAAATCTTTTTTTTTTGTGTAGTTGCATACATACTTTAAACATTTGTGTGCATATTTAAACTTGCCCTGATTATTACATATCGTTACCCAAAACGTAAAAAGCCCTATCTTATATTTTGCAAGTTTTACAGCAGAAGCAAAAGCTATTTAAAATTATAATTTTCCTTAAACTTTTTTAAAATTTTTTTTCTTCTACTTTACTTCTAAAACCTTCTGGTTGTTTTGACAATTTACAACGTAGCGTATTTGCAAACTGTTAGTTAGGTCTTTGAGGGTGAAATTTGTGTCAATTGCTCTTAAAGCACTTATCCCGTGACCAGTGAACAAAATTTTATAATTAAAAGGAACGAATTGTGATAGGTGAAAGCAAGACCTATCACTTAACTGGTGATAATGTGTTTAGAATGTTGTTAGTCCAGAAGAAATGTAATAGGCACAGAACTATTCATGTGACTGGATTTTTTCTGGGTAGTGGCTGATTCTCTCTAGTTCTATTACTTTATATGAAGGGGGTCTATCATATTGACATGGCTCATTTGGGACAATATCTGCGACAGGCATTATTTTAACCGAAATTGGAAGGTTATTTCAGTGACCTGTTACATAGTGTTAAAAAGGTGCCAATTAACCTCCTCGTAGGACATCGCCATGTTAAAGTGACTTTTCACGTGACAAGTTTAGTGTTAGTTCCCTTTTCCATAGGGATATGATCTTTTGTAGAATGGGCCGTTTATTTTTTGTTACTAAAATCGTTAATATTGGTCGAGAGTCACCAATATTGTGGCTATTTGTGTTGATGCAAGACATCAGAATCAAGGAAAAAGTCGCCTTCTGCGTTTTAGGTAACGATATATTCCGCATATTATAATTTGCAAATAATACTCATACGTATAGATACAAAAATTTTTTTTTCGTTTAAGGGTGGATATTATAGATTCAGCACGACCAAATATAACCTTCTCACTTATTTCTGTTGTTGTTCAGTATTTTCGGGGTATTTTGTTAGAATTTTAAAATAAACCCAAATATGCTTTATCTTTTCTTTCGACTTAAAATGCATAATCACATAGATATGTTTGTGTGTATTTACATATAAATGTGAATGCTTTGTCAAATATAAACGTGTTTTTATAAGCCGCCTTACTGAGGATTTGACAATGTGATGAAATGCTCTCATAGCCAAGGTAACTGTTAGTCCTTTAGCTGCACATTTATTTTTAAATACCTAAAATGAATGTATTATCGAAAACCACAAAAGGAGCTTAACAAAAACAAAAAAGAAAATTATGTGCGCTTCAATTGAAAAAAATTTGAAGTTTTATTTTACATATTTTACCAAACATATTATACAATCATAAGTACCAAAAAACAGCAAACATATCAGTCTTTAGACCTTCTTATAAAAATTCCTAAAATGTTGAGATTATCTTAATATACTCCAGTACTTATATGGCAGAGGAGCGGTTAATGTAAAAATTGGGATTGCAAAGTTCTTAGTAACAATCAACAAAACAAATCTAGATAATAATAAGAAGAAAAATAATTAAATGAAAACAACATTCAAAAAGTTAAGGTGAAATTTTTCACCAATACGGCTGGGGTTTTGAGGCCTCAGTTAAACTAGGCTTAGTTAATCTGAAAACAGATTTGTTCCGCCACAACCGAGCTTGTATACAAAATTTTGACGGAACAGCATTGTTTTGCTGTAAATGTTGTTCTTTAATGAAATAATAAAAAAATCACATTTCGCCGGAAAAATCCGAGCTTCAGACTACGTTAAGCTAAGTTTAAAATTAATTTGCATGTCAAAACCCGGCCTTAGTGTCTTCTTCAACAACCGTTTACCATGAATACAAAAATATTCCTTAAGACAAGAAAAGCAACATACTTTGTTTTGTCATAATTAAAAAGCGATTTAAAAGTCTGTTAAGAGAAAAGCGATTGTTACAATTTTACTTTTATATCATACTGAAGTAACTATGAAGTCTACAATCAGATGAGAAAAATGTTACCACAATGTTTTTGTTTTCGTTTACCGTGTAGAACCGTTTGCAACGTGATGTCCAGTTACTTCCGTGCTCTAAAACCTTAAGGGAGAATAAAGCTTAATATCTAAACCTAAAAACCCAAACAAATATATTCTAGGGATAACTTTATATTTATAACAAACATTTGATGATGTCTAACGCGTAACCCTTAATGTAATTTATAAAATGGTTGCTTGTGCAACACGTTTGCTAAATTAAACATCATTTAAAAGTTTCCAAATAACATCCAACAATAATTATCTTACAAATAAAGTTAAGTAAATCAATAAAAATTGTTAATATTAAAACAAAAATTTGGTAAATTTTCTGATCACGCTTTTTTTGAATGTTTTCGTCAAATACTTGTAAGGACTAAACATACCTTAAAACTTTTCGTTTTCTATGTTTCCTCTCAACTTCTATAACCTTTTTCTTTTTTTTTTCTAAGTATTTATTTATTGAATCTTCATATTTTAAATATGAACTAACAATTATTTATCAAATCTAACCCTAATAAGGAAAGTATTATAATACTTTATTTTATGTCCTGCCAGTGCCAGACAAAAAATTTCGTCATCACGGCATCTGTTCACATATGTGGGTGTTTATCGCTCATCTGATTGGGTTAGTGCTGCTGTGTCTCTTCTTCTTAAGCGAGTGTGGCGTAATTAACACCCTTTCAACACGGATTTCGTAAAGAATCATTAACTATGACAAATATTTTAGAACTAACAACTTTGGTAAATGAAGGATTTATCAACATCCAACATACCGACGTTATTTATACCGACTTCAGTAAGGCATTTGATAAGGTAAATCATAACCCAGTAAAATAAATTTGTGTTATTTGAAGCACTTAAGAGAAAAAGCGCATACTCGAGCGCTTTAATAAGAGAGCGCGTTAATAAGACATCGCTTATACAGCAGAAATGATAACGAATAAAATATACAAAAAAGCTGCTTTTTAAGTGCTGACAACGAAGAAGGTTTTAAAGCGAAAAAAATAAATTTATATTTTGGTTTTCGAAAATGCTTGAAAAAGTCATTTAAGAATGTAAAAGCAAAACATTAATAAATTAGTCAATTCACAAGGTATCCTAACATGTCATATTGTCAAAATATCCTTATATTTCACAATTGTTTAAAAATATTGTTGTTGGTTTGTTAACAAAAAGTGTCTTAAATAAATAGAACGTTGCTTGCTGTGTTTATTGTGCTGTCGTAATTAATCAGAAAAGTCCAGCGCTGAGCGGCTGAGCCGTACAACAATATTTTTAAACCATTGTGAAATATTAGGACATTTTGACAATATGACATGTTAGGATACCTTGTGAATTGACTAAATATGTTAATAAAGTTAGCCCTTAAAAAATCATTTTAGGAGTGCTTTATTTGCATGTTTTATTATGTTAAAAGAAGCGCTTATTGTCAGAAGAAATAGTCCTCCAAACCGTTAAGTAGTTTATCATTTAACATTCCACGATACGGTAGGATACTAAAAACTTTCCGAACTAACTATGCTACGGCAGACCCATTTAGAAAACTGTGTTGTTGCTTTAATAAAATGTTTGAATTGGTTGATTTTTCTCTAGATGTAAATATTGTTAAACGTAACATTATACTTAAGTTAAATACTCATGTGTATTAGCTGTAAGGACTTATCCATAGACCTAAATATATATTCAATAAATGAAAAAAAAAATTAATATTTCGACCTAGTGGATTTGGGTGCTGTTCAAGCCTTTTGAAATATTTTACTGCATATTTCGTTATCATAGTTCTTACCAATGGCACATTGAGACCCTTGTGGATATTTAAGTTTTTGACATACCAGGGAACGGCTGTGATTATTCGAAAAAGTTTATTTTGGCGCCTTTGAAGTTTTCGATATTTGAGGCCGAGGCAGTGGCCCATAACTGAATACCGTGGTACCAGATTGGCTTTAAGATAGAGTTGTAAAGTATATGTTTGAATCGATATAATTTCTTCGAATAGCCAATTAAATTGAATTGCTTTTAGTTTTATTTGAGTTAGTTTTGCTTCTATATGTAATTTCCACGTTAAACGCCGATCTAGATTTTACATGCGAATGTTGAGGTATTGTTTTATTACAGTGTGCTTGTTAAAAAAAAACAGTCAAGCCGGCGACATGACATTTTAACATAATTCAACCATACAAATATGGCGGCTTAATAAAATTCTTAAATGCCTCCAGATGGGTCAAATGTATGACCAACCCCACTTTGTTTTTATCTATCGGTATATCTCGTTAATCAGAGCTAACCTAAAAAAAACGGTTAGCACCACTGGATTCAGCGTACTCTAATAATGTTAAAACGCCAGGTGCCCAGCTTGTCTCAAAATAAAGTGTTAATTTCTAGAACAGTGTTATTTATTAAAATAGGGGGGCATGTTGCCCGAAGCAAAGTGAAAAGTGATAGGCTTTTATCCTCCATTGTTTAAACCACTTTTCTTGTTCAACTATATGATTTGCGCTTAGAAAAGCGGTATCAACAACAAATGTTGAAGCTTGGGTGTAGTTTTTTGTTGGCTTGTCCAAAATATAAATTAAATATAATAAAGGGGCCAGGGTGCTGCCTTGTGGGACTCCAGCGTCAATTACGACCAACTAAGTTTCTAGTAGTTTGTATGTATTTGCTGGTAAGTTTTTCTTCAAATTATGTAATAAGCCTTCATGCCAGCCTTTGCTAAAAGCTTGCGAGACATCGATGAAGAGTGCAGAGCAATATTTTTTTTTCTTCAAAGGCTTTTCTTATGACATTAACTATTCGATGAGTTTTTTTTTTACCTTGAAAATACTTCTATCAGTCTTGTGTTATTTAACTTTTATCTGCACTTAATCCTGCTTTCAACAGACAGAGTGATATATAAATGGTTATGTGGTTTATGGCTACAGAATTAAACCATTGTTTTGATTCTATTCGTAGGTGGTGTGTCTCTGTGGTTTGTACTTATTAGAGAGATCGATTCTTAGACTTTATTTCGAAAACCCGGTTTTAGGTTATTGAAATTACTGCTATTTTAAATAAACCGGTTTTCGGCTAAGATTTTAAAAAGTAACCGGTTGTTTTATTTAGCTAATTAAAAACACGAAAATAAAAACCAAACAATTCAGAATGGTAAGGAACCAACAAAATACATAATTATGAGTTAGAATTTTTAAAGAATTTTGGATTAAAAAATTCTTAGGAATTCATTTAATTTATTATTTGAGACTTTCTCTCAATTTAATTTTGAAAAAGTTTCAATTTGTTGGTGGTTCAGCATGTCTACGTGCCTGCATTTAATTGGTACTAATACCAAATCATCAGTAGGAAGTCATAATTATATTTTTGAAAAGTTACCAACAAAACCTCTTAGCCAAGATTAAATATTTCAAATGATTTTGTTCAGTATTAAAGAAACCAATACTCGTATGAATATATTTGTTATATGAAATAACTGTCTATTCTTCGACTACAATTTAAAACCTTCTATGACTTTGTTTGAATTTTTCAACTAAATATTTTAGTTCTTGGTGTTTTATTACAAAAGAAAATGGTGAATTTTTTCCTTACCGTTGATTCCGGCGGGTTGTAGTTTTAATAATGAGGACATGCTAGGACAACATACGATTTCTTATGGCTAATAAATCAGTGAGTGTTTAAATCCTGGCTTAGTTGAACTAAGCTTAAATGTATATGTAGTTTAAACTCAACAGTTGTAAGTCAGCGTCCCATGTATTAAATGTAGTTTAAAAAGTAACTTGTTGCAGCACTACGATAAATGTAGACAAATTCATATGGTTTGTATTGGTAGTTTAAACGCCCAATTTAATGCGTTTAAAGATGGTTTATATATTTTCTGATTTATAGATTTGTTGGCTTAAACAAATTTTAAACCAAAAAGAGAGTTAAACTTGCTCTGATTTATAAGCCCTTAGTATCTGAAGGGGCATTCTGTCCTCTTCAATATAACGGGCTTATATTTCACCCAATGATTCATTTATGTCAAGCCTAAGGATTAGTTTAAGGTGATTTGTAAGTCGTGACATCAAATAGTCTTTAGGTTACTTCAGACACCTTTCATTGTCTTTTTATTCGCTTTCGAAATATCTCCAGAGACGACATCTGTTTAAGCCTAGAAATATAATCAAATCAACACATACGTTTATGATAATAACACGTTAAACTGGCGCATTATTTTAACCTGCTATATTATTGTATTTTTTTGGCTAATTAAGAACAAACTAATGTGAATTATATTTTAATATACATACATATTAAATAAAGACCGAAATTCAAAATATGTTTATTAGCGTGGCCGTTAGTTGTTTTGAGAATTTTTTTCTTGCTGAAATTTATAAAATAACAAACATAATACCAAAAATGTATTTTTTTTAGATTCAGGCAAAGAAATACATACTCTGTTAACATTTTGTAAATATTTATTATAAAAGCATTTATTAACAACAATAAAAAAAAACCAAAATAAATATGTACATTAGACCGTACCTCAAAAAATAGTTTCCCCGTACCACCTCAAAATTTAAAGTATTTTTGCAAGGTTTCGAATTTTTTTTTTTTGTTGAACATATGGGTCGCCTTATTATATTTTTTTTATCTCTTAGGCATTTACAGTCTGATCTTTAAGTATGATATATCCATGGCAAGTATGATAACCCTAATGTTAGAAGATTAAATCTCGCAAAAAACTATTAAACTTTTGCTAAGGAAGTAATTCGATAACTCTAGCAGAAACATTTTTAAATTTAATTAGAAAATTTAAGCTTGCTAAAAATCATTACAGTTTTGCCAAGGAAGAATTACTATAATTCCTGCAGGATAGTCAGCACTTACAGTCGGATCTTTAAATATTATGTAACGAAATCGTGTCTTTTTGTCTACCCCTCTTACTTCTCTAACCCGTTAGCTTTCAAACAAAAGCAAATGTTATATTTTTTCTACCGAACGTTGGGGTTGCCCGTTTACTTTTTCGTTATATCTAGGCATTTACAGTCCGATCTTATTTTGTTATATCTTATTACAATGCTATACTCACATCACATAAACATATAAAAATTCAATTTAAAAAAGATTGTGTGACAAATTAAAATCTATATATCCCTCAATCTAGAGTACAATAGCATTTATTAACATTTATTGTAAAAGTATTTATTAATAACAAGAAAAAAAAAACAAATTAAATACGTACAATGATATACTCACACATATAAAAATTAAATTTTAAAAAAACATGCTTCAATAATATATATATATATTGTATATATATAAAGTAAAGGAATATCTCCTTCCACATCCTTAAAAGTTTTCGTTAAATTTTTTTTAAAAATGTATGATTTTATTTCTCTTAGTTTAGAAGGTGTGATTGCTTTTTCTTTGCTATTTAGAAATTTAATTTTAATATATTAATTTAATTTAGCGAATGTGAGTGCGAATGCAAATAGCAAAAATAAGCGAATAGTTCGCAAATGCGAACCCGAATATTCGGCGCCGCAAAATATATACCTAAATGGTTTTGGCATTTGTTGAAGATTGCCAAGCTGTTAGGGCTCATAGTATAGGGTTTTTGCTGAAAAATACTACATTTGCGCTTAAATGCTATTGCATCTGAACAATTTAAATTTTTATATGAAAATAATACAAACATATACATATATATTAAAAATGAGATAATATTTTGAAAATTCCCTACATTTGCCTTAAATTTTTCGAAAAAAATTCGTACAAAAACGGAAAATTCCCTACTATTGGCTTCACTGTAAATCACAAAAATTAGTAGTGGCTTCTTGTATTCAAAATCGAAAGTAGCCCAAATTTCAAACTAAATATTTGATAGCATTTAAAACACCTTAATAGCTAGTAAAGTGGTTTTTGGAAGTAGGCTTTATATGTATGTATCCCGTGGTTTATTCTTTACCGACCATCACAGAAGTATTTTTGTGTGATTTATTGTCTTAAGAAACTAAAAAAGACAAAATTACACCACAACATCAGTATTTGTTTTATATGCTTTAGACGTGTTTATGTAAATGTTTTCTATAAGTGGGATTTATATGAAACCAACACAGAAAAATTTGAAATAGTTTTTATCAATTAAAAAGACTGTTTCAAAAGTATTTCAATTTAATTAATGTGATATTGAATCAATAATTTTTTTAAGTTGAAAAAAAAAATAATTTTGATTTAAATAACATTTTAGTTGTTTTGTAATAAAATTTTAATTAAAATCCCAATAAAAATGGCGATTCTAACGAAGCAGGTCTGAAAGGGAGAAACGTAAATGTTTCGCTTACCATATCGCTTACGGAAGGCATGAATTCTATATCGCGAGTTCCCTCTGAAGCAATACATTTTTGACACAGAAAATGCTTTATTCAGTGCATATAAAAATTGATGAATGTAACTGAATTTTTTGTTACCGTTATTCTTAAATATTCTCCCTTACAAATTTGGAATGTCGTGGTTCTTAAAATTTTATATATATATTTTTTAAATCTATTAAGAATTTTTTAACTTCCTTACTGCATCTCTGTATGTCTTATTGTAAATGTGTGCTTAATTTTTAAAATGTACAATTAGTGCTTCGCAAAATAAGAAATTTTTTATTGGGATATTTATTTAATAAAAAAAAATCTTAATTAATTTTTCGCTTAAAATAAAAAAATTTAAACCTGTAGAATTGTTGTTGGAAACTGTGAAAACCCAAGCTATATTTAATTAATACAACTAACACATTCTTTGAAATGGCGAAGTTTTTTTGAATTTTTTTTTTAAATAAAACATATCGTTTATTGAAAGAAAAATTCACAATTTTGTATTTTTAAAATTTTTAATGATCAATGTTGGTAATAGGTGCAATATCAACAAATTATTTCCTTGATCCTATGAATTTAGTGATAAGAAATTTTTTTTGTGGATAGTAAAATACGGACCGATCATAAAAAAATTACATAGAGTTATTTCTAGCCATAAGAAACTTAATTATTTAATTTTAAATTTAAGGTTCAATTATACATTTAAATTTATTCAATAAAAATTTTAATTGAATCTAAGAAATGGTTTGATTGCTAGTTTCAATTCAATTACTCTATTAATTATTTTTATTATTTGTTTAAATAATCTGAGGTAATTGAACAAAAAATAGATTTTTTGTTAATCATTTTCAATTCTTCAAATTTTAAGTAATCAATATAATTATATGAGAAATAGTCATTTTGAAATGAAAATAATACGACTATATACGTATTTTTACACAATATATATTGAAAATAATATAATATGGCTTGACTTTCAATTTTTTTTTGCCAGAATCTTCACAGCTTCCTTGCAGTACTAGATTTACCTGAAGTTTTAAATTTTCAAAAAGTTACGCTTTTACTAATATCGGTGTTACAGAAAAAGCCACTGAAAAAATTAATTTGCCGCGAACTATCCACACCGGCAGCAACAAGTCCATTCATTAAGCGAAATGTATACAAATAGCAAAAACTAAAAAATTTAAACTCAGGCGTACAGGAAGCTTAAAGTATGTGTTCGGGCTGTGAGACAGCATGTTTGTAAGAAAGGATTGAAGAAATTAATAAATAATTTGTTTTTAGTATTAAGCATAAGCTTTATAAGTCCATTATTACAAATAGCCCTTGAGCAAATATTCTTCCGGAAGAATATTTTTTAGCAAAAGAAGGGCTGTAATTAAGAAATTTCTAATTTATATATTAATTTTACAGATATATATTTGGGTTTTTATATATTGAATGATTATAAATTTTGAGCGTAAAATGTTTTCAAAAAAATAGCGATCCATTAACAAAAGAGTAATTTTGAAAACCTTGCAATAAATTTTAATAATACCCATTTTCAGGAAACAAAGATCCTTCCAAGTCAAAATTTTATCGTCCATGTTTTGGAAAACGCAGCGTTTTCAAATCCCTTACGATTTGAAAAACGCAAAACGTATTTCAGCATGTTCTGAAAACCAGGCGATTTGCCAGCGTTTTGCTATTTTTCGAAGTTGTGTTTGAGCAAAGAAAACATATGTTTTATCATAAAAAAACGAAAACAAACAAATAATTTTCAAATTATTGGTATATATTGTCTTTAAAAAAGCTACAATCAAACGGAGAGTTAATTAAAAAAAAAAAAAAACACTAAGGGATTCTTCCAATCCATTGGATATTCCAGACCAAGCGTAAGTACATACAAACGTATACATTGACAATGAGATCAGGTTTCATGTCAAGTTTTTGCGCTTTTGGTTTCATAGCTCTCTACAGTTTAAACAAATCTGCATTTTTGATGATTCTGGAAGGAACTTCTCAGCATATGAGTAAAAGTTCAATTCCAGAAATAGTGCGTTTGGCCGGCGTTTTAAGATTTTTAGCAGTCGGGTCCTTCCAAGGTGTGATCGCCAGTGACATGAATATAAGTATGGACCGTAGCACTTTCTGTAAAGTTTTATGGGACGTACTTAATATTCTTGAGGAAAGGCTGTGCCCACTTTGGATTCAGTTAAAGATGACCGAGGCAGAAGCAAGAGAATCCAAACTGACTTTTTATGAAATATATAAAATACCCGGCGTAATTGGATCTGTGATGGAACCCATGTGCGACTTATAAAACCTCCGCATGATTTTGAACTTTACTATTGTAGAAAGGGATATTACAGCTTAAATGTGTTAATTGTAAGTAGTTTAGCATCTCTTAAAATTAACACCACTAGCATTAAATTTTCTTCGAAGATCAATTTAATCAGCTGTTTGCATAAATCGCCAGTTCATAAGTAAACTACTGCCACAAACAATTGACAAACTCAAAGCTAATTTTTAAATTACATTTTTTTAATTATAATCATGAAAAAATGTAACAAGTTTTTCCTTAAATAAAAAGAAAACATATTAAATTGAAATTGTGCGCCATTTCCTTTTCTCTTTAATGTGCAGTTTTAATAAAATAGACCAGATCGCTTAAGTATACACTAGCGGTTTGAAAACGCCAAATTTCTAGCGTTTTCGTTTTTCAGAACAACTGTTTGGCGTTACAGATGCAAATCTTTTGAGTCTGTAAAAATAAAAAAGCTAGAGTTGTAATAACCTTCTTTTCTTATTTAACTATGATGAAGTTTATAAAAGATTCAGCATCACCGAATATACCACTTTTACTTGTTTTTTTATTTATTCGAACTTTTATTTTTGGAAGCCCAATATTCGATTCTACTTTTCATATTTTTTTACATCAGCTAATGTTCAAAGTTTGGTCTATGATTTCAAATTAAGTATTTTAATTATATTTTTTACTAGCTGACCCGGTCCGCGTTGCTGGCCCTAAGCAAACATTAGTGTTGTATTACCAGACGATTTAAATTGATCTTTAAACGAAATTTACGGCCTTTAAATAAAAATCCATGAACTACCTATCATAAAGTTTTTTTACAGAATAACTTACATATAGTGTAGATATGGGTTCAATGAAAAAAGAAACACATGTATTTAAGGCAAATTGGAAATTATATTTATTGATTACTTCATCTTAAGGCTAGCGGATAGACAATGTTTTTTGTTTTTTTATTTGGTGTAAAAACGTATAAATTTTTTGGGGTGCCAACTCGGGAGCAAGCCACATACAACTGGCCGTGTGAAAAACATGAATTTTCCAAAATTAAGCCAGCAATAGTCAATGATTGGCCTTGTGCTTTGTTGATGGTAATAGCAAAGGAAAGACGCAAAGGGAATTGGAGCCGCTTGAATTCAAATGGTAAATCGTTGGAAATCATCGGAATTCGTGGAATAAGTACGTCTTCGCCTTTGAATCTGTCACCGATTATAGATAAATTAAAATGTTGTTCATATACATATGTTTGATTTACATTTGATTTGAAAATACATATGGTTGTATGTATGTATATATATGCTGTGAATCGAAAAAAGTGAGCGTAAAAGTGGGCGGGGCAACATTTTCTTTCCGCAATACCTAAGGTAGACCATGGCGATCATTTTAAAGAAAAAATCGTCCAAATCGGTTAAGCCGTTCTCCAGTTATGCGCTTAATAGAAAAAGTGGGCGTAAAAGTAGGCGTGGTAAATTTTTCTTTCGATGAGAACTTAAAATGCATTAATACAAACATTTGAAGGAAAAATTAGTCAAATCGATGGAGCCGTTTTCTGATTTTAGGTAAATCAAAAAAAGTGGGCGTAAAAGTAGGCGGGGCAAAATTTTCTTTCCGCAAAACCTAAGTTAGACCATGGCGATCATTTTAAAGAAAAAATCGTCCAAATCGGTCAAGCCGTTCTCAAGTTATGGATTTTGCCACGCCCCTCCGCCCCCAGACCAAAAATCAAAAATCAGACTTCACAGTGTCACCCGCCTGAAGATTCTGAAGATTCCCTGAAAATTTCATCAAAATCGGCCCAGCCGTTTTGGAGTCCATACGTTACATACACACATACATACATACACACATCCTATTTTATATATATAGATTAAGAAATTTCTGACAAGAGCAACACCATAATCTTCTTGTCAAATCTAAAAGCATAAATTTTCAAAAAGAAAAATAGGGAAAACTATAAAACTTCACAATCCTTTAAACCTTTTCTGTATAATTTTATTACGCGTTTTCAGTAGGACCTTCATACAAGAATATGTTACTATTTCTCCCACCATAAATTTTATGAAGGATTTTCCTTGAATTAAGTTTTTCAAATTGATTCTGTTTTAAAACTACAGACATAAAAAAATTATTTAACTATTTTAAATTTTTAATTTATTTTGTTTTTTGTTTTCTTAGCATTTTGCTTACTGCAGAGTAAGTTGACAAATACTTAAATTGTCAACCTTTTTATTTTTATTAGATTTATAAGGATTTATATAATAAATGTGTAGTTGTTCTAACTTTTTTTTTTAGTTTAAATGTCAAGACAAGAAAACAACAGCAAAATAAGTCCTTGAAAAACAATAATACCTTTCGAATGTTATTACGCCTTGGCCATTCAGGAAACAATAACAATTTTATATAGAAAAACTCTCCGTTTAGGAAAAAACAAAATTTAAGAATAAAACAAAACCAACAAAATGGTATGAAAAAGCTTCTAGTGAAATGGGAAATGCAATTATCCGTATTTAATTAGTTTTGAGAAGGAAAACATGTAAAAATATTTCAAAATAAGAAAAAACAAATACTAAAATGTGACTAAAACGTCGTTTGACAATAAATGGCCTGTAAGTAAACTCGATGCAATGAGAATGGGCGATAGCAGGAGAAAATGACCGTAAAGTCAATAAAATTTATTTTGTTCTAGTAAATATACATTCCTTAATTCTTAATTAACTATAGTTTACATGGCAAGAATTATAGGCTTGTAGTGGAAAAGACATTATAATAGTAATATGGATTTTTAATTGATCCAAACTTTTCAAATCGTTCTCGATTTCTATAGATCACTATAGAAATTTGCTTTAAACTATTTTTCAACGTTGTGATCTTGTCCGTGAAATATATATAAATAAAAGAAAATAGATATTGGGAATTATTTCTTTTCATAAGTTACTTCATTATATTCAACATTTTTGATTTTTCGAATTTATTCTATGAGTTAAATTTCAGTTATGTATATAACACCAAGTTTACATGATGAATTTTATGACGTCCAATATTGGACGTCATTTTTTGTTTGCTAGCAAGCGGTGTAGAGAAGAAAGAGGGGTAGAAAAATAGACATGGTTTCTGTTTCACGTTTTTTTTTTGACACTTCGCTTTACACTTTTTTCTGTTCTTTCTGTTACGTTTTATTTTTATATTGTCATCAACTGGATTGAATGAAAATGAAAAAAATAGACGTCCAAAAAAACCATCGTATGAATTTGAGAAGTTTTTGGTAGCATCTTCAAAAGGGAATTAAGAAAATTGGACGTCATAAAATTCATCATGTAAATTGGGTGTAATAAAGCTTTTTTGTAATAGTTCTATTCCTTTAATATTTAGGAATGACTTAATACACTACCAGACTTTTATATTGTATCTTCTTGTTACATTTTACCTTAGCTTTCCGTTGGATAGCAATGAAGTACATTGTATGATAAGAAAAATATACAATTATTAAACACCAGCAGAATGTAATGCATTTTCTGGCCCGCTACAGCCTTCGGCAGCATTCTTTGTGTCACACTGGATAGTGATACTTTATAAGTTGAATTTATTTAACTCAACTATTTTAACAAATAGATATTGGGAATTATTTCTTTTCATAAGCAACTTTATAATATTCAAAATTTTTTATTTTTCGAATTTATTCTATGAGTTAAATTTCATTTCTATCCAACGGAAAGCGAAGGTAAAATGTAACAAGAAGATACAAGATAATAGTCTGGTAGTGTATAAAGTCATTCCTTAAAATTTAAGGAATAGAACTATTACAAAAAGCTTTATAAAACACATAACTGAAATTTAACTCATAGAATAAATTCGAAAAATAAAAAATGTTGAATAAAAAAAATTAGTTTTATTTTCTATATCTAAATGGGTTGAATGATTTTGATAAATCATATATAAAGTGGTTAATTTTTTTTGGCCAAAGTTCAAATTACGCACTCTAAAAAATCGAGTTTTCTTTTGTTGAAATTGTGGCCCAATTAGTGGATTTGCGCAAAACTACAATAATGCAACAACAGAAAAAACAACACGCATTCTGTTTGTGTAAATTTTGTTAAAGATTTCAAAACCTAATATATTTGTCTGTGTAAAAAATGGACAAGATGTCAAAAACAATTGCACGATAAAAACACAACTCTACAACAAATCAGCAGGCGTTTCGAGCAGACCAACTAATTGGGCCATGGTTGAAATATAATAAAGAAAACTTCAAAGCAAATATAAATAAATTTTGTTTTTATAAAAAACAAACAACTGGCAATCAACTGATACTTAAAGTCATTTTATTTAGACAACAATTTAAGTTTTTAATTACAATACCTGACAATATTTCCTAATGAAAAACTAGCATATATACTTAGGCCTTTAATTCCTATTGGAACATAGGGCCTTCACAAAGGCTTTCCATTCCTCTCTATTTGGCGTCAGTCGTTTCATTTGGCTTCACGCAATGTTGTGGTCGCGTAAACCGCTTAAGGTTTGGCGCCTCCCGGTGTTAGCAGATGTACCGGGTCTTCTGGATCCCTGAAGATTATACTCGATGGATTGTCTCGTTATATCATCATGTGACTTTCTCATCGTGTGGCCAAGTCATTTTAATTTCCGGAAGCTAATATGCATAGCTAGTGGTGTTTGTTGTGAACGATTCCAAAGATCGATGTTGGAGATGATGTTTAGCCAGAAAATTACGCGTATATGTCGGAGAAAACGGTTGACAAAGGCTTGCAATCTTTGGATTTCCCGTTTGGATACGTTCCATGTCTCGCATCTGTAAAGGAAAACGGATTTGACGTTGGAGTTAAAGACATTTTTCTTTGTGCGAGCTGTGATGTTACTGGCCCTCCAGAATTTATTAAGCATGCCGAATGCCAGCTTAGCTTTGCATAATCTGTTTTGGATGTCCTATCTGCTGCCTCCGGTTTTAGATATTAAGCTACCCAGATAGCAGAAGCATTCGACATATTCAATGGATTGACCCGTATGCTGAAAACGTTCAGTGTGTTGATGCGCATCGACTTAGTCTTGCTAATGTTGACTTGCAGACCAGCCTTAGCTGCACGTTCAACAAATGATTCTATCTTGGCTTGCATATCCAAAAATCGATGGGATAGGTGGCAGACATCGTCCGCGTAGTCAAAGTCGTCAAAGATGCCAGACAGTGTATAAAAAAGATTGAAAAATATAGTTAAAAATGAAAAAATATTGATGGGAAGTACTAAAAAAAAAAATAATCATGTAATATAATAATGTAGTTTATTGGGGAAAAGGGTCATCCTTTTTTTAAAAAAATAAAAGTTCTTTGGATAATTTCAAAGCTGAAATTTATAAAATACTTTTATATTTTTAATCTTGAGTGTATTTAATCACTTTTATGTTGCGATTTCATGCGTTAAAGAAGGAGAGAAAGAAACAGCTGTTTTGAATTATATGCTTAGAAGAATTAGAGATTATGAAACACTTAATTAAGTTGTGCTTCTTTGTCTTATAAATGGCAAAATTTACATGGAAAACATGTTGTGTTTGAGACGGAAATTCAGAATGGCTAAGTTGCAGTTAAAAATATTTACATTGAGACAATGACATCATCAGATGGACTCCTATTTTTTTTATTTTTTTTTTTTTTGGAAAGAACTCAGAACGTTCTAAAAGAAGGGATGTTAATGAACTCTCATAATGAAAACATTACAAAACGGCACTAGGCGGTCGCGCAGCAACAAAATGTAACCGCAAAAATAATATGTCAGATATTTTGAACTGAGCCCTGGGTATGTCAAATTCACTTGTGTCTTCCATAGGTTTAGAAAGGTAAACGCATCCAGTAGCTCGTTTCTGTATTTCTCGCATTGCAAAATTTCTCACATTAAGTGTGAAACAAAAAATTCCATCGTTTCTCGATTTGTGAGAAAAAGGAGTGTTTCTGTATTTGATTGCGAGAACAGACAACACAGATTCTGTTTTAACTGGAATACTTCCAGTAATTAAGTGTCAAATGCAAGCGAAACGTCAACGAAAGAAATAGATATAATAAAAATAGGGCTGCCAGATATGTCGATTTATCGTCATTTTGACGATTTTTTGTTCCAAAATTGGCAAAGTGCCGATTTGCTGATTTTTTCTGGTGAAGATATTATTCAGTCTTCGAAATAAAATAATTTTAATTAGTTTAGTATGATTATATATTCTGCACCACAGAAAAACGATATCTTTAAAAAACATGGCAGCTTAAACATTTATGGGCAAAATCAAAATTTCGAAGGAAAACTGTTAAATTTTTATTTCCTTAGATTATTTAATACATTTGTTTATGTGATCAATACATTAAAATATTACACCATTTTTAATCAATGCACTATAGGAAATTTTGGCCTTTTTTTTGGAAAGTTCAATATGATATTTTGTTACGCCTTTAAGCGATATTTTCAGGAAAAAAAACAGTCTGAAATTTTAAATTGTTATCGGATTAAAGAGAAAAATAAAATAAATAATTCTATTTAAATAGACCTCAAGTTTAAGTATGTATGTATATATGTATAAAATATGTATTTTACCCATGAACTTTACCAATTTTTTTGATTATGTTTTAATAAAAATCGAACAAAATTTGTCAAAATTAATTTTAAATTGTCCGATTTTATTAAACAAATTAGCCGATTTTTTTTTTATTATTTCTTAGGAAATTAACGATTTTTTCAAAAATTTATCTGGCAGCCCTGCATAAAACGAAAGCAATGAAGGGCTTAAAAAAATTATAATAACAAAATTTAACAATTGTGTTTTATTTATTTTCATCATTAAAATTCTTTCCCTTCAAATAAAAAAAAAAATAATACACATACTTGCGTACATAGATACATAATTTGTGCTCCATTTTTTAAATTTTATTTTTCTCGCATCAATTTTAAATGTAACTTATTTTGACAGTTCTTGTGAGAAACTTTTAGCAAAATATTAATACAGAAAAACTTTTTCTCACATCCTTCCAATAAATGCTGGAAAATTATTTAAATGACAGATAATTCTCCCAAAGTAAATATACAGAAACACTTATGTGAGAAAAACCATTTTTTGTTAAATATTGCACTGTTTTTGTTATAATTCACTTGTTTCATGCGGGAAATTTTACGATGCGAGAAATACAGAAACGGGCTACAGATTCCTAAGGAAGTGATTGATATGTTAAAGAATCCAAAACTACTCCATTTAACTTTAAATATGATGCCAAAACTGTAACAGACTCGAAAAACACAAATGATTTGGATGATATTAATTTAGAAAAGAAATACCATAATATAATTGAGTAGGAAAAAAGAAATTATAAATAATAGTTCAATAATTTTTTTTTTTTTTTTTTGAGAGAAAAAATTAAAATTATATGACTCAAAAAGTCTTTTATTATACGTAAAAAACCGATTTTTACAAATTTTCAGTTTAAAAGTTAATCAAAAAAGTTGACATCCAAAAGGTTGGTCAAACTTCGAACACTACGGTTAATATTTTTTATATTCGCCCAACTGTTTTGATAAGAACCTTCTTACTGCATATATCCAGAATTAGATAAACCTTTACAATTATTTTTACATAACATTCTTGAAAATAATAAAAGCGAAATAAAAATCCATTAAATTACGGTTTAACATATGCACAAAATGGACCTTTGAATTTTGAAAGAAACGGTACACAATAATAGTTTCAATATAAAGAGTATAAATATATAAAAAGTAAAGCCATTTCTCTAGCCAATCATATGTCAGTATGGACTTTCTAATTGGTACGATTGATCATCTAACCTAATCACTTCAAACCATACCCCTCCCCGCCCCCCCCCCCCCCCCCCCCCCCCCCCCCCCCCCCCCCCCCCCCACCTAACTAAAAAACTGTATTCCATGATACCTCCCAAATCATATTACCCATCCAATTCTATTGTCTCATCTTATAAGTGTTACACAATCTCTTGACCTTGACCTAATTTTGTTCTACTTTGTTTACGTTAAGCAAGCCAGTCATCATTAAATCTCTTGATTTTAAATTCATCTGATTGATATAGCGACATTTTTGGCCCCATCCTTAATTTAAATCTTTCTCTCCACTTTTAAATGCTATACTCTATTCCTCATAAGACATTTTCTTATTTGCCAAAAAAAAATGTGTCTGAATTTGGACAAGGCCAAGAAATTAAGCAACATATTTCTAATCAAGAGTTTTAGGGTTCAAATTGTTTCAAACATAAAAAGGGTTTATTTTGTAGACCCTTTACTTTTGCATTGTGAAAATTATCGTATAAACTTTAAAATTTCAAAACTGCGTAATAAAAAGTTAGGAAAAATTTTAATATAAATAACTTTAAGATACTCCTAAAACCTTATATTATTAAAAAAATAAAAACTTATTTTTAAATGTTTAGAATATAATTAAAAGGTTTTGTTATTTAATTAACGATTTATATTATTTATTTTATACATTAACTTTTAGCTTAGCACTGTCCTTGTTTGTATATTACTAATTCTTTAAAAATAATCCAAGCAAAAAATCTTGAATATAAATAAAATTTAAAAAAAAAAAACAGCCAAATCTAAATATGGAAGGAGAACTTAAAGAATTCCCATCCCAAAAACATAGAATTTTATGATAATTATATTAAGTTAACTGTGACAAGGGACCTTAAAATAAAACGTTAATACCTACCCAAGCACACACATACAAATACAGGACGACCCTTATTTAATATAAAGAATAGACGTAATTTGGGACAGAAAATAAAAATAATGCTAACTTGTATAATTAGCATATTAATGAATTTATTTTTTTTTTATTTTTTCATCCTTAAACTGAAGGTGAAGAAGAATCGCTTTGAAATTCAAAATTCTATTTTATTTTCCTTTATTTATATTGTGTACCTTAATAATTACTACTTAATAATGTACGAGGTCTATGTGAGAAATTTTGGGAAAGGAAAGGTTAGTAAAAAAACACTATGTACATGATTTTCTGGCATATTCATTTTTATTGTAACATATATCGCATATAACTGGTGTCCCAACAAGAGCGCTGGATTTAAATTTGTTAGCTCGAGTTGGTCAAAAAAAGTTCGCTAATAACGTCAAGTTTTCGGTCGTAATTATGCGCTGCATGAATCGACCGTTAGACGCTTAGTAGCAAAATTTAAGACCAAATTTGTGCTGATCGATAACAAGACCATTGTTCTCCCTTGTCGGTTACTCGAATATATAGCTGGAGTAAGGGAAATTGTGGCCAATAATTCAGGATTTTCCATTCGGCATCGTGATCAAGAATTAAGCACATTATGCAACAAATCTAGGTAAAAGATTTCAAAAAATCAAACCAAAGGACCATGCGCAGCGCCTTAGATTTTCTGCTAAAGTTTTAGAGCATCAAAGAATTAACGCGGATTTTTCGAAGAAAATCCTTTGTTTTTGGAAAAATTAAACGTTGTTCGTTTAAGTACTTCTCCATATTCTTAAATTGCGTGATCTGTACTTCACAATTATCAAAAGGCGCTGCGAAATGTGATCCCAGTTCACAAGACCCCATATGTGATTCGCAACAACATAAAATTTCAGGATATTTTTCGTTTTGTTTTTGTTTGGGTGTTTTTGCAATTTAATGGTGCTTTCTTTTCTACAAAAAAAATATCACCTTGTTAAAAAATACACGTATCAAATGTCTTACCGACTTTGTAGTAATGCAATTTTTTATTTGAACAAATTTTTTATTTGAACAAAAATCAAAATTGGACCGCCCTGTTGTTAACAGCTGACAAAAAGTTTGTTCTTCAAAATATGAAAAAATATTTACATAAATTAAAAAGTTTGTTCTTCAATATATAAAAAAATATATACATAAACCAAAATTTGTTAACAGATTGATATTTAATAAATAAACAAAATGAATGACGAAATTCCAATATTTTTAGTTTGTAGTTTTTTAGTTTAGCTTGTAGTTTTTATAAAATATGTAAACAAAAAAATACCTTTGCCAGATTGCTGATTCATTGACACCAAGTTTTTCAGATTGCTTGATTTGACGTTATTTTTTCAAAAACAATTTTTTAACACCGAGTCCACTTAATTTTTATATCACTGACAACATATCATTAACAATGTAATGCTTTTACTATTAAATAATAGAAAAAATAACTATTAAAATTTAAAATTTTTACTGTCCTGATTAGATGCGATTTTTTCCCAACTTCGTCTGGTAACCCTATATATAAACTGAAGCCATCTTTTTACAGGGCAATATCAACACTGTCGATTTTTACGGGGCGTAAAGTGCAATCAATGTCTTTTGCCATTAGTAAGGTTGCGTTTTTTAAAATAAAACAAGCCAACCTTTTACAGAGCAAAGCATTTTTAATAAACGAACACCAAATTGCATTTTTTTAAATAAAATGTCACATATTTTTCAGAAAAGAAAACACCATAAGTTAAATGAAAAGTGCCCCCAATGCCATGGAATGAGAAATGACTCCAAATAAAATCGCAATTTTCACTTTAGGAATATTTTTATTTACCACTATTGAAAATCATGTAAATTTAAAAAAAGTTTAAAGCGCCCTGGAGACTATCAAATAAACACATCAATCACATAGTTGTCTGCGTGTAGTCGTTCTGTTTCCGATACACATAGGTGTTGTCGGCAATGCTTAATAAAAATAAAAAAGTTTTGATTTTTTTATTTGATGGCTGATCATTTGATAGTCTCCTGTTGTGATTGACAAAAAAAAAAATTATTTGCTTTGTGTTTGTAGTCAAGAAAAATATAAATATATTGTTTTTTTATAAAATACAATTGTCTCCGAAAAAGCCTGAAATAAACGACGCTAAAGCATATGAACTGACTATTGGGCTTATTTGATAGTCTCCAGGGCCTCTTACGTATAAAATAATATTCTTGAAGTAAAACACTACACGTCAGTTTATTTGAATTTTTAATTTTTCAACCATTCGAAAAATTTTATAGTAGGTGTGTTCCCGTACTCAATGTTGGGAGTCCGCGGAATCCCAATCTTACCCGTACTCAAAGTTTGGAAAAGTAAGAGAGTTTTTAAGAGAAAAATATTATTCTCTTCTTCCACGAATTAGCCCGTACTGTTTCTTTGGGCAGATGTTTCAAAAAATATACAACAAACAAATATTACCAAAAGTGTTAAAAATAACGCTGTCAATATTATTTGAAAATTTGAATTTAATTAAAAATATGAATTTTATTAAAAATTTGAATTTAATTAAAAATATGAATTTAACTTATCTAGTAACTTTAAGTGCAACAATGAAATGTCAAATATTATGAATTTTTGTAGACTTTTTATTTATGTTTATATATGTATATATTTTGTTAATTTTTAATTCCATCAGGGTAACACGTTGTAAAACTATACATTGAAATAAAATTCAAATTAATCTAAAGTATAAAATCAGTTTGATTTATTTAATTTACAACAAAAAGTATTGAAATTAATTTTTTTAATAAAATAAACATTAGAAAATGTTGAAACATTTCAATACATCCTTGAAATTTACTTTCATGCATGCTAATGTGTTATTTTTGTATTTATTTGCACATATTTCATATTAACGTTTTCTTTTGGGGCAGACTTTGATTTTTACTTACAAAATCCAGTAATGTCAAAATCCTGAATTTTTTAAATCACAAATTTCAGAATTCTGATGCTTAACATTAAAATCCCGGATTTTGAGATCAATAATTTAAAACTCCCGATATAAAAAGCCGAACTTAGAAGCTCTAGTTAGCGAAGACTGTATAAATATTCGGGATATTGATATTAAGGATTTTAAAGTTCAGGGATTTTTCATTCAGGATTTTTAAATTCGGGAATTTGAAGTTCGGGATCTCCAAATTCGGTATTTTATCCAATCCTAATCCAAATTTTTAATATAACTCTGTTTGCTTTCATACTTTTTTTTTAATTTAAACTTTTTAATTTTTCATAAAGAAAAATTACACTAAATTTATTTTTATGGATTTTTTTCATTATTTATATCACTAAATCTAGGGTCGGTTGTCAATTGCTTTTTGGGGCCAAATTTTTTAGCGTCCTATCAAATTATCACAATACAATTCGAATTAAGAATATGGTGGCAACTATAAATCCAACATTCTTGTTTTTTTTTTGCCAATACAAATTACTAATTTCTCAAAAATTTACCCTACAGAGGTGGTCTGGAAATCGAAAACGCAAAATTTTAAGAGTCTGTTTTATAATAACATTTTTAGAGTAAAAGAAATACAATACAATACAAATATTTCCCTATTAAACAGAATTCTATAAGAAAATTATAAAAAATTGGAATAAGAGGGTATTAAAAGAACTTCAAAAATCTTGCGTTTTCGATTTCCAAAACACACGTGTAAAAATGTCAGTGTAATGGCCATTTATTTATAAATTCTTTCACCTTATCTTATTCTTGAAACATATTTGTATTGGTGATTTTACAGTTGTGCCAGATATGATGTAAATTTTGCATATTGCACAAACCATTGTCCGATATATGGAAATCTCTATATCGTCTTAGACTTTAGAAAGGCTAAATTAAATTGCTGTTTAAGCTCCATTACTTAGATTGCATTTTTGTTAAATGTTATCGTGGGAGCCTGCCATTACGGCATCATTCTATGGTGCTCTATTTAACGAATAAAAACAATACGTCTATCAATGTGTAAACAGAAATACACAAATACGAATGTCAATTTAAATACACAATTTTCTGGACCATTAATTTAGTTCTTGCTAAAGGACAAGAGCTACCTAACGTTTACACAAGGGACATCCGCGAGCAGGCCAAACTCTTTTTTACTTAGGAAAAATAATCATCCCCTACAAGAGTCTGTCTATCAATAGACATCTTAACACCTGATGTTTTCTGATTTTCACAGTGTGCATAGACCACGATGCAAATCTGAAGCAATGGACATGCTTGACGTATACATATATAGGTATAACTACGCTCCCTGAAAGTGCACCGTTAAGTGGTAAATGCTTTCGAAAATCGCGTAAACATTGCAGTTGGTGATAAGAGTTAAACGGAAAAATTACGATAAAAAATGCCATCAAATTTAATACTGTATGTGCAAATTAATTCTATTTAAAAAGAGGTCGTTTCTAACTTTAAGTTCTAGGCAAAATCAATACAAACTTGCTTAAAGAACTCCCAAAGTATTAGAGGGAGTTTACACGGTGTCTATTCAGACATGTCTGACAAACACGTCTGTTTTGTTTGTAGGCGATCGGGGTAGAGAAGAAAGAGGGGTTGCCAAACAAACACGAAACGAGTTTTCATGTTTGTTTTTATGAATTTTCATGTTTATTAGTTTGTATGTATATGGCTATTAGACAATTAGACATGAAAACAGACATGTTTGGAAAGACATCGTGAAAAGACATTAGGTTTTTGGAAGCATGTTCAAAAGAGAATGAAGAAAACAGACATGTCTGAATAGACACCGTGTAAACTCCCTCTTACACTTATTAAAATTAACACAGAAAAAAAATTTCTCTAATCACCAAATACTTACCAAATTCATAGATTTGTTGATTTTTTACCTATTACCAAAATGATTATATAGATTACTTAAAATTGTGAACATAATTTCAATTAAAAAAATGTTCAAAAAACTTTGCCGTTTCAAGCAATGCGGTAATTGATTTAATTAAATATAGCTCGGGTTTTGACACTTCTCAATAACAATTCTATAAGTTTAAATTATTTTATTTTAACCGAAAAACTCAATTAAGGTCTTTTGTTATTTAATTAATATTTTAATTGAAAATGTATTTCAAAACAACTAAAATGCCAATTAAATCAAAATTATATTTGTAATTTTCCTTCAACTAAAAAAATAATTGATTCAGATTCAGTGAGGTATAAAACTACTGCTAGATTTTTCTGTGTATTAGAATAGTGTTGTATAAAATGAATGTTTTTTCTATGTATTAGAATAGTTTTTACGGAAAGTTTTATATAAGTGTCGAAAAATAAAACATTTTTATAGCGTTCAATGTACACAACAGACTTAAATAACACAGTTCAAATGATGTTTATTTTATTATCAAAGTTGATTTTGGGAATACCATTTATTAAAAGATTTTGTTTGTTGTGCTTAATTCCCCTTTTTTAATAATTGATAAAAAATACTGAAATTTATTTCTAATTGGTACGTAATAAGAAGATTAATATGTGTCATATATTGGCACTAAAAAAATGTCTATGCAAATCGAATCCTCAAATAAAATCTACTATTTTGTGGAAATAAAAACATAACAAGAGTTAGTATTTCTTGTGCTGAAGTTTCATTCCTATAAGACATCATTATGTACCGAAATATTATATGTCTTAAATATATCTAAAACAACAAAACCAATTTTTTGCGAACCATAAGAAAAAAGTTGAAAAATGTTATACCACTTTCAATATGTTAATAATATATAAAATATTAATAATTTTTGCTAATTACTTCTCATATTAATTTAAGAAAACTACGCCATGTCACAAATTTCAGATTTGTTTTAGCCAGAATATTAAATACAAAATGAATATTTTTGCTAAAACATTTTTCTCAGTAATCCCGTTTATGCTCTACTTCAATGTCCGAACAAATTAACTTAATCCAGGTGTTTTATTTGGAATTGTTTATTCTTGCATAGATAGAGTTATTTCCTGTTTCGCTTTCTTCCTCCGCCACACCAAAGGATTTTATGTACATCGTTTACCAATACCAAACCCGAACGGTACTGCACATATGTTTATTCGCGATGAACAAGTTTTCGTCTTACATTTTTTTATTAATTTTTTTTAAGAGCTTAACAATTAACAAAAAGTTATAAAAGAAATAAAACCGAAATGGTCACCTGGGTGGGTATTGGTAAGGTGAAAGTTTAAATGTAAACTGCTTATCGGTTCTCTGCGAATCAGCTTAACATCAGCATATTTTTCACAGCCAACTGCATGGCATTACAGATACAATATATACATAACAGATACAATTAGATAAGTTGAAGGGCATCAAAATATTCAGATAAATCCAACTTTAAGTGACACCCTCGTTTATACATACAATAAGATACAAGAAGTTTATTTAAATATACAAATGTAAATGACAAAGTTGTTTTAAGTATTTTTATCTTATAATTTTCTGTTTTCTTTTATTTCTGACTAGACATTAAATTACATTTGCAATCTAGAATTTTCAAGTACTCCCAAGGTAATACGAAGTCAACAAAGAATTTTATCAATTATTTTTTTTTTTTGTTATAGAATTTTGTTCAATAATATAGTTCTTATAGGAATTAAAATTGAATTTAGGTTTAAATAGAATCGAAAGATTTGCAGTGTGAAATATATTTTAAACAACATTTACAGAAATTCTATTCATGTTTCTCTTGGTTGTATCTTAAAGACCAAGTGGATCATAAAAATTTAATAGGAATGATCCAAAACGAAACAAGAATTTGCTTTATCGAGTCAAAAAATATTATATGTAAAGAACATTGAAGTTATATTACATACTCTTCACCAAGAACTAAATGGGGAACTACATTTTTCATTCCATCGTAAAAATCTAAAATATTCATCTAACACTCAATAAAAAGCACATATTCTAGGCTTGGTAATTTATATTTTGTAAATTTTTTTAATTTTTTTTTTTTATTTTTTTTTTATTTAATTTAAGTCTATAGACAAATTTCTTACAGACTATCTAAGTGTAGTAATATAATATTTTTTTTTTACATTTATGCGAAGAAAGAAAGATTAGAATAAACATTATTGATTTAAAAATAATATGATATTGCTTTTTATGATGGAAATGCTTAGAGAATAGTTGATAAAGTTATACATTTCATTAAATCAGCTGCATAATTTTCTTAGTGGATCTGACATAGCAAAGTTAGTTCGGCATGTCCTGACACATTGAGGTGTGAAAAAACAAACTGAGCGCTGACGAATATTAAAAGTAACGTTACTTAATAAGAATTCAGAATGTGTGCTACCATTTATAAGACTGAACATAAACGATATATTTAGCATCATGCTACGGCTTTTTAAAGTAGGTAAATTAATTTCAGCTAGTCTTGATGAGTATTGTTGAGTAAGCAGAAAATAAGAAATTGTTTTTGAACTGATTCGATATGATCATTGTGGATAATATAGATCGGGTCCCAAATAATGCTGCCATATTCTAAAATTGGTCTAACGAGCGAAGTAAAAAGCTTTTTTGTGGTTAAGGGATCATTAATTTCCTTTGCCCATATTTTAATAAAAGCCAGAACAGAATAAAATTAATTACATGTCCAATTAACAATAACGTACAATTGGTAATTGGCAATCACAATCATTTAGTTTGTAATTTCTGTTTATTATTTTCTGTTAAGTAATTGGGAAAATGTGATTTAAATTAAAAATTAATTAAAATGATTACTTTTAAAGTACTTATTACTAATGTTCGGAAATAAATATTGAATATCGTTCCTTAGTGTTCGGTTCGGTATATTTGTGGAAAACACAAACGCTAATAGTGTTTGTGTAGTAAATATTAAAAACGTTTCCCTGTTTGTGATCTTCGTACACAAAAAGAATACTGTACTTATCCAACTCAACAAAAATATGAGAAAAAAAATTCCGTTCTGTTTTTTTTTTTAAACTTACAAACTTCGTTGTGTTTGGTTCAGCTCATTAATGTTCGTTCGTTTCGGTTGTGCTTAGAACTAGGGTATTCATTTATTCGGGCTTTTGCTTTAATCGGTTAATAGCTCGATTAATTAACCGAAGTTTTGGTTTAATCGGTTATTAATCGATTAATTTTATAATTGATCGGTTAACTGATTAATAAAGTTTTTATATAAATTCAGTAACTTCATTAATAAAAATTCATTAATTATTTATTATTTAGAGTTTATTAGTAAAAACAAGTTAGAGTGCTGTATTTGGCTGTGCCGAATCTCTGATACCCTCCACCGACAGGACTGAGCTCTATATGATAAATACATATATATTATTAACTAAGCTTCACAAAAACGAGCGTCAGCATTAAAATTAGTTGCGGTTCAGACATGAATTAATTATTGACCGACAATAAGAAAATTTTATGCGTTTCTTGTTAGGACTTTGAACATGCTTGAGTAAAATATCATGATTCGTAAAAGTTTTAGCCGAACAAAAATAATTTTTAGGAGCGTTATTTGTATTGGACCTATGGTAAATTATGGACCAATCATCCCAAAATTCTGAAGACTGATTTCTGGTATTACAAAAAATAAATTAGAATAAATTTCAATACAGCAGTGTAATTAGTTTTAGCATTAACAGTAAATTTCACAAATTTGCATGATATTTTTTCTGGCCATATGAATTTAAGTAAAAAATTTCGCCGCAATATCTATATCTGTGATTGTTTCAGGTTAATTTAATTATTTTCCCAAAGTGGGATTTATTTTGTTTTAGGCGCCATAAACGGTTTTCCGGGAGTAGTGTTTATATGGGGCCTAGGGTAAATTATGGACCACTCTTCACGAAATTTGGCAGTGTGATTTCTCGTCCTATAAAACTGTGACGTACCGAACTTCAATTTTATAGCATTATTTATTACGGTTTTAGGCCCATATAAACCCTACTTCGGGAGTAGGGTTTATATGGGGCATAGTGTAAATTATGGACCGATCTTCAAAAAATTTTACAGTGTGATTTCTGGTCCTATAAAACTGTGACGCACCAAATTTAAGTATGCTAGCGTTATTTATTACGGTTTTAGGCGTACTAAACTCTTTTCCACGAGAAGGGTTTATATGGGGACTATGGTCAATTATGGACCGATCTTCACGAAATTTAACACTATGATTTGCAGTCGTATAAAGCGAATTCATGCAAAATTGTATGTTATTCCGTGCATTATTCCACCATTTATGTTAGTTTTTGTATCAAAATTATCAATTTTTTTGGGTAGTGGTTCCACATTTTGAGTCATAGTTCTGATCCTGCTAAACCGATGTTGCTGGATTTCAATCCCAAACTGCTTAGGATAACTATAAGCAATTTGAACTATAATCAAGTTTGTTCTTTTTTTTTGCGTTTTTCGAAAGTGAGCGTGTTTTCAACATACGGACAGACAGCCGGAAATGAGAATATATATACTTTATGGGGTCTAAGAAGTATTATAAAAAAGTTTCACACGAAATGACAAACTTAGTATACCTTCATTCACCACAGTGGTGGTGGAGGATATAAAAACAATTACATAACAAACATAACAATTCTTGAACTGAAATGAGCAAACAAAAAAAATTCATAAATATGTTATATATATTTTTTAATTAATATAGGGTGTTTTTTTCAGTGGTATAGAACTTCGAATTGAAATAAAACACAAGAAAATCGTTTTAATGACCATCAATTTGGCTTTATTGGAAGGATAATTTTATGCCATTAATGTTTAAATATGATTTCAGGCATGTGGCCGCCGCGGCTGGCTCGAATAAAGCCAATTCTACAGGTCCAATTTTCAACCACTTTTTCGAGCATATGGGGCCGTATGTCGGCAATAACGCCACGAATGTTGGCTTCCAATTCCCCTAACGTTTCTGGTTTGTTGGCGTAGACGAGCGACTTCACATATCCCCAAAGAAAATAATCCAATGGTGTCAAATCACACGATCTTGGTGGCCAATTGACAGGTCCATTCCGCGAAATTATGCGCTCATCGAATGTTTCCTTCAATAAATCGATTGTGGCGTGCGCTGTGTGGCATGTAGCGCCGTCTTGTTGGAACCACAACTAATCCACATTCATGCCATCCAATTCGGGAACAAAATAGTCGGTTATCATGGCTCTATACCGGTCTCCATTAACGGTAACTGCCTCTCCAGCATTATTTCGGAAGAAGTATGGCCCAATGACTCCACCAGCCCATAGAGCACACCAAACAGTAAATTTTTGTGGATGTAATGGCGTCTCAAGTGGATTCTCTTCACTCCAAATGCGGCAATTTTGCTTGTTGACGTAGCCATTCAACCAAAAATGAGCCTCATCACTGAACAAAATTTTGCGATGAAAATCAGCATCGAGATCAATCTCATTTTCGGCCCATACACCAAAATCACGACGCATTGCATGGTCTCGCGGCTTTAATTCTTGCACAAGCTGGATCTTGAAAGGTCGCAAGCCAAGACCTTTGCGCAAAATCTTCCATAAAGTTGATGGAAAAAGCTCCAATTGCTGTGCACGGTGGCGAATCGATTCATTCGGGTGCTCTTCAACACTTTGCTGTACAGCGACAATTGTTTCTTCGGTGCGCACTGTTCGACGTCTCTGCGGATGCGTATTATCACATAGAGTAAACGTAGTTCGAAAAAGATCCATGGTTAACCGAATTAATTGCTCTGATGGACGATTATGTCGACCATAAAATGGACGGAGCTTGCGGTAAACTTCGCGAACTGAACCGTTATTTTCGAAATAAATATGCACGATTTGCAAGCGTTGTTCTTTTGTCAACCTGTTCATGATGAAATGGCAAACCAAACTGAACATAAATGACATTAGAGTTGCCAGATTTGACCACAAAATGCCAGTTTTATCTCTATTCGAAAAACAAATCTGTAAAAAAAACACCCGGTACATAAATATTATGTAGTAATTTTAATTAGGCTTAAGTTCATTGAATTTAATTTTCATTAAATTATTTTTATGAAGACAGAAATATTACAACATGAAATTATTTAAATCTTTATTGATAATTTTTCATTCTTGACTGCGCTGAGATTTGATCCCAGGCTTTCACGGACAGGTAGTCCAGACTAGTTTCGATTGTAACCACACAATCTCGTCAGTGGGGTTTGCCGTTTTACTCACTCGGCTACTGAAGCCGGATGACGTCAATAGTCAAACATCAATCTTTAAACCAAATGGTATTTCACCTTGGTACATCGAAATTTGCTTTTTAAAAATTTTAATGATTATTTATCTTAATTGATTTACATTTTCTTCCTAACTTCTGTTTTTTCGTACTTTTTGTCGAGAATTCTTCTTGAAATCCAAAGTAAATTTAATTTTTTTTTTGTTTTTCATGTTTTTGTCTTTCTTTTTTCTTGTTGAATTCAAAGAACTTAAGCCTAATTAAAAATATCTATATTTGGATTAAAAACCATTAACAGTTCAATAAAATAACCACAATACTAATATTGTTAACATCTAAGGCAAAAGCTATGTTTACACTTGTCGTTTTAGTTCGCCATTCATTGTAATGAATGGGCGGGCCTATGACGTCTTAGATATGTTAACCGCACCCAAGAGTGATATTTTCGGGATGTGCGGAAGTCTCAAGATTCTGATCTCTCCGAAAACGACAACTCTGCTTGTTTCCACACTTGTTTAGCCAAAAGTTACCCTAATCGCTAAAGGTGATTTGACGATAAAAATCTGGTTCAACTTCCAGTCGATTTTCAGCCCACACACCGCACACATGACGCAATTGACGATCCGCTGGCTTTAACACGTTCACCACTCAGCGTCACATATATGTGACATGCACGCAAAGAAAAAACATAGTTGATACAATCACAATCGCAAACTATCATTAATGTTCGTAGTTATGATTGTGTAAAACACGTCTTAACCAACAATATATGTTTAGACATAATGTTTTAAGCTAATTATTGGCTCAAACATATAATTATGTTCAGAAGAAAAACGCAAACGATTTTTCAAACCATGGTTCTTTATTTCCCGACACCATGCAAAAAGACTTTTTCAACATGTTATATGGTTCTCCCAATAAAAACAATAAAAAAAATTAAATTCAAAAATTAATGTTTTATTATAAATATACAGCATATACATATTAATAAATAAATTAAAGTACATATTAAAAAATAAAATTAAGTACACACGTATATACACATGTGTGTGTGTTTTAATTTAAAAATTTTATAAAATGTTTTTTGGTACAAATATATCCAAAAAATAAGAAATCTGTGTAGCCTTACTTCGGCTGCAATGACACTTATCAATATTTTTATCCGTGCACTTAAAACTTGTAAAATTAAAGCCAAACTCAAACTTACCTTTTATTTCTTATAGGTTATCTACTATATCAATATACTGTTGAACAGTTGTTGAAAAAAATTCGGGGCTAATGACAAAACTTTGTGGCAAAATTTCTATGCTGGTTTCAATGTTGTAGGTTTTTTTTTTTTGCTGCAAGATAGGCAAGTTATTGCATATTTATATATTTTTATAACTATATATAAATAACTAACCTGTTTCAATAAACGTATATTAATTTATGTCGTTAGTTCTGCGTGGAGCCTTTTTCTCCCCGAAAACTGTTTTAATGATTTTGTAATCATTCATGTTTCCTGATTAACTGACGCTCGCGGACGGAGAAAATTTTATTTTCTTTATAAGCACACACTGTTTGTTTTGACAATAAATGTTTGCTCACTAAGTGAATGTGTTTAAAAGCAATCAAAAGTAAAATTATGGTATTAAACACACATTTTGTGAGCAACTAATACTATGATTTTAATTGTATAGTTGAAAATATATATATTATAGTAGCAAACATATCAAATAATTTAATATGTTAAGCTAGATCATAGTAACTTTTTAGGTGTAAAAGACCATATAATATTATTATAGCGAATTTAAAAATGTTACGGGTAAAAAATTATTTTTCAAGTTATATTAGATCTCTAATTAATTTATTAGGGTAAACATATTAGGCAAGTATGAATAAAAATGGTCGTAGTGACCATTCCTTAATCATGTTTTTTCTCTGCGTGAGGCAGAAACTCAAGTCATATATAAGTGTCGGATTTTTAGTAAAATGTATTTGCTTAACATTTCGTGGAAGTTTGTTGGAATCTATTTTCTTGGGCATTTGAGTCTTTGTTGCAATATGATATAAATATATTTGCTGGGGTTTGTGTATAAGCAAATTAGTTAATTAAAAAATTGGTTTTTATTTTGGGTACTTCCTGAAAAGTTTATAACTTTTTATAAAAACTTACTTTTAAGGCGTTTGTAACTGCATATTTGTTTTATGCAGAATTTTGTTTTATAGAAGAAAGTTCTACGTCAAAATATCTATATATCTAAAAACGAGATTGCGGTTGTTTGTGTGTTTGCTTGTTGCATGTACACTCTTAAGCTTCTGAACCAATTTCCCTTAAATTTTCACAGTACTTTTATTACTATCCGGCACTTGACATGGGCTATTAATATTTGTAAAATTCCAAGTGGGCGTGGCACCTGACATACAAAAATAATATATTTGTCCATCTGTTGAAATCTCGCTTATTTCCGAACGACTTTGGTGCTTAATTGTTATAAGTACTCGTAGGCATTTTTTTACTATAATCAAGCATAATATAGTTGGTAGGAAGAGTTATATACCTAAATGATCCGAAAATAACTTACAAATCCTTAGATACACATATTCATTTAAAAGAACAAACGAGATTTTTTATTAGTTACTTTGCACTGAAAGAAATATAGTTTTACAATTTTGCTGTTTTTAGGTGTTTATAGCCGTTCTACTAATAAGAATGAAAACCACTTCATTGCATTTAAAATATCGATGTTGTACCAACATTATAAAAATTAATGTAACAAATCTTTGTTGTTCTTTCTTCTGAAAAAGCTCTTTAAACTTTAAGCAATTCTAAAAATCTTACAAATTTTTTTCATATCCTGTCCTTTAATAATACACTTTTAAGTAATATTTTGCATGTTTCGTATTAATAATCGATTATTTGAACATAACTTTTAACATGTTTTATTTTTATGTGGCACAAATTCATAATTGTGTCATTTGCCTTTACAGAGACGGTTTGTTTCAGATTTGCGGTAGTGTCATAAAAAAATTTTAGGGTATGTCCTTTTTTTCTTTAAAGAAGGAGGAAAAAACCGTAATACCGGTAACTGTTATTGTACATAAAAGCAGGATTTGTAAATACAAACGGAACGACATTAACTTATATTTCTTTTTAAGGATTTTTCACAAAATTACCAAATCATGCTAAAGTTAAATAAATTTCTGATATTAAATATGTATAAAAATATGAAGAAGAAGAGCTATTAATTTGTGTCCCTTATTTTGTAAAAGCCTTCACCCTCTTCAAAATATTTTCATACAAATTTTTTCAAAATTCAACAAACTTCATAGCCAAAATTTCTCAACTCAAAGTTAAGGGATTTAGAAAAGAACTTTTTAAGTATATTTCCTAAAAATTCTTGTTGTTAAACAGAAAAAATAATTTCCAAATAAATTTAAGCCAATAACACTGGGGAATAGTCAGTTTGCAGTCTAGAATTTTATTGCAAATTTTTACTATTCTACATTTTTCTTTATCAGCTCGACTTTTCGAGATATACCCTCATTGCTAAAATTAAGGCACTTTCACAACATATATTGGAATAACTTGAAAACGGTTAACCATATAAAATATTATCTTTAAGCCGTGCTTACATTGTTTTTAAATTTGCCCAATAGTTTTAGAGATATATGTTTGAAGTTTTGAAAAAAAGATAAAAAAATTTTTTTAAAAAAAAGACATTTTTTGTTCTTAAAAAATACATAAAAAAAAATATAAATGAGAGAAAAATAACAGTTTTGGTCTAAAAGCAAGTTGCTTAATATATTGCGAATGAAATGAGCTTTATTTCACTGCAATCGGTGCACAACTTTTGATTTTGTTCACAATAGCTCCAGTCAACACAAAAAAAATTAAATTTTGTTCCCACACACACTTTAAAAATGGTTTTTATGGAAATTGCGATTTTTATCAATTCAGTTTTCGCAGTAAATTGCGAAAAAAATCAAAAGTTGCGCACCGATTGCAATGACATAAAGCTAATTTCCCTTGAAATACTCGTATGTTTAATTCTTATACCAAAACTGCGATGTTTCTCGCATTTTTATTTTTTATAAATTTTTAAAGAACAAATAATGTATTTTTGTTTTAAATTTATATTTTATTTTATAACTTTAACGATATCTCTGAAACTATTAGGCAAATTTAAAAACAATGTAAGCACAGCTTTAAGATAATATTGTTGCCGAGTTTCGGATTTTTTTAAATTATATATGTTCAACCGTTTTCAATTTATTCCAATATATGTATTGAAAGTGCCTTAATTTTGGACATAACGGTATATCTCGAAAAGTCGAGCTGATAGAGAAAATTGGACATTCGATTTGAAAGCAGCAAATCGCAATAAAGCAGCAATAAAGTTCCAGGCCGCACAAAAAAAAGTTCAATTTTGTTCCCTTGTGTAATCAATAACATGAATCGAATTTTTTCCAATTTTGCATGCTTTCATGAAAGTTTTTATATATTTGGTTTAAAGTTAGCGCTTATACTCGCATGATTTAGTGAGTAATTAAATGTTTTCACGAAAACGGAAAAACTCATTAATCATGAAATTTTAGTGTCTTTTTATTCGATTGCATATAAAGTATGACCGTATCCTGATGATTATATCCTGCTAAACCTCATGAATGGAAGGTTTCTTAGTAACCATGATACCAAAGCCAGGAAAAGATCACACAAAAGTTGAGTCATTCAGGCCTCTTAGGTTATTAGCTAATATTTCAAAGCTATTTGAGAAACTATTAGTGTCAAAATTAGCGCCAATTTTTAATGAAAATAGATGTATTCCAAATAATCAATTCGGTTTTAGAATAAAGCACAGCACAATTGAACAAACTCATCGCAAAGTAAATGTCATAAGAAAGCTTAAGTTCATCAAATTTAATTTTCATTAAAGGAAGGAAGGAATTTGCAACATGAAATTACTTAAATTTTTTTTTTGATAATTCTTGACTGAGCACGGGAATGAAGTCGGTTCGAATTCATATGTTTCGGGAATAACCACATTCCCATCATTAGTTCTTACGCCACTGCGGCGCCTGCCGGTCTATAGTCAAACATCAATATTTAACCAACTGTATTGATAGATCGAAATATGCTGTAATATATTATAAATTTTCAATTCTTATTTACATGTTTTTTCGTACTTTTTCTCAAGATTTTGTCTTGAAAACTTAAGTACATTTGTTTTTTATGTTTTTATCTTTTTGTCTTTTTTGTAGTTGTTCTATCTTTGTACATCTTGAAGGACATATACAAATATATAGACCTTGCGTCATAGCTCTTTTTATATACAAATTGAGATTTTTCATTGAACTGTTAGTTTTTAATTGAAGTTTTTTGATATTTTAATTAGGCTCAAGTTCATCAAATTTAATTTTCATAAAGTTATTTTTACTAACAAAATTTGTTTTTATCAAAAGGGAAATAATACATAAATGTGTAAAATGAATTAAAATTATTGAAATCGTTTCACTTTATTTATATTCAAAGAGAAAAATTAAATTCAGTGTGACTTTTCTTAGTTATAAGCTCCAAACTAAGTAAAAGTGAATCGATCTATATTTTCATTTTTAATTTTTATCTTCATACTTCTCCTACTATTGTAAAATTTTTGGAATTTTTTACACCCACATTTAACTAAATATATTTTAAAGAACAACGTGTTAGGCCTTGAGCGAATAAAAGTTATTTTAAACAAAACCTTTGTTTAGTTTTTATAATAATGAATTAGTAATTTCATTCCTAGTTAACATCTGTTATTCTAATTAAACTAGAATTATTAATTGTATACTCTTAATATAAAAACTTTAATTGTAATATAAATTAAATTTGCTTAAATTCAAATTTAATTTTTTGCCTAATGCATTCATTTTTCTTTTCAAATTCAACAAAAATAATTTGCATACAGCATATAAAAAAAGTTTACTATTCGTGGAAATGACAAAATCTCTTTGCGGAAAAAAATAAAACAAAATAATATGAGTAAATTTAACAAAAATTTATTCAGCAACATAAAAATATTCAAAAACATGTAGCATGTTATAGAATTGTGCTTGACCTTGTTTCGTGCATTCATACGAATATGGATGACTAAATTTACTTTAACTTTGTAAAACAACAACAATCTGTGGTATTAAAATAAACACATTTAAAAATATGAAAATGTATGTGTAAATATATCTAAAGCCATGCACATACATATACTGAAATTTTTCACATTTATTTATGTTACATACAAATACAGTTTAAATACGGAAAGCAGTTTTAAATTTTATATCGTTATATAAAATGAAATAGTTATTTTAGTTTTTTTTTTTATCAAAAAAAAAAAGTTTAAAATTTGTTAGTTGAGAATTGTTCTGGTAAAAAAGCTTAAATAAAATAGAAATATTCCTTTCAGAAAAAGCATTTTTAGTTAACAATTATTTAACAAATAACTTTTACAAAAAATTTATATTTAATTTTATTAAAATTAAACTCTACAAAAGTAATTTTGTGATCATATATTTTTTGTCAAATAGTGTGCTGTTTTCACAAGACAAGTGATTGAACGTGTAGTTAAAATTATATTGAAGGCACTCAGTTTTTTGAGTGTTTCCCATATAAATTTTACTGTACGTCCAATCACTTGTGTTGTGAAAACAGAACATTTATAATCACATCTACATAATTACGTCCTGAGTCTATTGGGAGCATATCAGTCAATTTGTATGTCCATGTATACCTTTAAATTGGGGGGTTTATTTTTTAAAATCTCAAAAGTTCGGTATTGCAAGCAGACTTTTTAATTTATGTTCAATACGAGAAACACATTTAAATTTTCCGGAATGTCGCCCTAAAGAAAACCAAGTTAAATTCCTATATTCTGCTATGTCGAATTGTCCAATTGTTTCCTAGCTCATATGATATGGCTGCTATCGTTTGAAAATTCCTAATCCGAGAGTATATTTGTACGGACGCTAGGTTAAATAATAGGTCGATTTCGTTGATTTTTCAAACCAAGCACATCTCATATACATATAGAGAATATATGAGTACAATTTTATCAAACCCGTTCATAACTGTCAGGGGCTGCTACAAGATAATTATGTAACCTTTGTAAACTTTTTTAGAACAATTTCGCGTTTTTACGCGAAATGAATTCAGAAAGTTATAAGTTATATTTTCAGAATCTGGCCAGCTTGATCATGGGTGGAAAGTTAGGTCGTACAGAGTATTAGACGGATTTCGCTCATTTTCAATATTTAATACTCGTACTTGAGAAATATAAGAGCCAAGTTCTGTCCGCCTAGCTCATATGGTATAGGCGCCTTTGTGCCAAAATAATTATCTTGGTAAAAAAAAGTAGTTATTTGTCTCTAACTTTACAAGCAAACTGATTTTGTGTTGTCACTACCAGTATGTCAATAAGTTTAATTAAGCGGAAAGTAAAAATAAAATTCATATTTGATGAGGGAACTTCAAAATGTAAAGCTTTATGTTATGCTTTGGGTAAACATTAGAGGCAGTTTTTGCTCATATATTAGCTCATCATATCTGGAATCTTTAAAAAGCACGTTTTAAAATGCATAGGAACAGACGGATATCGTTCAGCTAACTTAGCTAGTCATAAGGACTCAAAACATATATACTTAACATGGTTCAAGCTTACCTAAAAAAGGGTAAGTACCGCTAATTCCGCGCACTCGAATAAGGTTTGTCTGCCAGGTACGTCGCTTGCTGCAAAAAAAGCTTCAGATGCCAGCACCATTTTTATACACTTGGTTATTTTTTCACAAGATTATGTATATCCGAAATTGCGACTATCACATATACTTACATATTTTTTTAATTTAAAGTTATGCCACAAAAATCGTCCATAATTGACCATAATTTCCATAAGCCTAATTAACAAATTATAATGCCATAATCGGCTATGCTATATCTTTTAACTCCCCCATTAAGTAGTATAATATTATTTATTAAGGATATATGAATATATATGCCAACAACAAAAAAAAAATTATTTTATTACTAAGCACTAGGGTGGCAGCTGTTTTGCAAAATATGGAATTCTATAGACGACACCCTACCACGTTTTTACATTTGGTCTAAAAGATTTGTGGTTGAAGTTTGAGCCAAATCGGGCAACGATAACACGTGCCGCATCGCGTTTAAAGGTCATATTTATAAAATTTCTTTTTCCTGCATAAATATATTTTAAAAAATTGTATTTATTTAAACTATTTTTATAAAATCTGGTATGTTCTTGACATATAAAAACATACAACAGTAGTTATTTCATATTTTTATTTACCCTAACAACGTTTAGTGTGGTCAAAACTATGAACTTTTTTTATTTATACCTACGCTGAATACTGCTATCCGGTCGATTACTAAAAAATATTATTAATAGCTATTTTGCAAGTTTTCTACATCGAATTATTTTATTAACCCTTAAACTGAATTTGTATAGTAAAACTTGCAGAACATGACACACATTTGGGGGATTCACAAGGTGTGCTATCAAGTCATATCGTTATAATGTCCTAAATTATATTATGCAATTGTTTAAAGAAATATTCACCCTTATTCCATTTAGCGTCAGTCGTTTTATGTTGATTATTGTAAATCGGTTTGGCCATTGTCAATATCCACTTTTATCGATAAGCGTCAATGTATTTTTCGTATTCCGTACGCAACGTCAACGTCTGAATCAATATAAATTTACTCTGATTTTGTCGTCAGTCTTATTGGTATCGAAAAAGTTTTATTCCTTTTTAATTTTTCAATAATAAAAATGTCGATTTAAATTAAATGGAAGAAGAACAAAGCTACGCGAAAATTGCAAAAATTTGTAAAATATAGCGAAAATTTATATTTCAAACAACCCATAAAATTGACTTAAAGTCCTCAGAGCTATAAGGAATGGCAAAAATTCCATCATACTGGCTAAATTAGCGAAAATTCGCGAATTTTAGCCATGTTTGCGATATTAGCAAATTTTTTCGAATATTTCCTAATTTAGCCATTTTTTATCGCATTTTTGCCATTCTTTATGGTTCTAGGGACTTTTAATCAATTTTATGGGTTGTTTGAAATCCTAACTTTTTTTTGCGAATTTTCGCTATTTTTGCAACTTTTTTTTTTTATTTTGTTTTTTTCCGGCCTTTTGTTTTTGACCGGTTAAGCGAGTTTAAATAAATTTAAGGTTTTGTTTCCAAGTTTGGAATTTTACGCGAATTTTATCCATGTTCGAGATAAAAGAGATTTTTTCATGTGATTCTTTATAGCTTTAGCCTTTTTTAATAAATTATAAACTTTGCTATTTAAGCTAATTTAGCCATTTTTATGGAATTTTTATGGTTTTAGGGACTTTTAATCAATTTTATGGCTTGTTTCAAATATTAATAATTTGCGCAAATATTCGCAATTTTTGCATTTTTCGGGTAGCTTTGTTGCTCTTTTCGTCGTTATAAAAATACAGACAGGGCATTATTAACGCTGTCGTTTGATACGAGGCGAAAAGTGCAATGCATTCGCCATTAGTAACGGTGAAATTTTCAGAATAAATCAAGCCTTCCATTTTGAGAGCACACCATTTTTAAGAAACGAACATCAAATTGCATGTTTTCTATTGAAAACTGAAAACAAAACAAACCAACTGTCTAAATTATTAGAGATGTGTGCTTTAAAAAAGGATAAACAATCGACATCGTTGCTGTTATAGGATACAAGTTTTGTATCGAATTGATGACGACGTCGATAAAAATTGATGTTGATATTAAATTGATGACGATGACTACGACGCTAAATGGAATAAGGGTGATTGCTGTTTTTCAAACAAAATAAAAATTTTAATGCTGTGTTCATTGACTCATCATAACTGTACAGCAGAAATCTAAATTATAAGCGGCTGGCCACAGCAGCCATATATATATATATATATATTGTAATTATTTTACGACATATGACTTTACAACTTTTATGACTACCTTGTGAATCCCCCAATTGTATTGCTTTTGCGTCAACCTAAATGTGCAGTTATTTTTTTACATAATTATATAGTGCAATCATGGCAACTTATTTCCCTTATGGCGATAAAAATGAAATACATATTTTATTTAAATTAGCTCCATAAAAAGTTTATTTTTTTGTTTCACTTAGAATGCTAATAGCCACTGACCTCAAATGTTAATGTCCTAAGTAGAGCATTGTCCCTCTCCCTGTCTCTTCAAATAATGTGCGACTTGAACATACAATAATGCGACTTGGAGGATAAAATCATTTTCGCCGACGCTATTATTTTTTTCGTAGGAATATAAGTACAAGGTTTTACTTATTTCTGGTGCTTAAAATAAAATCATATAATTATGTTTAAGATTTTGATGGTCATGTCTAAATAGATTATTAAATTAAAAATATATAAAATATTCATATGTATGCATAAATTGTATACAGTAATAACTTTTATTTTTACTATTTTCATTTAAAATATTACTCACAATTAACAAATATAAAATCCAAAAAATGCGTGACCACTAAATTGATCAACTTTTAACTTTAGTCTTAATAATATTTGTTGATCTTCTTAGCTTTATAATTGAAAAAAGAAATAAAGAATTATCTTTTAACTAAAATATTAAATGCTGTTTGTTCTAGCAAACGTTATGCAAAACCAAACAAATATTTATTCAAAATAGTGGTTACGTATGGGACGTTAAATGTTTGTTAAATTTATTATAAAATTAATGTGAATGAAAATATCTAAAATTATAATTAAATATTTCACCGAACATCTCATGCATTGTTACATGGTTTTTGAAATTCAATTAACTTACTGAACTTCATATTAGTTATACTTTTTACTCTGCTGAGTAGGGATAAAAGAAGGATAAACAAGGATATATATTTTCAGTTTCTAAAATAAAATAAAATTTTACGTATTAACAGCAGAGTTGCGGGTGAGTTTATGTTTTGAATTTAGAACCTAGAGATGGAATAAAGACGGACTTCAAAGAACATGCGAAATTAAAAACTAACTTTTTTTCATATCTGTAGCTGAGTACTAAAAAGCCTTATGTCAATTATTTTATGTTTTGCGTTAATCATTGCATTCGGTGCCATTTTTTACCATCTTTTATTTTGCTAAACCAGCCAATGGCCAAATAATAATATGCTGAAGTTGGCTTAAGCAATAGTTCGAAAACATGTTAATAATATGTGTCAAAATATATTGAACTTAAGGAAACTTTTTGTAAAATTTTATGAAACTGTTATTTGCTTAAGCCAAGTGCGAAACTGATCGCACATTTCATACGGAATCAAAAATATTTTGTTTTCTTGTTAATTGTTGACAGTAGCTTAAGCAAATTTACGCATATTATAGTTAGTAGGGTATTCATTTAATCGGGCTTTTGCTTTAGTCTGTTAACCGCTCGATTAATTAACCGAGGTTTTGGTTTAATCGGTTAATAATCGGTTAATTTTGTAATTGATCGGTTAACCGATTAATAAAGTTTTTTTTATAAATTAAGTTATTTCTATTTATTATTTGGAGTTTATTTTTTAAAAAAAGCAATAACAAAACAAACATAACAATTTTTGAACTAACACGAGCAAACAAAAAAAAAGTTCATAACCATGTAATACATATTTTTTAATTAATACATAAATATTATGAAGTAATTAAAAAATAAACTGTTTGATAATTTAATTAGTTATTGCAATAGTTTAAGCAGAACTTAAAAATAATCTTTTAGAAAAATGTTTACGATTTAATCGATTCTTTTCTTTAGTTTTGATAAATCTTGATTTGGAAAAAATTCTTTCACTTATCGTTGATGATGGAGAAATCGAACGCAATCCATAATACAGAATATCTAATTTCTCAGTCCCTATCTTTGATTTCTCTAAAAGTATAAAATCTTCCACTATGTCATTAGAGTCCTGTTTTAATTTTTTTAATTTCGGTTAATTCGATTAAAAGATTGATATGAGAAAATATGAGAAGAAAGAAATAACCCAGATGGAATTTAAAGCGTTTATCAAAAATTGTAAATGTATAATTTACTTTTTTATATGTTGTGCAAAGTGCAACCAGCTTTACATTAAGTTTCAAAAGGGACAACTTTTGAACAACATGGTTCTAAAATACAAGCTTATTTGCTTTCTGGCGTTACATTAAAAAAAGTAGACTTTTCGCTGGAAATTCCCATATGTACCTAAAACGAGCAAAGAGTTTTAAATTTGATAACTTGGAAAATAAATCTTTATAAGTTCAAAGCTTATTAAAAAAGGTTTTATACAAAGAGTCTTGCTCAATTCGCAGACTAATGCAGTTTTGCAATGAATTAAAATCCACTTCTGTTTTTTGTAACGTCACGCCGACGCATATTTTTGCTAATATCTTCAATTCCTTAGGGTTGATTGTTGTAAATTGTTTCTGAATATAGTGCTGCTTTATCACTTTGTAACATAAAAAAAACTTTTTGCAAATTTGACTTCTTCATTTAATTTTTTACATTTTGTCGTACAAATATCACGAACATAAAAAGCTGTTGACAGCAAAGACCTATTTAAAATGAAGATACCTTCTTTGTTTGTATGAAAAAATATTTTCTAAACGAATACCTTTTGCATATGAGACGAAACAAATAATTAAAAACACAAACAAATATGTTATAATACTACAAAAAATTAAAAATTTTGTTACGTCGGTTCATCGGTTAATCGACTGAAATTAATCGGGTTAACCGTTAAACGAAAATATCCAATTTTAAATTAACCGATCAGTTAATCGGGTAGTAATTAATCGGTTAAGCGATTAACGGTTAACCGAATGAATACCCTGATAGTTAGGCCTTTAGTTAACCTACAACAGCTTTATAAGGGTCTTACTAGCCAATGTTCGTATGAACTCATCTCTAAAAGCTAAAGTTAAAAAGTTCTTTTTATAAATAAACTTTGAGCCAATGCCTACATTTGCCTTTCTAGATTCAATTTGCGTAAAAAGTTCATTTTAATGTCATAATCTTTGATATTACGACAACATTGTGGATTACTTGGAAGACGAACCTGTGAAAGAAGAATGCAATTTTACACAATATTGGAATTAGTTTTAACGTAGATTGCATTCTTTCTTTATATTCTTAAAATTTAATAAAGTAACAACAAAATAAGCAACACAAAAATAATGAGGATCTGTGCCCATGTTCTGTAACTCCCGCGTCGAGAAACTTTTCGATTGAAATGTGCGAAATGAAACAAAAATACCATAAATTGAAACAAACAACTGTTTTACTCACTTTATTGCGTCTGTAACATTTTTGGCAAGTAATTGCTGTCACGTAAGGAAATTACTCGCCATTTTATAAAAAAAAGTGTGTTTAAAATTTTTGTGAGAAAATTCTCGCTTTGAACTGTCAAATAAACTAACGAATAAGAACGGGGTGCTAAAAAATCTTAAAACTAAAATATATATTAAAAATGCAATGAATAATAACACACAAGAGGTAAGTATTTTGTTCTTGTCAGATTTTTTAATTGTTTAATTATTTTTCCTTTAACATTTTTGATATACGAATGTTTCCAAAGCTATTTTTCAAAACAACAAACATTAAAGTTGCACTTTACATTATTTGGTATAGCGACGAAAATTCTTCAATTTTAGTAAGTTTTGATCGTCGTCACAAAAAAAAAAACATAAAATAAAATCATAAATTTATGCAACAAGGGCACATGTCACCTTATATTTTCTTAATATCTTAATTTTACCAAGATATTCTATTAAAACACATAATATGTCTTAGAACAAGTTGATTAGCAAAACTTGGAATTATTCTCAGCTGTAATAAAAAAGAAATTTTTGTAAACGCTTCATTTCTATGTATGCCCAGAGGAGTGCAATTCTTGGCATCACTGGTGCAAGAAGCACACCGCAGGCGGCGTTGGACATCCTACTGCATCTGTCCCCCATGGAATATTATGTGATGAGTTGGGCTCCTAGGAACTTATTTAGACTCTACGAGTCTTCGGTGATTATACCTAGGTGGGATGACCACACAAGGACTCTATACGAAGTGGGTCTGCTTGACCAGCGGACTTAAGTGTAACACTATCGGCGGAGTTCATGGATAGGGAAGTTTGGCGTGGATCCAATGAATCACTTGAGGGGTGGGCAGTATAAATGGATGGGTTCAAGATGGACACTGGCACTGGGCTGGTGTTTTTATGGCTGACACTAATGTGAAAAGCTCATTCAGACTCCCGGATGGGTGCAGTGTCTTCCAGGCTGAGATCCTAGCGAAATGGAGGGCGACGGAGGCTGGGTCACATCGTAGGGGATCTGTGGTGACAATCTACGTCGATAGTCAGGTTGCGCTAAGAGCATTGTCAAATTATACGGTGCGATCGTACTTGGTCGCACGGTGTAGGAATGATCTGAGAGAGCTCATGTTGGCATTCACAATAAGGCTGTGTTGGGTACTACAAGGTGGATGGCAACGAGATGGCGGACGAAATCGCGAGAGGGGAGTATAGAACGGATTGCAGGGTGTCGAGAGCCTTATGGCCCGGATTGGACACAGGGGCAACCAGGGTTCTATTAGGATTGGATAGGAGTGGTCTCAGGACCATTATATTGTTCCTGACGGGGCATTGTTCTATTAGGGCTTTGATGAGTAATTGGGACAACGCCATATGGGGCTTCTGCAGGCTGTGCGGGGATGCCGAGGTGCTAGAGATGGTTGAGCATGTACATGTGTCCTAGGATGCAGGGTTCCAGGCAGAAATGAGTAGGGGTTAGATTTCACGAAGAACTGGGGTGTATCGCTGGATGTAATCCAGCCGATCTACTGGGGTTTGTCAGGGAAATAGGACGGCGGTTTCTGTTGGAGGGACCGCAGGGGGGCTTGTCCTACGTAGTATCTGCCTATCTGTCTTAAACCTGTGCACCATTTTCTTCTTTTCTTCTATACTTCTCTCTTTCCTCTTGTTCTATACTGCAGGGATTCACAATGCACCTCATTGGTCTACGAGTGGAGATGCGCCCTTGGGCGCATAACCATTCTTAACCTAACATAACCTAACCTTTATTTCTAAGTAAGATAAAGACATAATTGCAGAAAAAATGATTGTTATGTATCCAGTTTATCTTCTTCATATCTAAAAATGATCGGTGTCAAATTTGCAACTAATAGAGAAATTCGATTTTTTAAATCGCACAAAACAAGTGGTACCATACTCCGAGAGTCGTCCCAATTACAAATTTGGTTCCAAATTCAAATTTAATTAAAAGTGAACCACCCATTAGCAATTGCAGATTTCTTCTCTTTTTGTCTTCTAATACCTACTGTACATTATTTTTAAGCCGTAAGGCACCATTTAGATTATGCAATTAACGCCGAGTTTTTTTCTCTATTCTATTTTAAAGTTGCTTCGAAACTCTTTTCATATTTACATACAATTTTTTTCACGCACTTATTCAATACAATGTAAACAAAACAATTGTGTTGTCAACCCAGTGTTTTATATCATTACTAAGCGATTGGAAATTCTTTCAGATACAAAAATAAAAACAGTAACAATCGAGCATGTAGGTTAGGCGTTTGACAAATACGATTATTTCAACACTTGTTTAAGTAAAAATATATGAATATATAAAAAAGAATATAATTATAGCTTTTTTTTGCCTAACTTGAATTTTTTTAAAATCCACCTTAATCTCTAAATTCATTCCGTATACTATTCTTATTGTAATTAATTAATTCATTTATTAATGATGTGCTAATAATCCCAATTTTTAATGAAAACACTGAAATTTATTGTTGTGGGAAAGATAGTTTCTATGCGCATTTCGCTGGTTGCTTAGGCCAGCTCGTCATTGTATTTTTATATTGTATTTTTTTTTCAAATATATTTTGACAAATGTCATCTATAAAACAATTAAGAGAACGAAAAAAGACAATGTTAATATATTTTTTTTTCATTATTTATGATTCTTTATATACAGATTTAGTACTTATCTAATCAGCATTTACTCTTATTCTTCTTTACTTTCTACATTGTAAAGGAGAAAAAGATATTCAAAATTTCACGTAAAAAAAATATTCACAGTTTGACAAAAAATTATATCCACTTGCTAAATTTTGTTCAGAGTGCATGTAATTTGTCTTGACTGCTGAAACTAATCATTTTAAAACAAAATCTTTTTTCCTGATTTATTTTTAAACGTGCTCTTTCTGATGCACAACGATGCTGAAAACGAGATAAAATTAATATATTATGATTGAGAATTTGAGGCATTTCTGAATAAAGGTCTATTAAAACATAAGAACTTGCATAATCGTTAAGAATAATACAATCAACAATTATGTTTCTTTACTCAAAATGAGTATCTTATACACACATAGAATCTAAATTTATAAATTTTTATTTGTTTCCCACATTCTTTGTCACTTTGTATACTTAGCTCCCACTAATCTAGTAGATATTTGTCTAATATATGCGTACATTTCTACATACTCACAAACATATGTATGTTTGTATGTATTTGTTTATTTTTCTCAAACCACTTTAAATCTTTTTGCGTATTAAACAACAAAAAATTCACCTTCACTAACATCAACATGCATGTGGTGTGATAAATTTAATGTGACGCTAAAAGCTCATCACTTATCCAGAGAGCAGGGGAAACAAGAACAAAGTGCCGAAATGTGATAGACAAAAATTGGGCCTTTTGAACACTGATGGCTATAAAACAACACCAACGCAGCTAAAAAATTATTTTGTTGAAGCTGCTATAAATACAAATCATAGAAAAGCGTGTGAAATAATTTTAGAAACACTTCTAATGGGAGCAAAAATAGATTTTTTTTAGCGTTTTAGTTAATAATGTATTAAAATCACATACTTAGAAGTATTGAAACGACAATGTAAAACATTTTGATTTATTTTACAGCCAGGGAATTCCCTTTCCCTATGGAGTTAATTATATTGATAGAAGACGATGGAACTTTTTGTAAAGACTTTATTTCTGACTACAATTTTTAGAAAATAAAACGAACATTTTCTGTAATTTTTTTTAAGCAAACAACTTGTTGATTTTGCTCATATAATCAAAATGATATTATTAATTACAAAAAGTTTTTAAAATTAAAAATACTGTTTTTTTCAAAAACCTTTACAATTTTGATTAAAAAAATTATCAAAAATATTCAAACACTGTTTTAGTTGAAGAAATTAAAAATTAATAAACACAAATCTATATTTTATTTTTAATTACCTCAATTGATTGAAAAAAAAAAATTTAAAAAAATTGATAATATAGTTATTGAATTGACCAAACTAATAATTAATTTATTTGTCAGTTCCAATTAAATTTTTTATTAAATAAATTGAAATGAATAATTATATTGAATGAATAATTAAATTGTATTTCCAAATTTATTTGCAAAATCCATTTATTTACCTTATCATAAAATTAATATTTCAATAAAACACATTTTTATACCTTCCACCATGTCCGTTTGTCTGTTTGTCCGTTGAATTCGCGCTGACTTTCGAAAGACTAAACAGAGAAAAACAACATTGCTTTTGATATAATTAGAAATCACACCTACTAAAGATCGGTACATAATTAACCACACAGAAAAAATGTTCAGAAGTTTTTTATCAATTAAAAAAATTGTTTGAAAATTATTTCAATTTAATCACTGTGATAATTGAATCAATTATTTTTCTAGTTGAAAAAAAATAAGATAACATTTTGATTTAATTAACGTTTAAGTTATTTTAAAACAAATTTTTAATTAAAATATTAATTAAATAATAAAAAATCTTACTATATTTTTTCGCTTAAAACAAAAAATTTTAAACAATTGTGATTTTTAATTGAATTTAAATTAAAGGTTTTGATATTCTAATTAGGCTTAAGTTCATCAAATTTAATTTTCATTAAATTAGTTTTACACATTCCCACATCACCATCATCAGAAATGCAAAGAATTCTGATGATGGGGATGTGGTTATTCTCGAAACATGTAAATTCGACCCGAGTTCGATATCGTTTTCAGTCAAGAATTACTTTTGTAAAAAAAATTTAATTAATTTCATGTTATAAATTCAATCAATTGCAACAATGTTATGCAATTTGACACCGTTAGACTTTTTTTGTAGGGTATCGTCAAAGACCGCGTTGTAGCAATTGACAACCAACATTTTTCGAGACACACCCCGAAATGTGTGAAAATGTGTTTGAAGACTACTTCAAATGAATCGACTGTTGCAAACAGTCTTCTTGCGGTCATTTAAATGAACTTGTATTTCGTACGAAATGGCAATATAATGAATTAAACATTGCATCGAAATCATATTTTAATGTGTTTTTTATTTAACTTTACTTTTGAAACCGAAAAATGGATCACCCGTTACTGCGAGGTCAGATTTTATAAAGATTGGTTTTAGGCTGCAGATGCAAAAAAGGGACATGAATAAAATATCCTTGTTACGATATGTATTTGGTTCATGTAGCTAACGGTAAAAGTTCTCTTAAAAGTGTAATGTTACCGGCTACTGTCGATCATTACGAATACCATAATCCAGGTTTACCTATCGTCAAATAGGTATGTTTGCAAAGTTGAGGAAATATAAATATGGATAACTGCTCCGCCGAAAAATAAACGATAGGTGAACTGTTCATTTCTTCGAGTTATTTCTAATTTTATAAATATTTTTGTTTATGCGATGAAAATGGATTAATTTGATAATTTTTCCCTTTATGCAGTTTTTTTTATCGAAAACGGGTTAAGCAAAGTGCCTTTTCTTTCTATTTAATTTATCAATAATTTGTTAAGCACATTATGTTTATATCTAACATCATCTAATGCGAAGCTAGAACACTTTTGTATTCATAGCCTCTAGTGATTTAGAGTATTTTATGACTGATATTGCTGAAACTCACTATTATGCTTATTTATTTTCAAATAAACTTAAAATGTACCTATAATTATTCTGAAGACTGTAAACATTTTATTGTTTTGTGACAAGCATTTAAATTGTGTCATTTTTACAACCATTTCATATGTTCATATTAGCGAACTGAAATAAATTTTCTTATTAATTTTATAAATGCTTAAATTTTATATTTGTTATCATAAATATTTTACTAAACATAAATAAAATATGAATTATTAAACTATTTATTATTCATGTTAGACAAATAAACATTTTATTTGTTATTTCTCTCACTAAAAACATTTAAAAATACATTAATATTCTGCAACAAATTATTAATTTATTGCAAGTGTTTATTTTTTATTTAAATGCTATCTTTCCCTCCATTTAATATGAATTTGTTTACGTATGAATAATTTATTATACTCTTAAGAATTGTAGGTTAAATTTGAATTGTACAATGAAAGAGTGAATACTTTAAGATATATTTTCCCCTTTAGCCTGAATACATTCACATTCTTATAGTTTTGTTATACCTTCCATGATTTATGTTACTTTAACATTCTCTCTTTTGTAAATTGTTTAAAATTCCTTGCGAAATAAACGTGCACGTATTGCAGGTGACAAATATTTTAACATCCTTGTGTTCGTGAATAAATTTCTGTGAAATCCTTTTTTCTTACAAAACGAATCCCAACTAAGTATTGCACATTTGTTCGTACAATAACAAAAATGTACCTTGTTACATACAAATATGAACATACACTTATGCGCGGTACATACATACATTCATGCATAAACTTGCTCGCTCATGTCCTTTAACGTACGTAAACATTTGTAAAAGCATATTAAGATAAATGTTTGTTTATGTCTTAAACTATTCTACTACATTCTTATTAATGATTAGCTACTTATATCACATGTAGACATGTACAGTCTTTCTCAAAAGTTTGTACAAAATGTGTGAAAAGTTGTGCTCAAAAGAGTAGCAGTTTCAAGCCATGTTAACACAAAAAAAAAAAATCTAGAGATCTTTATTTAAAAAAAAGTATGCAATTTCTGCTCTTAACATTTTAATATATTGGAATTTTGTGTAAAATTTTTTATTTTTCATGTAAATATTTCTCTATCCACAATTGTCTATTTCTTTGTGTGTATGTATGTGTTGATGTGAAAAGAACGTCTCCTACAAGATCTTGTTGGACGAGTATAAATGTTACTTAATATTATTAATGTTTAGAAAATTTACTTTTAGTATAAGCTTTTAAATTAAATTTATATGAATGTTAGTATATAAACATTATTAATATGTATTTATGGATGTGTCATGGGCACATAGAAATGTGCAAATACATACATATCTGTAAAATTTCTGCAAAGAAAATATACTACAATTGTTTAGACAAAAATCATTTACTCTACAGTGATACAGTAGGGTCACATTTTATGGATTTAAAAACATAACAAAACTTATTTATTAAATTAAATAGTTTCCAGAAGGGTATGTGAGGGTGATATTTTTTTTAAAGAGGCTTTATTTTTTAACTATTAGTTTTACTAAGGCGAACTCATACAAGGTGACCTTGGCTTGCTACGTAAAAAACAGCTAATAACTCACCATTAGAGTATCCACTCAATTAATCGTTGATCGATTAATCGAAGAAATTTTTCGCCATTATTTGATCGAATAATTAAAATAGCCGATTAAAATTAATTTCTTAGAAATTCCTACTTTTTTTATATAAAGATATTTTTTTTAGATTTCTAACTAATAAGATACCTCACAAACTAAGCAACATGTTGTTTAATTCTGTATCTATTGTGTTACACGCACTTCTGAACATACTTTAGTCCCTTTAAAGATGTGGGTGTGCGTTAGAAAAATTATGTAATAAACGATTAACTACTAATTACAGACGTAAGAATTTTCGTACTAAAATAGAGCTTTTTCATATTGACGTTAATTTTTAGAAAATTCAACCGCTTTTAAAAATGTGTAAACTATACCCGATTTTCCATTTCTTTATTACCTCGTACCATCCAAACGGCTGGATGAATGACATTTTAGGTATTGTTAGATTCGTCTTAGAAACCGAAGTGTTCTTCGACAGGCAGTTGAAACCCAAATCACGGTTTGTTGGCCCAAAATAGTAATGCGTCAAGAGGCAAATTATCCGAACCTATAGAGTAGAGCTTTAAAATGAAGAAAAATAAGTTATCCGCCATGTTCGTTAAATCGAATACATATAAGTTAAATTGAAATCGAACAAACATAACCCAGTTTAAAAAGTTTATATAAGGGTTCCGTTTATATAGTTAATACTTCGAGTTCTTATCTTTACAAGAACTTCTCTTCAAATTAGGAAAAATACGGTGATTTAAGAAAAATTAACTGATAATCTCCATTGATTTAAATTTTACTTGATTTTCAGAAATAACAAATTTTTTAAATTTAATTACGAATAAAAAATTTGTTTAAATATACTGGACCTATCTTAAAAATGCCGCGACAAAAAAGTCTAAAATAAAATAAATAATAAAAAAATAATTTATAAAAATATGAGATGAAAGCCTATGTTGAATTCCTGATCCAGTTTAAAAAGTTTCTTCATACTGTGAATTCTTATCTTAACCATAACGTCTCTTTAAATCAGGAAAATACGGTGATTTAAAAAAAAAATCGCAATTGATTTCAATTTTTCTTGAATTTCAGGAAAAATATATTAGTTTAAATGAATTATGAATAATAAATTTTTTTAAAAATGCTCATAAAAATTTAACGACAAAAACGTATAAAATAAAATAAATATTTAAAGATAATTTAAAAAAATGTGAGATGAAAGTCTATGTTGAATTCCCCTATTAAGTGAAGCAGGAAGGACATAATTGCAAATTATACACTGCAATACAATTAATGGACCCCGATTGCTGCTGAACCTAACCAACGTATTATACATTGGCTTTCAGATCATTGTATAGTCTGTTCAACCGAAGAAGTGTTTAGTTTCTTAATAGTTTATTTCAATTCCTTAATCTTGTTTCGATATCTGTAGCGCATTAATAACTGTATGTTTTGCAGCAGGGTTTTTGATTTTTTAATTATTAATTTTATTTAAAAGTTTAAGAACTACATACGTGGTATAAATGAATTGTTATTTTATTGTTTAACTTTATTTTTATTTATTTCTGTTTATTTATATAATAAAAAAAAAAAAAAAAAAAAAAAAAAAAGTATCAAACCAAATAGACTGTTTTTCCCATTGGATAGAAGTATTTGAATTATTCGAGTTATTCGAATTATTCGAGCATATTAAAACTCTTATTCGAATAACGAGCAAAAGTAAAATTTGAAAAACAATAAATTCCTTACTCGAACAAAACCAAAAGTCAAATAATTGGATACTCTACTAACCATGCATCAAAAAGTTATACCTTTCTGGTGGTTCTGGGCAATCTTTCATTAATTCTTTAATTTTCACTTAGAAATTCAAAACGCTTTTAAAAATTATAATATTTCAAAACACACAATTTAAAATTAAAAACAAAATAAAATGTTTGTTTGAATTGTTCACTACAGTGTTGAATTATTTTGACACAACGTTAAAGTATCTAACAGTGTTGTAGCCGTTTTCAATATAAAACCACCTTTTACGAATTCGCCTTGGCTTTGATTTCTATTATTAAATTTAAAAGAAAATTTTCATTTCAAACTGAACATTTTATTTGAGAAGACCGATAACAGCAGAGTATAATTTTTGTAATTACATAATAATTTTTAGTGCCCAAAGAAGAAGAAGGGAATATTTAAAGGATTATAGGATATATCGAATTGGTAAGATTTTTTTATGTTTTTTTTGTGCATATGCGTATAGTATTTTAAAATTCTAATTGAGACTTACTTCCTTTATTAATGTTGTGGTTGACTTGGAATACTGGACGAAGGATAAGAAAAAAAAACAAGAAATATTTCTAAACAATCATATTAATTTCAATTGAAAAGTTCTAAGGAAACTGAGTGAAATTTTTTATACCGGCAAATATTCATCACCAAATAAGAAATTCCGTGCAAAAACTTTACTTACAATCCTAATTTTTATGATTTCCTGAATTCATTACTTTAAAGCTTTAGCCGCCACTTTTTGCATTATTAGTTATATATTAAATAATAACTTTTTTGTTATATCTTTAATAAGTCAAAATTATACATTACAAAAAATATTATTACTGTTTGATTTTGAATAATTATTTAAATGAATTTTCAATTTATTCCATTATTATTTGTTAGATATTCGGTAATACTATAAAATTTTAAGAAATAGAATCTGGGAATTATTCCTTTTCATAAGTCACTTTTTTATATTCAACTGAAATTAAGCTCATAGAATAAATTCGAAAAATAAAAAATGTTAAATAAAATTTTAAGAATAATTTCGGTGTGAAATCTATGGAAAATCGAAATGAGGTGGAATTGAAATCGAACGAGATTTTGATTTCAATTATTAACAAAATGAGTTTTTTTTTGTAGTTTTTCCTGTTTTTAAAAGTTATTCTTGTAATATAATTGCTGCTCAAAGAATGAAGTATATGAAAAGGAATATTTTTATGAACTTTTTTTACAGGCTCGTTTTCAGAATTTGTTCGATTTTAAATCCACTTCATTTCAAGTTGCAGAACATACCCCAATATCTTATATATAAAGGCAGGAATAATATTTTTGAAGTCGATTTTTAAGTATCTTATCGTCCACCGATTTTAATGAAACATATCGTCGGTCACAGGTTGAGAATTCTTAACATGTTTTTTTGTACTTTTCAGGAGACAAAAAAAAAAACGTTATTACTCCGTTACTAAACCGTGTTGGAAGTAAATAAAAAAAACCAAAATTAGTAGGAGATATTTATTGTAAGATGGTGTAAAGAAAACAACATGCTAACATGCAGAAGGACAAACACAGTCTTTTGGCTTCAAAAACCCCGATTCGATTTTTTTGCGAGTTAAGAGTTGTCAACCTGTGACCGACGATATATCGTTTTAAAGGTATTTGTGTGTAGATATGCTCAAAATAAATTTCTTTCCTAAATTTTTTGAATTGAATCGATTATTTCAGAGGCCCGTCAACTAACATTATTTCAAAAATTTTATTATTAAAGATTATAAATGGCCTACTTTAGTCACATCGTCTTATGAAAGCGTCAACTGTTTGGTCCTCTAAAGGATTGTATATTGTTTTGCAATTTCCGTTTAGTGCAGAAAACGTTTATTAATTTAAAAATTTGAATGAATTTTTTAGTTGTCCAATGATTTAAAAAAGCGCACTTCACGTGTTTCTGAAATAAACGATTCAATTGAAGCGTTTAAAAAAATTTAAATATATTTTGCAAACACACGTACACACATGTATTAACGGTGGCTTAAAAATTCAATGCTTTTTGTTGTTCTTTTAAAATGTTTTCGATTTTGTTTTTACTTGCAAACACATGCGCACACAAATGGGTGAAATGGTGCAATTTGTTGTTTTCTTAAAATGTGTACGTTTTTGTTGTATAACGAACTGGTTCTCTCAAAAGTAAGTGTCAAGTGGTCGAATTTCGACCACCGGTCAAAACTAGTTTTCATAAATATGTTCCAAAATTACCCCCACAATATATTTTTGTTATTAGAACACTACGTTATATCGATATAATGTAAACGACGTTCTTAGAACAGCATAATTCGATATGTGATGAAAATCGATCGATTTCAAAACGATTTTATTAAACACACTGTTATTACAGTGTCAGATCTAAAAATGATTTTGTGCAGCCAAAACACTCATTATTAAATGTTTTCTTACATTTCGAAAAATTTGTTATTGTGTACACTTTTTCAACGAAAATTCCATAAGATTTCACATGCATATAAAAGCAATTTTAATTAGTGTGTTTTAACTTTTTTGAAAGTTTATTTGTAGCTACTTATTTTTTGTCTCTATTTATAACTACATATATATATATGTAATCCTTTAATTCCCTGTGGAACATAGGGCCGCAAGGTTTCAGTAATCGTTTTAGCTTCAAGGAGAATAAGTGATTGGCCTATAGCTCTCCTAGGCTGGCGCTGGGGATGCCAGCTAAGCCACCAGCCTGGCTTGGTGAAAGTCAATAGCAAACTTTGCAAATATGCCTACTTCCCGAGTCGGAATTTTTTTTTAATGACCATTCGGATATGCTGAAGACCGTCGCTCGAATTAGCTTCCACCTCAACAGAGGTGGTCCCCAGGGAGTACCACGATGAGGCCACTGCCGTAGCAATGGGATCAGCGCGCTGACCTACGAGTCGACTTGGAGTGAATTACTAAGGATAGTGGGAACATTTTACCTTATACTCGTCAGTTTTTGGGATGACAAGTCTTACTAAGGAATGCTTTAACCAATTTGCCTTACACACTCCCATACTCCCCAGGTAACTACATAATTTTATAAAACTTTTAAGTATAACAGCAAGGTATAATTCTTTAGTTTGTAATTGGCCAAATTATAAAGGACATTGCATTGGGACATTGCGACCAAAAATAAGTATTTTTTCTAGTAGAAATTTAAGTAGTCTTTTCATCCAGTTCTCATTATTTTTCTGCTAAATTGTAAGCAAAGTTATTGCTGGGTTATATCTTTGTGCAGTTATTCCTAATAATCATAGTGTGGCCTTCAACATCTGCTCCTAAAATTTGTATTGTTATACTATTAAATTATTTATTCTTGATTCAAGGTAACCACATTTGAACATAAGCGTTCGTTTATTTTATTCAATTCGTTTATAAATTCAATAGTTAATTTTTAATTTATTGGTGTTTTTATTCATTTGTGTTTAAATTAATTTGAATTCCTGATTCTTTTATAAAAATATTATTATAAATAAAGAATTTTATTATTTTATTATATCAGAGCTTTGATAAATTGAGCAATATTCAGTTGTTACTATCGACAACTATTAAATCGCGGTTATTTAAAAAAACAGTTTAATTTGTCTACCTCAATTTAATTCTTACACTCATTAACATGTAGACACTCAAAAACATAAAACATTTTTGAGATCAATACTCACTTTCTATTAGTAACACACAACCAGGGCTGCCAGAAAAAATTGTGAAAAAATCGTCAATTTCCTGAGAAAAAATAAAAAAATCGTCTTTTTCTGTTTAAATAATCGTCAAAAAAATCGGATAATTTAAATTTAGATTTTAAACAAAGTTTGTTCGATTTTTATTTAAAAACAAGCAAACAAAAACATATTATATACACACATATATCCCCGTATGTTAATGAAATTGTTTGTTAAATTATCAAAGTTGTTTTTGGGAATACAATTACTTATTAAAAGATTTTGTTTGTTGTGCTTAAAATTCCATTTTTTAAATAATTGATAAAAATACTGCAATTTATTGTTGGAGGATAAGCTGTTCCTATGCGCATTTCACTGGTTGCTTAGGCCAGATCGTCAGGAAACGTTCTCCTAAATAATTTTAGAAAAGCCAAAGCTATCAGCAAACAAAACTAGTGGGAAATGTAAGAAAAGATAAAAAATCATCACTGTTTTATTGTTTGGTATTTTGTTTAATCTTTGATATCGTTGCAAATAAAACTTTTTGAGGGTATTGTAGGTAATTCTCATTCCTTCTGTAGTTTTGTTTGCTGATAGCTTTGGCTTTTCTAAAATTATTTAGGAGAACGTTTCCTGACGATCTGGCCTAAGCAACCAGTTTTTTAATCAAAATTTACTGCCTGGCCCACAATGTCGACAAGAACATTTCTTTCGTATATTTATATTGAAAACAAAAACAAGTATTAGTTTTTTATTATTGTTTTCAATATAAAAATGCGAAAGAATGTTCTTGTCGACATTGTGGGCCTGGTAGTAAATTTTTAATTTTCATTCAACAAAAAAAAAAATAAATGATTCAATTATCACATTAATTAAATGTAAATACTTTTTAAACCATTTTTTTAATTGATAAAACACTTTTCTGTGTATGCGCATTTCACTGGTTGCTTAGACCAGATCATCAGGAAACGTTCTTTGTTAAATTTAACAAACGTTTCTTAAGGAAAATTTTCATAAAAAATTTGTTTTGTAAACCTTTAATAACTATATTATATTAATCTAAGGTTTTTTCCAAAGTCTTAAGAATAAAAGATACTTTCAATCGGACCATTTTCTAAAAAATTTCAAATTTGTGTACCGTTCACAACAGAGGGTATATATAATTATATAAAATTTTCATTCCTTTAGTAATGGCTACAATATTAATATTAGGCCCCATAAAGTATATATGTATATTCTGAATCCTTATGAATAGCAAAGATGGTTTAACGATGTCAATCTAACCATGTGTTTGTTGAAATGGGATTTCCGAAGACTCGTATATAAACATTGCTATACATTTATATTAGATATAGTAAGGAATAGTTTGCTATTATATTTCAGCCAGATGGGTCTACAAATGCAAAGTTATGAACAAAAAACCACGACTGCCTGTAATTTATACCCATAAATCTCTCATTTTGACCTGTAAACCTTAACTTCTTTATATCTTCTTTAAATTTATAATTTTTTTTTTCTTTTTTACCTGAAATATTCTTTCTTCACGAAATTATAGTTTTGGCATGGATGGCTAGGATGATAGAATTTGGCTTCAAAATGTTTCATATACATATATAGAGTATTAAATGTTAAAAATGAGCCAAATCAGCCCATAGCTCAAAAAATCTCAATCAAGGTTTTGGTACGAGTTTTTACTTAAATTGACTTGACTAAAAATTTTGCTTTTGCTCATAAAATTTTTTATGGAAAAGAACAAAAATGTTTTTTTTTTCTGTGCTGCCTAATAACAAACATCAAAAGATTTAAAATTATCTTACTTTGAAGATTGAATAAAATCGTCACTTTTTAGAAAAAAATCAGCAAATCGGCACTTTGCTAATTTTGGAACCAAAAATCGTCAAAATGACGATAAATCGTCCATTCTGGCAGCCCTGCACACAACCATCCCTCATAAAAATACTCATACTAAATTATTAATACACATTTAAATGGTTACAAAAATACTCATTTAAATATACTCAGTTAGTGTGGATTATGTTATAAGTAAATTATTTAACAATCATACGTAACGTAGTCCACACAAACATCAACAATCGCAGAATAAAGATTTGCGTAAAATAAATTATCAACATAATATAATCTATCGTCAATAGGCACCTATTGACATCGTTGGATTTAAATTAAGTATGTGGGTTGTTATAGTTTTCTAACATAAATCAGCAAGAATTAAAATAAACTCTCACAAATTTTGGAACCTGAATATACGATTAATATAAGCAACATATTCAGCATTTTGTATTCAGTTTCGTTAACAACACATTGATTTAGTTTTTTAAATTTTAGTTATATTTTGTTAATATTTCAAATAAGAATTCGGGAGTAATAGCTATTAATTATTATATATATAAAAGGGTGACTGACCAAACTCAAGTTTTGTTTATCTTATTTCTGTTAAATAATTTTTTTTTTGTGTGCGAGGAGGAATATTAAAGCATGGAAAAATAGTCACAAGTGTTAAAAATACTTTGATACAAGTATACACATTCATATGTAAATATAAGTTCCTAACTTCTTATATTTCTCTCCTGAAATAATTTTTTTTAGCACAGGAGACCTATTCGTTAAAAATGGTTTAAATAGAGAGTACTCCATTCAAAAACTGCAGCTTATGGTTATTGAGATTGCAAAGTTTTCAATTGCACTTGAGATTTTTTGAAAGACCAAATATTGTTCAATATTGAAAACATTTCTTATGTTGCCGCACACGAAACTGGGGGAGAAAATTAAAAATCTACTAACAATAAAATGTTTTTATAGGAAGTATTTTCGCTTTTAAAATATATAAACATTTCAACTCTATTTTTATCCAAGATATGGAGATATGGCAAGATGGAGCTGTATCCAAACAAGTCCCTCAATTTCTCTTAAAGATTCTTCCCACTGGATTAATACAAGTTCTGTAAAAATGTTCTTTTAAAATATTGAAAAGCTATTCGTGCAACTTGTACACTAGACCTTTCCTAAAAAAAAAAAAAAAAATGCCGGACCCCTATATACATTAATTTTGCAAGGTGATTTCGAAAAAAACAATTTTGCCAATCATACGAAATTTGAAATTTTCCGTTATGTTTTTGGCATTTGTAGTTTGATATTAAAGTATGATATATCAAAGGTTTTACGTTCGGCAAAAAATTAAGGTGCTACGCTCTGCTGTATACGTTACCTCACCATCGACATTTCCCTTTAAAAAGCTTTGACACTTTCTTTCTGGATCATTAAGTTAGGTTAGAAAGGCTGGTATGAAGCAAACTTCACACCTTCACCCAGAGACCAATATGGTCCATTGTGACGCCTTAATTAGTGAAAGCAAGGAGGAAAGAAGAGAAAGAATTATACAGGCCTGTCATAGAATTCAATTCCGATCGAAAGTGATTTTAATTCCGTATTTTGCTTCTTCAGAAAACGAAAAACGAGAAATTTTTTCGGAATGAAACCACTTTTGGTTTTCTAAGTGGAATTGATTGTTTCAGTATTTTATAACCGAAAAAACTACTTAAAACTATTTTTTATGGATAAATAAATGTTTTTTGTGATATAGATTGAAGAAATAACACACTTTTGATTTATTTATTTTACTTTATATTGATTTTATTAAAAACATAATAAATTCTTTACCGTTGCGTTGCCACCTTTTTTTTTCCTCACAAAACCTGGGCAGATTGGAAAGTATACATTAAAAAAAAGATGTGCCACAATAAAAAAGAAAACGATAAAACTGGAGGTGGTCAATTTAACAAATATGTTTTATCTGACATTGAAGAGACAGTGGCAAGAGTTTCTGGATTGTATAGAAGTGTGGAAGGCATTACTGGAGCGAAAATTTAATGTACGCCGACGTAATTTTGCATGAGTGTTTTGGTAACTCTGTGCCTCCATTACTCCAACTATTGATACTCCTGGAATTTTTGAATTTTTGAAAATTTTTAATATTTTAAAATGTTTGAGATTATCGTTTTTTACTTTGTTTATTAAAAACATATGATTTTTGTTTTTCTACGCTGAACATTGCCATTTTTAACACAAAAATCATATGGTTTTTATTTAAAGTTGCCATATCCAATTGTAAAACCAGAGCTGTTATAAAAAAAAACACATTTAGCAAAATCGATCGGAATCTGAAGAAGCTAAAACTAAATCGATCGGAATTGAACATACAGAATTAAAACCATTCCGATCGGAATTTGTGACATGCCTGATAGTGTGACAGAGTAGGAGAAGTAAATGGTGAAAGCACAGGAAAGGAAGAAAGTGGACGATAAGAAACCGGACAGAACAAACAAACACAACCCTACCAAACAGGAAAACTGCCCTACATGTTTCCAATCCCCAGCCTCCTGCCGCGCAGCCAGGTCATTCCCATTACGAATCCCGTCAGATTCTCGAGCCCAATTCGTGCAGGAATCTGCTACCTAGCCACCTCAGCCTGCTTTTCTGTAGCCTGGGACAGTGGCACAGAAAGTGCTCAACTGTCTTCAACTCCTCTGGGTCCTCACACAGCCTACATATATCCGATAAGCCAGACCCCATTCTCATCGCCATTCTGCCTATCAAACAGTGGCCCGTGATAATACCTATCATGGTCCTGCCGCAGGCCCTACTCTTACCCAGCAGCGCGACCGAATTTGACATACTAAGCATCGGCCACAGCGTGCGCGATACTCGGCAGTCCGTTCGGCCACGCCAAGCCTGATTAGTCCCACTCAGAATCCATTCCCTAATTCTCCCAAAGTAGAAGCCCATTGGAGGCCTGACCACCAGCAAACTGTCAGGATCCTCCATTTCCGAGCCCAGTTTTGCCAAGTCATCAGCTATCTCGTTGCCGATGATGTTACGTTACCCAGTACCTAGCAGAGCCTCACAACATAATTCCCTAAGATTACTCCTAGAGCCCTCCTGGAATCGTCCACTAGCCTGGAGTTCACATAACAGCTCATCAAGGCCCTAAGAGCCTCCGAGACCTTGGCAATGTTAGCGTACATTTTCTTCTAGGGGGCATTTCTGGATTTGATTTGTAAAAATCATTTAATTAAAATAAGTAATAGTTGCATTGCATAACAATTTATGTACCTTTGCGTTACACGGACTAAAAAACGAAATTAATTTTCTTTAAAGTATTGAATTATTTTTATACAATTTTGGTGCATTGCGACTAAAAACTGATAAACAGATATTATTTATACAAGCACACTGAAAAAACGTTTACCATTCACAATACTCAAGACAAATGAATCGTTTATTTAAAAAACCCGTCAAGCGAAAAATTTTGATTTTGAATAAATCGAAGAAAACTTCCTTGAAAACGTAAATTACTTTAGGTGTGTTTATGAACTTTACTAGCCGAAACTTGCAACGAGAGAGTAAATTAAAAATTTACAAAATTTTTCTCACAATTGCTCAACAAAATAAAAAGTAAATTAACACTTTACCAGCAAAAACTAGCACGTTAGGCATATTGACACTATTAAGCTGTAAGATACCAGACTATTTCTTAATAAATTCAATTATTTGAACTATTTGCTCAAGAATACTGTTCTTAAATTTTGGAAAAATAAATATTTTATGTTATTGAAAAACTTTTAATTTTAAAATTAGGAAAATTATTTTTGTTTTGTAAACAAAAACATGAAACAGGTGGTTGAATAATTCTTACTAGTAAAAATTTTTCTATCAGAAACTTTAAAAAATTTGCTGTCTCTCAAATTTTTATTCTCTTTTTTCACTCTCTAGTTGCAATTTTTCGGGTACGTGAACACCTACTAGTAACAATTATTGAAAATAAGCAATAATTTTCTGTAAATGAACACACCTGTTTATAAAACTGATATTTTTTCGTATGAAAAATATCGATTCCTGTAAATTTTAAATAAACATACAACTGTTTTGTATCTTTATCGACATATATTTAAAAAAATATATGAAGTTTGCACTTGACTGGTTTCTGAAACAAACTGTAAATTTAGTACGAAATATTATTATTTTTCTAGGGACTTGAAAAGTATAATGAAAAATTAACTTTTTAAAGAGTTTAATTATAGTCATATATCTATTCTAAAATGACTTTTCGTCATCATGCACTGCTTCTACACTGCATTCTTCTTCTCTTGTAGGCCTTTGAAAAATATTCTCAGATTACTTCATATCTAACCGTTGATAAATGTGTTGAGGCCTAAGCCATTCACAAAAAACATAAGATTAGGGCTTAGCAGAAACCGGACAATTGACTTCTTCCTCCACTAAACAAGAACACATATTGGGAAAAAAAATTTTTGAATTAAACGATAATTTACAGAACAATAATCGACCAATAACTCACCTTTGGATTTTTTATTGTTTGACTGGTTTTTGAAATAAACGGTTCAAATGCAAGAAAGGTATAAATTTACACATGAACATTTTAAGCCGATTTTAAGTTGTTTTCGAAATATTTTGAAAATAAGGAAAAAATTTAACAAAAAAGAAAATTTGTCAGAAAAAATAATGTAAAAAGGGGCATGTGTTAAAAAAATATACAATAAGCGTGAACAAAAAATAGTGGAAAAGAGGAAAAAATAGTGTACTTTCCACTATAAAAGTGTACGGTTGGTCACCGTATCAATAGCTGCAATGTATTTTTTTTTTTTAAATTAAGCATATATTTTATACGTTCATTTATAAAACCAGGGCAACACACTAAAATTTTACAGTTTTCTGTTCATTGTTTTTGGTTAAATTGAGAGTGCTGATAATGATGGCATCATTTAGTGTTCGAAAATAAATATTAATTATCGCTTCTTAGTGTTCGGTTGGGTACATTTGTGGAAAACACAAACGCTAATAGTGTTCGTGTAGTAAATCATTAAAAACATAACGTTTGTCTGTTTAGGATCTTCGAAAACTGTACTTATTCAACTCAACAAAAAAATGAGAACATTTAGTTCCATTCTGTTTTTTAAAAACCACAAGCTTTGTTGTGTTCGGCTCAGCTCATTAATGTTCGTTCGTTTCAGTTGTGTATGGTGCCCTTTTTGCTGGTAAAAATACGAAAAAAATTTTTACAAAAACAAAATACGTATACGAAAAAAAACCAAAGGCCAGCAAAACAATTTTAAACAAACAATACATATTCACAAATTGTGATGGAAAATGGAAAAATTGAGATGGTACTTACCACCAAGCAAGAGAGTACTTTATTCAACATTCAAGTACTTTTTATTTAATATATTTTTTATTTAAAAAAAAAACACAAAAATTTAAAAAAAAATTAAGTAATTTTAATATAAAAAAATATAACATTTTGGTAAACAAACTAAAAATTAATTCATTATGATATAAAATATTTGTAAATGCAAATGTACATTCGCACAGAAAAAAATCAATTAAAAATCGTCTAAAACGAGGTTAATTTTTAATTTTTCGCTAGGGATTTCACTTAATTGTTACTTCATGTTAATTTTACATAATTGTAAAAGTTTTTCTTTGAAAATAACTTCAATTAATATTAATTTAACATTCCAGCAAAGCTAGAGCAAAATTGATATTGATAAAACACTACGCGTTGTATTAAAGTTATTTCAAGTTGAAACAAAGTAAATTTAATGTCGAGTCAATTTAATTTGTGTGTGAAATAACAGTGAGAAGAAGAAAATGTTTTTATTTTAAAATGATTGTGAACACTTTCCCCTGAACTAGAGAGAGAATATGAATATTATTATTTATTTTCCTGTTGACTTTGTTGTTTTCCCCGGTGTTTACAGAAGCACAGAAAGGCACCAGCAGAAAAGGCCTGATATGTTTTCGCCATCATTTTACTTTGAAAATTTGATGTATATTTGAAATTGAGTAAAAATAGTGAATACATACTATGTTATACAGTCATCAACGCATTTGCTTGAAGAATATAAATATTTTTGCAAAAAACATGAAACAAAAAAGAACCATTAATTGTATGTGTACCCTGCATGTTTTGGGCACGTAGAATATAATAAGTCAACCTGGATTTCAGTACAAGGAAGCATAAAAAGAAAAGAGTACTAAGACTGACGTGGGGGTACTGTGGTATTTATGAAAAGAAAAAGTACTGAAAATAGTACCAAAGTACTGAATTTTCCATCACTGTACACAATACACATACAAACTATTCATGCTGTGGTTGCTAAAATTTTTTGTTTGTTCATTTTTTATCAATGTTAAAAAAACACTATAGAACATTAAAATATAATGTTTGTCTACAGAATCACAACAATTGTTCTGTTTTATAATGAAGAACAGAACACTGTATAATGTTCGGCTCCTTTTTGAAAATGGTTACAAAGGTTATTAAGGTATGTGTTCGTCTACGTAAACACTTAACAAATAGATTTCGTTTCTGGGTGTGTATTATGTTTATTTGCGAACACTGGCATTATTAGCTTTTTTCTCTAGCAGCTCTAGTTTCAAAGATATAGGGACATTTAATATTTGCAGAATTTAAACTATATTTTGTATTATATGTTGGTTCCATTAATTCCTGCAAGCAGTAAAGGGCCCTAGAAGACTAAAGCGAAATACATTAATTTTAACATTCTTGCAATAACAGTAAGATATCTATCCTACTATATTTAATAATGTGACTCTACTCAACTGTAATAGATTTTTGTGTATATTAATAATCCAAAAATTATTTTAAGGTTTGGATAAAAACGACATAAAGACCGAATTATATAAAAAATGGCAGGGAAAAACTCATGCCGCCATCGTCCTTAGCAGATGAGAGTGCAGAAGCATTTTGTTGTACATTAAATTATAAAATTAATAAAATTTGTTATGCTCACTAGTAACAAATATTTTAAATCTAGGCAAATAAAATGTATAATTCAATATTTTGCGGACTATATTGAATAACCATGAAAAACGTTTTTTTAACCATTCCGCCTGGTTCTTATACCGAACATGAGAAAGAAAAGGAAATTACGCGTTATTGTGGATCTAAGCTAAGATTTTATGAAAAATTTACTGCCTTTTCATCTATTTCCGAACCAAGATTTCGTTCGCTTTGCTTAAATTACATTTAAAACAAATTATAAAATATTGGTTTTGTTTTACATATCAGTTAAACAAACGAAGTCTTCGATCGAAATCGATAAACAGGCCATTAGAGTTTTGCATCAATAACAATGTCGTTGTTGAAAAATCCGTCAAGCAGGGCACCCGGCGGTTAACCTAATTCGACTACGCTGAATCCAGTAGTGTCAACCGTTTTTTACTTTGTAATGTTGGTTTTTTGTTATGAATTAACTGTTTATCTCGCAAACAAGAGCTTACATAAAAAAACTGTTAGCACCACAGGATTCAGCGTACTCGAATAAGGTGAACCCACCAGGTGTCCTGTTTAAGAGAAAAAATTGTGTCAAGTTCTAGCACAGTGTTATTGTCAGTTCGTAACATGTTTTGCACCACGATTAATAGCAAAATCTATAGTCTTATATTTTTATTGTTAGCATATTTCATTACTAGTTTTTAAAATAATTGTTTCGCTTTTTGAACAATGATATTGAGGTGGGGTATTTTTAATATTTGTCATATAAATAAAATTTATTTATTTTTTGGCCTTTGAAGACTGACACTCTTTTAAGTCAACCATATAATTTTTCAAAATGTTTGCCAGTTTTTTTTAGCAGTTGAGGCGCCTTACCACATCGTGGTACAAAAGCTCACAAGTAAGTGTTATGAGTTTCTCAACCGTCTTGGCCGACTTTTTTAATTATTACGTTTTGAATGATCCCTATTGTTACAAATTTTAAACTTTACAATGTGTGCAAAGAACATAAAAATAAAAAAAACCTTATGAAATAGTTACAGTTATTATTGAGAACACCGAGAAATCTCAAAAAAATATTGATATTATTTGTTAATATTTTTTTGTACAAAATAATAAAAGTAAAATAAGCAAACAATTATAATTTGAGTTGCTATGAGAAATTGGTTTATTATATGAAAATCGAAAAAGATATTGAAAAGAAATAACGTAGTTGTTTCTTCCCTGGCCGAAATCTCCCACTGTGCAGTGGTGTAAATCAATTATGAAAAGACTAGAATTTTGTGCGGTTAAATATGCACAATAATTTCATTAAAAATACTAAACAAATCGTATATATGAAAAATTTCATGTCCAGGGTTTTTGCCAAATTCTTCTCTTTTATCATGCCAATATTTGCCCTGCAGATAAAATAACTAGTATGTGGTAAGAATTATACTAATTGCTTTAGACTTCAGACAAGTTCCATATATATCAAACTATCGGTTTAAACTGTTCAACAATACTGTATTAACTCAAAATTTAAAAAGTTTTTGTAGAAGAAAAACAATTTTTAATTTTACATTTACACTTTTGGCTCTTCACAACCAGAATTGTAACTATCCAGAACTTGGCAGTCTTACCTGCCAAGTAATAGTCGCAGTCTGCCGGGTAGTTGGATGAATATGGTTTAAATATTAAATAAACTTATACGTTGTGCAAAATAGAAAGTTACTATATGCCTTTATTGGTATTACGGTGCATACAGAAAATGCGTTAAGGGACATTTGAAGTTAAAGTATGTATAAGGTATATTTGCAAGAAAATTTTTCGTAGAAATATTAAATATCTTGCTACATTGGAGATTTCTAAAAGAACGTTTTTAAGTTTTAAACATTTTTTTTAGGCATATTTATCAGTTATATACATCGTCTACTGTTTTTAATATAAACCTTTACTTTATTCTCATTACTCCTTTTATTTTTTTCACATAAATCTTCTGTGTCTGTATCTTAAAAAGTAGTTTCAATAACAATTTTATTTATAAAATAAACAATATCTAATATAAACAAAAAAAAAAAAGAAAAAAAAGAAACATAAATATTAGAAAAAACCCAATCTTAAAACTAGATAAAATGTAATATTCGGCTATTGCGAATCTTTGATGCCCTCCACGAGGACTCTAAAAATATGAAGCTTTAGATATTAAAAATTGACTATTTGCACCAAAGTTTTTGATTTCGAAGTTATTCGTTATGATTTTATGGTATTTAAGAAAAGTTTAAATATTGTCATTGCTGACTTCGGATGGCTGTTTTATATCGGTTTGCTTTTGAATTCCGATTTTGGATTTAATTCATTGCTTAGAAATTGCTTGACAATACGAGTATTGTTTACTTTGCGATTTATATGAGAACACTTTTTTCATGGAACACTTTTTTTCTAGGGATGTCACGATACGCCTTTTTTGCCGATACGATTCCTATACTCGAAATAAAATATCGCCGATATCGGTACCGAAACGCATATTAAATTTAAATTCAAGTTAAAATTAACAAAAATCAAGTATAAGAGATTATTAATACATAAAATTTAATAAGATTGAATTCATGATTAAATTAACAAAAAAAAAAAAAAAAAAAAATTAAATAAAATTTTTTTTTACAAAAATAACAGCGTAAGAAATTAATTATTAATATTCAAAATTGACATCAATATATATTTTTTTTTAAACAAAGTATTCTGAACTTTTACGGGGATAGACGATTTCGCAGGTGCGTTTGAACCAGACCTGCAGTGAAAAATAGTCGTTCGAGGCCTTTCTTATTATTCTTATTTTATAATAATTTATGAAATTTTGCCGATATTTCGTTTTTCATTGAAAAACATCTTCTGGGCTGTAATATTAAAAATATTAATTAAGTACAAAAAAAAAAAGGAAAAACCTAACTATTATTATGTTGTGTTAACATCGCCAAATTGTGAACTCATTATATATGTTAATAATATTTTCAATATGAAAGATAGATGCTTTTCAATGAAAAACAAAATTTCGGCAAAATTTAATAAATTATTATAAAATAAGAACAATGAAAAAGACCTCGAGCTCAAAAAAAGTTCTTTTATTGATCTAAGGTATCTTTCGACTTCTTCTTTAGCAGAATCACAGCTAAAGATGGAAAGAGCTCCTCCTTTCTTATTATTCTTATTTTAAAATAATTTATTAAATTTTGCCGATATTTCGTTTTGGGACTATTTTGCTTCTCCGTTGATTATATGAAACATTTTCATTATTCTGTTTTGATTTTATGCTCTGATTTTTAATATGCTATTTTTCTATGTTGCTATGCAAAAAATAAGCAAAGAAATATAAATTGCTTGTCCAAAAATATATATAGTATCGATGTATCAACACCAAAGTATCGCCGATACCGATATGTCGGAAAATCAAAGATATCGCCGATATATCGTCACTTATTTGTGCCCGTTCTATTTCAGTTATTTAGGTTTATAAACGCGTTTTTCGGAAGGGGATTTAATATATATTTATTCTATATATATTTATATTTATATTTATTCTATTTTTCTAAACTACTTCACCCCAAAAAATATATTTGAATAGTTTCATAAACATAAATTAGTTTTTTATCAATTAAAAAAATGGCTTAAAAAGTATTTAAATTTAATTAATATGATAATGGAATCAATTATTTTTTTAGTTGAAAGAAAATAAAAAATACAATTTTGTTTTAATTAACATTTTAGTTGCTTAGTTGTGTAAATGTTTAATTAAAATATTACTTCAATATCAAAAAATACTAATTGATTTTCTTCTTTTAAAATAAAATAATTTAAACATGTAGAACTATTGATGGGAATTGTCAATATTAAGTTAAATAAATTAGCACATTGTTTGAAATGGCAAAGTTTTTTGATAATTTTTTTAATTAAAATTAAAAATATCATTTATTGAAAAAAAATTTTCAAAATTTTTAACATTTTTAGTAATCAATATAATCATTTTGGTAATATGTGGCAAAATCAACAACTTGTTTGCTTAATAATATGAATTTGATATAAATTTAGTGAATAGAGAAAATTTTTAATTTTTTCTGAGTACAAATTTTGAAAATGACTACACAGAAAAAATTAAAAAATGTTTTTAATCGCCAAATTCATAGAATCATTTGCTTAATTCTATGAATTTGGTGATTTTGCACCTACTACCAACATAATTATATTGATTACTAAAAAGTGTAGATATGTTAAATTCGGATTCTTTTTTTAATAAATGATATTTTCAATTTTGATTAAAAATATGATTTGAAACCAATACGATTTCAAACAATGCCTTGATTGATTCAACTAAAAAAATAATTGACAAAGAATCGTTATTTTCTTTTTAATTATCTTAGTCAAATCAAAAGAAATACAAAAACAAACTATATTATAATTGAACTATACAATTAATTAATTAAATATTTTGTTGGATTCAATCAAAATTTTGAGAGAACAAAAAGTATAACAAAATTTATTTGAGAAAATAAAGATATATTAATTTTATTATGAAAATTGAAAATTAGTTATACTTATTTAATACTAATAAAAAGAAAAAAATTTAAGTTAATATTTACTATAATCACTAAATAAGATAAATTAATTTAAAAATGAAAATAATTTATTTTTACATCACTTAGCACCTTGGTAAATAAAATTTTTTAAAGTATGTTAACAAAACAAAAGACTTAATAAGGAAGAAAATGTAAGAAATAATAATTTGATTAAACACAGAAAAACGAAAAAAAAAATTAACTAATTTTTAAAACATTATTACTACTAAAAAATTATCAAACTTATATTTATTCTAGCAATTCATGTTTGATGTTCTACATTTTAAAAGACTTTTTTGTTAGAGGATATTCATATATTACATCGTACAAAACTCTTGCTTTTCAGGATATTCTAAGTTGAAAACAAAAAATTATTTAATTAATATATCAAGTGATTGTAATATAGAAAAGGTATCCACTTGATGTTATCAAAATTTATGTAAATTAAATTGACGCTGGGAAATTTTCCGAAAGCTTAAAGTTTGGGTTGAATATTAAGGTTTTGGAGTTCTAACAGATTAAATTTTGCATCTTATTCTTCCCTTGAGTTCGCCAAAATGTCAAAGCCCACATACGAGTCCGCTTTAGAAAATTTCTTTCCGATTTTGCTGCTACTGACATCTGTATTAGTTTTTAAACTTGGAGGAAATAAGTAATGTAAATACCAAAGTACAGAAAAGGTTTTAGAAGCTGTAAATACAAATAATAAAAAAGCTATTAACCCTTTCGCGGATACATGAATTTTAGAAAATGTTGGCAGAATGACACATGCATTTATTTTGCTTGAATTCATATTTCAGTTTTGGATTTGTGGTTTATTGAATATTAAATTTTTACTAAAAATAAAAAAAATTTTAATGCGTCGAGATACACCGACGTGTCCTGTTTAAGGATTTTGATTTGTTATAGGGACCCGTCGGATATGCTCGACTTTGGACAGAGCCGACATGTCCTATTTAATGCAATATGATAATACCGTGGGACACGTCGTCATTATCTGACAATAAAAGTATATATTTCCTTTTCTGTAGCTTGGCTAAAATACAACAAATAATATGTAAGAACATTCAAATTCATAGTATAAATGTTCATTTATTTTAAGAAATTAAAAAAATTCGATTTCACTGTCAACTCATTTGGTTTTTGTGTACATATTTAAAACTAAAGTTAATAAAATAAGCAGGTTATTTATCTTCAAATACTTATAATCTAAAAACTAATATATAAGAATAGAAAAAAGGAAACCTGAAAATCTTATTCTAGATTTGACGATTGTTGTTGGTGCCAATCCGTAAAACAATGGCCAACACATAGTCCAGGTTAAACTTCACAGCCAGCACATCGAACACTGGTTTCCTTACGAACTCCATTCTTAGAACATTGACGACATCGAATAAATTGTTTTTTTGTACTTTTACTAGGTATGTTTTCCAAAAAATTATAAATTTTAATTATAACTGTCAATTTACGTTTGCGACTAGGTTTTTCTGGATGAAATTTTGATTTTGGCAAATCTATCATGGCATATATCAATTCTTCTCTAAAGGTTAAAAATTCCATTTTTGATTTTGCCGAAAATCGTCTTATGAGGACTTGAATAATTATAAGTTATTTGATCAGTGCGATCTACGCCACCCATAAATTCATTATAACCCACAATTTCAAGTGGTTTTGACTTTTCTACCCCAAATCGGTTTTTTGTTATAACCATCTGTGGACTGCAGCCGGTGGTAATACATAGGACATCTATTTTGTCGTACCATTTTGATACATACACCTTTCCTTGTCTTTTAATTTTAATTTCTTCTTTGCCACTTCAATTGGATTACCTTTTCGATTACTTCTTAACGTTCCAGTAGTGTGAGTGCGCCAACATGCAGCAAATTCTTCTACAGCTATATTTTTATTTCTAAGACTAGGAATACAGAGTTCATAATTTTCATCAAATTCTAAATTTAATGCAAAAACTTTATTTGCATAATTATGTATATATATAATCATGTAAGTATTCAAAGCATACCATGAAACCGAATCATCAGATGTTTGAAATCCAGATTTTTAAGTATATATAGCAACTCTTTTAAGTTTTTCCAATTTCTTTTACTAAAGTGTGCTTGGGTTAAAATTTTCAAAACTTTAGTTGTTATTCTTTGGTCTTAAAATCAGAAATTAGTTTAACAGTCTTATATAAATAAATGATTTTTATATAAACATAACAATTTATTAATCCTCAAAATTTTTTTCAATATAAAATTTCATAAATTTCATATGAAAAATTATTAAAATAAAAAAATTTAATTAATATTGTGGTTATTTTGTTGAACTATTCATGGTTTTTAATCCAAATTTTTACTATTTAATTAGGCTTAAGTTCATTAAATTTAATTTTCATTAAATTATTTTTATGAAGAAAGGAATTTTTACAACATGGAAGATTAATTAAAATTGTTATTGATAATTTTCATTCTTGACTGACCTGGGACAGAAGTAAAGGAAAAACATGTGAGATCAATTAAAAAATGGATAATCATTCAATAAGCAAATTTCGATCTACCAAAGGTTAAAATACAATTTGGTTTAAGGATTGATGTTTGACTACTGACGTCAGCAGTCATCGATGGCTGCGAGTGTAAGACGGCAAATCCCTTTGAGAAGACCTAGTGGTTGAGGTCGAAACATGTCAGGGTAACCAGCCGCCTGGGTTCGAATCACACGCCAGCCAGCCTGGCTTCGAATCCCAGGTCAGTCAAGAATGAAAATTATCAATAACAATTTTAATTAATCTTCCATGTTGTAAAAATTCCTTTCTTCATAAAAATAATTTAATGAAAATTAAATTTAATGAACTTAAGCCTAATTAAATAGTAAAAATTTGGATTAAAAACCATGAATAGTTCAACAAAATAACCACAATATTAATTATTGTTAAAGCTAAGGCACAAGCTCTATGTGTTCATTTGTCCTTCAAGTTGTGCTGAAAAATGTCAACAAGAAAAAAGAAAGACAAAAAAAAAAAAAAAAAAAAACATGATAAACAAAAAAATGTACTTTGGACTTCAAGAAGAATTCTTGACAAAAAGTACGGAAAAAACAGAAGTAAAGGAAAAACATGTGAGATCAATTAAAAAATGGATAATCATTCAATAAGCAAATTTCGATCTACCAAAGGTTAAAATACAATTTGGTTTAAGGATTGATGTTTGACTACTGACGTCAGCAGTCATCGATGGCTGCGAGTGTAAGACGGCAAATCCCTTTGAGAAGACCTAGTGGTTGAGGTCGAAACATGTCAGGGTAACCAGCCGCCTGGGTTCGAATCACACGCCAGCCAGCCTGGCTTCGAATCCCAGGTCAGTCAAGAATGAAAATTATCAATAACAATTTTAATTAATCTTCCATGTTGTAAAAATTCCTTTCTTCATAAAAATAATTTAATGAAAATTAAATTTAATGAACTTAAGCCTAATTAAATAGTAAAAATTTGGATTAAAAACCATGAATAGTTCAACAAAATAACCACAATATTAATTATTGTTAAAGCTAAGGCACAAGCTCTATGTGTTCATTTGTCCTTCAAGTTGTGCTGAAAAATGTCAACAAGAAAAAAGAAAGACAAAAAAAAAAACATGATAAACAAAAAAATGTACTTTGGACTTCAAGAAGAATTCTTGACAAAAAGTACGGAAAAAACAGAAGTAAAGGAAAAACATGTGAGATCAATTAAAAAATGGATAATCATTCAATAAGCAAATTTCGATCTACCAAAGGTTAAAATACAATTTGGTTTAAGGATTGATGTTTGACTACTGACGTCAGCAGTCATCGATGGCTGCGAGTGTAAGACGGCAAATCCCTTTGAGAAGACCTAGTGGTTGAGGTCGAAACATGTCAGGGTAACCAGCCGCCTGGGTTCGAATCACACGCCAGCCAGCCTGGCTTCGAATCCCAGGTCAGTCAAGAATGAAAATTATCAATAACAATTTTAATTAATCTTCCATGTTGTAAAAATTCCTTTCTTCATAAAAATAATTTAATGAAAATTAAATTTAATGAACTTAAGCCTAATTAAATAGTAAAAATTTGGATAAAAAAATTTAATATATATAAATATTTCATATGAAAAATTTCTCAACACACGGTGAAGGGATTTACAAAGGCAACCCCTTTGTATTCTAATTTTTAGACAAAACAAATAAATTAAATAATTTTTGCTACAACTTTCTGAAATATCGTACAAAAAATCCCATGGGTACTTTTGAGCATTAACAACTCAAAAGTGCGATTAAATCTTAGCTATTGTCATAATACCTTCAATATATGGACAATATTGTTTTTATTTTTCCTTTATTTTAAAAATATTACAGAAATATAAGAAAAATGTACAATCTTGAGGTTGGTCTATATATTGATTCCTGACTTCCTTGTTTGATAGAGCCATTTTTCTTGATTTTAATCCCAAATTGCTTTAGAGATCTAAAAACAATTTGACTCCAAAATAATTTCTTTTATTTAAGTTAAGAAAGAAATAGTGTTTTTAATAGACGGATGGACATAGGTAAATCGAGTTGGAATTTTGTAAGATTTTAAAATATACAGGGTGATGCAAAAGAAATATCATAAGTTTTTTTCCGTAGTCAACCGGCAACCGATTCTGAAAAGGACAAAAAGTAAAAAGACGAAAAAGTTGGATCCGATCTTCTGTAAGTATCCTTTCAACCTAAATCACATTTTGTTTTCGTATGAATTTCTATAGATATATTATATCGACATGGAACAAAAAAAGTGATATTTGGAGCCATCTGTTAAAATAGCAGCCAATATAATTTTCAACATTAATATACCTTATATAGATGAATACTTCTTGGTATTACAAACGGCGTGACAAACTTAACATACTCTTATTCACCATTAAAAGCGAAAATTAACATCAATTGTTATTTATATTGTTTAAATATTTATACAACTAATAAATATTTATATGAACAAAATCAGCAAGAAGCAAATCAAGAAACAAAAAAATGATTTATTGCTTTAAGCACGAAGCACATCTTTTATTCAAAAAGGAGGTGTTGGCCCAATTTCTTCATATGATGACAAAATATGTTAATAATTTTTTTTTAAATGTTCATACACAGAAAAAAGTGTTTTATCAATTAAAAAAATGGTTCAAAAAGTATTTCAATTTAATTAATGTGATAATTGAATTAATTATTTTTTATTGTTGAAAGAAAATTAAAAATTTCAATTTTGATTTAATTAACATTTTAGTTGTTTTGAAATAGATTTTTAATTAAAATTTTAATTAAATAACAAAAAATCTTAATTGACGTTTTTCGTTTAAAATAAAATAATTTAAACATATAGAATTGTTGTTGGGAATTGTCAATATTTATTTAAATAAATTAACACATTGTTTGAAATGGCAAAGTTATTTGATCACTTTTTTAACTCAAATTAAAAATATTATTTATTGAAAATATTTTTTTAAGATATTTAGTAATCAATATAATCATTTTGGTAATAGGTGCAAAGTCAACTACTAGCTTGCTTGAAATTATGAATTTGGAATAAATTTGGTGATTGGAGAAATTTAATAATTTTTTCTGTGTTTAACTTTTGAGTTATTTTCAGTTTGTAACATTATGCATTTTTTATACCCTCAGCCGAAGGTAAAAGGGTATACATATATAAAATTGTTATTTCCTGTGTTACTTCCACAATATTGATCCCAGACCCTATAAGGTAAATATATTCTTATGAGAAGAAAAGCTTAAGTTAGGTTGAGCGGCATCCGATAATACAGCAAGAGCAACAGTTTCAAAATTAAGTAAAAAGTCGGTTCCAAAGACAACATCCGAAAAGTGAGAGTGAAGAATTGTAAGAACGGCAAGAGATAAATTGTCCAAATTTGTTACACATAGCTCAGTTATCAATTTACCTTACCTTTTTAATAAACTGGATGGACTTAGAGAAGCGTACGTTGCGTGTCCCGCAAAAAGGCGTCATAAATGTCTGTTCATCTGGAGAACGGCAAGAGCCAAAGCTATAAAACTAAGAACAAGCATCTTGGTTATCAAAACAACATCCGACAAAAGGTGGACGGAATTGGAGAAGTGGCAAAAAATAGATTTATACTTTAGGAGCGGTATTTTAGTAACTTTCTATATAACTGATAATTCATCAGTTAATTTGCTGAAGCAATAACTTAAAAGCCATTAAATAAGACGTTTAATTTTTCTTTCTTGATGTTTTGCTTGTATTTTATAAGAAAACTTTCACTTTATGGTTCAATATTTTCAATGAAATTTTACATCGCCATTGTTGATAATAATTTTATTGTTTTATGTTTGCTTATGAAAGTTTTAAAATTTAGCTATAAAAGAGCATCAGCATCACAACTACAACAGGTGATTACGCATCAGCAACAAAATTTTGCGTCACTGCAAAATAAAATATATCAATGAACAATTTTAGTTGGTAGACTTTACTTTGTCTGGCCTAGAAGTCGGTACCAGAATTATACCCACACCACTATAAGTGGCGGGGTATTATGCGTTTGAGGTTATGTTTGTAACACCTTAAAGTCTTTGTCCTAGACCCAACTTTAAGTATACCGATCGACTCAAAATCCCTTACCGATTTTGTGAATAAGTACAGGTTGAATTTTGGTACATGGATTCTAGTTGTTACAAGAACCAAGCATATTGGTGAGAGTCTGTACATAATTTCACATAGTCCCCATACAACCATCTTTCCGCAAAAGAGTTCTTGTGCTTATGAATCATCTTATTATGTTGGAAGTTATCTCAAATTTGGATTACACTAATTTTATTACAGTCTTTATCATCTTAACAAATTTTATAGGAATCGGTTCATATTAGACCATACCTCTCATACAAATATCATCTGGTCGGGCTTGGCTGGCTTTACTTTCTTACTGGTTTTTATCTTTTATTGAATAGCGGTTTACGTCTAGATCGAAATTTTTTCTTTAATCGATGGCAAACATGACAGAAAAGTGGTAAATTTCTTTTTCTTAATTAACACAAATGTTCTTGATTCATTTATGATCAAAAAAATTCTATGTTGCCAAAAAAACTAGAACAGTTACAGCAATATTTAAAAAAACTGGTAGTTAAAAAATTTATTAAAATAATGTATTTTTTACTAAAACTTTTCTTAATAAAAATCTAATTTTTAATGTTTTTTCCTTCTATTTTTAGGTAAGTTAATTGTATTCAAACGGCTTTAAAAAAGTTTAAAGGTAAGAATAATTATAATTGTATTTTGTAGTTCAAGACCAAATTATTTTGAATACCGAAATAAAGCTACGTTTGTTTGGTATGCAAACTAAATTATTTTTTTTTGTCACGGTGTAGCAGCTGCCAGAATTTATATCAACACCAACACTTATAAGGAAGTTATATCAGGAAAACTCTTTTTAGTAGCAATATGGGAGCAATTGTCAAATGTACACCAATTCCAATAAAATAAGATGGGTAATGGGAAAAGACTTTATTCGGCAAAGATTTTTCTATAACATCTGTCATTTTCAATAGGTTTCTAAATTGTCCTTTTGACAATTTAAAGGTATGAAGACTGTGACCATCCGTCTGTACTATACAAAATAGTTCTGTATCTAAGAGAGCTTTTTGTGAATTATGTTCTGTATTTAATTAAATGTTATGTACTTGAACTGAATTTAATAAATTAACTGAAATATTTACATTTCCAATTTACCTGGCTTTTGGAAAATACATTTTTGGAAAAACTTAAATTAATTCTACATACACTGCAACAATTTTCATTGGTTTTGTTTATCAATTAAGTACAATGATTAAAAAGTATTATGAGTTAATCAATGTGTTAATTAAATGAATTATTTCATTTAATTGAACAAAACTTAAAAATATATTTTTCATTTAAATAATATTTAAATTTCTTTAAAATAAATATATTATTAAAATAATAATTAAATTAAAAATAAATTATATTATTATAAATTAAATTTATTATTAATTATCTGACTTTTGGAAAATACATTTTTGGAAAAGGTTAAATTAATTATACATACACTGCAACAATTTTCATTGGTTTTTTTTATCAATTAAGTACAATGATTACAAAGTATTATGATTTAATCAATATTTTAATTAAATGAATTATTGTATTTTATTGAACAAAAATTCAACATATATTTTTCATTTTATTAATATTTAAATTTCTTTAAAATAAATATATAATTTAAATAATAATTAAATTAATCAAAAACTTAATTTTTTGATAATTGCTCGTTTAAACTAAAATAATTCCAATATTTTAAACTAAAAAAACGCCAAGTAAAGAGAAAAATAATTGGGTTTTATTTTGTGCACTGCCTGTGGTGCGATTCACTTACTTTTAGCGATCCGACAATCGTAATTTTTGTCGACATATATGTTCGCTTGCAGTAACGATAGTGTGATTCTGTAATTTATTTTTAACGATTGTAAACAGCTGTAGTTTTTGTAACATCTCTGTCTACAAAATGTTAAAGTAAACGAAAAGCACAAAAGAGAATAAAGAAAACACAAATAAATTGTGCTTAACTTGCTGTCTCTTTTTTATTTAATTTTGTAAATTTTACATTTAGAATTTTGTTTTTGTTCATAATTTTCATCTTTTTTTGTACATTTTGAATTTAGTATTTTATTTTTGTCCATAACATACACATATGTATGTAGTTTGTATGTAAGAAGTCGGGCCTCAGCCACTTAAAACATAAAATACACTTTATCGATTAATTAAACACAACGTAAATTAAGGTCGTTAAAATAATGAAAAAAATGCTTAATATAATAGCTGACTTTAATCGACAGCGAATATCGTTAAAAATGTTACTGAATAGCATATTCGATAAATTTTCTTTATACATATTTTAACGATACGTTTATCGTAAAAAAAGTGAGTGAATCGCACTACTGAGCCAATTGGATAAGCCCAAATGATATTTATCAAATATATAATAATTGAGTTCAAAAATATATTTTCCGGAAAAATATTTTAAAATTGTTCCATAAAAAAAATATAATTGTATAAAATAACGAATATCCGGCGTCAAAATAACAAGCAACTTAGAAAAAATTGTTGAACAGAGTTTATGAAGTTGCTTAGCGCTTCTACCGATGAATCACCTCAAAGAATTACACTCACAATATCATTCAAGAATCATTCCGTTCGGTAATTCTTAAATATATAAACATTTAAAATTCCAAGCAACTTTATTTTTAACTGATTATAACATTTATTCAAAAAACCAAGTGCACATTAATACGGATTTTCTGTTAATTAAGTAAAAATATTCTGTATGTAAAATTAAATGGAAATGAAATTTGAAACAACTGTAAAAAACTGATCTACTTATTTTGCATTTAATTTTAACGAAAAGTTCGTTTTTACTGTCAAAAATTCAACCGCGAGTTGCGTAAAAAATGAACCACAAATTCCGTAAAAAAAAAATTTTCAGTTATTTTATATTATTAAACTATCAAACAAAAAACCGACAAATTCCACAAAAATAAATTATTTTTCAGTTCTTTAATATAATTTAACTAACAAAAATTAATTTTTAGTTATCTATTTATAGATCTGTAGCAAAAAGTAAAATTAAACGATTTGCTTGTTTTGTGTAGAAAATTCCCATATTCTATTTGTTAAAATTATTTAGTGAAATACATCAAATTTTTCATGTAAAATAATTGCAAATATCGGACATGCTGTTGCTGTCTTTAAATGAAAGTTCTTCTATAAACAAAGTGGTCAGTACAATAGAAAGTAAAGTAAACATGTATAACAGGGTAAGTGATTAAAAAAAAATTCTCTCTCTCTCTCATTAGAAAAACAAGCGGACAGGTGTCTGGTATTTTTTAGAAATTCGATTAAAACCTTTATTATATAAAATTACTGAATTCAATAAAATAACTGAAAATTCATTTGTTTTTACAGAATTCGTCGGTTATTATTTTAATAGTTGAATTATATAAAATAACTGAAAATGCATTTGTTTTTACGGTATTCGCAGTTGCATTTTTGACAGTAAAAATTAAATTCACTTTTCATTAAAAATAAGTAAACCGGTATTTAACTGAATATTAATTTATTTTATAATACAATTTCAGTTAATATTACGTACAGAATATTGTGAGTGTATTTGTGATACAATATTGTGATTCCTTTTGGAGCATATGAACGAACCAATCAGTCAAGTAATAAATCAGTTTTTAGTCATCAAAACTGATCTAAGAAGGCTCATTTAGATGAAAATGATAACTTAAATGCTACCTGGGTTATGTCTGACATATATAATCAGATATAAGTTTTTTTTTCAAGGATGGCAATTTGAGTTTTGAAATTTGACTAACTTGTTTGTTCATTTTTACTTTTTTAAGATTAGTTAAAGAAAAAACATAAATTTTATAAAGTTTTTATCGCTTATAAGCATTTCATAATTTGAACGTTCTTTGATGCTTTTAAACGAGGAATACATAAATAAAAACTCTCTTGCATATACTGTACTTATAGGAAAACTCTCTTAATTTCATCAATATCAGGACAAAGCTATTTTAAATTGAATAAAACTGCATTAATATATTCAAAATTTCATCAAAATTTTGCAAATTTAGAATTAATGAAATAAATTTTGTGCATTCTTTTATTTTGTAGCGATTCTTATATGAGAATTTTTTAAATGCAATTTATTAAAGTTAAATTATATTGAGATATGCATATAAGTAAATGCGGATGCACGAAACGATTTCGGCTATTTTCAATATCAAACTGTAAATACACAAGTTTGAATGCATATAAGCGATGAATACTGTATAAGAATTTGTAATACTATTACAGTTTGTAAAAACTGCCCTAATTTTCATTCCAATGATTGCAAAAAACTTTCAGAATCATTGAAGGGAACTAGAAGTTAGTAAGTCCTAGATATTGATACTACAAATATGGAATAAATGGATTGCGGATCCATTCTATTTGATAAAATAGCTAATGCATTCGTAATTCCATTATATCTGCAGATATGTATATGTGCTAATAGCTCGATTTTGTGAAACATTAAACTAAAGACTGTAACGATATAAGCCCAAGAAATTATTCTAGACACATTATTTGGCCAAAGCCAAGTAGAAACAGTAAGGTGTCACTCAGATAAATGATAACAAATCACAACTTTAGATGGAATTTTCAATTTAATTTAACAAAAAAAATTTTTATTTATTTAATTTTGATTTTTTGAAATGTTGTCGTTCTTGTATTTACACTAGGTTTGCTATTTAATAATAAAAGAAATTGATTTTTGTATAGAAAAATATGAATAAAATACCAACATGTATATCATGGCAATAACATAACTGGACGATGCAAAACGTTCTTGGCTGTGTATCGTTTGCTTGCCTAAAAGTATTCTTGCCTTATGAAAACAGGCCATACATTTAAGCCTCAATTTTAAATTTCGTATAAATTTTTAATTCCAAATTTATATGCCAGTAAGTTTTTTCAAGCATATACTAGATTTGATATATTAAAAAATTTAGCTTTTAAATTTAATTTATAGTAATCAGTTATCCCATATCACCAGAAGGGCATGGAGACTGAAGCCTAGAATGATTTACTAGTATTTTGTTACGATAATTAGAGCAATCCTGGCCTTTGCCTATACCTTTGTGGTGGACGAAGACTGTACAGGGCAAAGCTAGAGTCATATTCGATAAGGTCTATCGCCTGATCTGTGTATCGATCACGGGCGCAATGAGGACATGCCCCTCCATGGCTTTAGGAGCTATACTGCACATTCCTCCGTTCAACATATCTATAGAGGAGGGGCCTGCATGAGTGCTAGCAGCCTGCCGAGCATTGCTGAATACAAGGCATGTTACTTTGTGGGTCACATGGGGAACCTTTAAATTCTTAGAAATTATCCTTCCATTATGGTGGGTGATCATAAGCTGCCTAGTCTGGTATTGAATAGGAGTTTTAATGTACTTATGCCTGATAGGGACCAATCTTGGTGGCAAGAGTTCGAGTGCGAGTGCGAGCGGACCATGTCTGGTTCACCGACGGTTCGAAGCAGAAGAATGGTGATACTGGGGCGGGCATCATGGGCCCAGCTTTCCAAAGGGACTTGCCAATTGGCAAACAGCCTACGATCTTTCAGGCGGATATATACGCCAACCTCATATGCGTTACGGAATGTCTGAGAAGGAGGGCTAAGGGCTTGAGATTGTTTATTATGTCGGATATCCAAGCCGCTCTTAGAGCACTATTTGTTTGGAGGTAAAGTACAAACTAGTCATGGACTGTTTTACATCTCCGAACCAGTTAGGGAAACATAATGACTTGAAGTTGTGTTGGGTGCCCGGCCATGAGGGTCATGCTGGCAATAAAAGTTCTGACTGCTTTGCATATAGGAGCGCTCACCATCCATCCATAGGCCCTGAGCCTTCCTTCGGTATCCCTGTCGGACATATTAGAGGGATGCTACTTAAATGGTCCGACTATGAATTTCTTCACACATGAACGTCTACTTCTGGATGAAGACAGTCCAGAAGATTTGTGATACTGTCCTGTGGTAGGGCAGGTAAGCTACTTCTGCCTGAGAAGGCGGAACTTAGACTGCTGGTTGGCCTATTTACGGGGCACTGTGGTTTTAGATACCACCAGCTTACAATGGGTAATTCATTTACCAAGATATGCAGACTTTATGAGGTGGATGATGAAACGTCAGAACATCTGCTCTGGCAGACATTTTTCGGGGGGCAAATTATGAGCCCAACTGATGTTTATAATATTTCACCAGGCTGGATAATAGGCTTTATACGTAGCCTGAACCTGACATGGTGAGATGTATGGGCTGCACAAAAGATCCTCTGGGTCGTGGTGCTTATGGCCTCCTTCCATACATAAGAACATACATAACAAATTAAATTTATGGAAATAATTTTTGCTTTTTAAAAATGTAAATTCCAATTATTCTTTAATCAAATTATTTTTTACTAAACTAGTGTTTAAAATTTATTAAACTAAAATACTTTTAGGTTTTCTAAATACAACACTTTTATTTTTCCATAAATTCATTTTAATATATTTTCTATAAAAAGAAACAAAAAAACTGAATATTTTGCACACAAACATTCTCCCTGTGTGTGCAAAAATAAAGTAATTAAAATTTACTTTCCGAAATAAAATAATTATTTTATGTTTCAAATTAAAACTGTCATGTTTTATTATGTTGTCTAAGCACTTTTAAGCTTTTTTAAGAATGAAGTTTGTTATTATTTGTATTGTGTTTTTTGTTGCTGTTCGTAATGGTGACGTATGAGTGTTATGAACTCATGTCTGCTTTTGGTTAGGTGAAATATTTATAACTCATACGCTACGTGCAACTGAATTAAATTACACAGTACAACATTTTTCAGTTAATTGATTGCCAACTCAATTCTGTGAACTGTATGTGAAATTAGACCCAAAAAGAAGAATTTCTGCATCATTCGTTTTGTCTTTTTACCTGCGATTTGAAGTTAGTATCGATTTGAAGTTAGTACTATCGTATAGGGGAATTTATCACGTTTTAGGCCCTGTTGTTTGACATAGCTCGACAACCACTAGCCCAATTTAGTTGAAATAAATTTTAAAAAATTAAGAATTACAATTCCCTTAATCTGTTCATATATTGTTTTCCTATACAAGTAACACTTTCGAAGTTAAAAATGAATGTATGAAGGGAAAAAATAATTTTTTGCCTAAAAATTTAAATTTTTTTTTTTAAAAATACATAAAAAATCCAAAATGGAAAAAAGTTTCAAGTCTAGTTATTTTTTCGCAAAGTCACATAACCTATGAGCAAAATGAGACAAAGATCATAAAAATCGATGCACGCGTTTCGCTTTTATTCGCAATTGAGTAAATGTATGAATTTCAAAAATTTGCTCGAGATATGCACAACATTATTTGGAGAAAACATTGACACCTTTTTCATGATTCTGAGAATTAAAAAAAAAGGAATAAACAAAAGGTTATTTGATTTTTATGATTGCGGTAATAAATGTACGTGGACAATTAAACGGAAAGTGGACCTTTTTATTATTTGGGTTTTTCCGGTGGCTACCTATATGATTTTTTTACAGAAATTGCACCCACATTTAAGGGTGGTCATTATTTGGAAAGTTTTGCATAGTTTGAAACGTACAAGTGCTGAATCAGGTATATAGCCAGCCGCCCTTAAAATATGCGCCCATTTATAAGTACCTGGCAGTAAAATATTCAAAAATACGTAGTATTTATAGGTGTGCATTGATCGATTTTTGGCATTCAGCCAGTGCCGACGAACGCGAACAGTAAAAGTGATTTTTCTCCAGTTTTTTAAAAGTGAATAACAACAAAACATAAAATATATCAATATGGAAAACAACAAGTGCCCATATTTGGATGAATATTGTTACGTTTGTGGTCATATCGTCCGAAAAATACAGAAAAAAGATCGAAAAAATTTGTTTACTGAGCAATTCAAAACCGCGTATTGTAATTATTTCGATGAAGCAGATTTAAGTGGTGCAAATTTTACGCCGAACACAGTGTGCAACAGTTGTTATACTACCCTTCTAAAATGGATTCACGGAAAAAGTAGAAAGTTATCTTTTATGAAGCCAGTAATTTGGGTGGAAGACACAACTGGACATGATGAATCCAGGTGCTATGCATGTATAAATTTTCGTCCTGGATTAAACAGACAACAATTGAAAACAAAAGTATACACTGCTGCATTTACTGCCACACTTCCAGTGCAACGCCCTGCTGATACCGATGCACCTAAACCTCCGAGTGCGGATACTGTGTCCCTGCTAGCCGAAACCGTTTTCACCAATCCGACCGATTTGGATGATGCTGATTGGATACCCGATATTGAAAATAGTGCACCACAACCGCTACCACAAATCGAAATGGATTACATTGTGGCCAAGCTGGGACTTTCACAACACGACTCCGAATGGCTGACATCATTTTTGAAGAGAAGAAAACTCACACAGCAAAATGTCAGCGCAACATCATACCGACAACGCCAAGCTGATTTTCAGAACCATGAATATGAACAACCTACGAAGAAAACAAGATCATCAGAACCACAAGCGTCAACTTCTACAAGGATGGATATTGCCAATAATTGAAAAAATGTTCTAAATTTTGTTTTTTATGCATATTATAATTGCGTATTAATTGCATATTATTTTATTTTCATTAAGTTTTTATAAATAAAGTTTTTTTTTGCATGATAATTTTTTAATTTATATTTTTATTTTTATTTTAAGGGTGGTGGCTATAACTGATTTTTGAAATTCATACCTTTACTCAATTGCGAATAAAAGCGAAACGCGTGCATCGATTTTTATGATCTTTGTCTCATTTTGCTCATAGGTTATGTGACTTTGCGAAAAAATAACTAGACTTGAAACTTTTTTCCATTTTGGATTTTTTATGTATTTTTAAAAAAAAAATTTAAATTTTTAGGCAAAAAATAATTTTTTCCCTTCATACATTCATTTTTAACTTCGAAAGTGTTACTTGTATAGGAAAACAATATATGAACAGATTAAGGGAATTGTAATTCTTAATTTTTTAAAATTTATTTCAACTAAATTGGGCTAGGGGTTGTCGAGCTATGTCAAACAACAGGGCCTAAAACATGATAAATTCCCTTATACGATAGTACTAACTTCAAATCGATACTAACTTCAAATCGCAGGTAAGAAGACAAAACGAATGATGCAGAAATTCTTCTTTTTGGGTCTAATTTCACATACAGTTCACAGAATTGAGTTGGCAAATCATGTGTTGTACTGTGTTATTTATTCGAATTGAACGTGAATTATAAATGAATTTATTAAGGTGTTTGCTTTAGAGATAAAACCAACATAAATAAAAATCTAATAGCTGTGTGATGAATATTTCAATCTATTCTATTTATAATTTTCTGCAACAGAGTCATAACTCAATAATATTAGTTTTACCGAAAACGGCTTTAAAGTCTTACGCCCGTATTCATAATCGATTATGAAATTAAACAATCACTTATTAACGAAAATTTTCATAGAAACTTACACATACAACATAATGGAAAAATAAAGTTTTACTCTTCTCTCAAGAGTTGAGTTAACAATATCTTAATATGAAATACTAACGAATTAGTAATACATATTAAGTCAAAATTGGGAAATTTTGACTTATAGCGTTGTTGCAGCAAATAAGCCATATATGTTTATTATATGTAATATAAAAGCTTTCCTAGAAAAATTATTATTTATTTATGTGTTAACAACACAGATGTTTAACATCCTGCAACAAAAATAAGATCCAAACATTGACTAATTGGTATATGATTGTAACTAGAACTCATATTTTTATCAATGCAGGCATCAAACTTACATATACAACATAATGGAAAAAGAAAGTTTTACTCTTCTCTCAAGAGTTGAGTTAACAATATCTTAATAGCTGCTTTTGATCACTGCAACGGAGGTATTCTTTTAAAAGGACTTCTATATTATAAAATTGCCTTTTTGATATCAATGTGGATACCAAATAAATACTAAAAATCATTTCAATTAAGCAGACAATTTTTTTGGCCAGATATTTCTTATAATAAATAAGGAATACATTTTACCAGTCTGACCTTATAATTGCAGTAAATAAATAAAAATTATTATAAGTTTAATTTTAGACAAAACTTTTAATCAACGATTCTTGCCTTGAATTTTCCAGAAACCTTTAAAGGTTTTGTCTTACCATACACCATCATAGGTTGAAAAGCTATTGTGCGTTTGTGTTGCTATCTATTAAAGATATAAATATTGATTATATATCCACCTTTTAGCATGCCGGTTGACTCAGAATTGTTGTGATTCGATCTAAATGCCCGGCTGGTTGTCCCTCAATGTAAACCTTGTGCAAAAAGGTATTAACTTGTGAACTAGTATTTATTCACAAAGTCTTTATAGATATTCTAACTGTCATAAGATTAAAGCATGTTGAAAATGATAAGAAACGGTCTATCATATTACATAGACCCTATATAACCCTCTTTCCAAAATAAAGACTTTGTGCCCATAAATCATGCTTTAGAATTGATAATTATATTAAACTTGGCCAAATAAATTTTTATTACAGTCTTTATCATCTCATTAAATTTTTCGACAAAAGCTCCCATACATATCCGAAAGTAACTTCCTTTTAAATGTTGGTCTTGATATCCAATTTGGTGATGATAACTTCCATAATATCTACTATGTCAGGTGCTGGTAGTTCCAATTCTCTAAAATCACTTTAAGGCGAAAAAATTACAAAAAGATGTAGATGTCTACACACTATGCGACACAATGTACTACCATATGAAAATTAACCACATAACAAAATTATGCTTTGGCAGTTCCATAATTACCCATGTGTCCCAAATAGGGCACACTCTCCAAGGTTGCAAGGTTTTAAATATTTGGGTGTGACTTTACTTTATTACTCATTTTTATTTTGTTAACCGATATAAACTCTTTAAATACTTTTTTATCCAGGTTTATTTGCTAAATGTTCACTGTTACCAAATTAATAGAAAAATCCACAGATTTAATATAATTCGGCTCTGAGTATTGTACTTAAGTAATTAGTTTTGAAAATGCCACTACATACTCATGATTAAAAGTAAAGTAAAGTATAGTTTTTTAAAAAAATTAATACTCATCCGTATATGTGCCAATTTATAAGCGACGAAAATACCTTAAATGACTAGTCGCTATAAGCTCATAACTGAACCTATTTAAAGAAAATGTTTAATCAAGCTCTTTATCACTTTTGAAAAATATCCAAGTTAATTTTGACCCATTTGGAAACAAGAACAATAAAACAATTAGCAACTCAAATTTGTTTACTTAATTTGTCATTTTTTTATATTTATTATCAGGTTGGTAAGACCACCCAGAAAAAATTAAAAAAATATGCACAAAACACAAAATGAATATTATAGATACTCGCACATTCACTACAATAAAATACCATACATTTCCAGCATGAAATGGGTAGAATTCGAAGCACATTCAGTTAGCCCCCGAAAATATATAAAAAAAAAATATTAAATCATTTTTACTGCCCACAAGCAAACTAATAAAACACAAAATAAACAAAAATAAAATAAAGCAAAAAAAAAAAAAAAAAAATAAACAAATAACACGAAAAAAGTATAAACATTAAATACAACCAATGAGAAAAAAACCCAAATAAAATACGAGTAAAATTGCAAATAAAAAAATCAAGCAAATTGAAAATTTTATTTCTTATGTCTTTTTTTACTTGTATATGGCTTTAGATCTGAAGGCAAATAGTTTTATTTAATTGTTATGCAATAATACAAAAAAGTTAAATGCACCAAAGAATGATTTCATGCTGCTGTTCTGAATGTTGGGGCTCCTTTGGATGAAGTTCGTTAACAAACTTTATTTTTCTCATAAACACTTATATTCTGTGTAAATGGTACCAATGGTATCATGTGGTTCATACGAGGAGTAATAATTTAATGCTTACTATATTATGCAACCAAGTAGTTGCACAGTGGCTTAAGGTTAAACAAGTAGTTTAGGTCAAGTTAGATTGAAAAAAGCAGTCAGTACCCACGTGACACACTAAGGCCTTATAATCCATTATTATTACATGGAGTTCCACTGAACAGAACACCCATCACAAAACCAACCCGATCTTCTAACGTCATTTAAAATGCGCTTTAGCTCAACGCCAGAGATATCGCAGAGATATCAAAGGTGATGGATCCTATTTCGGCCAAACTTATTCTCACGAGTGCAGGATAGTGACAGAGAAGGTATTCTATGTTCTCCTCCTCGCCTTCGTCATTACAGCTACGACAGTAATCATAGTGTCCGGCTCCCAAATTCTGTGCATGCCTTCCTCTAAGAAAGTGTCCCGCGACAACATATACTAAAGGTGCTACATCCCTCTTGGTCATGGATAGTAGATACATGGCTGCCCATGCGGGCCCACAATTGCCTAGAAGTCCTGCATACAGTGCTAGCGGCCCATCTGTCATTGGCAATATCGAAAATTGATCACCGAAGTTCGAGTTTCCAGGAGAACAGAGGCACCCCAACGCCTTCCAGATGCAGTGGAGCCCGTAAGGTAGTAACAACCCATATGATCCTAAAATCAAACTGCTCGCCCATCTCGTTAAGAGATGAGTGGTAGTGAAGGGAGGTCCTTATCCTCAGGAATAGGGAATCCAAGGCCACAATCGCTGCAGGGCTATCAGTGTTGATATCCACAGCAGTCGCTGATACAGCAGATAGTCTGAGCTAGTCTACAACTTCATTGATCGCAAGTATCTCCGCAGAAAACGCTATGATAATCCTATGGAGATAGATTGAGGTTGATCTCCCTTGAGAGTACTCCGAAGCCCACTCCCTCCCGCGACTAAAAGCCATCCGTGTAGAAGTACACCGTCCTTCTCTTACCAGGAACGCATTTTCTCCACGAATTCCGGCTCGGTCTCAGCCTTCTGTAGCGATTATTGTGAACCAAAACTGGTGTGATCAATCCTCCGTCTCGAGATGGCCGTGTTCATAACCCTGCAGTGCCCGCAGCTATTTTCACTCTACTGTTGGGTAAATTAGAGTCGAACTGCTTAGCTCGTCGACATCTCTTTCCCCAAGGTTTGTTCTTTCTCCAGCGATTATCGCGAACCAAAACTGGTGAGTTGTGATCAAGCCTCTGGCTTGAGATGGCCGTGTTCATAGCCCAGCAGTGCCCGCAGATATTACCACTCTACTGTTGGGTAAATTTGAGGCGAACTGCTAAGCTCGCCGACATCTCTTTCCCCAAAGTTATCTCTTTCTCCAAGGTTATCTCTTTCCCCTAGGTTAAACAAGTAAGAACGAATAGCCATGCAGGCCTGTATACTGTTAAAAATAATTTTGCTGGAAATGGCTTAACTAAAAACTATCATGAGCCGATAGCTTCCATTGCTGGTGTTGTTATTGTTAAGATATATTTTAATTTCAAGTGCAGTTTCGATATAACAGGGCGATTGAACTTTATATAAAAAGACCTCAGTATTTTAAGTCCTTTTCATATCAATTTTACTATACAATAAATCGCCTGTCATGTGAAAATGGTGCATTAGTTATCATGATATCAAAACAACCGTAGTGCGCTATAGTGGAGTTTATAAAAGATCTATGGTCTATAGTCAACTTACGCTTAAAAAATGGTTTTAAATTTTTAACCTCCATTAACGATATTTCTGCTAAATTTTACGAGGTAGAATAAGTAGTTGATTAAATGATGTTCATCTGTTTTTGTTTCGAATTAAAAAAGGTTTTCAAAAACCCCAGATACGAACGGTACGAGGTTGTGTCTAATTTTTACCCAAAAATCTCTAATGGTATTTTCTTCTCTACACAAAAGATATCACCTTCTGAAAAGGTGCATGTATAAAATTTCTGGCCAACCCTGTATTAATGCTGTTTGTTATTTGACGAGAACAGAACACGAGTTCTGAAATGGAGGAATGCTCTGTTTTTAAAAGTTTGTAGCTAATATTTTAACGCTTTTTATGTTATTTTCCGACATTTTGTTTTTTAACCGATTTATCGATTTCAAATAATTTTTAGAGATTGTTTCCAATTAAATATTTTTAATAATGTTTAGACTTTGCTGTTAGCAAATTTCTGCGTATTTCCGCTAATGTAGCTGTTTTTACCGAATGTTTGCCATTCCGTATAGTTTTAGTGACTTTAAATCAATTTGATGGTTATTTTTTCAAACTTCTCCGAATTTTTTAAATTTTTTATGAACTCTCCTATTTTACAAGGCACTATCAACACTGTTGATTTATTCGGGGCGAACTTGTAAAGGTGAATTTTTAAGAATAAAACATGCCTTTTAGAGAGCAAAACATTTTCAAGAAACGAACATCAAATTGCATTTTCTAAACTAAATTTCACATTTTTTTTGGTAGAAAAGAATACACCATAATTTGTACCCTTAAATCTCTCATTTTCACCCAAAAAGTTTTACTTTCTGCAGTCTCCTTATAATCTATGAACTTTATTTTTTAATTTCACTTTAAATAGACTTAGTAGAATAGTATTAGTGAAAATGCTCAAAATCGATTTATAAATGATCGACCTTTAGGCAATTAAAAAAAGTTTTTTTTTTAATTTTCATCTCACTTCCGGTTTCGCAGTGCGACAACCATGGACAGTTATTTACCTATTATTGAAACAAACATTCTTTTTATTCTACTTTAAAACATTTACAATATTATGAGTATACTCTTGGCTGGCTTCGTAAAAAAGAATAAAACAAATTGGGATCTAGTGAGAATATTTGGAATTCAAACTAATTACTTCGTCAAGAAATTTGCATATCTTATGGAGATCCCATATTCAAACTTTTGCAGCATAGAGAGGCCATCCTTGGCTAATTAAAAAAAAAAAAAAAAAAAATATATATAAATAAAAAATTAAATAAAAGAATGGGTCGATGTTAGAAAAATTTCAATTTAATTATGTTATTTCGACTTTTGCAGATACATTTCTTTTAAGAGATGAAATGATTTCCTATAAGATTTAGTTACCTTAATTATAAATTTCTACAATATTGATGTTAGACGCTATAAAGTATATATTTTCTGGGTCCTTATGAGTTACGAAGTTGATTTAACGTTATCCGTGCTTATCAAAATCACCCAGCTCGGTCCACAAATGGCTGACATATGAGCTAAAAACTACGACTTCCTCGATTTTTAACCAATAAAATCCCTTGTTTTTGTTGCTTATTGTTTTTGTTTATTTTTTACTTATATCAAACATATTGATGATTTACCACATAAAGAGAGAAATGTGTTTTAAACAAAGAATGAATTGGCCTTTTAATAATGCGGTGAAGGGAATTAAAATTCGTTAAAGCCAAATGTAGAACGCTTACTTCTTTTTAAATTCTGTTCGGTATAACGTGTTAGTGGGTGAGTGGTATAAATTAGAGTATTAACGTCATCCTTATTTTTATTACATTAACGCCATCCTTCGTTATTTTGACTACAACATACTTTATGCGACTATAAAACACGTTATAAGCAAAAATACGTACCAAAATAAGTTTTTTATTTAAATTGATTTGTTTTTTAATTAATATTTAAAGAAATTCATTTATTTATTTTTTAATCTTTAACGGAAAATAAACATTTCATAGCCTTCCTTCAATTTGTTTCATGGTGTTTTTAATAGTTAATAATAGGTTATTTAGTTTCTTTTAATATAAATATTAAACTAACAAAGAATCATTATTTTCGAAATAAATTATTTCATATAAAGCACGGGGCACAAGCTTCAATTTTGTGCTCGCCACACAGCCTTTTTCGGCATTTTGCACAGACAACATTTGTCATTCTTCGCTCCGAAGAGGGAAAAACTCCACATATCTTCCTTTTCTATTTTGACTTTGTAAAGATAAATTCTCGGATGCTGTGGGGCTATTGACTTGCAGCTCATTTTTAATATCATTTCTTACATTGGTGGTTATTGTTGGCATATCCACGTCACTTGCTTCGTCTGACGAGGTGGTACACGCCACGGACTCGTCTTGATCGACTTCTGTGTCAGTACATATTTCTCTAAGATCGTTTTCTAAGTCAACGTTTTTGTCAGTCCACGACAGGAACTGTTCAATTTGTTAGAGATCGCTGATTAGACATTTTAAAAAAACATGAAAATTTTGTGTTGAAGAAATATACACTAAAAAGCCCAAAAGTTACACAAACTTCATCTTTCTTCATTTTGACTACGGCAAAAAATAAAAGCGAAAAAACAATCACTTACAATGAACGCAGTTCGCTGCACGTCTTTATCCAACAACAGCTTGCAAGCGACTAGCGCTATAAAAAAAATTATATCAAAAGAAAAAGAGACAACAGGTTTTAACTTAAAAATAAAATCTAGCGTCGTCATTTTGACGAAGGATGACGATGCAGGGTTAAAAGTTCGGCACAGCCGAATTAAGCCGAATTTTTTTTGTTTCCAGTTCGAAACAGTTATTTGAAAAGCAATTTTTCAAAACCGGCAACCCTCGCGACAAATAACCATTAAACAAAAAAGTATTTGGCTTACACATTCTATCTTACTAGAGATACAATATTTGTTTTGGGTTGTCTGCTTCACCAATTATGCCTAATATGTATATAATATGTAAGTAGATAATGTTGTGATGATGGTTAATTGAGGAAGAGAATTTAACTGGTTGTGTCGTTTTGAATGGTTATTTCTGGTTTTCAAAATATTAAATATATAACCTTTTATGGTTAGGATGGGGAGGCAGTCAGAAAGTTGTTTAAAGAAAGTTATTAACTAGATATTTATTTTATGGCAAAACAGTGTTTTTTGCTTTCTTTCTCATGTGCGTGTCCTCTAATATCTGTTTTTACTAAAAAAACAACGTTTTATGCAGTATAAAATAGGGAACCACGAAGGTGTTAAACATTAAAAACCTTCCCATTTTTAGATTATTCTTCGAACTTTAAAATGTTATATATGTGTTGATCTAATAAAGCATCCTGCTACCATTTTCCAAGATATGCCAGATTTAGTTACCAAAAATTGTTCTTTATTCGCCCCACTGTCTGTTCGCTGGAAGGCTACAACATTGAATCGTTAACTCCACTTACTTGCTTTTATATTTTCTTTTTCAAAATATTTGGAATGAGGTTGTGTTATGACCCTTTAAACCATGAACCGAATATTTTTCCCTCACTGAAAAGATTATTTCTCCTATGTATGAACATACATATAAATGAACATATATAAGTAAGTACATAAATATTTATTATGCACATTTCTACTTTAACATATTCATGTTTAAATAGCACGGCTGGTTAAAAACAGAATACTTTCTGGCGAAAAAAGGACTTTATACAAATTAAGTAAAAGGGGTTTGAGGGCAATGTATTTTGATTAAAAAAAATTATGTAATTTTGTTTTATGCCTACGAATGTCTATAAATCTATCGAGTTAATGATAAAGAGCTATATCAAAGGAATATTTTTGTAAGTTCTTTTCATCTCGTAGCTCCCAGCTTAATAAGGCGTTACAATCAAAACAACAAAAATGTTGATATTCTGTTAATGCAATTCGATTGGATTATTAGCCGACTTAGAACTACTCGAAGACCTAGAATTTAAAAAGGCTGTCCCATTTATCTATACCATTATTTACAAAAAAAAGCCATAATATTATTTAAACCAATGGATTACCATTACCTAATAAAAAAAGGCTCTTAAGAAAGATTTGAATTTTGTACTAGCAAAAGTCAATTTATAAAAAAAATTCAAATTACGCTGATTTTTTAGCGAATCAAATTAGAAGCACAATTTTGGCATTAATGTCCTAATCAGTCGAATCGACGAACACCTTTTTTATATTTGGGGTTTCTTTTGCCTCTTTACGCGTAACACTCTGATTTTTTTTGTAGCTCTAATCAACAGCCTGCTCTTGTTGTGTTTGGTCATACGTTGTTGTACGATGCTTAAAAGTAAGTTATTTTTTAAATTCCTGATACTCACTTCGTCGCTTCGACGAAGAATACTATTTAAAGTACGAAAAGACTGAATATTCCTATATTGCAAACTAATTAAAGAAGAAAAATGCAAAATGCTTTTGGAACCTGAAATTCGATAAAAACCAGCAAATTCCAAAAACTTGCAACAAAAGAAGCAATTGTAAGCTTTTTCCACACAAAAAACGTCGAATGACAAAAAGTGCCTGCAATTTCTCCAAAAAAGAATATGGGGCGAGCACAAAATTGAAGCTTGCAGTTCATGTGCAAATTTATAGAAAAAATTATTTCTTTTTTCTATTTTTGTAATACTTTATGTATTTATTTGAAGAAAAAAAATTAAAAAATAAATTTTTTACAATAAGTTTAATATTCGTTCCTTTTTTAAAAGTACACTATGCTAGTTGAAAAAACAGACAAGCCTGGCACATGGCGTTTTAACATAATTCGGGTACGCTGAATCCAGTGGTGCCCGCGGTTTTTTAAGATTGCCTCTGGTTTTCGAGATATACCGTTATTTCGAAAATGGAGGAGGTTGCACAACATAAGTTCGCGTAACTCAAAAACGCTTTAGCTTATTGAAAAAACTTAAAAAACTTTTTTATATGTCTGCAAAAAATTAGAAGCCTAGCTGCATTTTTTAATTTTTTATGAATTATTAAAAAACAAAAATTTCGAAATTTTGATAAAAAAATTATTTTTTTTTCCAAAAAAAAAATAATGTTTCTAAAACGACTACGGATATTAGAAAGAAGTTTTACTTTTCTTAAAGGAAATTTCGGTTTTTTAAGTTTTTTCAATTAGCTAAAGGGTTTTTGAGTTACGCTAGCATATGTTGTGCAACCTCCTCTATTTTGGAAATAACGGTATATCTCGAAAACCAGAGCCAATCTTAAGCTTGTCACGAAAAAAAGTGTAAATTTCATGCACCGTGGTATCTGTGAAGCAACGCCAAATTTTATGTAAATTTTTATTACAATAAAAATGAAATGAATAGAACTAAAATTTAAGAACATGTTTATCATTAACATTTAAAACAGCTTTAGGAAGAAGAAAAATTCATTTCGTTTTACAAAATATGCCTGGTTACGTAATTATGTAAATGTTAATATGATGTTCGTCGATTCGACAAAGTTTACCAACGAATGGGTAAATTTAAGTGTACCAATCTAGGGTTAAAGCCAGCCGCAAACTAAAATTATAATCTAATAACATAATTTTATAACTAACATAATCAGCCTGGCTCACGATGTCGAAAAAATATGTGATTTGCACCCCACTCAAAATTTTCAGCATGACAAGTCGATCAACAATGCAAGCGAAGGATAACGTAACAGTGTTCATAAAAACTTTGGGCCCCACTAAGAAATATTAGGCGACCACAAATGTCCTAATCAGTCACTTGTATTGTGGTTGTCGACAGAGGCATTTTTTTGCAATAGTTTACGAAAGTTCATAAAACGCCAACACTAAATAGTTTTTTAAAACTATATTTTTATACCCTCCACCACCAATAGTGGTGAATGAAGGTAAACTAAGTTTGGCTTTCCATGTGAAACTTTTTTATTATCAGACCCCATAAAGTATATAGGTGTGTAGATTCTGGCTAAATATGCTTTTCTTTCGACCTTTTAACTTTTAAATAAATTATGTAAATAATCAGGCTCGAGGTCTGTGTTTAAAATATTTTATTTTTTTTTCGATATTTCGGCTACCATCGGTAAGAATCAACAGAAAATCTATACAAATATAATAGTAATTATACAAATAAATTTATTTTATCACTATAACCATACTAGCATAACACGACAGAAACTTACAAAACAGTGACAGACAATTATCACTTTAACGTGTAACATTTAATAATGCACTAAATGATCTTGTTATTTTTATTCATTATGTACGTTTGCTTCTTTGACAAATTTGCTATATCGGTCTGGTAGTTCATTCTCTTTTCTTGTTCGTCTTTGTTGATGTGTAACATTTCCAATGTAAATCATCGTTTATACATTTCCTTTCGTTGCAAAATGTTTACGTTGTCAAGATCTGGTGTTTGTTCTCTCATTGTACAATGGGCGACAAGTGCAGATTTTTGTGTTGATGAATTATCTCTAGATCTTATATCTGATCTGTGTCCTGCTTCTCTAGTTTTAAGCTTGTTTTTTGTAGTCCCAACGTTGCATATTGATTGCATATCTCAGTACAACACATGACTTTGGGACTCAATTCTGAAAATGGCACGTGAAAGTAGCCCAAAAAATAAAAACTTCTGCATCATTAGTTTTGTCAAGTTGGCTGCATTATTAGTTTAACGGCCATACGAATTTTTTTGCTAAAGGTGGATTTTTATCACTTAATCTATATTATAACCTGGTTATATCTCGGCATACCGTACGAAATATCTCTTCTGTCTGAAATAAAGTTGTAGATATTGAAAAGGAGAAAACAAAGCGGAACATACCTACCCAAAAAAAAATGCATCCAGGGCCTTAAAAATCGAAAAATGCCAATTTTTTACAACTTTTCCCCCAATTTTTAACCTTTTTTACTTAATAACTGTATTACAAATCCACAGAAAATATGAGATTTTTATTGGTTATCTATGAATGGGAACAAAATTTAGAACATTTTTCACTTATTTTCAATATCCATCCTCGTTGATGATCTTGTTTTCTTCGTACACTCAAAAGAAAAATCAATCCATCCGTACTCAAATCAATAGTACGGTGAGTACGGATTTTCTTGAATCAAGTACAGAAATATTGATTCAAGTACGGATTATTCAATCGCGAAATACTCAAGTTATCCATATTCAATCCCGGACTCGTACTTAAAATAATCCGAAAATGAGATTGATTTAAGTAAAATTGAGATTGAATCAATCTCAAAATGCGCTTGATTCAAGAATTATAAAATTGATTTAATCCCGAATTCGTACTCACAATAATCCGAAAATGAGATTGATTTAAGTAAAACTGAGATGGAATCAATCTCATAATTAATTTACTTACTTTTTTCTCACCTTACAAAGTTCCAATTACAAAACCAATTACATCATGCCAGATATGGTTTTTACTTTGAAAACTTAATGTACATATTTAACTAAGAATATAAACTAAACGAGAAGTGAGAAATTGAATGCAAGACAATTTTGCTTTTTAAAATTTAAAAAGTAAAATGGATTTAGATTTAAAAATGAAAATTATGTGATTTCTTCTTGTTCTGTTGTTTTTGTTGTTTCTACACACAACAAGCCAATCGTTTTTTAGCTACTTGTGTGGTGTTATTGTAGTGGCTACAACAAATTTGAATAAGTTATATGAGATTAAAACGCTAAATTTGTAATTTTACTGTCAGAGTGGCAGTATCAACGAAAAGTTCAATCTTTTTTGTACTTGGTTTAAGAATTTTATACTTACTTTAAGAAATTTTGGGAATGATTTTCGAAAGTAATCCCATTTAGGATTGTTGTGAGTACGTTTTAGTGTTATTCGTGTTTGAATTTTTGAGTACGACTCATACTCAAAGTAAGTATAAAAAGCTTAATTTATCCCGACTGTTTTTCTTTCTGTGTAGGTTCTTCATGTTCTGAGTCTACACCATCATCCGAGTTAGACATAAAATTCAAGGTCATGTTTTCTTCAGTGTTTTCACAAATTTCAGTGTCATCTTTATCTTCGGTGCTTTCATCTCTAAACTGCATAATGTTAGCACTCCACCAACAAACCTCCGCATGCAATACATCCAATTGTTTGCCTTTGAATTGCTTTCCCATTGGCATGGTCACCTGGTGGAACCTCTCCCCTTGTTCTTCCGATTCCTGAGGTAATTATGCCAAAAACGTATCAAGGTGGATTTGCATGAAATGTAATTTTAAAGTCATGGATGCACTGATTTTGTAAAGACCTTAATTGCATAAAAATCCGATGCACATTAATAGGACTGCCTGTTTTTTGAAATGTTTATTTGGGAACCTATATTGAAATCAAAAGCAAATTTTAGTTTTTATTATCGTTTCAATATAAATTCCCAAACGATAATGTTTATTTTACTTTCTTCTTTATGAGACAGTAAAGGACCATAAAATTTGGGGAAAAAACAGACATACAACAACAAAAGACATACACAGAAAAATAAAACCAAAACGGTAACGCTGATATAAATTTTTAACCACCATTTCAAGTTAATAAGGAAATTAAAACACAAAATTGTCAAACCAATTGACTGATGAAAAACAGAATATTTGCGGATTTGTAATCCAGCTATTGAGTAAAAAAGATGAAAAGTGGGGACAAAAATTTTAAAATATGGGCATTTTTGCGATTTTTAAGGTACTGGATGCACTTTTTTCGGGTATGTTAGTGTTGTCCTCCATGCGTTTTATTTTGTAGATATTTATAACAAAGAAATACATTAAATAGCTCCAAAAACAAATAACACATGGATAACTTTTTTAAAATACAAGGGGTTAGATTGACGACATGGATAAATCAAATCTTACCTTTTTTTCTCCTTTACTAATCCCGAGAAGCTCTTTGCTTCTCTGCAGGAAAGAAACCAGAGTCTTTGGTGGGAATCGCACCCGGCGATGATAGACTAGCTCAATACCAACTATCCTACCCGGATACTACAAAATAAAATTAATGGGAGACAACACTTACATATGGCATCATGTATACGTTGGGACTACAAAAACTATATTAGCAGGACACAGATCAGATATAAGATGTTGAAATAATTCATCACACATAAAACAACACTTGCGGCCCATTGTGCAATGAAAGGACATATACCAGATTTTGACAACGTAAAAATTTTGGAACGAGAGGAAATATATAAACGAAGATTTACATTGGAAATATTACACATCAACAAAGTCGAACAAGAAAAGAGAGATGTTATACTCAAATTTGTTCAAATTACAAAGCATATAATTCTTATAAAGAGTTATTAACAATTTATAGATCCCAGAGTTAATTTTTGACTAGTATTTTGATTACAATTAAAATCGGTTACATAGAGCCGGAGAGACAGAAATTGCTTCTCTTTTCGCTTTGAAAAATATATAAAGCCTGTCTGTTTTATTGTATGAAGATCGATCTAAGTAAGTAAGTTTTTAGTTTCATCGAAATCGGTAGAATAGTTTCAAATATGCAGCAATTGTGCTCTGTCCCTCCATATTCCAAAAAATATAAGCCCTGTGCACTTTATTTACGCTTATCTATCATGATTCAAGTTCCATCCAAATTGGTTAGATATTTTCGCAGAGGCAGTAGTTGTCTCTATGTAGCGCTCTTGGATTTAGTCTAAAAAAAAATGAAAGTCTATATTTCCAATTTCATCAAAATAGGTTCAGCTATTAAGCCGATAAAGCGTAGCAAACGCAAAAGTCACTTTTGCATTCGGTCAGGGGACGGTCGGGCGGACAGGTGGACTGGAGACGGAATGGAGGGTGAACAGCGTACTCATGTTAAAATGGCTGTGTTTTTCTGTTAAAAATAACGCTGTCAATATTATTTGAAAATATGAAATTAATTAAAAATATGAATTTAATTAATCTGGTAATTTTAAGTGCAACAATGAAATGTCAGACATTCTGATTTTTTGGAGACTCTATACTTATATATTTTGTTTGCTAATTCTTTTTATAATCTCTCTAATTTTTATTTCCATCAGGGTAACAAGTTGTAAAACTATACATTGAAATAAAACTCAAATTATTGGGTTGATTTATTTAATTTCACCATTTTCTTTTGAGTACGAAAACTTTTGCTCTAACAAATCTCTTCTAAAACGATAACTGACATTTTCTAAGTATATTAGGTAGCGCCCCTGGACCCTATCCTAAGCACTTTAGTGGAACCTTATATTGCCTATGTCCGTTAGAGGGTTCTATTCTTAATTTTTTTTTAAAATAACGTTACAGACTGAAATCTATATTTAATCGATTTAATAATATACGGAATCGGTTCACAATTATACCATGCCTTCATATTAAGCACACTTTTGAAACTTTTATAACAGAGCATGAAATTGTAGAAATTTTTAATCGTGAAGCGTTCTTACAAAAAAGTCTAGCATTATTATCTTAAGTTAGGTAGCACTCATTCTTAACTAACCCACTTAGACCTATTGGTCCATTATGATACTTTGGAATTAGCTTAAGACGAAATCATTACTGAAACTAACGTTGTTATACTGGAACACTTTTTATATGGCCGATAAAATCTTACCTTTAGCTATCGGTAAATTGCGAAATGGGACTTAACTTAACAAAAATGTGTATGACGTGTGTATCGTTTAACCGACGCGAACTTTAACTTTTTTTGCATAAGACAGTTACTGCCGTATTCATGAAAAATTCAAATGGACTTGAATTGTATTAAAAAACAAATTTATGAAAATTTTGCCTTAAAACACACTTCAAAATAATTTAACTTTTTTATTTTTACCTTATAAAAAAAATTTCCAAAATTTATTAAACCAAAAAATGTTTAAACCCAAAATGTTTTCTAAAGGCATTTTTAGGAAATTGTTTCCCCATAAACCCCTTAATAAACACATGTTCATGAAGTCTTAAAAAAATTCAAGATGATAAGAAGTAGCCAAAGCGAATTTGATTATCGGGATTTTTGTTTTGGAAAGAATAACTATTCATTATTTTTTTTTATTTACAATTTTGATCTGAATTAATTTCTTTAATAAACTTCATGGTTTCAGGAAATGTGTATATTCTATTTATATAATTTTTTTTTTTTTTTGCAAACTTGTTTATTGTATTGGGTCTTTCAAATTTATACTCGTATATAGTCCAGCAGTTCTAATATTAAAATGATTATAAATTTAATTGGTTTTAAGTTTTTAACATTAATGCATCTATTCATTAACAAATTTTTTATAAAAATTTTCCTTAGTAATTAGTCGCAAAATTTAATAATCGTTTATGAATGCGGGCGTTAGCGTTTATTTCCGATATAGTAAAATTTTATAAGATATTGATATTTTTCCGAATCGCACAGTTTAAATATTCTTACCAAATCTATTTTAGGAAACGGTATATCTACAAATTTTTTTTAAAAACAACTATTTTAAAGTTTTTTCCACATTTAAATTTCCGCAAATAAAGACCTTTTATTGCTTGACAACGTATACAATGTACATAAATTTATATGGGCATTGTAAACCTAGATTACACAAATATTTTAAAAATAAAGTATACAGACAAGCACATTAATAACTTTCAGTGGGAGTGTTAACAGCCATTGAGAAAAGGTTGTGCATTTCTATATATGTTTGTTTTATTTTTAAATTTTTTTCCTTTGTGGCTAACAAACATTCATACCACCACTACTTTTTGTATACACCTAGCAAGCATTGCAAGGGTTTTTGGAAGATGGAAGTTATATTTTACATATTTCGAAAGAGCAAAAAAGGAAGAAAATTCAACGTTTTGGTGCTACATCCCGCAGCTAACACCCGGGATTCTGCAGAATTCAAAAGCGACAGATCTCATGAATTTTCGACTGACCAGCGATCCATCTGGTAGCATGAGAGTCAGTAGTATTGGTGGCACGGAATCTCACAGACTATTGGCTGAGTGCCCAGCGGAAATCACGTGGGTGTTGTGGCTTATAGGTAAATTCGCGGGAAGGGAGAACTTAAAAAGTTTGGCCTGGTGACGAATCTCCATAGATGGCAGAGGCTAGATAGCTCATAAGCGAGAGACGAGTGTATTATTCTGCCCATTTAAACACTCAAATGTCTACCTGTCTATGCTGGTTGCCCTAACACACAGGGGAGGTTAGTAAACGCATTGTTTGTCACCCAGATCAAGACCACCATGATATTACTACCCAGCAGATGGGCATGTTGTTTTTTTCTAATCATCTCAATTAGTCCTTTTCAACACTTCAGGAAATAAATAAAAAGAAAAAAACTCACACTCTTATTAGAAAAAAAATCGTTGCATCAGAAATATCCATCAGTTTACAAAAACAAAGCACACTGTTTCAACGAGAAAACACAAATATATTTTACAAAAACCAAACTGAGCATTCGCGATCAGTGTGGCCATTTTGGCATTTTTGCAGCTAAATTTAGCATTAAAATTTTTATTTAGTTGCAAAATTTTCATTTAGCACTTGGCATTTTATTAAGCATTTTTATAATATATCGTTACCTTTTTTTTAGCATTATTTTAAAAATTTTGACGAATAGTTTTATTCATTTTACTTAAATTTTTTTATAAATTATAAAAAATTTTAACTAAAAATAGTCGTAGCCAAAATGAAACTTCGTATGCAAATGGATAATTCTTATAATAAAAAAGGGAATATTAAAAATGCTCTTATTCTGTTGCTTGTAAAATGATTTGCCCTTTAACATTACGATATTAAAGTGCATAGAGATTTCACATTGTATTTAGCTAAAAATTCTATACTTTCAATGTTTGCAAAAAATGTTTGGCTTTAAACTGCTGAAAAAATAATAGTTTTAAAACCTTAACTTTTCTTTCGTATTTTTATATTGAAAACAAAAGCTACTTTTAGTTTTTTGTTATTGTTTTCAATATTAAAATTCGAAAGAAATGTTCTTATCGATATTGTGGGCCTGCAGTTAGTGCCAATTTCACGATGTCGAAAGAACGCTTTCTTTCGCACAAATACATATGAAACAAAAACAAATTTTTGAGAATTTGTTTTTGTTTTACATATAGTTGTGCGAACGAAAGCGTACGTTCGCATTTAGTGAAATAGGCAGTTAATCTCAATTACATGTGCCACATATTTATATGTATCAAATGCTTTACCGAAATCTACCCACTTGTTTAAATATAACCCTTTATTTCAATTTCGTTAAAAAAATAAGTCACTAAAATGGTAATAAATTTTAAACAAAAAGCTTTAAAAAATTTTAGCATTCCTTTTTAGCATTTGTTAAATCATTTTTAGCATTCTTTAGCCACGTCTTATGCTAGATTTAGCTGTAAAATTTTTTAAGATCTGGTCACACTGTTAGCGGTAGCAAATGCTTGCAGGGAATATATCGTAACCTACACAGAAAAAAGTTTCTTGTCAATTAAAAAAAATTGTTTAAAAAGTATTTAATTTTAACTAATGTGATAATTGAATCAATAATTTTTTTAGTTGAAAGAAAATTAAAAATGTAATTTTGATTTAATTAATATTTTAGTTGCTTTGAAATAAATGTTTAATTAAAATATTAATTAAATAACAAAAAATCTTAATTGACTTTTTGACTCGATTAAAATAAAATAATTTAAACTTGTTAATCTGTTGTTGGGAATTGTCAATATTTAATTAAATAAATTTATATATTGTTTGAAATGGCAAAATTTTTTGATCATTTTTTTAATTAAAATTAAAAATATTTTTTAAAAAAAATATTCACAATTTTTATTTTGGTAAGAGATATTTTTTAATTTTTTCTGTGTATACATACGTGTTTGTCCATCACAGTTAAAAGGGGTGTTAACAAAAATGTTTTATTTATAAATGTATAAAAAAGTTTTTACTCATACTAATACCTAAAAATATTCATTTGTCAATGTGAGTACGTAACGACATGGCTTATTTATTATATCTGTCATCAAAAATGTATATATTTTTTTTAAATTTTTATTTGACCGCCATCAGATCGTATCAATATTATGTTGGAAGAAAGATATGAAAGTTTTTGGGATTGCCTAACAAGTATGTTGCATATAAAGGTTGACATGTGTAGTGAAAGATAGTATCACTTTATAAATAAAATATTAAGTTTAAAAGCAAATTTAATATTAAATTTTGGTTTTTCAAATATATATTGCATTAAAAATGTATTATTTTCTTATTAGAATTGTCGGAAATTTATATTTAGGAAACATCTTACATTTTCCATAATTAAATTTCAATTTCACTAAATTTTTTTTATGAAGGAAGAAATTTTACAACATGAAATGAACTAAAACAAACTAATAATTTTTTATTCTTGTCTGAAAGGGGTAAAGATTTATTTTAAAAATTTTAGGGTACATATTTAAATTAAAAAAATATAATTAAGTACAACAAATTTCGATCCACCAAAGTATCATTGGCTAAAAGATTGATGTATGCCTATAAATTGACAGCTGTCCCAGTGGCAGAGAGGTTAGAACTGTAAAGAACTTTTATGATGAGAATGTGGTTGTACACGAAACATTTAAGTTCGACCCGAATTCAATCACAGGTTCAGTCAAGAAATAAAAATAATCAGTAATTGTATTCATTAATTGTAATTGTAATTATTTTCATGTGATATAATTCCTTCCTTAATTAAAATAATTTAATGAAAATGAAATTGAGCCTGCTTTAGAAAAAAATTAGAAACCATAAAGTTTCCATAATATTAAAAAATTTTCAAAATTATAAAACAAATGAAATATGTGTACTGCCCCTACAGGATTGAGTTAAGTAACGTAATAAATTATTCCAAAAATTAAATTTTATTTTGATTGTGTTTATGGTTGAAATTTATTCAAATTAAGATCATTGTTTTGTAAATACTTTCACACTATGTTTTAAAGATAATATGTGTTATGCAAAAAAAAAGAAAACTTCACGCTAGTTAACAGATACCGTAAGCCTATACACCTTTGCATGGTTAAGGCCTGTTTTCACAACCAAGCGATAGCTAAGGCTTATATTTTATCGGCAGTACGAAATCTGTTCCGTTATTACAACTTTTTTTTAACCTAAAGTTTGCGATAGGCTAAAGATTAAAGTTAAGTTGTAATAATGGAACACTTTTAAACCGCCGATAAAATCCAACCTTTAGCTATCGGTAGGTTGTGAAAATGGGTGTAAGTGTATACGTTCACTAACGTGAACCTTAACTTTTTCTCCATAAGGCACTATATCTTTTAAATGGTTTCCATTGTTTACTTTGACCTGGAATGCTCTCTTCCGAGCATTTCCCATACATTTTTTTTGAACGGAAGCCACATAGGCACATATCATAATCTTTAGTTAGCCTTAACCCTTTCAGGGTTAAAAATAATTTGTGGCGAGATAAAAATCTGAAAATTTGTATTTAAGGTAATGCGATGGCGCTGTAGCCAGGAAAAATAATAGTTTTCGCTTCATGCAGCTCCCTTGGTTTTTAAGAAATGCCGAATATATTCAAAATTCACCTTCAAAGGTCCACAAAAGAACCTACAATTTATTTTTGCAATATTTTTTTTCAAGAAAATACTTATTTACGCATGTATCAATATTTAAATTTTTTTTAATATCGTCTGACCCCCGAAATTATTATTTTTTTTTCTTTCTAAATATAAAATCTTTTTACAAATTTCCTGACTCGGGTACGACATTGCACTCAATAATAAGCAAAAAATTCGGTCGTCTTTTGAGCGGAGCGTCTGAATCAAAACAACACAGGAAAAAGTTTTTTTTTTCAATTAAAAAAATGGTTTAAAAAGGCCTTAAATTTAATTAATGTCATAAATGAATAAATTATTTATTTAGTTGAAAGAAAATTAAAAATATAATTTTGATTTATTTAATATTTTAGTAATTTTGAAATAAATTTTTAACTAAAATATTAATTGATTATCAAAAAATGTTAATTGACTTTTTCGTTTAAAATAAAATATTTTAAACTTGTCGAACTGTTGTTGGGAATTGTCAATATTTAATTAAATAAATTAACACATTATTTGAAATAACAAAGTTTTTTGATTATTTTTTTAATTAAAATTAAAAATATCAGTTATTGAAAAAAAATATTCACAATTATAAAATTTTTGTAATCAATATAATTATTTTGGTAATAGTCGCTTGATATTATGAATTTGGTATAAATTTGGTGATTAGAGAAAATTTTTAATTTTTTCTGCGAAGTAAGAATATATATATTATAAACCCTTCACCATAGTTTACCAAAATATATTATTCAAGCATAAAATTTTTAAATATTCGGTTTCCTGCATATCAGAGGCCTTTAGAAAAGCACGCGGCTAATATTTTAGCATATATATGTACTTTATGGAGTCTATAGGCATGATTTTAATAACGGCAAACGCTGTGAAATATTTATAGAAACCTATAAGTACTAATGTTAGGAATACAGTACAATACAGTACAACTTCGATAGATAGGACATGCGCCAGTCCGGTCACTCCAATAATTCAGAAGCCTCTACATTTTAGACAATAAAAAATGTTTACCTTTTCAATCCGGGCCAATTTTTTTTAGGCAAGAACAAAAATTAAATGCCGTCGTTTTACCGTTTTTATCTCGCAAGTTTTGTTATTCACACGTTCATTAAAAGTTGTCACTTTCATTACTTCAGTTCTGTTCTTTCCTTCGCAGGCGTGCCAAATTTTTAATAATGAACGCAAACACAAAATTCTTACTTTAAAGAAAAAGTATGATATTTCACAAAGTCTTGCTGAGGGAAAAACTATTAGGCAGGTTGCCGAAAAATTCTATTTTCGTAAATCAACGATTTGCAATATTAAAAAACAAAAATAAGAACAAGATAAAACCATTTTTTTTTTCAATACCTTTAATGGACCCGGTAATATTTGAAGCAAAATAATGTATTAAGCCATCTTCATAATATCGAATTTTTTTTTAGAAATATAAAAGTTATGGAAAAAGTAGAAAATCCAGAATTAGAGAAAATGTTTAACCCGGGACTTTCACATGCATGTGCAAGTTCGAGAAGCTCAACAACCTCACACATTTTTACTAACACCAGCATATTTTTCGTACTTGCAGCACAATTTGCAAGTAAATTTTTGACACTTGCAGCAGGTAAAATGACAAATAAAGAAACTGTGTTACCGTGGATACCTTTTGTATCAATTTACTAGTATTTATCCAGTTGACGAAATGGTCATAGACGCAAATGTCTTCAATGATGTCCTCAGGACATTTTAGAATTTGTCGCCTATATAAAAGGGATAACGACAACTTAAGTAACAAAAAGTGCATTTTGTGGTGTATAAAATCGTATTTATGACTTTTTGGAGGCATTTTCTTAAATTTGTCTTGAATAATACATTATTTACGACAACGTAAGCGACCATTGTATGCATTTTGTCGTGTTTTAAACCACATTGCCGACAAAATGCATGCAGTGGTCGCTTATAATGTCCTTAATAAAATCTTAGTCAAGCCAAGATGCGCGAGGATTTTATGCATTCGCTTTTTAAGCTACATTGACGAAAGGTTATGGTTTTGCTTTGTTATTTTTTTAGCAATTCATGCAAAGCCGCGAATAACGTTGTAAAAGCGACTTCTTGCAAAAAACTGTTTTTTTGTAGTCTACCGTTAACATTTCTCTCTTGAACTGTTTAAACATCAAATCACCCAAATTTATGCACCTTAAAGACGTCAAAATGCGCTACAAAGAGTCAGTCAGTGAAAGAATGTGTAAGTTACTTTAACATAATACGAACGAAATGGTTTTGCAACGTGGAATAACATCTTAACTGACATCGCGATTGCGGAAATGACACGTTTTTCCACTAAAAAAAAATTATAATTAAAACTATATGCATATAATTAAAAATTAAAATTTCTTGGTATTTTGCTTTTATTATCATTATTTTTGATAACCTAAAAAAAAAAAAAAATAATCCTATCTTTTAAAAACGTATGATCGTCAGCGACAGTGTCGCCCATATGATCGTCAACGACTGTGTCGACCATATGATCGTCAACGCCATATGAGCGATAGTGTCACTCAAATAGTCATGGACAATTTTCCGGACACTTGTGTGTTATAAAGTCGTCAACGATTTTCATCGACGTTCGCCTACTCGTCCTTAAGGCCAACTGGGTAGTAAAATAAAAGTTATGCTTATAGCTAATTTTCTGTGTATTTATAAAAGTTAAAACCAAAACAAAACATTAATATACAGCAACACATCTTAATGGTATTTTTGAACAAACATTTTATGACATCGGTAACTACGGCAATACTGGAGTCGCATATTTAAAAAAAAACATTATTTTTTCATCAAAATGGACCAAATATAAAATAACGAAGGAATTATTAAATTAATCTAATGATATCGTTTAGTAGTTAATGTTTTTTAAAACCCAAAAATAAAGTGTTTTTATAAGATGTTTTCGCTTCGAGAACATTTAAAAAAAAACTTACAATTGACTGTGTAAACACTTAAGCTACTTGCAAGACTTTCGACTATTTCTACGACATTTTCGTTGATAATACATATACACTACTTGAAAGTAATTACTTGCATGTGTAAATGCAGAGTTACACATAGTTTTACAACAAAGAAACAATCAAATCCCGATTTCATCAGAAATTTTAAAAGCAAAGGCCAAATTTAGATAAGTTTAAGTTAAGGCATGGTGTGCGGTATCTTAAACTTTTTGTGACATTGTTTCTAAAAGAGTGAATTCATGTTTGAATTCATTTAGATATTATTTCCAAAAAATTTACTACTATAGTCTGGACAACTCGATAATCCAGTTACACTCTATCTGCCGTATTCATAAAAAATAAAATAGATTTCAAACGTATTTTAAAACTAAATTTCCATACAAATTTTTCTTAAAACAGATTTCATATCCATTTTAGTTTTTTATGAATACGGCAGTATATATTTATTCTACATGTGATATAGGGTATAATGGCAATAAATTTCGCGCTGGAGAGCTACAGTTTGGCATGGTTTTGTAAATGATTTGATTAAAACACGTGTATTAATTAAAAAATGTATAAAATTAAGTGAAACTAACAAACAACGCTCAGACAACATTAACTGCTAACAGCATAAGAACAGAAACAATAAGAATTTGCCCTAGATGACTGAAAGTCGGCGCCGAACATTGACTAAATTAATAAAAAATAGAATTTCATAATAATCGGCTTCATCTACAATCTACCGCCTACTGCTCATTCCAATCAATGTTTTCGCAAAAATGTTTTTCTGTCCAAGCAAAAATCTACAAATTTCGTACATTCACTTTCAAGGGTAAAAGAGTTTCGTTAAAATCAGTTACGCCCATTAAACCCAAATGTTGTTATTAATCTTTTGTAGACTTCAAAATGATAAAATAATCATTTGCTTATGTTAAAAATCATATGGTTTTGTTTCTAATCAGCAGTGTGCACTTTTTCGCCCTTAGTGTAAATGGATTGTCGTTAAATTCAATATTCAAAAAATACTTTGCCAAAAAGTATGCAATAGTTATTAAAATTTTCTTCCTGTTCCAGAAATTTCCGAGAATTTTTTTTTCTTTTTTTATTAAAAGAATGGGAATGTGTCTTGTTTTAGAAAAAAAAAACAGCTTAGGGGAAAGTGGACCTACATAATTTAGTGAATTTATTGAAAGTCAATAAATAGATTACGTCTTATGTGTCTTTTTTAAAATATTGCATCATTCGATTTTTGAGATTGAGTGATTGAAAAATAGGGCTTTAGACATAAAAATCGCAATTTGCGTCGCCTGGTGAAAGTTTTTCGGTTTCCCTCAATACTAACTTCAACGCAGGCAATGTTTATATAAATAGCTTAGGACTACAAAGGATCCTCAAGGACGTGGAAGATTACATAAATTCCTCTGCCGCTTTTTAAACAATAAGAAATTTTGCTATTATTCTTTCTGAATAATTGATTGCTGACTACAAAAAATATGTAAGCAAAACATTTATTTACTATTTAATTCAAAAGGCTACTTTTGAACTTCCCTGTATGTTTTTAAATATATTTTTTTGAATATATTATTTCTTTTTGGATTTAATTCAATTTATTTTTATATTACAAATTTCTTACCTAACCAGTCAACTTTGTACTTAATTTATACTTCAGATGAATAGGAAGCCATTAAATAACGGATTCAGATATTAAAACATTTTTTTGAGCAAATATTTAATATAGAAAATTAACTGCGGCTTTTTTATGTTTAATAAAAAGTTTGAATACAAATAAATGTTAAAAAATATATAGATTAATTTTCTTAATAAGAAACCATTTTTAAGTTTTTATGTTTAATAAAATGTTTAGTATAAACTTAAAAAACATATGTCTTTATTTATTACACTTATTGTTTGATTTATTAGCTTAATATGTATACTCACACTATAAAAGTGGAGAAAGTATTTTGCGTTTGGGCTGATGTATGTAATACTAAAAAATATTGGGCCTTAACCCACTTTTAAGTATACCGATATACTCAGAATTACTTTCTGAGTCCATTGAACGACTATGTAACCTTGTGCGCAAAGTACAAGTTGCTATTTTGAAGATAATTTGATGAAATTTGCTACACACGTTTTTATTGTCTTAGGTACAAACCCTACTGAAAATGGTGAAAATCGGTATAAAAATTTTCTTCTTGCTCCGTACATGGCGTTGCAAGTATACGCTACAGAAGTTTTTTTGAAATAATTCCTTATATGAAGACAAATACGCCAAATTTTTATTTGCAAAATTTGTCTATTGTAAAGAAAAATTAAATTTACGAAAATTCATTACATGGAGATAAAGGAACTTAAATTAGAGTGAGAAAACTTGTGTTTTAATATTTATTTACAGTAAAATTTAATGAAGTACATTTTTTAGTTTCAGCTACTACTGGTCAAGGCACGTATAACATACACACATATGAACTTCGTGCTGTGGTCATGCGAACTGCCGACAAAAAACAACAATACTAATGAGGAGCGCTGCCAAAATTTTTTTATTTCGTCATTCCTCATGAGTGAAGAAAAGCAAAATTTTTTATTCCTCATCCTCATGAATGAGTTGACGAAAATTTAAAAATGACTGTGAAAATAAGTTACTTTTTTAATTTTTAATTCATGAGGAAATTCTGGAATGATTAAATATGAGCGATCATATATGAGTTTTTCTGAACCCTGGAATATAGAAACGTATTTGATAGATCCCCCATGGTTAATTCGCAAGACCTTTTCTAGAGTGAAACTACCTATAAATTCTGAAACTTTTATTTCTTGACTCCATTCCTTCCTCTTAAAATATTAAAATGGGGAAAGATACAGATTCTATTATATTAGCACCATGAATGAAGTTGTTTCGGAAGTTACAAAAGTTATGGAGGTACAAAGAAGTAAGAAAATTTTAGTAAATGTGTAGTTAGACAAGCTTATGTAAAAGTCGCATCCGCATGTTTCCGCAGCTAATTTTTGGAATAATATTACTCTATAATATCTGTATTAGGGTTTCACAATAATTCCATGTATGCAAAGGTATACTTTTTTGTATCTCTATAAAGGCATAGAAAAGTTGTTAAGCCAGGATTTTTCAGTATTTCTTAATTTTCAACTGAAAAAGCAAATATATAAAGAAAAGCCGTTAAAAATAGTTCGTACAACACTTTATCAAAATAAATTTACTTTGTTCGAAAACGTACAGCCTTAACGATACGATAATGATAATACGCCTACAAATTTTATATAAAAATCAATAAAAAATTACAACCCAATGTGTTCTCAATGTTTTAAAGGAGATATTTTCCGAACCGGGTAACTTAGTGGTGAATAAATTTAATTTTTATGTACACTGATTTTTCCGCTCTGATGCTGCGTTTAAACTTTTTCGAAATTCAATAAATTTTTATATTTTTTCTGTCGCTAGAATTTCATTACATCAACTTAAGTGCACCGTCCTAAAGAATAATTGGCCACTAGTATTTGAAAATACGATTAGTGTTTCAATCCCTGGTGCTGCATATCGGCTAGTTCTCTTAGCCTAGCTGCAGAAAAACATCAAAACTTGTGGCTCCACAATATGGAGCAACAGAAGATACTGCAGGTGAATCAATGTCTTTGGTGAGGGACAAATTAGACGAACGCATTATTACGGGAACAAGTTATTTAAACGGACCTCTTCGTTCGCTGGACTTCACAGCTCCTGACAGTTTTCTTTGAGGATATTTATAAGAAACACTAAACAATTTACAACCCAAGAATCGTCATCCAACTAAAGACTAAGATTTAAAGCAAAATCATGGCTATTATACTGTGAATCAGAAAATGGCCTCAAATACAGTATATTTCAACCTGCATTTAAAAATATAATAATAATTATAATCATATAAATATATGTAGGTATACAACTCTTATCCCGCTAAGCGGATTGGGATGGATTTTAACCCTTAGCTGCTCAGGAGAACTAGAAACGATTTGATGACATTCTTTTGTGTTGATTCGTTCGGGGGAGAACATAATGTTATCGGTTGCTTGTTAGCAATTTTTCTTGTGCTTATGCAGCTCTTTGATATGTACCTATAACTAGTGGCTAATCAAATATATTTTGGATACAAATTAACGGCCAATTCCACCAAGTTCAGTTAAAACCAAATATTACTTTAACTTCCAGTTAACAATATGTTTTAACAGTTATAACTAATAGTTAATTATTACTGGACTTGGTGAAATTGGCTGATAGTTGTTGAAATTAAATTCATACTTGTTCTTATAGCGAACATTATGATGTATTTTAAATATTAAAAAAACTTTGTATGTAGCAAGTGTTTTGCGCTAATTTTAAATAAGAGTTAAATATAATTCAAGGCTTTACGTTCATTTTGAAGTAAAAAAGAAAACAGCTAAGAAAGAATAATCGGTCAAGCCTTACCATATTACACCCACCACCAGAGTAGTTCGAGACAAATTTTCGAGAGTGAACCCAAGGGACCCGCTAGAACTAAATTATTTTCGGGAGTGGAGAGTGTTGGCGCTATGGCTAAAAATAGCCCGATTTCATTAAATCTTTATAAAAATATTTAGACTGCAATAACATATTTTTGAATCAAATTTAATCTAAATAGCAACATAAAAAGATGTTTTTAAGGCCCTATTAAAAAGTAAATTGCCAGTTCAGACCATTTTAAGAAAACCTTACAATTTCATTGACAGACAAAAATTGTCTGACAATTTATTCGTCTACCAACAAAAGTTGTCAGTTTACACGGTTATCAGATAATTGCATGCCAATTATTGCCCGATCTATTGTTAGAAATTGTCAGAATATTAATATTGTGTGTATCTTTACAAATTGGAAAAGTGAAATTATTGTGTTATTGAACAAAAAAAAAGCTATAGAAAGTATTTAATTTTTTAATGTTGTTTTAAATGGGTGTCATTAATTTTCATTGAACTTAATTTTAATTTTACCAAATTGAACTTTTTTTTCGATTTTTACTTTTCACACATACGTATCGGGGACGGCAACTGTGCTACAATTGGAGGCTATTACTGAAACAACAACAAAATTTACGTATATTTTTTTTTTTTTTGTTACCTATACACTGCTTAAATCAAATTACCGTGCGAGCTACAAGCCGTTTCTGTCTCTTTTAAATACTCTAGATTTTGTGTTATACACAAATTTGCTTCGGGTGTCATGTAAACTTTCACTCCTTCGATGCGTTTTCCAGAATAGCCATCATTTTTAAACTTGTTGCTACCGTGGTACTATCGCCACTTATTTGGTACAATTCTCTATTTTTTTAAACATTCATATTTTTTTAAAACGAATTCAAAATTTATTTTCACATTTTCTGACAACGTTCTCAGACAAAAATTTCCAGCTTAAACGCACAGAAAAAATTAAAAATTTTCGCTTACCACCAAATTCATACCAATTTCATAGAATTAAGAAAACAGTTTGTTGATTTTGCACCTATTACCAAAATGATTATATAGATTACTAAAAATTTAAAATTGTGATTTTTTTTTCAATAAATAATATTTTTAATTTCAATTAAAATAAAAATAATCAAAAAACTTTGCCGCTTCAAACAATGTATTTATTGATTTAATTAAATACAGCTCAGGTTTTGACAATTCCCCACAATAATTCTACAAGTTTAAATTATAAACAAAGACCTTGAAAGCCTGTCTATAGGTAACTATAGAAAAAAATTTTGAAAATATAATCATAAAAAGTTCGATTAATAATAATAAGGAAAATTAAATTATTTTATTTTGAACGAAAAAATCAATTAAGATTTTTTGTTATTTAATAAATATTTAAATTAAAAAAATTATTTCAAAACAACTAAAATGTTAGTTAAATCAAAATTATATTTTAAATTTTCTTAGACTAAAAAATTATTGATTCGATTATCACATTATTTAAGTTGAAATGCTTTAAAATACTTTATTTGATAAGAAACTTCACATAATTTTTCCTCTGCTGTTGTAAGTCAATTTAAGTGCATTTTACTTTCAATATTGTAAGATCTAACAGTCGTCTGTACAGAGCTTGTGATAGATTAAAAATGTTATTCTGAGTCGATCGCTCTATTTAAAGGTGTAACAAGGACCAATATTTTTTAGTGTTTTACACAACAGCACAAACGCATAATACCCTCTCTAGTTTGGTGGTGTGGGAATAATTAACCACTGTCTATAACCGGTTTCATTTTATAAATTTTTAAAGTTCGATCTTTTTTTTTATATATATATAGCCAACTGATTTAGTAACAGCAAAATAACTTATTACTCATTTCGTTGCTGGTCTAAAAAAAAAGTATAATTAAAAAAGCATTGATACAGTTTTTCTTGTATTATTTTCATTAAAAAATCGCAATTTGCAGAAATTATAGTCATTTTATTCTCAGAAATAATTTTAATTACAAATGTCAACACATCAGTTCTTATAATATTTATTTCCAACCAAATAATGCTATGAAAATATAATATAAAAACAAAAATCCAAATATTTGCGGTTTAATTAAAATTTCAATCCCACAATAAAAAAAATTACACAAAAAGAAAGAAATAAATTGAAAGAAATCAAATTTATTTTTGTTGCTGAGCCATGTACGTGTGCAGCAACAAACAAACAAACACACATCCAAATAAAACTAACACGCACACATTTAAACACAAATTTGTGGATGTATAGACGTAATTTGTGTAGTGTAGACATGTTAAATGTGTGTTTGTAAATGATATTTGTTATAACATAAAATACAACACCAACCAAAACTCTTGTTAACATTATTGAAATATTTTCTTAGGAACACCCACAAAAATTGTTCAATGTTATAGCGATAAGCACACTCACACACCTACACGCTCCTACACTACAAACGTTCCAATACGCATATAAAATTCATACAAAAATATTTAGAAATTTTTTACATAACCCGAAATTATACAATCAACCTCAATACACAGATACTCAAACATTGGTGGTTAGAGATATAAGGACAAAAAAAAAAAAAAAAAAAAAAATTAAGCCAAGTCGAGTAAAACTAATAAACAAAAATTGTATAAAGGACCTCCCTGATGATTTGTTGTCTTTATTTAGATTTAAAGCATGTAAAACGTTTTTTTTTTTAATTTAGAGGACTGGGCATCAAAATATCGACTAGATTATATTTATTCCTAAGGGGTGTTTTTTGTTCTGTTTTGACAAATCTAAATAGATTAATACCATACTTATAGTGCTAGCCATTAGTGTTTTTTGTTTAAGAATAGAAAAGAAAAATGAAACGTTTATAGCAACATCTGTATAGTGAATTTTTGTTTGTAATTTAACATGTTGATGAAATGATTCCATTTGGAAAATAAAACAATTTGATGTATTTAACATGTGTAATCAACATATTTACTCACGTCATGTTTTCATAAAATTAATTTTTATATTCTAGAAAATGAAAAAGATTTTTTTTTTTTGGTATTTTAAAATAATATTAATAATTTGTATTTGCAAAGATTTTATGCAATTTGTATGTAATATGATTCGTAAAATTTATAAGCTTCTTCGTGGGTATGATTAATTTCTATTATGTATTTGAGAAAAAGCAAAAGAAAAATGTATTAAATATATTATAGTTCAAAAATACATACATACATATATCAGAATCATAAATCCAAATATTTAACATATCAATGTAAAAATAGTTGTATAAGAATTAATACAACTATTTATACGATATTCAAAAGCAAATATCGGTGATTCGATACCGATACGAATATTAAACTTGAGTTAAAGTTAAAAAAAGTAAAAAAGTATAGTCCGTCATTCGCGACTATATGATACCCTACACCACAATATTTAAAAACCAATTCTGGAGAGGCAGAAATTGCCCCCTATCTCCCCTCGTGAACCTTTTTTTAAAAAATAAATAGCTTATGTGTTCATATAAATATGAATCTATCTAGGTTTTAAATTTTATTAAAATTGGTTTGATAGGGCGCAGAAAGACCCTATTCTGGATAGCAGCTTTTATGGTGGCTCTATGAAATTATGGACATATTTGGCCCATTTTCAATAGGCTAAGCCCTTCTGCCAATTAGAACCACACGCAGAGAAAAAACATGATTAATGAATGGTCACTACGACAATTTTTATTCATATTTACATAATATGTTTACCCCAATAAACTTATTTTAATCCTTATTAAACTTGCCAAAATATTTGTTCTCCTTAACTTTTGTTTATTCACTATAATAATATTATATGGCGTTTTACACCTAAAAAGTTACCATGATCTAGCTAAACATATTAAATTATGTGAAATATTTGCTACTATAATGTATATATTTTCAACTATACAATTAAAATCATAATATTAGCTGTACACAAAAGGTATGTTTGATACCATCATTTTTGTTCGCTTTAAAACACATTCTCTATATGAGCAAAAATTTGTTGTCAAAACAAACAGTGTGTCATTTTCCGTCTGCGAGAGTCAGTTAATCGGGAAACATGAATGACTACAAAATAATTAAAAGGCCATCCATTCATGATTGCAAAATTAAGGAAACAAATTATTATACGTTTATTGAAGCAGTTATTATATATATATATAACAATTAATGTATGTATTTAATTTTATTTATTAATATATGCTAAGCTTTATATGTATGTATGTTGCAAAGTATATGTACACATGTATTTTGAATAAAACATGAAATTTTTTAAATACATTTTTTTATTGGTTTTATTGTTCAAATAGACATTTTGCATGGTATTAGGAAAAATAGAAACATGGTTAGGAAGATCATTTGTGTTTTTCTGAACATATATTGTTACTGAAGACGTGTTTAACACAATCATAACCACAAACATTAATGATAGTTTGCGATTGTGATTGTATCAACCATGTTTTTTCTTTGCGTGCAATGAACCTAATTTCATCAGTTAATCTTCAAAATGGGGCCCTGTACTTTGCGCACAAAGTTACATAGACAACCAGCCTGGCAGCCAGCCATCCAGCCCCACAGACATCGTTACATCAAATCAAGAAGTGATTCTGATGCCGATCGGTATTCTTAAAGGTGAGTCTAGGACCAATATTTTAAGGTGTTACACACATCAGTAGAAATGCGTAATACCCTCTCCACTATGGGGTGTGGGTGTTTTTTACAATTAAACATACAACCGTCTGATATTTATATTTGAAATTGATTTTAATAAGAATTAAAACAAGTACAAATGCTACGTTCGTATTTGCCGAATCATATTTACCCTTCACCATAGTATTTAATATCCCAAATCTTATATACGGGAGCCTCATACTAGTGTGGCCAGGTGAAAAAATGGCCCGATTTGGCCCATTTTTGATATTTAGTACTTCTTATATATAAGAAATATCTGGGTCATATTCGGGTCTCATAGTTTACAATACGCCTAGGCGCTATTGTGCCAAAGCCATTATATCGGAAAATTTTATAGATTATAGAATTAAACCAGTTAAATTTTATGGTTAAAAATTGAGGATTGAGGCAATCGCGGTTTTTTGTTCATATTAATGGCATTTGTGGAACGATCTATCAAACTATTCTGAGCTATATGTAATATTACTATATAAAAACCTAGCCCCCATCATACAGGGAAAACTATCTTCGACAGACAAATTGACGGGGAATGAGCGGGCATCGTTAAAATTACTCCAATTCTCATAAGGAACAAGAATATATATGTATACTTAGATCCGAATGGTTGAAAAATACAATGACAAACTTTAATAAAAGCTTTTGCATAAAAAGTAAATTCCACAAACCCGTTTGAACCAGAACTGTAGTGGGAAATAGTCTCTCAGATCTCGCTTGAAAACTTAAATCTTTCTGTTCCCATTTTCTTCAAGTTTGGGTAGAACATGCCATTGCGTCCATAAACAAGCGATTCTGCGACTCTAGAAATATTCCGATGTATATAAGATATCTCTCAATCCTTCTTAAGTGAAATTAATGAAAAACAGCAGAAAAATCTTACACGTGCAAATGCCTTCAAGATATAGCAATGAGAAAACATTTCATGCCTATGAACAGTTTGAAATTTCGGCAAAAAACCTTTAACTTTGTTATTTCTTTTCGTAATGCAATTATAATTTGTACTTTGGGGAAGTAGCTGCCAGTTGTTATTGGACGTTTAATATATACAATATATATAAATATTTTTTTTTTTTTTTTGAGATATTTAAATACAATTTTTTTAATGTGGTTTCCACACACTGAAAAGTTTTAAATTTTTTTCAATGAAAAGTTGATAAATAGGAAATATATACTAACTTGGTTGTAAGACTCAAAGAACTTACTTTTGAGCCTTTATACCACTCTGTGTTAAAGCCCTTCAACACCTAAAGACTTATAAAGGAATTCGGCAGCTTGCCAAACTTTGTACCTTTTATTGCTATATTTTTTAAAAAAATTTATTTATTTAGTCACTCCTGCAGTCCATGAGGGCTGTACACTGTGCTAGAAATTTGGAGTGTTAGCTCTAATATTGCATTAATATTTTTAAAAAATCTAATAAAAAAATATTTATAGTTTTCTCCGAAATATACTACATGGTGCAAAGCTAAACAGCTAAGAAATAATACAAAAGAATTTAATTATTCTGTTTTATTCTGCTCTACTCTTAAATGTGTTATTTCTTTTTGTTTTGTGTTAGAAAATAAAAATGTTTGATCAAAAAACCTCTGAAAAAAATGTAAAAAGTATCATCGTATCGACAGTAAAATATCGCTCAAGCCGGAAAATCTGAAGTAGCACTGATATATCAGTATTCGTTACATTCCTAGTAAGAATGCTATATTCGACTGTACCATACCTTTGACATCCTTTTGCAGAATTCTTATTTTTGGGAGGTGGACTTTATAAGGGATCTGCGATTATGAGCCAATATCCATATTCGGGCACGTTCTCATAGTATTAAGTGTATAAAAAGGAATATTTTTCTGAACTTTCTTTACAGGCTCGTTTCTAAAATTAGTTCGATTTTAAGTCCACTTACTTCATATTCATAGAACATGTCCGAATGATTGTATGTAGGCGTATTAAAAGTTGTAAGTTGTGGACGAGTTTTTCTTAAATTTGGTGGCGTGATTTTTATTCTAATAAATATATCTGTGGCACTAAGGAAAAAGTGCTGAAGTATATTTTTGTATTTCTGCAGGAAAGCAGTTTGCAACTCTCCAGGCTATTTTTTAAAACTAATTAGTATTCTTATCATCACTTCTCTGCGGTTTTAGCTTTTTTTTGCAATTTTTATTGAAAGGTTAATATATTAAAAACAATACGAATAAAGTGGGATTAACTGAGAACACATGCGCAGGAAGTAAATAGCCCATGGGCTTATTTCTTTCTGGGAGCAATTAAGAGTTACGACAAATTCTAGCTAGAATTTGGATTGATATACTGTTCGCGACAGTTTGCGCCTTACGCCTGTGACTTTATTTGTAGGTGGCGCATGGGCATTATATTTCCTGAAATAAGAAGCCGTGAAAATCGTTTCATAATAGAGCCCACTTTCAGAAAATACTTAAGTACGCCTAAAATCATAAAAAAATATGCTTTTGTAGTAAAATTTGGCCTGGTTTCATATATTAGGAAAGCACTCTGCCAAATTTTGTGAAGATCGTTCCATGAATAAACATAGGGACCATATAAACGCCCACTCTTGGAAATAGCTTAAATGCGACTAAACCACAACAAATAGAGATATTTTGGGAAAATAGGTCCCAATCGAAATAACTCTATGTAATTTTCTTATAATCGATCCACAATTTGACAAAGGTCCCTAAAGTGGCCTTCCGTAAAACAAATTTAAGAAGCATTTAATTCTAAGCAATTTGTATTACTGTATTGAAATTTGGTATGATTTAAGTGTTTTTTAATACTTGAATTAACTCTAGCGAATTTTTACTGTTTCTCTTAATATTTTTGTTTGATTGTTATTTTAGCAACAGAAATTTTCACTACTATCTATCCAAAAAAATAATGTTCTAATAACGAAATATTTACCCCTTCGATGTTCTCTAACGTTAGTAGCACTAAATGCACCTCATGGTCTGGCCAAACCACGATTGAAAACACAGTTTATTTAACCTTAAACACACTAACGATTAGGTATTTGTGTGGTAACCCAGATGAGGGGAAGGCAAAAAGCCTCCTCAACGGGAGTAAATCCGATGTTAGTATGATGCTGCGTATCTTGGCTGGTCATGCCTGTGGCTAATGTTGATAAAAAATTTAAGGAAAACTTGACCTCGAGTAAATAAGATAAGTAATAAGATGTATCACAATTTTGCTGGCAGGTGGTATTCCCCACAATATTACTCTGACATTTAGTTGCGTTCAGATAACTTACAGAGGAGTGATGTATTATCTCCGCTTCATTGCACTGACACTTTGACGATGGAAGAACTCCCGAACGTTGACTTCCTGATGATTAAAAAATATTATATTAATATATCAAAAAATTATTGGTCCTGGCTAGACTCATGCGTTACGAATGTGAAAATCCAAACATGTGTAAGACCGAGGGTTAAAATAAATCAATCTAATTATGTAATTATTTTCATTTAATTGTAAAACATTGAAATTATTCTGCTTAACATTCATTCCAAATATACGTTTTGTACAGTAACCGCAGCAAAAACCAGTTTTTCTTAGGTTTGGTTGTGGTTTCACAAATAACGCACAACGAACGGGAATTAGTTTAACTTGACGGCCAAGGTACCGCTTGCACATGCTCGTATTGCGAGTAAGGATTTTATATGAGCTAAAGTACAACCCTGAATTATAACATGCACAATTTTTGTTTTGTTTTGTAATTAAAGTAAATTTTGTTAAAACCACGTAACATCATATTGCAGACCCCGACGTGATTCTGAAAAGAAACGATCTTTCGAATGCCGAACCATTAAATAGATGATCACAACTACTTTAATTATACTAATTTATAAGAAGATACATAAATTATTATGGTCGGTGACGACGATATTGTGTGGCTACTGCTGTTGACACCAACAGACAACAACATGTTGCCAATAAAGAAGCTACGCAAATCGCAAGAGCTTCAGTACGTAGTCCTACATTCTGGCATGACAAACCCTTTCTATGGATCGAACAAATAGAATTTCAGTTTGCTGCCGTTGGTATAACTTATGGCAACACGTAATAACATACATTTGTATCAGCCATCATGCTAAATCTACTTGTGGATTACATGTACGACACAATGAAGGCACGCCTCTTGGGACATTATGCTGTTTCAGAGCAAAAACGCATAAAAAAGCTTTTACAGGATTTTAAACTTGGTGACATACGTCTAACACAATTTCTGTGTGAGATGCGAAGTTTAGCCGTCAACGAAATGATCGACAACATTCTCAAATATGTCTGGATGAGCCTACTACCACCAAATGTGCGTATCGTAATTAAAAAAATTAGTGAACAGCTTGAGAAATAAGCTATAATCGCAAATAAAATATTTGAGGTAAGCGATTCACTAAACGTCAATACAGTTTCTGTGCCACAAAACGTATCTTCCGCACGATCAAAACTAGAACAACAGATCGGCTTACTTGTCCAAAAGGTGGCTGAGTCAAAAACAAAGTTTTTCCAACATCCACACAGCACATCCCGCCCCCGTAACACCAAATCAAATGAAGTGTGCTGGTACCATCGCAAATACGGCGACAAAGCAAAAAGTGTTTGAAAACAACAGTAAGCCCACAATAACAACACCGAGTAAAAGATGCTTTAGCAAAGTTAACTTTGTCAGTGCAAAAAAAAATATTAAAAAAATTAACCTGTGGTCCAGCCCGACCATAAGGTGCACTAAGCGACCTTTTTCTTGTGGGAGGGGTTTCGTGCCATAAATATGATCCAAATGATTTCAAATTTGATTTATTCGCTTCAGGACAACTTACTTGTAGAATTCATAGCCTTGGTTTTTAAATACTTTTGCTACAAAAAAGATGTTGCATATGAAAGCCAAAAATGGCCTGGCTAGACCATATAGGACATCTAAGGCTTAAAGCACTTTAATGTGGTCGTTTTTTTTTTTGCTAAGTTTTTTTATCGTAAGTAACACACGTTTATCAGATAATATGAACAACAACAAAAAACACCTACACTCTATTTTTGTACGCATCAAAAAAGTACAACATGAAAGAAAAATTGACGTTTGTTGAGTTAAATACATAAAATTTTCCTAGTATTGTAATGACGAAAGCCAAATCGCACCATTCTGCTGGTGTATGATAACTTAGAGTTTTTCTCTGCTTAAGGGAAAAGTAATGGCTGAAAAAATCAGAATATTTTTTCAATAAACTAATTGAAGAATAAATTGCCGTTATATTCTGTGCTTCCAGAAACTAAAGTTCATATTAAGCTTAAAGATCTAAATATTTAAAACTTTATAAAGAAAAATGCGCTTAAAAATAAGTTAAAATAAACGTTATTTTTTGGCTTCTGAATAACATTTATTGTACTGACATAGTTACTTACTCAAAATACTATTGCTAGAATGCAATTTCTGGCACAGTTTATTTTAGCGTACTTTTCATTACAACTATATGTAACACAACTGATTTCCATTAAATGACACAGTGTGTTGTGCAAATAGTGGCAAAAAGCAAACAAGTGAACTAAATTTATTGTACCCTTTAAAACAATAGGCATTTCTTTTTGGGCCACACTTTTCCCTCAAAAAAAAAAATACTTTGCTAAACATACAATTCTTAGCTTTGGTAATATGAGGCATTTTTTATGTGGGTGATTCTCATTTTGAGAGTACATTTTGTGCTCTTTTTGTTTTGAACTTTAACAATTTAAATATTGAAAAAATAAGAGAATGAGAGATTCATATTACAGTTTTCGCCTCGTTGATTCGGGAGAAAAATTTATTATCGACATTATCATATACACGGTTGTTTTGCAAATGATTTTTACGGAAAGAATAGTCCTCAAAAAGTGGGTATGAAAGCGCTATACATATATCTTCTCTATACATTTTTTTTTAATATTCATGGAAATTAAGAGTCATGACAATTTTGTTAATTTTGGAAAAGTTCAAAGCTAGAAATCTTAGAAACAAGTATTCCCGCCAAATCTTTTTTCAAATCAAACTTATTTCATAAAAATCGACCGACAATTTGTATGTTTACACTAGCATTTATAAGGAAGTGATTACATTAAAGGCTATTTTCGGAAGTAGTATGGGCGCTATGCTCAAATATGGACCGATTGCAATAACATTTGGTAGTATGATTAATCTTGCCATAAAGTAAGCTTGGTCTGAATTTAATGGAAATACCAAAATAATAGTCCAATTCACGACCTTGTACACATGAGATTGCAAGCTTATGCAATTATTAATATTTTCTATCAATTGTGAATGATTCCTGTTGTTTTGTTTACAACGTATGTTGCAAGACACGAAACTCACAGCTGATTGATAAAATTAATTATTTTGTACCCAGTTTTCGCCTAAAAAAAATTTTATGTTTGTCCCAGCAAAGCTTTAAAGAGATATAATCTTCTGTCCATTATTTATTGGGTTTATCCCGCAGGACTTGATTTTATTTTTTTTTCTATGTGAAGTTCATTGGAACTTTGCACCACATGTCAATTGCTATTAAATTAAGAAATTTGCTTATTGTTTTGTTTGTTAGACAGATCGCAAATAAAGATATATTTAGGGTATTCACAAGGTGTGCTATCATGGTTTATTGTCATAATATTCTAACATTTTACAATGGTTTAAAAATATTGTTGTTGGTTTGTAAACAAAAAGTGTCTTAAATAAATAGAACGTTGCTTGCTATGTTTATTGTGCTGTCGTAATTAATAGCACATTAAATTATGAGGGGTTGCTCACAACAGTCGTATTTTTTCATGTTATTATTTGAAGACATATGACTTTATGACACCTTGTGAATCCCCCAATTATAAAAAAAAAATTTTTTTTTCTATGGTACTTTTTCTCTCTTCTACCTTTTCTATTTAATTTTTGTTTTGCTATTGCCAGCAAAGTTAGCCAACACTTTCATCGGTGGCAGCGGCTGAACAAGCGGCAATTTAAGCCGCTTCAACCGGATTTTTTCTCAAAAATTGCAAACTGTACTGGACTCACAATGATAACGTGGATAGCCATCCAGCCGGAGGGATGGACGGCCAGAGATGGATCGATTTGAGAAAAGCTTCTAAGTTGATCGGCATGCTAAAAAGTATTGACAGACATCAACACAAATGTATAATACCCTCTCCACTATTGATCGAGAAAAGAAATTCTCTTTATTTATAAAAAAAAAAAAATTTAAAAAAGAAAAGAAAATTAACAAAAAATAAAAGCAGTCCACTTCTGCTAGTGCTAACTTTTTTGCGTCGTAAAATGTACAGGTAAATTATATAAATATTTACATCTTCGTACTTTCAAAGTTCATATCGGTTCATACTCTTCTGAGTGTGTCTCTCTTACATCAGGTTATCCGCAAGGTTCGTCTTTATCTCCTGTTCTCTACAATTTTTATATAACCGAATTTCCTTCGCTTGACCTCTGTATTATTTAATTAATTTTTGCTGATGATACAGCAGTTCTCAGCTCTGAAATATTGTCTACAGATGTTATAACTAATCTTCAAAGAGACCTATTCGAAATGCAAAGGAAAATTATGTTAAACTTGGAAAAAACTCAGGCATTATATTTCACTAGAAAACGCAAAAAATTCTCCCACAGGATTGTATTATGTATGACAACAAGTCAATCGAATGGGAACAAAAAGTTAAATATTTAGGTGTTATGCTTGATCCTAAAATGAAATTCAAAGACCACATACCGCATATAACTAATAAGGTAAACATACCCGAATTCTATATCCTTTTATAATCAGGAATTCAAGGCTTAGCACTTACAATAAAAAATTAGTTTTAAAGTTTATTTTCCATGCTGTCATTTTCTATGCAGCTCCGGTTTGGTCCACAAGTGCAAATTGTCATTTACAAAAATTGCAAATATCGAAAAATAAATTACTGAAGTTAATTTATAACCTCCCATGGTTTTCTTCAACTGACCGACTTCATTCTATTGCGGGTATAGAATAAGTTAAGGATAAGATAAGTAGACTCACTGAAAATTTTAATATCAGATGCTTAAGTTCTGGTTATGAACATATTAATGAGCTGGCTCATCATAGCTAGGATTGTTAAGTTTTGTTAAAAAAAATTGTTAAATAGGTTTTTGCTAAATTTTTAACTTCAATTAAATATATATATAATATATTTATATATGAACATATTAATTTATAAATCAAGGTTAAATATTATTATTAATAAAACTCTTAAACTCTGTAAAATGTAATTAAGTATGCAAGTGAAATGTAAATATTATAAGACAAGCAAATAAATTGATTGAATATTTATAAATTTTGTGAATAAAACGCTCAATACATTTTTGTACGAATTTCATATATTTTGATAATAAAAACTATGATGAATTATTAGCAATTGAGGTTTATAATCTTCGATGGCTTTTAACATAAAGTCCTGAATTATACAATAAAACTGTTTAATTTGTTAATTTAAAAAACTTTCGGTAACACAAGCCATGATCAATCGATGAAACCTTTTGCAAAGCTACATTATGTGATAAATTGACTAAAGTTTTAAACATTTAGAATGGCGAGCCGATGCTGTTATTTTAGTGGTTGTTGTTAATATGAGTTTAACCACTAAACTAAGTACTGAAGCATGTAATTAAAGAATAACGTTCAATACACAAAACTGCAGACCACAATAAATGATGGCAAAAAAATTAAATTAAGTATTATTCACCTGTACTTGGCAATCTAGACTTAACTTTACTAAAACTCAATTTTTGTTTTGACGAAAATTACTCACATTATAAGCTTGAGAATCTTACAGTATGAATAAACAAATATTATGCCGGTTCTTACCCTTTTTACAATTTTACAAAAATTTATTTATCACAACAGTAGACAACAAAATATCGTTTAAAAAAAAGTTTAAAAATTTTACTGTTTATGTAACTCCAGAGCTATAAAAAACTGACAAAAACTGACCTTTGGTCAGGTAATAAATGTTTGTTTAAAAAAAATAGACGTGCTAAACAAATTTTCGTTAACTGTAGGTGATACTGGGAATTGCTGAGTAAACCGCGTTTTTAATTTACCCTTTAACTTTGTAAAATTAATAGGTTCCTAATGTGGAACAGCGACAGCAAGCCAAATTAATTTTGTAGGAAGAGAGTAAAACAAGTATTTTCATAATGGACATAATGGAGAGCCTTACAAAAAAAAAAAAAAAAAAAACTGTAACCATTAACATCGGCGTGGTGTAGTAGTTAAAGTGCTTGCCTACAAAACCAAGCACACCAGGTTTTATCCCTGGCAGAGGATGAAACATTTTCATTATGGTATTTGAGTTTTAAAAACAAATTTGGCTTCAATCCCTCTCCAAATAATCCATCCAGAAAGCCTCGTGACCAACCGTCCCCCTGGAGGATAACACATGGCAAAGGTCAGGCAGCTGCTACCCACTGGAAAAAAGGTAGGAATCAAATATAACCAAGGTTCCTTACCACTACGCTAAAATATACGGAGGACGTTTTTTCTATGCAACGTCAGATGGCAGCCCCATTATCCTAGAAACTGCAATAGCAGACCAGCCTTTAACTTAGCTGCAACAGCAACTGATTAACGAAGCTGATAAAAGGCAAAATAACAATAATGAATGAATCGAAACTCCGAGTACAAGGACATGGGAAGACACGAAAACATCTTCCAGAAATCGCGTACGATCGAGATGCTTTGTGAAAGCCATATGCTCCCAAAGGGGGTAATGGGAGATAAACATTAATTTATAACATTTCAAATCACGCTGCAGCGGATCAAATTTTCAAACTATGTGTTGATTTTATGAAATATTTTACCATAATTTTAATGGACACGAGAAAAGCACTTAAAATGAGAATCAACCATGTACTAATGATAATATTCTTTGATCTTATGAGTTACTTTAGTCGACACAATTAGTAACAATTTTCAACAAGTTTTCTGTTTTTGTTTCATAACTATAAAGTAGCCCGCCTTTAGTTCGTTCTGCTTATTCCTTTCAAATCTTTGTGTTCTTATTTAAAAAATATCCTTTGTTATGTTTTTCTTTGTAAAAATGCATTTTTAGCATTGTTTTTTTTTCACTGTGTTTTTAACAACAAACGTTTAAAGTGAGTAAAACAGCTTTTCAGATTTATTGTGTTCCAGCCAAGGCCGAATTTATTGTTCACATTAAAACAACATAATTTTGTTGATAGCTTTCTTTGAATGTTCTTACAAAATATTGTTTAAAAGGCATTTTAGCACTATAAAATAATTAACATTAAAAAAGACGTTCGGCGTAACACTTTCAATGAATAAAGGCAGTGTCAAATATATTGGGTCAAAGGTTAAGAAAAATTCATGTTTAGAATTCGGTAGTAAGAGCTAGTGGGATTGCATTTCCATAGTTCGCTAAATTAGTTCAGAATTAATGCTAATATAACTTGTACATTGGTAGCTCAGTGGGGAATTGAGGAAAGAAAATTAGTTCGAAGTTTTTGAAATATTGTCGTCCTAAAGTAGTTTAAGGGATGGGGATTATATAAGATATATGGATAAATTTGGACGAACTAGAACAAAATTCACATAAAACCTTTTGTAGAAATTATCGTAGCCAAATTTTTTATTAAAACCAACATTTCCAAAAAAATTTGGCACTTAAAACTATTTTTGGGAGTGGTATCTGTATGGGAGCTATGGTCAAATGGACCGTTTCTAATAAAATTGAATAAGATGATTATGTATGCATAATTTGTTTCCAATAAAGACTTTAAGGAACAGCGGGCCACAACAAAGCTGCTCCATACGTCTCTTTCAATTGCCTTTCGCCTTATTTTCCTACAGCTGAGTCTTAAAGTTATGATTTAGAAATTGAGCTGGTCTACCAACACGTGTCTGTCCTTGGGGTTCCAATCAATAGCCATTCTGCTAATGGCGTCTGGCCATTTTGTAAGAGTGTGCCTAGTACAGCTCAATTTCCGCCTACGAACCACCGTGGAAATGGGGATATGATGGGTGGCGTGCCAGAGATCCACGTTTCTTATTTGTCGGGTCAAAACATACGTAGGATTTTTCGAAGGTGACTGTTGAGAAAGACTTGAATGCTGTTGCTGCCTTTTGATGCAGCATTCCAAGATTCCCTAGAGCAGTACAGATTTTATATTGCAGTTGAAGATTCTATGCTTCGTGTTAGACGACAGTTCGGAGGAACTCCACAGGTAGCCAAATGCCTGTCTTGCCTTGTGTAGGCTGCACTTTATGTCTACAGATTTGCCACCTGGTGTGGTAATTGTGCGTTGCTGATACACGATGGATGTTTGGCGGAAAAGTTGTGCTGTGGATGCATTGATGCCTTTAGATTTTGTCTTCTTTGCGTTTACTTTCAGTCCCATTTTCAACTTGTGAATCATGTCAAAATGCCTGTGTGCGGGGAGACATTTATAACGCTGCGTACTCAAGGTATTTTACACGCCCTTGCAGTCCCATCTTATGCCTCTATTGTTATTGATAATAAGATAGAATTAAGTTTTTTATAGGGGCTATCTGAAACTATGGACCGATTTTATTGGGCACAAACGCATAATACTCACTTTATCTTGGGTGTTGCTGTATAAAATTATAACCCTCCTCAAATATTTTTAACATACCATAATTTATGGAGAGGGTATTATGAGACAGTACTGAAGTGTTATGTGTCACTTTCATAATCGATCTTATGATGTCCGCTCGTTTGGCTGGTTGGCATGGTGACATTTCATTATGAACAATGCCATAACCCTTTGATGACCATAGGCAATTATGCTTGCGGGAGGTTTTAGTTAATACATTTGTCCAGATAGAGCAAAAATTTCTGATTTACAGAAGAAGATTGGGGCAACAATAATGTAGTTGAGTAAAAATTCCTATCTGGTTTCACGTGTTTGCAACGAGACTCAAAATTTGAGCAAGGACGTTATGACACACCAAAAAGTATTACAAAAGTTGTTATACCATGTACATTACATATGTATGTTATTATAACATTTTTGACCGAATTGTTTAACTATACGACTTTTTTTTAGCACCACGCAGCATCTTTTGCGTTTATTTGTTGCACAATTAGTTACATTTGGTAAAACTTCTCCCTGAAGAACTTCCTGCATGCAATGAACCATAGGCCGTTGTAAATTAAATTGTAACCTTTGGCGTATTTGGGAAACCATAAGTGCATTAGTGTCCATTAGACACATGTCAATAGTTTATGTTGCATTTTTTTGGATTTGACTTACATACATATAAAAAATAGACTATTTAAGGATTTTAAATTTAACTTTATTTTATTTATTTTTTTTTCATGTAAAATAAAAGTCAAAAAGTTTTGTGTTACCACATTGCATGAAACTTTCAAATGTGTCTCACAGTCACATGTTGGTAAGATTTGGGTTAAAATCGTTATTATTTTTCTTTCATATGTGCCGCAACATCCAATTTTAAATAGAAAAAAGGGAATATCGTTATTTTTATGCGTATGAATTAGGGATGCCAATCGGGACTGCTTGTTGAAAATCCCGGGATTCGGGATTCGGGATCAATGTGTTTCTTTAAGATACGACTTTCTTTAAAAGAGAAAACACTTTTTGAATATTCAAAAGATTTTATATATATAACATAAATTTTAAAAAAAGAAAACAACAAAATAATTTAGTTTATACATATGTTTATAACACTGGCCTCACACATGAGCAAACTGATCAGATTCTGAAAAAAAGCTTAAAAAATATACGTATCTCTTAGTTTTTCTAGATCAATTCATTTCGGTGTTTTGAGAGAAATTCAGTTTTTAATGCGAATTAAGTTGTGACGACATTAATACACTGCAAAGTGTAGTCCCTCATCGAGATCGATAGCTGAGTTAAAAACTGTAACACTATGTCGACTGCAGTGCAGTACACCTCCAGGTTGAGGGCGAGATTCATAATCAATAATTTAAGTACGTTTCAAACAAAATGTTTATACAAAATGTTTGTACAAATGTTTATTAAAACAGATTTCGAGTTTAAATAGTTTTTTATGCCGCATGCTTTTTAAGCAAATTTTTTTATTATTATTGGACCGGAAGGAAAATGAGCTATTTCATATATATAAAGACTTAATTGTTATAATTATATCAACTTTTATTCTTTAGTTTCTTAATGTACTTTAATTGGATCGTGAATAATTTTTTGCTTGATATATGTATAACAATTATTTATTGATTTCTTTATTTTGCATAAAAATAATCATTTTTATTTTGGTAATTTTTGCAAATTTCGTTTCTACTTAAAATAATGGTTTTTATTAAGAAAAATACAAAAATGAAAATTTTAAATATTCGCTGTGTTCCAAAAACAAAAATTAAACTCAAAAATAAGAATTATTTGCAATAAAAAATAAACTTAAATATAATTTTTAAAAAATATTTTTGTATAGAGTATAAAAATTCAAAAAAAAAAACGAACATTTTTGTACATAAAAGATGATATGTTAAAAATCCCGGGTCTCATAAAAATAAGCAACAATTTCGATTTTCTTCCATCTTATTTTTTCCAAAGTATTTCATATATTTTCCTTTAATTTTTTGAACAAAAGTGTATTTAAAGTTTATTTCAAAATTGAGTCGTCTTCTACTTCAGCAACAATTTGTATGAAATTGTAAGTGAAGTTTGAGATAGATATGTAAAAGGCCAAACGTACAGCGACCCGGAGAATCTCTTGTGCAGCACCAGTGACGTTTAAAAAAATATTTATTTAGTTTTGAATGAAAATGTCAACAACATGTCTTAAAAATAATAACGCCGTAATATTATTCTAGGTAGGGTAGCCAGATTTAAAACAGTACCATGAATAAAAAAAAGCAGTACAATCAAGAAAAAAACAGTTGAAGAATGTAACTATTTATTTAAATTATTAAATATTTTAAACTTTTGCAATAACAATAATATAAAGCAATACACTTGAAAAGTAAAGGAAAGTTCTAATTGTTATGGCATTTCATATACAAAATAACACCATATAAGAATGACTAACATCGAATGAGACAAAGAGACAAAAACCTAACTTTGCTTAAAAAAATTCATTCATTGGTTGTGTTAATAGGATTTTCTTTAAACATATTGGTATTTAAAGCAATTTTTACCCAACACATAGTTGCACAAATCGTATACACAGAAAAAATTATCAGTAGTTTTTTATAAATAAAAAAAATAGTTTAAAAAGTATTTCAATTTAATTATTGTGATAGTTGAATCAATTATTTTTTTAGTTGAAAGAAAATCAAAAATATAATTTTGATCTAATTAATATTTTAGTTGTTTTGAAATAAATTTTTAATTAAAATATTTATTGCTTAACAAAAAATAAAAATTGACTTTTTCGTTTAAAATAAAATAATTTAAACTTGTAGTATTGTTGTTGGGAATTGTCAACACCTGAGCTATATTTAATTAAATCAATTAACACATTGTTTGAAACGGCAAAGTTTTTTGATTCGATTAAAATTAAAAAAAAACCTTTATTGAAAAAATATATTGGCAGCTATACAATTTTTACAATTTTAGTAATCAATATTTATTTTGGTAATATGTGAAAAATCAACAAATTTTTTGCTTGATTCTATGAATTTGGTGACAATTTTTAATTTGGTGAAGTTTTTAATTTTTTCTGTGTAGACTTTGAGAAAATAATTGTTTCCTAGATTAACTTTCTAATTTCAAAAAATTTTTAAATTATTAAGACCAATTAGACCAAGTTTAGCTATAATTAACTATTCATAAGTAAAGCTGCCAGTAAACAGAAGATTTTCTTAAAAGTTTTTGTAGTGTATTGTAAAATACTAAGATATGATAATATGAATTGAAAGGATACCATTTGAAACACCCAAATTTGTATTACTTTAACAGGGGGTTTCTTAATTTCTTTGTTTTTTGTAGGCGGAACAAAAAAACGTTACAAAAATCAGTACAAAGTGTAGAAAACGGTACTTTTGCCTACTGTTTTGGGTGTTGTGCATAAACCAGTACAACTGAAAAAAATCAGTACACGTACTGCTGAAAACAGTACGTCTGCATCCATAATTCTAGGCAAAATCTGTAAACGTTTTCTTGATTAAAAATCTGAGTGCTTTAGAAAAAAACTGTTGCTTTATTATGAAAACCAAGTGAAAATATTGCTGCTATTATGAACCTGAATTATTTTGTTAGCCTTTATGAGCTCAGGATTATAAACTTACGTTGGCGGTTTGAAGTGTACGTTTGCAATAATGTCAAATATGCAAGCACACGCATGCATACACAAACGTGCACAAGAAAACAATGAGTAAAAAAACAATATAAACGACATGCCGCTTTCAAAAAAATTAGAGTTGAGTGATGGTAATATCCATACACTTTATAGTTTGTAAACTACCGGCCAGGAGATATTCATTTTGAAAAGTAGAAGGGTCCGGGGATGCTGTTTATTATTTCTTAACGTTTAAGTGGCCAAAACTTCTTAGAATTGATTTTTTTACTGAAATTTTCGGACTTTATTGTTGTGGACTTTATTTTAATACACTTATTCTGCAAAATTGCTAAAAAAAAAAATAAAGACTACTGAGCACCTTAAGGTTAAATGTACATACATGTGTATGCATATATTTGTTGCATAGAAATATTGTATTATTATTAAAATAAATTATCTAAAATTTATTTAAAAAATAAATCTTATTTACAACCTTAAATCAATTGAATTTATTTAGTCACATTTTGATCTGTATCATCTTAAAGTGATGTGTCTTTAAGCTGTAAGCAAACACTTTATAAAACGTAAGTATTAATCTTTAAATTTACATTATCACTTGGAAAACACACTTTTTTCACCTAACAGAATTTCTTGAATCAAAAGAAAATAGTATTTGCTAAAAAAAAATCATTTTCATTTAAAGTATGTAGGTTAAGAGCAAAAGTAACTAAGAAAAAAATGTATCGTCTTATTTCAAAAAATTTTAAAATATATAAAAAAAGATATATATAAACAATCTTAATAACAACAAAAAAGAAAGGAAAAACAACAATATAAATTTTCAGAGTTGTAGAAAAAATGTGTATGTATTATAAAATTTATTCAGCACATAAGGACAAGTCCTTGCATATATTTATTTATACTTAGAAAAATACTCTACATACATTCATATCGTCACCTAAAATGCAAAAGGGCGTAACAACAAAAAAAATTCGAAATATAGTTTTTAATGGATTTTTGTTCGTTTTATTGAACTACATGTTTTCAAAAAATTTTAGATCCCTTCGATTCAAAATGGCGATATTGTTGTTATTGATTATATAAAGTTTTTTGTAAAAAATAAAGTGTTGTTACGCCCTTTTGCATTTAAGGCGACGATATGATTATTATATGTACATGTCCATTAGAGTATCCAATTATTTGACTTTAGGCTTTGTTCGAATAAGGAATTAATCGATTTTTTAAATTTTAATATTGCTCGATAGCCTGGTACCCGGGTAAATTTTGCAACTTTGAAATGCTTGCAATTCTTTCACAAAGAAATTATGCCGATGAAACTTCAAATCGTTGCTACTTAGGCCTTAAAGACATTAAAAAAGAAAAAAAAATATATATATAGCCTGATCTTGGCTTAAAATCATTTAACATTCGAAACCTAAGCGAGTCAAGTACCGGGTACCGCGGTGTTTTTACAAGTTGTATTTGCTTATCGTTACAACTTACCACTGTTGATTTGTCATTGATTAAAAACACATTTAAATAAATTTTTTTAACAACCTTTTTATTTATTTACCCTTTCTTATATACAAAAATATATGGGCATTTCCTGGGGTCACGAACGTACGTTCGTACGCTTTTGATGTACAAATAATATAGAAATCAAAACTTTTTCTAGAATTTTTTTTGCGTTTCGATAGCATTTTTGGTAGCTCTATGTTTAGTGAAAAATATGGATTTCACGGAGTTTAAGTTTTAATAATGATAGTTATAAACATGTGGTCACGAACGTACGCAAAATAGATGTCAACTTTGGCTGACAGTAGTGACATTTAAAAATCTGCGAAATGGAATGGAGTATTCAAAAGAGATCAATTTATTTTAAAAGTGTATTAATGTAGGTCTCTATCCAGTATTTACACAATAAAATATCTCAATTGGTTTTTGCTTAAATGACTTATGTAGCGGTCGCGAACGTACGCTTTTTTCATATGTTTTAATCGTTAAGTAACCGTTAATCGAACTTTTTTTGTTCTCCTTCTTTTTCTTCTTAATTGATTGCAATAGAGATTTTCTAAAGAAAAAATGCAAACATAACAATTTTTTTTGCATGTAAAATAATTAAATATAAAAAGGTCTTGAGAAGTAGCTTAAAAAGCAAAATATTAAATTTTCCAGTTTCCAGCCCAATTTCCTCAAGTAAAACAGCTGAGATATTATAGCATATCATATATACCATTCTACTATAAAAACGTTGACTTTTTTTTAATAATTATAAACAATAAAACACGACGATTATAAACATTTTATTTTTCCATCCTGGTTGACCATTCGGAGGAAATGCCCATATATGTATATTAGGGCGGGTCGCTTTGTAGGGACGCAATAAAATCGCCCATGTGCCAAGGAAAATCGTATTCTAGGGATCAAAATAAGAAACTTTGAACAAGGAACTTTACCTCTAAAATGAATTCTGTTGTTCCTTATTTGGACCCAAAGGTCAAAATTTGAAAAATCCCCCTTTGACCCATTTAATCTAAATGTATGACCGACCCCCACTCATTTTGGAGGGCCGACCCATCCTTGTCACTTGGGCGATTTTTAAATAGATCCGCCCTAGTGTACATATATGTTATCTATTTTTTTTAGAGAAAAAATTGCAAAGAAAATATCTGTCAGGTTACTTGGTTACGTATGAGTATTATTTAATTCCAATTTATTAACATGCATACGCCATGTGGTACAACTAATAAATTAAACTTTTAAAAAAGCTATAAGCGCATAAATAATACTTTTTGTAAAAGTATGGCTTTTTCTGAAGAAAGTCATGTCAAATTAGGCTTTTTTCTTAAATTCTTGGCTTGTTGTAGAATAGAGTGATTTTTTTGTAAAAAAAATTTATTTCTATAATTACTCTAATTTTCTTGAAAAAATGTGGTGAACGTTTACAGCCTTTTGAAAAAGTTACTTTTTTTTAGGAAATAGTCACTTTTAGTAAAAAAAAAATATTCACTTTTTGTGAAAAAAAATACACTTTTAGTGAACAAAATGTGACTTATTGTGAAAAAAGTCAAGAATACGATGTTTCTTGTCACTTGGGAGATTTTTAAATCGACCCGCCCTAATGTATATATATCATATATATGTATCAGTTTATGCAAAAAGCGCACCTGATATCTATTATTTTACTTAACGCTATCGTTGCCGTGCATTGTTAATAACACAATAACAAAATTAAATTTTCTTTATGCATATGATATTTTCCCGGAAGCCAAATATCGAGTCTTCATGAAATGTTCAATTAATCTCTTGACTAAGTTAAAACGCTATTCCGACCATGAAGACATATTTTTCTATCGTGTAACGCTCCATTTTTACCAACCCTAAACTGTCAGCTGTCGAATTTTATTTTTTAGGGTTGACAAAACTTTACTGCACAAATGGCGACCAATTTAAATCATGCGACAATTTCAGACACCCTATAGTATAAAAATTAAACAAACATTTAGTTTAAGTACTGGGGGCAAATGATGGCTTTCGATACCGATTGAAATTACAATAAAATTTAAATGGAAATTTCGATCGATATCGAATGCCTGAATTTGCCCCCTGTTGTCTAAGATCAAATAAATTTCCTTGTGTATTAGGGTTATGACTATTTTTTTAGAAAAAAATTTACCTATCACCACGTGATAGCCAATACCAAATAAGTGATACAAATCGTGTTTGCTGGTCATTTTAGCAGAAAAACCATCCGCACCAAATGCATTTTCTAAAAATTCATACATATTTTTTTTAAAACATTAGCAGGGTTCAGAAAGAGCAAATTTAAAAAAAAAATTGCCATTAAGTAAGCCGTTTAAAATTTTGTCTTAAATTTAGTAGTTAATTTTGTTTAATAAAGAACAAATTTCAACTCGTTTGGTACGGGATGGCGTTTGTTTATATTTTTTTATGGACATTTTGGCTATGGCATGTACAATTTAATATTTGAAAAAAAAAAATTTAAAAGTGCTCTAGAGACTTCTCTTGATATCTACAAATTGCTTAACGACAAAAGACAAAGTGAAACATAGAGACTTAAAACGGTCATCCGGATTTGATCTTTTCTTTTTGTAAGGATCCATAATTCTCTACTTTATAAAGTTATAAACGGGATGAAAAACATAGAATGACAAAAATATATAAAGAGATATAAATAAATCTATTGTGTGCCACATCCACTTCTACACACCCGCATAAATTTTTCCGGATATTGTCTTTTGATAATCCATATAAATATTATATCCTTATAAGGACATAGGGCCACCGAAATGTTTTTACCTAATTTTGAGACATTGGCTCATGCCGTTCTACAGATATACAGAAATCTATAATGTCTTTGAAAGGGAGGTGCCACGCGCACTTCTTTAATCCCGTTTATGTTTTAAAAGATGTTGTGTATATAATAATTAGTGTTGCAGTTATTAGTTGTGTATTACTAAACCAGCTATGAGTACCAAATTTTGACAATATTTCTCTTACCGTTAACCGAGATGTTTATACTTAATTTGGAAACCTTGGTTCTTTTCGTTCTTTCCAGCTATAAGGAAATTTAGAATGTGTTTGTATAGGAAGTGACACGCCCAATTCTCTAATCCAGCCCATTTTCTTGGAGAGGTTTTGTATTGATAATCAAGATGCTTGTACATAATTATGAAACTTTGGCTCTTGCCCTTATCCAGATATACGGAAAAAAAGGAAAAAAACACCAACTCCAGGGAGTAATGTTTAAAATTAGAGACAGTCGTGGTTCTTTGCTGATTTTTTATTTATGGACTGATCTATATTTAAATGAGAAGTTACAAGCGGGATGACGAACATATATACCCTTTTACCTTCGGTGAAAGGTATAAAAAGTTGAATGTTCTAAAAAATTAATTTAAATCGATTAATTGACGTAAATTGTTCGAGTTATTCGTTTTATAATTATAAATTGCTATTTTATTCGATTAAATAGTGGCGACAAATTTCTGCGATTAATCGGACTACGATTAGTCGAGTGGATACCCTAGTGGCCCATACATGCACCGTCACAGACAAATTGTAAACTTATTTACGATGGCCTGTTATGTTTCCTACAACAGATAAATGCTCAGCTAAATATTTTTGTTTGCATCTGAATGTTTTGTGTACGTGTGTTCATGAGGTCTTAAGGAAAGTACATCATTAAGCTATAAATTCAAATACTTAAATTGTTAAAGCTTAAAATTGTTATTAAAATAATAAATAATGTGTAAGTTTGTTCAATTTAAACATTTTTACATATTTAAGTATATAAATATTTGTATCTTTGCAATAAAAGTTTATCATTTATCTTAAATATTTAATCATGTTACGATTTCCTAACGATTTCAAGTGTTTAATTATATATAAAAAAATATTAAGTTAATTAGTATATCATGGAAAATCACAGATAAATATTATGGATAATATTTTGTTCTTTTGTGCTATTCTGAGAAGAGTAGAGCAAATTAAAAGTTTAAGGTTAGAACAATAATCCAAATACGTAATAATAGGGCCTCACAAAGATTTCCGTATTTATAGCCACACCACCATAATGGAAAGGTAACTGTGCGATTGTGCTGATGTGTGTAACACTTAAAATATTCTCTAAGTATAGCAATCGCCTTAAAATCACTTTTTGAATCAATATAAAGATGTCCGTCCGTCTGGCTGTCCACGTTAACTTTGTGCGTAAAGTACAGGTCGCAGTTTTAGAAATAATTTGATGAAATTTAGTACACAGGTTCTAATTTGCAGAAGGACCAGGTATATTGAAAATTCTGACAATCGGTCTATAATTAGGCATAGCCCCCATACAAGCTTATTTCCGGAATAGAGACTTTGTTCCCATAAACCATCATATTATGTTGTTCTTTGGATTGAATTTGTTGCAAACATATATATGTATTTTATTGAAATCTAAATCAACTTAATAAATTTTATTGGAATCGGTCCATATCTTATGCTACCTTTGCCCTTAGTAGAGAGCGGCTCTAGTTCTAACACTTTATATGAATAGGACCTATCACTTTTACATGGGGTTGTCATTGGAGGAGGTAAATTTAAACCTAACAGCCACAATTTGACAAGTCACACATCTATTATCAATGAATGTGTTTAGAGTTAGTTACTACAATGGAGTATTATTCCAATATAATGTAGTATTATCTATATATAAATCGGCAAAGGCAAAACCGTTAAGAACACATTGGTACACTGTTTGCCAACCGATTTGAACAAAAAGTACACCATATGAGAGGTATTAACCTACAGTAGTGCACAATATATATTTTTTTTAAATATGCGGGGGTAAAAAGGGTAAAAATAAGGGATCCAAAAAAAAAATTTGACGCCTGTTTAACGATTTCGAAATTCAAAGTTCGCATATAAAATTATATTTAAAACAAAAACAAATTTTAGAATTTTGTTTGTTAACGTTCGAAATCGAGGAACAGGATGTAATACTTATCGTTGTGCTTTAGAAAATAAGAAGACTTTTTAAAATTCGGCCCTTTTGGGTACTAAACGGGTATAACCTGTATTTTACAACTTTTTCATTTTTTTTCATTTAACTTTTAAACCAACAAACATAGAAATTAAGATTATACCAAATTCGTAACTTATCTAAAAATATAAATGTGGTACTTTTCCGAAATTCGAACGTTTTAGCTGTGAAAATCCTACCTATTTTTGCCACTGTTTTACAACATATTTTTCTTTATGTATTGACACATTCGTATTAAATTATGGACTCCCCCACTACCATATTGAACTTTTTGATACTTTTATGCGGAGAAAAAAAATCATCAAAAAGGAAAAATACGGGATATAAATTTCTTTTTCTTTTCCGTGCTGCGTATGGTAATTTTTGAATTTTCTATAATATTGACCGTAGAAACATAAAATTATAGGAGTGAATGAGAACCTGCAAGAAGAAAAATGTTGGCACTTTTTTGCTCTTCAACAGATACTTTTTGAATTTTCATTAAAATTGGACCTAGAAACATAAAATTATATATGCAGAGTGATTGAGAAACTTTACCTTAGAGAAGACTTTTTGTCCTTTTTGGTTTTTTAAAAGGTAATTTTTTTTATATTATTATAATGTAAGTGGAAGATTTCATATAGACTGGAGGCTGGTCACTCGCCAAACCGACCCACTAAGACGAATAAAAAACAAATGCTCGAAATATGTAAATTCATTTTTACTTATATGTAAGATTTCTTCATATTCGCATAAATAATTATGGTCGAATGTCGACCAGTGGGCAAACACAAGTTTCAATAAAACAAGTCCCAGAACTAAATTTAAGAACCAAATTTTAGAATGCCCTCCAAAAAAAAATGTATCATACCAACGGTGAATACTGTACGGTAATTCATTACTTTTTCTACCTTTTGGTTCTTCATATACCAGTTCTGTTTGTACTTGTTCTATTTTCAAAAACCCCAGCACCAGTCTATTGTAATTGTATTTTTCACATTCTGGTAAATTGAAAAATGCAAAAATTTGATACCCATGTTGCCGATATATATATATAAAAAAAAAGATAAAATATATCGCGTTTTCGCGTTTTATGGGAATAATTAAAAAAAAAAATTAAAATTTTTTTAAAACCGATTCAATTTGAAAAGCCCAACATTATTTCCACATACGTAGAATTTGTATGAAAACCCGAAACGAAAACATGTATTTAGCTAAATATCTCAATTAGTAGGTCGCAAGTGGTAAAGTCTTATATACCATTGAATGCTGCTTCAAAAACTCTTTTCGATGATACCAAATTTTATTTATGTCGTCTTGGTGTAAAGTACAAAAAAATTAGAAAAACGGAAAAAGACCTTTTTAAAAATTGGTCCAGCTCACGGATGGTCAACCCTAGGACCAAAATATTTTAGGAATCATCAAGCTTTATTTTCAGAGGGGTAACAAAAACACTTCTTTCGGCTCCATACAAGGTAAGTCGGTCTAATGTACATAGATTTTCTTATTTTTTTTTTTTTGCCTTATAATATACCATTATGTTTATTTTTCTTAGACATACAAATAAAGTACTTTTGTACTTATACAAACATCATGTATGTTGAATTTCTTTTTTTATGCAAGTACTTCTTGTACTTGAGTATAACTTTAGCATCTTCCTTTTTGTGTAGCTTTTGCAAAATTTTTCGTTTCCTTTATTTTTTTTTTTTTGTATATATACATAGTTTAAATCCTTTGTAAAAAAATTTACAGTGAATTTTCTTCAGTTTTCCGCTTCCGTTGATTATTGCTTTGCTCTGAAATTATCGTTGTCAGGAAATATAACACAGTACTTAATAGACATATTGGGAATTTTGTTACAAAATCCTATAAGAAATTGAAGTTTCAATTGGTTTCTCTTTTAGTGCTCAAAAATAAACAATCCTGTGGCTTCTAATGCTATTTGAGTTTTATTTTTTTTAGGGATTATGTTCAATTTGTTATAAAATTGGCACTTTTTTTGGGTTTTAAAAAAGACGTTCTCTTTTTGTCCTAAATTCCATTAAATATCGATAAAGTTTCATATGCCAGCGTATTCTAACTAAAAGTAAATTTCAGAATAAATAATTTGTGCGTTCATATTTATACGTACGTATTAGGGCTGCACAGTACGTTAATATTTAAAATATTTTTTTAAAATTAAATATTATAACGTGGGAAACATTAAATATATAACTGCATGATTTTTCTTGTGCTTAAATGAAGAAAGAAACAATATCCGTTTTAGAACTTTTTATGAATTTTGGTCTCGATATGTTATCGCATACTTTTGCATATTCTACCTTTCACAGAATATTTTAGCCAAAAGAGTATTTTTGTACCATCTTTTAAGTTAATACCGCATATTCCACACTTGTGAAGCATATTTTGGTAATAATTGAATTTTTTAATTGTGCTTTAAAAAAAAACCAAAAAAATTTTTAATTTCATATGTTTTTTTTTTATATCTATCTGTACACCAAACGCGTTGCTTAAAGTCGCCGTCTATACGTTATTATACCTACGTAACACATAAAAATATTGGTTAAAGATGTCCGTCCTGCTGTCTGTTTATTTAAACCTTGTGCGCAAAATACAGGCCACAATTTTAAAGATAATCAGCCATGTCACAGAGTACAATTCCGTTTGGAAGGATTCCGTTCGGAACCGAAGAAAACATATTTGTTTATAGATAGAAAGTATATTGTGATAGTTATTTCGCCTTTAAGGTACAGAAAACTGTCATGTTCATGAAAGCAAGAATGTTTTCGTTCCGCATAGTTTTTTCGTAATTTTCTGAAGCGTCAAAATACGGAATGAATTGCGTTTCCAAACGGATTTTTATTTTGTGACATGGCTGAATAAGACGAAATTTCGTTCATACTTTTTAAATGTTATAGGGGTGAAGCTTCTTAAAAATATTAATTTCACTTTGCCCCATGAAAACTTCTTTCCGAAATAGAGATTTTGTGCAGAGTAGAGGTCTGCTTTGAATAACTCACTTGTTTGACTTTACTCAAAGTGCACAACATTTATTCAAATATTAAACACTCAAAAAGATTAGAAGAGAGTAGTCCATATGGGATATGGGTAATTCCATGTAAAATACACCAACAGTGGGCCCCGACCCCTTTCGATTTGAATAAAATTTCGTGTTAAGGTTCCTTTCATCCTATAAGGAACATATATTAACGAGTTCGCTAAAATAATGTATAAAACTCACTTAATTTCTTGAAGACGTAACGTGACATAAAGTGTACTTTTCTTTTTAAGTACCCACATCGAGCTCCAACAAAAAATGCAACATATAAACATAAAAACCTTTATCAAGATTTAATACATACTTTTACAGAGCTCTTTAATTCTTGCGACGATATGTAAATCATATTTTTTAAAAATAGACTGTTTGATCATTTTATTAGCTATTTCAATAATTCAAAGAGGTCTTATAAAATAATCTATTCGAATAATAATTTGGCATAAATGTTTAGGATTTAAGCGATTCATTTATTTAGTTTTCATAAAACTTGACTTGGAAAAATATTCTTTCACTTATCTAACTGAGCTACCTAAACAAGGGCGGCAAGCGTTTTTTTAAACATGAAAATTCTATTTCAAATACATTTTCAATAAGACAAATCGATATAGCGATTTGTCAAATAGGATTTTCCAGCCGGGTGGTGTCGAATTCGCGTTCTAAAGGTTGTTTTCGTATAAACTTTATGCAAATAAAAAGTTTTGACATACAAAAAACGCTTGCCGCTCTTATTTAGGTAGCTCAGTTAGATGTTTGAGAAATTGAAAGCAATCCATATTACAGAATATTTAATTTTCCAGTCATTTTCCTGGATTTATCTAAACACATAAAATCTTCCATTATGCCATTAGAGTCCTGTTTTAATTTTTTAAAACTTTTAACACTTCTAATTGTTTAAAAGATTGATGTGAGTAGATATGTGAAGAAACAAATAACAAAAGACATACATATAAAAAGTACGTGAAACAAAATGCTGTTGACAGTAAACACTTTCTAAAAATGGAGATCACTGAACATCTTTGTATGAAAAAATATTTTCTGAACACAAACCTTTTGTATATGTGACGTAACAAATAATTAAAAACACAAAAAAAAATTTTATAAATTATAAATTTATAAATTATTATAAATTATAATACCACAAAATATTAAAAAATTTTGTTACATCGGTTGACCGGTTTATCGACTGAAAATAATCGGTTTAATCGTTAATCGAAAATAATCAATTTTAAATTAACCGATCAGTTGATCGGGTAGTAATCAATCGGTTTACCGATTAACGGTTAACTGAATGAATACCCTAATATTTATGCACAGAAAAATTAAAAAGAGAAGTACAAATTCAAATAATTTTACATTCAAATTATATTTGAATATTTAACTCATTTGACTTGAGTCAAATGAATTGAATGAGTTCTTGTTTGTTTTTTCTTTGGTTATTGTTTCATTTGTTTCGTTATTATTAGATGCTTGACACATTGTTGTTCAAAATCAAATGAGTGTGTTGAAATGGCTTTTTATTCATACTTGCAGACCTCTAGTGCAGAGGTCCCATACAACTATCACTCCCAAAAATTGGGTCTAATGCCATAACTTCCTTATAAATGTTAATATTTTCGACGATAATCTTTAAAAGTCCGACTTGGTCATGTTATACTTTTGTGCTGGCAGTTCGAAATTGGTGGACGAAATATTGATATGTGGAGAGTTTTCGGCACAAGTTACTCCTATATGTATATGTACTGAACTTCCTAACTTCACCTTATTTTGTTCTGGTGGGTCCATGACTGTCCATGGGTCTCGAATAGGGTAATCTTTAAAAAATGTTTCTACAAATACCGTAGTAGTTAGTTTTTAAAGTTCGTTCAACCAAAACCGTTTGGCAAGTTCCATCGCATCCATTCAATGCTTTCATCTGACTAATCAACCACGGATTTTAAAATAAATACCTTTCCAAATTTTCCCTTACACATTTTTCAGATTTTTTATAGGTTTTAATACAGTTTTATCGTATTGCAGCAACAGTGAATTTTCAACGTGTATTCGAAATTTGAGAGGGGGTCCGGAAGAAAACATAATTTTGATTCGACCAATCCCCATTTTGTTGACAAATTTGGAAAAAAAAATAATAAGCTTTTTATTGGCTGCACCATTCTGCTTTCGTAACGTTTCAAGTTGCGTCACTAATGAGTGTAAAAATTAACGCTTGTTTGTTGTTGTTTTCTTATTTGCCAAGTATTCCCTAGTTATGCCTTTCAATAAGCGACTTACATTAGAACCGACTCTGACAAAAGTTCTTAGGAACCCGTAACAAATTGAAATCCTTTTTTACATACACTATCATCAACAAAATAATGAATTACTTTGTAATATATGTATGCAAAACTTTTCTAAATAAGAGGTCAGATTTTTTAAACTTTAATATTCAATAAATTTGTTATTATCTTTTATGACTTTTATACTGTTATGTCTGTCATTCTTATCTGGATGAGCTTCACTATCTCTATTCATAAGCTTTTCTGTTTTCTAAAGTTTTGGTCCCTCGTGATTAATTTGTTTTGATTGTATCATACTTATGGGACCTTAAGGACCAAAGTGGAATAGACAAGTTGATATAAAAGTCCTTTTTTCGGCCTTCCAAAATAAAAAATATATTGTTTATGCTTGGAAGTAACCATTAACAAAGAAAAATTCTCCAAAATGTTTCACTAATTAAAACATTAATCAAAAATAAAATCAGTTTTAATTAAAAATTTAAGCAAGTGAATTGATCGTTTAATCAAGTGAATTAAACGTTTAGCCTTCATAAGGTCTTCGGGTTAAATTTGATCCATTTTCGAATAAAAATTTAATTTTTCCCAAAATTTTTCCCGGTCGTGCTCGATGAGAAAAGACGTGTTTCTTTTAACTCCGCATACGGTTCTTTTTTTTTTTAACATAAATTAGTTAATAATATCAGTTTAACAAGCGAATTTGGACGCTCAATATAAAAGTGAACAATAAAAAAAATAAAAAAAAAAATATTAAGAAAAAAAAAATACAAGTAAAAAAATATACCTACATATGTATGTATGTATGTACGCACATACATACTTACAAATAATCTGTGCAAAAAAATATTTATTCTTTTTTCTTTTATTATCTCGGTGTAACAACATTATACATAATAAAAAGAGCACAGTTAACAAAAATTAAAAATAAAAAAAAAAAAAACGGTGAAAAAAACAAAAACAACTCTGTATGAGTAATAACAATGAAACAACAACAAAAATAAATGATACTCATGCTAGCGAAAGCAATGTGGAAATAAACATTACAACAGAAAACAATAGCAACAACCTAACGACAAAACCATCAAGTGTTACCATTGAAAAGACATTCCTAGTAGGTAATGATACCATGAACTCAAACACAGACGCAACGGAAAACACACAAGTAAAAAATTTTCAAAAACCACAAGTGCAAGTTGGTATGGACAGGTATATAACAGTTCTCAAACGGGGTCGCAGCCCAGCCTCTTCAGCTGTAGCCTCGGCCTCTAAAGTTCCATCTTTTGATAGAATAAATTCACAAAATCGTTTTGCAATTCTGGAGGATGAATCTTCTGAAGCACCTAACGTCATAAAATCGTCGAAGCCACCCCCGATATATCTTAGAGAGCAAAACTCAAGTGAGCTTATAAAAAGTTTAATCTCGGTGATAGGTGAAAATTCGTTTTACGTTGCTGCAATCAAGCGTGGAAATATAAACGAGACAAAAATACAGATTAATCATGAGAATGATTTCCGTAAAATAATTAATAAGTTTGAAGCACTTAAAAAAAGCTTCTATACGTACCAACTGAAAAGCAGTAAAGGTCTTCAAGTTGTGATTAAGGGCATTGACTCATGCGTGGACCCCGACGAAATAAAAACATTTTTAGAAGAAAAAGGCTTCAAAATAAAAAATGTTACAAATATTAAAAATAAAGAAAAAAATCCCCAACCTCTATTTCGAGTGGAGTTAGAGCCCGGCGATGTTAAGCTAAAAAAAAATGAAACGCATCCCATTTACAGTTTAAAATACATTCTGTACAGAAAAATCACGATAGAGGAGCCGCACAAAAGAAATGGGCCCGTTCAGTGTTTAAACTGCCAAGAATTTGGTCATACTAGGGCATACTGCCATTTACCCCCTGTTTGCGTCGTATGTGGAGAATTACATGGTACCGTCCGGTGCGATAAGTCCAAAAATGACCCTAATGTAAAAAAATGTAGCAACTGTGGTGGTAACCACACTGCCAACTATAGAGGATGCCCGGTATATTCGATTGTCAAGCGTTCTGTTGGACAGAAACTTAATCCCCCTCAAACGCAGGCAACTAATCATGCAAACACGTACGGCGTCCAGATGCCTCAGCCAAATAATAACAGAACATCATACGCTAATGTATTAAAATCTAATCCTATGCAACTGCAAGGTGATGTACCAAATAACGACGAAATTCCCATTTCTAATTTAACTCGGCTAGAAAAAACTATGGAAACATTAGTGCAAACAGTTAACAATTTTACTAACACAATGGGTAACATGATGCAAGAAATGTTAAGAATGCAATCGATGTTATTGCAAGCTGTACTAAACAAGCCATGAACTGTTTAAAAATTTGCTTTTGGAACGCAAACGGCATCCGCCAACACAAAAATGAACTAGAATACTTCCTTAAAAATAAACAAATTGATGTTATGATGGTTTCTGAAACTCATCTGACCTCAAGAAATACGTTTAAAATCAATGGTTATATATTATATGATACCAAGGACCCTCGAGACAGAGCTTGTGGCGGTTCTGCCATTTTGATAAAGAACCGAGTAAAACACTACTTAATGAGTGATCATCGTGAAGACTTTCTCCAAGCAACGAACATTTGCGTTGAGGAATTAAATCGAAACATAGTAATTTCATCATTATACTCCCCACCTAGATTTTCTATATCAGAAAGCCAATATCATAATTATTTCAAATCATTAGGACCTTGCTTCCTGGCTGCTGGCGATTATAACGCTAAACACACTTTCTGGGGTTCACGACTTATTACACCTAAGGGTCGTGTTTTGTTTAACACAATTTGTAAAATGGATCTAAATGTGGTCGCGAGCGGACAACCAACATATTGGCCTACTGATCAGCAAAAAGTTCCAGATGTTATCGATTTTGGAGTGGTTAAAAACATCCCCGCAGAAACGATTTATGTTGAAGCTTCCTTAGAACTATCTTCTGATCACACACCTACAATTCTTACAATAACAAATCCTAATCGAATTGTATCTCCGTCTGATAACTTAGTGACGTCAGCCACTCAAATAAATTGGTTAAAATATAAAAAATATCTCAGTACCCACTGCACTGAAAATATTCCGCTTAGTACACCGGAGAATGTGGATATTTCTATTGTAAATTTTGACAGTTATCTGAAACTAGCTGTTCAACATTCTAGTATAACCCTCAAAAAAACCAAAAATAGTAAAATATATTCTGCAGATGTTGAGCGTCTCTTGACTGAAAAAAGGAGAGCTCGAAGAGAATGGCAATTGCATAGATCCCCTCAACTTAAGAATTTACTAAAAGAGTGCACAAAAAGACTAAGAAAGTTACTGCAGTCTCAGAAAACGGCTTCCCTGGAAAAATATCTTAAGGAACTTGATGCAACTACTCAATCAGACTACTCATTATGGCGTGCAGCTAGAAATCTTAAAAGACCAGTTATCACTAAACCACCATTAAGAAACTTAAATGGAAGTTGGGCACGAAATGATGAAGAAAAAGGAAATCTTTTTGTTAATCATTTGAAAAACGTATTTACCCCGCATACATCTCCCGATATTGTAGTCGAGTTGCCACCAGTTGCTGTTAGAGCTGCTGTTCCACTTAGATTTGAGATAAAAGAAATCGAAAAGGCTATTCATAATTTAAACCCCAAGAAAGCCCCTGGTTTTGATAAGATCAGCAACAAAATGCTATTAGAGCTACCCAGCATAACAAAGAAAATTATTCTTTTAATTTTTAATGCCATTTTACGCCTTGAATACTACCCACAAGAATGGAAAGTATCCTTAGTTACAATGATACCTAAGCCAGGAAAGGATCCTACAAAAGTTGAGTCATATAGACCTATAAGTTTATTGTCTAATATATCAAAGCTGTTTGAGAAGCTGTTAGTGTCAAAATTAGCCCCAATTTTAAATGTAAATAGATGTATTCCTAACCATCAATTCGGCTTTAGAAGAGAACATAGCACAATCGAACAAACCCATCGTATAGTAAACGCCATAAGAAAAGCCTTTGAAGAAAAAAAATATTGTTCCGCCCTCTTCATCGATGTTTCCCAAGCTTTTGATAAAGTCTGGCATGAAGGGTTATTACATAAATTGAAGCTAAACTTACCAGTAAACACACACAAGCTGTTAGAAAGCTACTTAGTCGGCCGAAAGTTTATTATTAAAGAATGTGATTTTATAAGTTCTCCTCAGCCAATTGACGCTGGAGTCCCTCAGGGAAGCATCATGGGCCCACTCTTATACCTTATATATACCTCAGACATGCCAACAAACAACCACACCCTAACTTCAACATTTGCTGATGATACAGCTTTTATAAGCGTACACGAAAACTGTCATGAAGCATCCCGTTACTTGCAGGATCATATATTTGAACTGGAAAAGTGGTTAAAACAATGGAGGATAAAGGTCAATGAGCAAAAATGCGTACATATAACATTCACCTTGCGTCGGGAGTCATGTCCCCCTATTAAAATCAATAATCAATTAGTGCCCCAGCAATCGCATGTAAAATATCTCGGTATTCATCTAGATCGGCGTTTGACATGGAAATGCCATATAGAAACAAAACTAACACAAATGAAACTAAAAGCAATTCAAATATATTGGCTTATTGGAAGAAATTCTGTTCTTAGCATCGACTGCAAACTTCTACTTTATAACTCTATATTGAAGCCAATCTGGTGCTACGGTATTCAGCTATGGGGCACTGCCTCGGCCTCAAATATCGAAAAAATTCAAAGGCGCCAAAATAAACTTCTTCGAATAATCACAGCCGCTCCCTGGTATGTTAAAAACTCTAATATTCACAAGGATCTCAATGTGCCATTAGTAAAAACTATTATAACGAAGTACGCAGCAAAATATTTAAAAAGGCTTGAGTCGCACCCAAATCCACTTGCTCGAAATATTTTAAATGACAGTGGACACTCTAGATTAAGGAGAAGAGATACCGCAGGACTCATCCGAAGGGAAGACCGCTAAACATCTACATATGTGAACAGAAACAGTGAGGAGAAAAATTTTCGTCTAGCATTGGCAGGACAAAAATAAAGTATTAGTATAAGATTTGATTAATTATTGTTAGTTCATATTTAATATATGAAGATTCAATAAATAAATAATGAAAAAAAAAAAAAAAAAAAAGTGAGTGATTGATATTTTTTATATTGTAGGACTTTTATTTAATTTAAAATTTAAACAACTTAGTTAGGTTAGTTATTTTATTTATTTCAATGTTGACTATAAACAAATTTTTTTTTTGAAATTTTTACATTTTAATGGGCCCTAGCGCTTTTTCTTTAGCTTTTTTGAACTTAGAACTTTTACATATCGTTGCAAAACAAGAACTAGAAAAAAATATTTGTATTTTTTCTGCAAACGATGTATTTTTGTTTACTCTATTGAACTGCATCAAAAACTTAATTTTCAAAAATTGTGGCATTACCGCATTTACGACTGAAGGTACATATGTATGTATGTATGTAGAGCAAAAATTATTTTTGTCTTTTCATTGTTATAAGCTTTAAAATTCTTTTCTAAATAAAAATAATTTAAATAAAAAAATTAACTGTAATCAACTTAAAACAGAATAATTATATGTATATGTATCTTTAGATTAAAACCCAAACAGTTCGACTAAAATTCATAAATTAGTTTTAAAATTAGTGAAGTATATTCCTTCTTCCAAAATGTTGTTAACAATTGCATATGTTTTTTTTTTTTTGTCGAAAAATTTAGTATGATGTAGTCAAATCAATTGTTTCAAATAAAAAAAAATATTAAAAATAAATAAAATTATTTTTATAGCCAACACGTTATTTAAAAAGATTAATTTATTTTAATTTATATTGAACTGATCTTATATTTTATTTTACCTTATTGTTGAGTTTTTTTTTTAATATAATATAAACATATCGTTTTTAATAAACTTTTAAAAACAAATCAAGCTGGATCCGCGTCTGGAGGGAGATAAACATTTTATGGTTGAATACAAACAAAATTAAAGTATTCGAGGAAATAGTAATATTAAGGATCTCTATTATGTTTTTTAGGTTCAATATTACAACAAGATTTCCATTCTCATCTGGCTAAAAGTTACCTCCTCTTTGTAAAAATCTAATTTGTTTCTACACGTTTTCTATAAAAAAAATAAAAAAAAAACTAACGCTGTCTTAAGCAAATCCTTTTAACAACGGCCTGTATAAAACCAAGTGTACAGACCCAAAAATTTAATAATCCCTTAGTTTTCCTGTTTTAAGACTTTTAATGCAACCCTTGTAACTCAAGGATTTTTTTGTCATTGTCCTTTACAGTTTATTATATTTTGTCTCTTATTTTATTTTTATTATTTCTACGTTATTTTGCAAAAAATGCTTAAATTTTTAAGCAAGGTACAACTTTTCAAATGTTTAATAAGTTCAAAATATACTTTTTTTGTTACTCTTGTCCTAAATAAAAGAAAGACAAAACAAAATAACAACTTTTATCCTTTTGTTTGTGTTTTGTGTGCGAAAGTTGTTGTTGGTCCCTTGTTAGCTTTATGTGGGTGGAAGAGGGTCAGATAAAATGTTTTTAGTTTGTGTTGTTGTTTTATTCTACACTAAATTAGTAAAGAGATGAAAACACTTTCACAGATTATTCAGAACTCTTTTGATAAATAACACTCGCACATACAAAAAACAAATGATTTTAACTGGAAAGTAAAAAAAAACACTGAAGAAGGAAAATGAAAAATCCTAAAACAATATGTCAACTGGTGTTGATTACAAAAAAAAAAAAAAAACAAAAAGGGAAATAACATTTAAGTGTAACAATAAACAGATTGCGGTAGAAAGCTCGGTTATTTATGGGAAATAACATGTACCATAGAAAATATTTAATTAGGAAGCTCTATAAGTGATAGCGTTAATTAAATAACTTGTATAATATTTTTATTAAATTATCTATTTGGAATAAAAAAAAGTTGCCAACATTATATTTTGAGGAGAGAACGTTAAGAACTATTACTAGAAAATAGTTTGACTACTTAACTTCTTCTAAAAGAAAACTGATTAGTGCTTTTATTGGCAAGTTTTGATGCCGAGTTATTTATTGGGTTTCATATATGGGATACAAAACGAATAGAGAATAGAGGCACGCAGATAAAATGGATTTAGGTAACCATATTGTCAGAGCAACATACTGCGATTGGATTACAACAATAGAAGGTAACCATATTATGGTAAAATAGGGCCAGCATTTGGCCGAATTTGACCATATTTTGGTCGAAAGTGACCTCCAAATAAAAATATATGAAAGTTACCTCCAAATAAAAAACACACAACAAAATGCAAAACGTTTCTGTGCAACCACAATGATAAATGATATGCGTACAGGTAGAAGTACAATACACGCGTTAGTGCGCGAGAGTTACATACTTACCTACTACTGCACTGTATTCCATACCACAACAGCAATGGGTCAATGCACCAGACGCTACGTTGGAAATTGCAAATACAACTATTAAGAATTTATGTAGCATTTTCGATTATTGTATTTATTAAAATAAATAAACAGGAAATAAAGTAAGCTGTTACAATTGTGAAATTTAATTATAGCTTAAGTTGCATTTGTCAAATATAATAAAAAATAGCTTAAGTCGCAATTGTAAAACTTAGTTTTAAAGTATAATGTATTGCAGAAGAAATAATAAAAATCAGAAGTAAATTGGTGTGCAAACCTAACGTGTTTTTTTTCGCTCTAAACTAAGGACTAATCGTATCTCGAGCGCTTTGTAGACTTCTGTCAGTAAAAGATAAACTAGTGTTCGTCTATAGAACAAGTTACACAAAAAACATTTTGGGGCGTTTATGGCTTTGAACTTTTTAACGCCTTCAGGCGAATCAATCAGTCCGTGACTTTTCGAACTTCCCTCGTAGTTATATGAAATGCAACACTGCTCCCATCAAGTACCACCTGTTAGCTTGGGGAACACACGATTAATTTTTGTCTTTCAATTTGCTCTCACTCTCATTTTTTTTACTAACACACTCACACTTTTAAATAGACCACGAGATTGCTCTCAATTTTAATTATCTATTTGTTTAGCAATTTTACGTTCAATTTAACAGCTGGTTAGAAGTTTATTTTTCGTTTGTCAGTTTTCTTAATAACTTCTTGAAAGTAAATTGCTTAAAAAATGCGTGCAGCCTACGTCACAGCTTTCATTTTATGTAAATGTTGACAAACAGTATATGTAAAAGACTATCAGCAAAAAGTTGATCGTGTGGCCGCAGGGTAAAAGACTACTGTCAAGTTTTGAGAAAGTTCCGTCAGTTACTTTGCGTTTAACAGCTGTTTAAAACATACAAACTCGTGGATTTTTTTAAAAATGGAAACAAATAAATTTCGAGTGCTCATTAAATATTATTTTTTGCGAAAAAAAAACCGTCAATCAAACCAAAGAAAAGCTTGATAAATACTATGGGGACTCTGCACCATCGATTTCAATGGTAAAACATTGTTTTACTGACTTTCGTTGTGGTCGCACAAGTACAAATGACGCTGAACGTTCTGGACAGCCAATTGAAGTCAATACACCCGAAAATGTCAAAAAAAATTCACGACATGGTGTTAGCCAATCGAAAAGTAAAAGTGCGTGAGATTGTTGATGCCATAGGTGTTTCATATGGCAGTGTGGTTTCGATATTAAATGATCAGCTGCGTTCAAGAAATCTGTCTGCAAGATGGGTGCCACGTTTGCTCTCAATTGACCATAAACGTAATCGTGTGACAATTTCAAAGGATTGTTTAATCGCAATTCGAATCAGTTTTTGCGGCGTTTTGTAACATGCATCCATTACAACACTTCGGAGACCAAGCAGCAGTCTAAACATTGGGTTTCTCTGGGTGAACCGTCTCCGAAGAAGGCCAAGGTAAGTAGGTCGGCCAATAAGGTGATGGCAACAGTTTTTTGGGATGCACGCGGGATAATCCACATCAATTACCTACAAAAGGGAAAAACAATAAACAAATGCCTATTTTATGGAAAACAATTTTTTTTTTGTAAAAAAAAAACTGTGTTTCATTTAAAAAGTCACGGATTTATTGATCCAGATTTATTGATCCATGACTTTTCAACAAAGAATAATTATAAAACATACAGTATCGTATAACAAAAGTGCTGAAGCTTGGAGTTCTATAAATAAGTGTTAAACAAATAAAAACAGCGGAAAGGAACGGCCTTTATACCCCGAATTGTGTAACTTGCCACTTTTCATGCCCTAAAGTTTTTAAACGTGTTTAAAAGTCGTCGAAGAATTAACGCGTGTTATGTACTTCTACCTTAACTGTTCGTTGCACAATTTAAATAGTGTTTTGATGGTGCAAGAATTCAAAGAAAAGCAATCCAGACAGTAGTAGTTGTTTCTTTCAAAACCTTTGAATACAGTATACAATTTTGCATATACGCCTTTAATTTAAAAATGGCCTCGTGCAATCTGCGAGAATTTGTGATGTTTACTTGTGTATCGTATGTGGCGCACTCATACAAAGAATTTTTTGAAACGAATTCTTGCAGCAATATTATCAAAGAAATGAACACACAAAATATTTCGGAAATAAATATGCCTACCTGCCATTAAATAAAAACAAAATAAAGAATGAGTGTTTTATTTGTTCCCACTCTCATTGCTTCGTCTGGTTTTCATTTCCTTTTTAATTTTTGAGAGTAGTTGTTATACCTACTCTTTCACTATATTTAAACATTTGTGTTTTGCATCGTCGTCTACTCTTTGGTTCAGTATTTGTCAGGCGGAAAGTGTACAATTGTAACTTTTTCATTTTTGATACGTTTTATTTTTTTTTTTAATTATCAGATGCCAAAAGTTCTATGATATCTCACACTTTTAATAAACAGTATATTTCTAGAACTTTTAAGAAATGTTGTGGTTTTTTCCCCCAAAAAAAAGGCCTGGTTAATTTAAAACCCTTAAGAGGCTATATGGGTACAATTGCACCTTCGCATATTGTATGTGACAAGAAGCAAGAAAACAAAATAAAAAGCAAGTGAACTATGTGCAAATATGAACATAAATAATTAAAAATATGTTTATAGAGATTCTTTGCATGAAACATATGTGATTTCCTTTAGTCACTTTTCGTCGATGACGGGATTAGTACAGATCATTAATGTATTTCTGGTTTTGAGTTGTATTCGTTGTGGCCATTGGCAAAAATTGTTCCTTCTGACGAAGGCTGAGGCTCCACGACTACCATAAGGTGATCTTTGTTCATCTTCTGGTTCTGCTGCTACAAGAATGCGTCTTCCCACAAGAATTTCTACTGCACTTCAAAGAAAATATTTTCTTATAACTAATTTATTTATGCTTCGTTCTTAGGCTGTTTCTTTTCGGGGATTCCCAGTTTTTCATATTAAAGTGTAGAACAGTAAAAAATTACTGATTTGCTTGAGTGTTACATTTGTATTCCTGTTTGAGTGTCCATCAAAACATAAATGATGTGTTCATTAGGTAATAGTAACGAATTCTTTCTACATTTGAATTTTAAGAATTCAAATACGTATTGAATTAATGTACTATAAAATAGAAAATACACTTTAAAAATTTAAGGTTTTTAGCTGCAGTTGTAGCAATTATAAATTTAAAGCATGAAATTATTTAGTAAGCTTTTAAATAATTTCTTTTGTTCCTACGCTAATCCCGCGAAGCTCTTCGATTTTCTGCAGGTGACCAGAGTCTCTGGTGGGAATCGAACCCACAACCCCGGTGCTGATAGACCAGCTCACTACCAGCTAGCGTACCAGGGCACCAAAATATGTTGTATATACAAAGATAAGTGCAATTTTGTATGCAGATATAATTCCCCTGCAATTGGGGAAACCTAATTCGAGGACGCTAAATCCAGTGGTGCTAGCCGTTTATTTAGAATGGCTCTTACTTTCGAAATATACCTTTATTTCGAAAATGGAGGTGGTTGCACAACATATAATCGCGTAACTCTCAAAAACGGTTTAGTTTATTGAATAAACTTCAAAAACCCGAAATTCTACAGTAAAATTACCTTTAAGTTCTTATTAACCATAATATGTTTGGGAACTTTGAATCTTGCCGTTCTCCAGATATATAGCAACAAAACACAAAAACAAGTGATTCATGGGATGAATTAGAGGCAAACTTGGATTTTTGCTCATATTTCCGTCTTTTATAGACCAATCTCGCTAAGCATTAATAGAAAACTTTAACGGTGTATTTGTTAAGCAAATATATAAAAACCTAGTTCACGTCATTTCTGCGGTCTCTGGGAACCCATTTTTACCTAAATACGGACAGACGGACATCGTTAATTACACTTCGCTACTCATAACGTCCCAGAATATATACATACACTTTATAGGTTCTTAGGCTGGGATCACACGGTCGCCGCAATGCACCAATGTTCACACTTTTTAATGCCCCAATTGTGTGACTGCAGAATCAAATGGCTCATGTACCAATCGAGGACAATATTGTGCTTACTTTTACCAGTAACATGCAATCCAGGTACGGCAATCGTGTGACTACTTGATATGCAACCGCGCGTCAATAAAAATAACATAGTAAATTTACCAATATTTATTGGGTTCTTGTGCGTCAATTAAACAACACAATACGCGCCAATATTTGTCTTTTCCTAATAAATTTACTTTTGAGTATTTCTTTTAGTAGGAATAAATATATACATATTTATTTATTTTTCATTATTAAAAGATTTTGGTCGTTGTGCTTAATTCCCTTTGCTGGGAGAATTCCAACTAATTGTAGTGGGGAATGTAAGAAAAGATAAACTCACTGTTTTATTGTTGGTATTTTGTTTAAGCTTTGATATCGTGGCAAAAAATACTTTTTGAGTGTATGTAGGTAACTCTCATTCACTCTGTAGTCTTGTTTTTTGATAGCTTTGGCTTTTCTAAAATTATTTAGGAGAACGCTTTCTGATGATCTGGCCTAAGCCAGAAATGCGGATATTAGCTGCTCATCCTCCAACAATAAATTTCAGTATTTTTTTTATCAATTATTAAAAAAAAGGGAGTGTTATTTCTTTTTAAGGAATATTAAGGTACGAATAAATGCCAACCGATCGATAGAGAAAAACGGGGCAAAATGTATTGAAATTCTTTTATATTGTTTAACAAATATAATGTAATAATTATTTCTTTTTAATTTTTTTTTTATTGTATTAACCATTTTTAAAAATATTTAAACCATGACGTTTTTACATTTTTCCCGATATTTGTCGTTAATATATGTTAAAGAAAACATGTGTTTATTTTAAACAAGAATAACAAATTTGGTAGAGTAACCGAGACTTCTCGCTGCTTAACGATATTGGTAGTAAAATTCAAAAAGTTGAAAATTTGAGGTAATGGTATTTAAATAATATTATTTAAAACCGAAATTTCAATCAACTTAGGCCACACAAGTATTTTTAATTTGCATTCTTAAAATTTGATTAGAAAATTCTCTTTCTTTTTATTTTTTAAAATTTAATTTTACTTTGTTTAATTTTTGAAATTTCATATATTTTCCTTAAAAAATTTTAAATAAAACTATTCAACAAAAATTTGTTTGAATACATGATGCAATTTTTTTTTTTTTTTTAATGAACAAACCAACTACCACAACTGTTGTTTTCGCAGTTGACAAGAGTAAGAGCAATCGTGTGACTGTGCTGCGGCGATTATTGTACCCATTTCGCTTTGTACCAACTAGCGGCAATTAAATTTGTATAAAACAGGGCAATCGTGTGATTTCAGAATATTTCATTGGCAAATTTCATTGTTGTGCGTCACTAAAGCACAATCGAAAATGTGTCATATTGGTGCATTTGCGGCAATCGTGTGATCCCAGCTTTAGATCAATATTGTAGAAATTACAAATGAGATGACAAACTTATATGCTATATATTTTGGAAACAAGAGCTAAGCTAAAAAAAAAAACGATTAGCCCTACTGGATTCAGCGTACTCGATCACAGTGCAATTGTCCATATATCCCATGTAACACCCACTTTCTGCAAATAATGCCAGACGAATAAACTCCCATATAGGTTTAGATATTTAGATACTGTTATGCACAACGAATTTTAAAATATAGATCTTAGTCTCATTGCAAAAGTTTGTTCGGACAGATCGTCTTTTAAAAATATTTTCAAAAAATGCAAATATTTTCACTAAAATTTCATTAAATTTATTTGAAAAATTGCTCACCTCTTATTAAAGTGAGCCAATAATATTTTTATTTCATGTCGTTTCACGCGTTTTTTTATTGATCCATTAAATTTTGTTTTGGGAAATGTTTGCAGAGCTTTATTGAACATTATTAATTTTTTATATGTATTCCAAAATTAAAACAATTTTCATAGTTATTAATAGAATCAGTCAATAAATGTCAGTTTATAACCAAAACAAACTGTGACAAATTAATGCCTATAGCAGCAAAAAAAATATATACATATGTTGTCCTTTTAAAGACCATTATCGAAATTAAATTCTAAAACCTTCTTCCGCTTTAATAAACACTAAGGATATTTTGTATAATTTTTGTGTGTTTTCAAAGTCATTAATGTGGAAAATGTCCATCTGTCTGGTAAATCTACAGCAGCAACGGCATCACTATTCGTTTTAATATACGCAGCTCAAACATTGTAGCAACAGAGAAGAGCCTTTACTTGTATCTGTATTAAGACAATAAAGTTTTTAGATATAAATAAAAAAAAATATGGATGAAACACATCATACAAATGGACTGGCTTATTGAGTATTTGGCCAGATGGCTGGTTGGCTTTGGCTTATTTAGGCTACTTGGCTAGGTAGGCCGGCTTTGTACTAAACCAGCCAATTTATGTAAGTATTTAAGTTCTTTGTAGATTGAAGTAGTAAACATCATTCAATACTAGCCAACATTCAGCATTATACCGACTTTATTATTTACAATTTACATTTAAACCTTAAATGAATCTTTAAAACGGAGATAGAAAAGTAAAATATTTAAAATATAACAAGAACGACAACCTTCAAAACCGGAAAGCAATTTTCTACGGTGCAATAACTATATTTGAAAAAAGCCATTTTTTCCTGTAAACGGAAGGAAGTGAAAAACAAAACAAGCTTAAAGCAAAAGTAAATTTACGATTTGTTGTTCTTTAAAGGATTTTTTTAATGGATGAACCGTGAATTTTGAAAGCATGACAACAGTCAAACGAAAAAAAAAATCAACAAATATTAATTGGTTTGATATTTTATAAAATTATAACTTATTCAAACAAACGTTTTAGGTTTCTACTCTTTCAAAGTTCAAACATACTTACTGTATGGCCTCCTAATAGCAATACAAAAGAAAAGGGACTGACATGTTGCGTTCCCCATAAAAAGTATTTTAATAAAAACTATAGAAGCCAGTGCGATTTTAAAAAAATAATAAAAAATTGGTTTTGTGCAAAACTTTTTTAATAAGTCGTCAGCTCATTATTAGCTTAGTGCATATGCAAAAAAGGAGCAGTGGAGGAAAACGACATGAAGTTTTCTCAAAATATATAATTTCTCCACTGCTTCCTGCATATATTTGTAAGAAAAATTTAAATTTTTGCGAACTTTATTGAATGAAGTTAAAACATAAAAAATAAAATAAAAAGTCCCATAAATGCACAGGAGTCGCCACTAGTGTGATTGATACAATGTATGACGAACCGCAATAAGTTTTTTATCCTTAAAATTTTCTCGAAAGATAGAGTAACTCCGGGTATTGTGAAACCCCTATTGTTGTATTGGCAGTCTTTAAAAACGTATAAGTTTTTCCAGTTTTTATAACTACTTAGAATGTGTTTCTAAATCGGTTGCCTTAAAGTTCATTACAATAATTTTATTTTATTTATAATACTAAAAAAAATTATAAATAAAAAATTTGAGGTACCTCAAAAACATTGATTTGCAAAATTGGAAGGTAATGTGGAACCCCCTGGTGGGTAATAAGAAATAGTATTACATTTGAATAGAAACGAAATATTTATTAAGAAAATATAATTTTTGTGATAAACTTAGTTATGCAATCGATTTAGAAACACATTCCAACTAGTCCGATAAAAAGGTTGCTTATACTTTTTTGAATATTTCCAATACAAAAATAAGGGTTCCACAATACCCGAAGTAACTCTAGTCCTATAAAAACAAATTCAATTTAGAATATAATTTTTTTTTATTAAAATTAATTAAAAACATAAGACTTCATATTTAGCAAAACTTTTTGTTTAAAAATATAAATCCATAAAGGATTATTCCTCAGCCTTCATGGCTATTGGTAGAGTAGGGTTTCACAATACCCGTCTTCAGCTATTCCACATTAGCCGATTGTCAAATTATTGAAAACCGATCTAAGAAATATTATAAAACTTATTAAATTGCCACACTTAACAATTAAGAGTATTATTTTGTTACCAATTTATAAACTTTGTAAAAAAAAACAAATTAAATATTAATATTTGGGGCATAATAACGGTTTGAATATGCGCACAAAAAAAGTCGACTTGCAGACCGACAGAAAACTAACAGTGCGACCATTTGCATAGCCAATGCCGTAATGCTAATATATTTATTTAATCCATGTTAAAGCCAATTTACACTACAACGAAATCTAGTACTTTCAGAATTCGAGCCAAATCTAGTTGTTTTTGGTTAGATATCCCGTACAAAACAAAATCTACTCCGTAACTAGATTTTGACGAAATCTATTCGAAATCTAGTAGTACTTAGTGATGCAACTATATTTTTCCCCATATATCACTAAAAACTACTTCCCTGCAGAAGAAAAAATTACATTTTAACAAAAAACAAAACAATAATAGCTGCTTGTTAAAATTGTTAAAAAAAATTCAAAAATTTTGTAAAATAGTAAAAAAAAAATGCAAATGACAAATACTATTGTTAAAATAAAAGAAGTTGATTATAAAGAAAATGTTATGCAAATTTTTAAATGCCTATATGTAAGTATGTGTTACACAAAAAATTTTCAGCCTGCGGTTTTTGTTGTGAAAACCAAATCTCGCTAATGTCAAACAAGTATAATGTAAACGAACTAGATTTGGAGGAAGATTTCAAATGAAATCTACTAGATTTCGATGTAATGTAAATGCCCTATTAACATACAGGGAGCGTTTCTACATAACATTCAGTTTAGTAAACAAAGGGGGTTTCCACATTACCCGCCTATTCCGCAATACCCGAAGGGGCGCTCCCATACAAAAATTGCGTTTTAAAAAATTCTTAAATTTAATTAATATTTTTCGGCTTTTGTGAATAAAATTAAAAGTTGTAAACACATTTCAATTATTGATAGCTTGTTTTATATGTCTTTGAAAAAATTAGAAGTATAGCTGCATTTTCCAATTTTTGATGAATTTTTAAAAAATATAAATTTCAAAATGTTGCTAAAAATTATTTATTTTTTTGTTAAAAAAAAAATAAGGTTTCTAAAACGACTGCGCATATTAGAAAAAAGTTAGAAAAGTTTGCTCTTTATATGGCTTAAAACATTACAAAATAATTACCGGTCTAAATTAGTTTTCATGTTTGTTAATAAGAATTTTTCTAGTTTTTTAGTATTTATATAAAAAAGATTAGAAAATTCGACATAAAAACAGTTATGTTTGGAAAGACTTCGTGAAAACGCAAAATATTTTTGGTAGCATGTTCAAAAAAGAATGGGTAAAATAGACATGTCGGAAAAGACATCGTATAAATGCCGCAATACAGAAAAATTAAATAAAAAAACCCAAACAAGGGATGCATGGGTAAAATAAGAGGCAGTCATGATTTTTTACTCATATCTTAGCCATTTGGGACATAAATATAAAACAAGCACCATTTCTGGGGTTTTCAGCAGACCGTTTTTCACATACACACGGACAGAGGCACATCGCCAAATCATCTTCGATACTCATAAGGACCCATAATATTGTTGAAATAACAAATGGAATGACAATCTTATATTTGCCCTTTTAAAAAATAAGTAAAATGTGCCCGTCATGAGGCCCCAAAGCTTGCGCTATAAAAACAATCATTTACAAAAAGAACAAGCTGAAATTAAAAAGCTTGAAACACAATAATAATTGTCCCCTTATGCAAAAAAAATTAAAGTTTACATTAATTAACCAACACATAAAGTCCATACACTTTTGCTGGTCTTAATGTGTTGGTTAACTTATGTGAACATAAATTTTTTTTGCATAAATAACAATCAAAAAATATTTACAAATAGAAAAGGCAATCGACAATGCACATTGTAAGATTTAACCATTCTAGGGAGACAAAATTAAATACCTTGGAAAAAAATTAAACTAGACTTATGAATTTTGGTACAAGGTGTAACTAGGCTACTATGTACCATTGTCAAAAAAATGGGCAAAATTGGTTTACTGCAACGCCCAGCTTCCATATAACTGCAAAAATTTATATCCGATACGAGGGTGGATCAATAAGTCCGTGACTTTTTGAATGAAACATAATCTCCTTTTAGCTCAATACACTTAGTCCAACGTTTCTCCAATTTGTGCATCCCTTCCAAAAAAAAAAGGATTTTTCGAGGTCCATAAAAAAGGCATTGTTTGACCAATAATTTCATCGTTGGAACTAAATCTCTTTCCACCGAGCGATTTCTTTTGGTTCGGAAATAGGAAATACTCACTGGGGGCTAAATCCGGAGAATATGGCGGATGAGGCAACAATTCGTAGCCCAATTCATGTAATTTTACCATTGAGACTGCACACGTGTTCATTTATTTTAAAATAAGAATATATTTCATATGTACATATAAATTAAAGTAAGATTAAAATTTTAAAATTATTGGTTTTCTTCTGGTATTTCTGGAGATTGCAATAAATGTAATACTTCAGTACTTCCACAAATATGGTTTCCGGTTGTTTTAAGTCATATATCAAAAATTTCCTGGTATGTGGTATTTCACTCATTATTTGTTTCTTTTTTTTTATCGGCAAATTTCGGCAAATAATTTTATATGTGCCTTAAAATAGGTACTTCAGACGTTTGATTAAATTTAGTTTGGCGTTGAAGCGTTATGAAGAAAAGAATTTATCGATTATAGAATTTTGTTTTTTTTTAACTTAACGAAAAGAGTAATTGTGTAAATAAAATAGCACTAAAAGAATTTTCCAGTTCTTAAATAAATTCTCATGATATTAAGAGCGAATAAGTTGAGCTTCAAACCAATAAAAGAATCGTTAAAAAATTCCATTCCAATAAAAAGTTACACGCTTTTAAAAATTAGCAATTTCATGTACATAAGTGTTTTGGTTGTATTTTATTCACTCAAAAATATTCAAGTTTAAAGTTAAGTTATATTGTTATTGTTGACAAATAAGGCAAAGTTTTTGCATTTTCTTATTTTATAACAAGTGCTCTTTCATATTTGATAAATATATTTAATCAAATTTAAACTAAAAAAAACGACTTTTGTCCAGCTAGATTAGATTTGCTAGCAAATTTTAGTGTTGGTAAATAATTGTTAACAAAACCAAAAAAAAAAAAATATATGGAGATTTCATGTCAAGTGACCCAACTTTTGAAATCGATGTCTTCCGATTTGGATGAAATTTGCACCCACTAAGCGACCAAAACTACCTCAAAGCTTTCTATTGAGCAAAAAAAGAATACCGTTTTCAAAAAAAATAAAAAATAAGTCTTAAATTTAAAAAAAAAAAATTTTAAAAATGACAAAAAAATTTTTTTTCGAAAGCTTGAAGAAATAGCTATCTAATTTGTTTGGGACAAATTTTGCTAACACCAATAGATAATAAGTTACATGGATGAGAAAGAACACCGCTTTGGCCAAAATTTCAAATTTTGACCCCCCCTAACTCAGAAACTTCTGAAAATTTGTGTCACTTGACATGAAATCCCCCATATATATATATATATATCATTCAAGGAGTATTGAAAAACAAATATTTTTGATACTAGAATTTGTTTATCTTTAATTTTCTTAAACCGCAAATAAGTTTTTTTTAAGTAATGGAGACTAATTTTAATGCAAAATTTTTTACATAATAGCAAAAAAAAGAAGAGCATTTGCAAAGTTTATAAGATTAAATTGCAATAAAATTGGAAACTGAATATACGTTTTATTAATATATTATTTAAAAAAAAATGCATGAATAAATGAAAAACGGGGGTTTCAGCAAAAATATATCCGATTCTTTTTTGAGGATTCGAAATGTTAAAAACCCAACGTTTAAACCAATTCTTTCCACTAATCAATCGTCCTACACTCAGAGCAAAAACATGTTAACAGAGAATTTGTAAAAATGATTGTTGATAATTCCCAAATACCGATAGGATAGCTGAGCAGTTAAAGCTAAATAGAAAAAGTTTCAAATCCGAGCACAATATAATTAATCAGTCTAATAGGTCTTAGCGCTGTTCTTACGGATATCGAAAACATTCGTATTTATTTCCATACTTATATGGATGGTATGAATAGTTTGTATAATTGTAGCTAAAGGCCACTAAACTGTAAAACTCATTGAAATAAAATTCTATAAAATGCTAACGTTCTTCTTTAGAAAAGATTGAAATATGTGATCTAAAAATATTTGAAATGTCATTCAGTATTTGTAGCTTTTAATAGATTTTAACATAAAAGAAACCTGTGACAAAGAGTTTACATGAACACGCCAACGCGTAGCATACACTAACACGCCAGGAACTTTTTGCATTGTTGAACATAAATATTGAGTTAAAAACGGTTACTATCGCCGTGACATTTAAAATGCATGTGTTTATGGAAAACACCACCCACCCATACAAATTCATTTGAATTATACAATTATATTGCATGTTTGCTGTTTGGCATTCTAAGCATTTTTCAACTTTTTTGCACCTCTCCTAGCACCTAGAAGTCATTTGTGATTCTAGGTACAGTACATTTTTTTTTTGCACTGACTGAATTCCATTGCAATGTTTGGCTTCGTAATAATAAATAACTCATTTTTTATTTATAATCGTACAAAATAAATTTTAAATTAAACAAAATAAGAATTTAAGAAACATAAAATTGAATTCTAAAAAAATATATGAAAAACAAAAAAAAAAACATGATTTATTTTAAAAGCTACACCCACATCCTGCATGAATTATTAAATAAACTGTATATATTTATTTATATAAGAAAAATTCTTATAGAATAATGTATAAGAATGTTTTATCCGGTCATGGCGAATATTATGAACACTTTATGTTGAAAGCATAACAGAGATAGTTATTTTGAGCGGAGCTTATATATGAAACCCTTAGGTAGTTATTAACATATTTCTTAAAAATAGACTTACATAACCATTACAGTATAAATCAGTTTTTTGAACACCAGTTTTAGTTTTATGCATCCCTAATTGTGCTGCTATAGTTTAGTGCTCATGGTTTTTTTCAAGACGTGCAAACTATGAAAAGTGTATAAGCGATATATACGGTATTTGAAAATGTATTTCGATCAAAAATTTTAACAAATAGATATTGGGAATTATTTCTTTTCATAAGCAACTTTATTATATTCAACATTTTTTATTTTTCGAATTTATTCTATGAGTTAAATTTCATATTACTTAATTTTTTTAGGAATGACTTAATAATAATAATAGTCTGGTAGTGTATAAAGTCATTCCTAAAAAATTTAAGGAATAAAACTATTAAAACTATTAAAACTGTTACAAATAGTTTTATTAATTCGGAAAATAGTCTCGTAAAAATTTTAAAAGTTTAAAAATATTAAAAATTTTCCATATAATTGAAAAAAATCTATTCACATTTGTGCTAATATTGTATGAAAAGTATATATATTTAAAAATAACAATTATTTTGCTTTCCAAAACCGGTTGAATTTCCAAAATCGGTTAATAAATAAAAAAGTTATAAATGTTTAAAAGTAGCAGCCTCAAAAAAATTTGTTTGGTCCCTAACTCGGGAATTCGGAGGTATATTGAAAATTTTAAAACCGGTTTTATAATACACTCATCTAGACCTATATTATACACTAGGTCACTTAGAAAGTGCTTGCAAAAAAGGAAATTTTGTAGCACCGTGTTATTAATGACCCAAAAGTATTGAACAAAATTAAAAAAACGGGTATTGGAGGTATGATTTTTTATGAAGCTTAAATATGTATTTTGTGGAACATCTATGTATGCACAACTCCCGTCCCCAAATTTTGACTAGAAAAAAAAGATGTGGTCTTATATGGTTATAATGATATACATATATAAAAACATATGTGATGATATACATACATGTATGTATCTATATCTATGCATAGGCCAGGCGATGAATTGGAGTATAAATTTTCCTTCTCCTGTATCCACAACTGCATCACTATATATGTATGTATAATAAATATATGTCTTTTATGGCGTCATATAAAATTATTATCTTATTAACATTATTTCGGATATTTTGTTTGTATGCAAAACATAAATTGCTGTATAGAAAAAAATACTAAAAATATTTATATATTTGAATTCCCGAGAAGTACCAAAATGTGTTTCAGAGCTACTTAAAGAGAGCAGAACACAATTTACATTTTTTTCTATCATTATTACTTCAGAAATAATTATTATTATCAAAAATATTATTAAAAATAATGATAATAAAAGCAAAATATGAAGAAATTTTAATTTTTAATTAAATGCGTCCTACCAGTTTATAATTTTTTTTTTTTTGTGGAATAACGTTTAATATCCACAATCGCGATGTCAGTTAAAACGTTATTCTACGTTGCAAAACCATTTCGTGTGTATTATATTTAAGTAACTTGCTCATTCTTTCACTGGCCGACTCTTTGTAGCGGATTTTAACGGCGTTAAGATGCATAATTTTGAGTGATTTGATGTTTAAACAGTGTAACGTAACGGTAATCAGCAAGAAAATAAATTTTTTGTAAAAAGTCGCTTTTACAATGTTATTCGCGGCTTTGCTTCAATTGTTAAAAAATAACAAAGCAAAACTATAACCTTTGGTCTATGCAGTTTAAAACGTCGCTTACGTTGTCGTCAATAAAGTATTATTTAAGGCAAATTTAAGAAAATGTCTTCAAAACAGTACGATTTCTTACACGACAAAACACACTTTTTGTTACTTAAGTTGTCGTCATCAATGTTATATAGGCGACAAATTATAAAATGTCATGAGGTCATCGTTGACGACATTAGCGTCTATGACCCTTTTGCCAACTGGAAAATGTTTTATTTCAATTATAATAAAAAAAATAAATAAATACATTTTTACAATGTCTGTTCTATAAATATTTCGATTATATATTTCCAATTTTTAAAACAATATACTAAATTAGATTCCCGATAATTCGTACCCTACTCAATCGATAATCTTAGTAATTCGTAACCAACTCTTGGTCCCTTGAATAAATGGCGTTAAATCGCAATAACTCCATTTAGTTTCGTCACCTATATAATTCGTTTTTTGTTTCAACTCTCATAAGTCATAATTGGCTGTTGATAACCGCTTATAATTTGTAAAGCAGCGCAGATCAATAGTTAATAATAAAATGTACATATGTATGTTAGTGTTATGTTTGGAAATAAATCTGGACTTACCATTAACTTTTTTTTGTGAATTTTTGTTTCTATTTTCTCTTTTTTGGGGGTCAGTTTGTTATTTGATTTACAAATTATCATAGTTCTAATAAAAATAGTTTCGGTTTTGTATTTTTTGTTAATTCGTTCTAATAAATAAATAGAAGCTCCCCGTTAATACGCTCTTTTCTTATTTTGTTTATTTAATCAACAAGCCGAAATTCCGTTTAATCGTTACATTTAGTCGAGACATTTAGTTTAAATGAAGATCTGTTCAGTGATCTTCTTTGTTTGTATTAAAACATATTTTCTAAACACATAAATTTTGTATATGACACGAAAAATAATAATTAAAGGCACAAAAAATTAAAAATGTTGCTACATCGGTTAATCGACTGAAATTAACCGGTTTAATTGTTAATCGAAAAAAGCCAATTTTAAATAATTAACCGAGCAATCGGGTAGTATTCTAAAACTTACCGTACTAATGGCACTGCTTTGGCTTGATGTAAGTACGGATGGATTAATTTTTCTTTTTAATGTTTATATACGTTTATATCTTAAGAAATCTTTAACTTTAACTCTGAAAAATAAATTTACGGACTACCCAACAATTCTTTTTATCATATTTCCGTATTTAGTGTACAATTTAAAACTATTGTGTTAATAGTCCCTTGGTTAGAAAATTGTAGGCGTTTTACTTCCACACATGTGCATGACGCTGAAAAATTTATATTTTCTTAAATTATAATCTCCAAAAAGTACAAATGTACTTGTAAAAAAACTTTTTTTTATTTATGCAGAGGATTTTTTTTATTTTCTACTTTATCGTGTTTAAGTTTCTTATTTCTAAAATGTGGCATATAACGAATTGGATTTTTTTTTTCATATTGCATGTTTAAGAAAACATAAACCATAAAAAAAAATTCAAGTTTTTAATAATTCATAACAAGCCTCTTCGTGCAAACTTACTCTAAAGGTTTAGTTTTAAAGTTGACACCAGTTATACCCACACACACAGAGGTACAAAAACTTGCATGCATATTTTTAAATACCAAGTGTGGAAGTGAAAGTCCTTAAATACTTTCAAATGGTAGCGATTTCCGTAAGTATAAATAAATGCTTTAAATGGGTTCTTAATAAACGTAAAAATATAAGAAAAAACTTTTTAAAAAGTAAAAAGTATGATGTGACTAGAACTATTAATTTTGGAAAAAAGCATTGGAAAATCAAAGGAGACCATACTTTGACGTTTGTCGTTTTAGTTGACATTGCTTTTTAATTTGATATAGGACAAAATAATTTATATCGGTACTTTAATTTAAAAAAGGCGTATCTTAAATATACATTTTTTAAGGTCCTACATTTCTTGTATGTAGTTCTAAAATTAAAAACGGGCTTAAATGTGCATATAAATATTTTTTTATTTTACTGTTTTCCTTATATGATTTTTTATTATATTTAAATTTGTTCATCCAACGAAAAAAGTTGAATATAATTTTCAAATTTTGTGATAAATATCATAAACGATTTTATTTAATTTTGTTTTTAATAACTGCGGCAACACTGCAGTACACTGTGAGACGATTTAGTAAGAAAAGAGCTATGATCTCAAAGGCAAAAGATATTCTTTAAAAATTTAATATTTCTGTAAAAAAAAAAATAACATAAATTAGTGATGGCATGCACCGAATATCAATAAATTTTACAAAATGTCGTTGTATATGACTAAAAATCACATCGCCCTTGCTCATAAAAAGGGTATTAACTAAAAATTTAAAAATTTTCAATAAAAGTAAAATAATTTTTAATTTGATATTAAACGCATATGAAAGAGAATTGTTAAACCAATCCTTTCATTACCAAAAATAGACAAAACAGCATTACAGATTTACAGCAGGATACAGGAATACAGAGATATGAATATTACGTATAGATTTGTTCCAAAAAGTAAAATAAAATTTTGAGTTTATACCCTCTTTATGCTAAACTTACACCAAATTTCCCGAGGATCGGTCCATAATATACCTCCATTTAAAGCACACTCTCGAAAAAAACACATTAGTAAGCCTAAAATGTTTGTCTCCCGTACTTTTATAAGCCCCTAGAAATACCAAATTTTTAACAATTTGTAAACGAAAAGTTTTTTGGTAGAAAAAAGTTTTTTTTTAGATATAAAAAGATTTTTAAAAAAAAAATTTGACAACACTGTCTATGGCCCAAATAAATGGAAATCATATTAATGTATGTACTTCAAACCAAACGAATATAGAAGTCGTAGTCAACCTTGGTATAATTTAGCTTTATATAGTAAGAAAAAACACCATGCACTTTTGTGATAATCGCTCTGTAATTTACCATAAGTCCCAAATAGAGCGGAGTTCCGATATAAGGCGTATGGTCGGGCTTAACAAACCAGCAAAAAATTATGCCTTCTCAGAAACAAATGTTTAAGGGAGAATTCGTTGTGTTCCGCTTACACTTCTTATGAGATATTACATGATTTTTGTTTGAAACTCCTCAATTACCTAATAGCAATAGAGTAAGGCAGTTATTTTTAGAAGCAAAACCCGAACAACTTCGAAGTTTAATTGCCTCACATATGCTGACTTGTTAAATCTTATAATTTTGAAACAACAAAATATATTTGAACTGAAGTCGAGCCTAACTAATACTTCTATTGACAATCAAGTAACATTTATGCGCACGTATTTCTACTTTATATGGCATAGCAAATGTTTTCACTTAAGCCTTCTAAAATAACAGTGATAGAGCAGACTTTAATTACATATAACAAAATAATATATTATGAAGTACTTCTTAGAGAAACATAATCATAATTCCGTTTTCACATTTTCTTACAATACAATACAACATAATGAACTAATTTATATTCAGTGGTTTACAGATGTGCTTCTATTTCCATTAACCCAAACAACTCATAATGGCCAAATATGACTTTTATTATTAGACTTAAGAGCAAAAACCTCTCTTCCTCTTTTCTTATAACAAATTATATTTTACAAAAATAAAAATCAAAAAATCTTAATGTATGAGTACTTTTATGCTGGCATATGATAAATATTAAACTTAAATAAAATTTTATGTTTAGCTTAAAATTGATGTAGAATTATCCCCTTACAAACTAACATACGAGTAGTGTTGCCAATTCACCCATTTAGTGGCACGATTTTGCCATTTTTTTATATTGTTCAGCAAAAAAAAATGTAAGTTTTCGGCATTAGTAATTTGTTTTATGCATTCATTTAATCCCCCTTTTACACTATGTTACAAGTCTTTAGATTTTTGCTCTCATTAAATCTAATGATTTTTGGTCTGATTTTCTTAAAATCGGATAAACTTTAGACACTATTACACTTCAAATAAAAAGAAAACCTTCTGTAGAATATAAACATCTGTTCAATATAAAATACGTATACAGGGTGCAGCTAAAATAACTATATGATTTGTATCTAAATAAATATTGAATGGAATGAAAAAAACAGAAAATTTAATGATAAAAATAAAGTTTATTTTATGCTATTTTTTAGATAAATTATGAAAAATAATGTCAGTTTGGGGCTGATTCGCATAAAGTTTGTACTTGTAATAGCCCCACAAGAAAAAAATTTGGTGCAGTCAAATCGGGCTAACGTGGCAGCCATCGCAAATCTTTTGTATGCACGTTGAGTATTCACTTTCGAACGATTATTTTCACGGAATAGAAAAACAATCTTAGGTCTTTCCGCAAATTTATAGAGTTCCATTTCTATATATTCTCCCAAGTTAATTCCTGAAATTGAAAAAAATATGAAATATTCACAATCAAACAAGTTAAAATTCTTTTTATATAATATAGTTCCTTTAGACGCACCCTTTACATACATATTTATTTGGGAGCACTTTAATTTTTGGCGTCATATAAACAGATATTGAAAAATAAATACAACTGAGATGCTAACAACATGAAATGTATAATATCTTTTTATTATTTAATAATGTTTATTATTTAACTGTTTTTTTCTATTTGTATGAATGGTGAGAAAAGTTGACTAGAATGTACTTTTTCGTTTATGTACCGTATTTAATTAGTTTTAACAACAAATGTTTCTGACTTATTTAAATTTAAAAGAAAGCCCTTGAAATCTGATATTTATTTTTATCATTTTGCATTTTTTCGTTAAAAAAAGTGAAAATTTTTCAACAAATTGATTTTCTTCGTGTGCCTTTACAAAACTATAACTTTGGTCAAATGTAAAATATTATCGCTTAAAAAAAATTTTAAAAAAATGTTTAAAATTTCCTTACATATTTTTTCATAACAAATTGTATTCCCATTTTTATTTTATGTTAGTTTTTGACATGTCCTAATATTCAGTATTATAGGGCAAAATGGCCTTTGATTTTAATGATAAAAAACTTCATTCTATTGATGAACCGGCATTTTGCGAAATTGAACAATTTTATTTTTGTACAATAGAACACCCAAAATGCCGATATTTATTTAATTCGCTCCACCGGTAGTTTTCGATCGACTGGCTATAAAAAATCCCATGTGTGCAACAATTTCGACGATAGCGTCAATAAAAAACATATCTTGAAAATAAGATTTTGTTAAGGGTCTCGCTTAAAAGTAGATAATGATAATTTTAATCCGTTTCAATATTTTATAAGGCAAGATATGTAGCTTTTATAACCATATTATATTTGGAGCATATATGTATTAATTAATAATATAAGGATCAAAACATCGCACCCAGTTTATTCAATGATTATAAACTTTGCTATGCATTTGGAAATTATCATGTTATTCTATAAGAATATTTCCATTAAAATCGTAAAAAGGAAATTTATTATTTATTTATTTTTATTTAATAATATTGTATAATACAATAAATGACACTACTCGTATATAATATAGGTAAGGAGTGCTAGCAACTATAGCTTTTGACTCCAATGGTTATTGACTTTATATATTCTAGATACTTATTTACATTAGATGTTATTTAATAAAATACATTTTTTAATAAAGTGGAAAGTTTTAGAGCGTTATTTTGGGTTGGATTATTCAAACATGAGCTGGGACAGATTTACATCTATGGCAGATGGGTCTAACTTTATTTTTCAGCAGGTGCTAATGAGTCATTTTGGTATGACCCAACCTTAATCTGGTAAAAATCCGTAGTTCTAGCCTGGAGTTAGGTTTGGGGTAGGTGGAGTTGAATCCATATGGGTTGATAAGTTTGTAACGATGGTTGTAGTTAATCCATAGATTTAACTTGTGTTCTTTAAGGTGTTTGGATATAAGTCTATTTAGATCTTTTACAACATGAGTGGAGGAAGTGTATGTTGGAGATTTTGCGGCAAGGCAAGCAGTTTTGTCAGTAGCTTCGTCATCTGAAATGTCAGCGTGACCTGGTAGCCACATTATGCGCAATTTTTTGGGTATTTAATTAATAGATTGCGTATACATGTTACTGATGGTTCAGAATATTTGTTATTCAAGATAACTGAAATTGTTGAATTGCTTGCTGAGCATATAACATAACGACCTTTTTTAATTTGAGGAATATTCCGTACCAAGTTTAATTGCTAGCGCTTCAGCAGTAAAAGTACTACAATGCGGGTCTAGAAGACCCTTGAGTATTGGTGTTTCATTCTCATTCACTTTGCCAAAAGAAGTATAATGTGTTTTTGAGCCATCTGCGAATACGAAGTTCCATTTTTTTTTTTTTTTTTGGGTTGGAGAAGAACGAATGGAATTGAACTCTTGATGATATATAACCGGAGGGGTTAATTGCTGTCATATTTTTGCAAGTCAAGTATGAAGGAACTGCTTTTTAAGACCCTCTTAGGTTCACGCTTCGAGTAAATTTTTAATGTTTGTATTGTTGGGAAAAATTTTCTCAATGTAGTCAACAATCCTGTGTATTGGTGATTTTTTTAAAGAAATAGTTTAGTAGTTTTATTTGCAACAAACGCAATTTATATGGAAAAACTGAATTCGCGTAGAATCAATATATTGCGCTGATCTTGTGGGAGAGCTTTTATTATACCTGCTAGAAACTTTTGAGATGATACTTTAAAAAAACAAAAAAAAAAAAAAAATTAAAAAATTTATTTGATGCACATCAAATAATTTTTAATAATTGTTGAAATAATTGGGGTTTTTACGGAAAGCTGGTTATTATGTTATATGGTTATTATGTTATATTTACAACAACAAAATACATTTATTTAATTTTTTTTTAATATGTTTTGTTGCTGTTAACTTGACAATCCGACTTTCGTGAACAACCCAACTAATTCTGTAGATAAAAATAAATATTCCTCTTTCTTTCATATTTTTGTCTAGTTTTGTGGACATATTTTCAATGGATCACGAGCTGTATGATAATTTCCCAATTCATAGCATAGTTAATATGCATTCAATAAACTAGTGTGCGATGTTCTGATCCCTATATCAGTTAGTAGTTAAATAAGCTACATATCTTACCTTATGAAATAGTGAAAACGGATTATAATTTTGGCTATCCAATTTTTAGCGACAGCCGTTAAAATGCCTCCTCAAATAACTTGATTTCATCCCATAAAAAGACCATGATAGGCCATATTTAGGGCAAAATTATGGACAGGAAAATGTTTTACTATTAATTCTGAAGAAAAGAGGTTAGATAAAATTTTCTCAAAAACGTAGTATTTGAATGGTACCAAATGGATTTATAGTGAAGATACGCTATGTGTTAAGTGAAAAGTGCATGGTGCATGGCTTATTCCGTGCTTGTTTTGCACATTATTTTTTATGTCCAATCTATCGAAAACTGCCGGTGGAGTGAATAAAAAAAATTTCTGCATTCCAGACATTTTTTGGGTGGTCTAATGTGCAATGTACGTCTATAATATTGGGAAACTTATCTGATTTCATACTGCAACATTTTCAAGGTCATCAAATTTCACTTCATTTGGATTTTGTTTTTCGATATTACTTATTGAAACTACCAAAACCACATTTGGGTTTTCAGGCTTAGCTCGGAATTGTTATATAGCATCTATATATATAAAAGAAAGTGGCGTTAGTTACTACGTTTATAACTAAAGAACGGCTGGACCGATTTCGATGATTCGTAGCAATTCAAAATGGTCTCTGACCAATTAAGAAGAATAGCACAAGAAAAAAGGTGGCGCCATTGAAAATTACTCAGTATGAATTAAATCGTAAACTCTGCATTTGACGATGCTATGATCTCTGAAGTTGTTGAGCATGAGCCGGCGAAGGTTGATATGACCAATTTCAGACAGGTGGCGCCACTGAAAATGACTCGAAATGAGTTAAATCCTAAACTGTGCATTTGATCATGCTATGATCTTTAGCACAGCTGTTGAGCATTAGCATACAAAGGTTTCTGGGTTGGTATGACCAATTTCCCATAGGCGGCACCATTGAAAATTACTCAAAATAAATTATATCATTTGATAATGCTATGGTCTTCAGTAAAGTTGTTGCGCATGAGCCGGCAATGGTTTCTATGTTGGTATGAACAATTTCCGCTTTTCTAGGCAAAACAACGTTTGCTTGGTCAGCTAGTTATTAATATATTTACTTAAACATGATTTTAAGCATTTTTTCAAAGAACTGAAACATAAGTAAAAACTTTTGAATTTTATTTGAAATAAACTTCAGAAAAAAAATCAAAAAAATTGTGATTTTATCGGGAAACTTATAATAAATGCTATAAAATCTACATCCAAGCTAAGGCCGAAAACCCGTAAGGGTTTTTTATTTGCTGCGGTGTGTTTATTATTTTATTAGTTTTTTTTGTATTAATATTGGTGCATTTTTGTAATAAAATATTATTGAGTGATTTTTTGGCCATTTATTGCACAAAAATTATCCTTTTTTTTGTTTTGTCGTTAAAAGTTGGCTACACTACGTACAAGTAAGTGGTTTTTCAACAAACAATAAATGGATGTAAACATTTATGTTGGTAATGTATTTCAGTGATATTAATCCTTATTTATTATACAATGGTTTTTAGATAAAACCAACTTTTAAGTCGTTTTACAATAGCCTTCAACGAAATAATAAAAGCCAAAATGCACTTTTGTACATAATTGAATGTGTTTGTGTTTGTTGGTATGTGAAGAATGTTTGTATGTGTGTTTAGAATGTAAAATATGACTTTGGATGAATTTCGTACATATTTATGTATGTGAACGAAATGGAAAATAATGCAAATATTTATAATATTTCCGGCATCCGCTTATTTAGTTTATGGACAAATATATGTAAGTCTGTTTGTAGAAAAACTTATGGAAGGATTGTGATAAGTAAAACTTTTTTGCTTTAGATGTTTATCCAATAACTCTACATCATCCATGAGCTTATTAAATGAAATAAAAATAAAAAACAGCAAGTTAGAATGTAATATTTTATTACCATAAGTTCAAATAAAACTAAAAAACACGTCTTTTACTACAAGAAATTTAAATATTGGGGGGATTCACAAGGTGTGCTATCAAGCCATATCGTCATAATGTCCTAAATAATATTTTACAATTGTTTAAAATAAAAATATTGTTCTGTTTCAAACAACATAAAAAAATATTTTTTTTTTAAACAATTGTAAAATATTATTTAGGACATTATGACGATATGACTTGATAGCACACCTTGTGAATCCCCCCATTATATTTTAATATATTCTTTAAGCTTAAAGTCACATTTTAATTATTAAATTAATCGTCAGACCAACCTGTCCGTAAACGTGGGTTCGAGCCCCGCGGCAGTCAAGAATGAAAAATTATCAATAAATTTTAATTAATTGCATGTTGTAAAATTCCTTCCTTCATAAAAAGAATTTAATGAAAATTAAATTTAATAAACTTTCGCCTAATTAACCCTCCGGCGGGTGAGAGTGGGGACCTTTTTCATTTTCAAACTGAAATTACTCCTTGATGGTCCATGCGAAGTATACCCGACCCCCACATGTGTTCCGAGGAAATTTTATCTAGAATCGTTTAAAAAAAATGATCCGACCAATAGTTTAGTTTCTATTGAGATTTAAATGTGTTTAGTACGGGAACGTGTGAAAAGGTCCGCTGGGACCTTGTACTGAAATTTCAAGAAATCGTTAATAAATGCACTGTGTTTTGGCTTGTTTTATTGCTTGAACACACCACAAACGTGTTCCTTGAATTTTAGTTACTTTTTGGACTATTTTATTGTGCTTTTCCTTGAACATAATAAACTTTTCGTCCCTTTTTGAATTTTTTTTACCGTCCCTTTTTGAATTTTTTTTACCGTCCCTTTTGAGTTCTTTGAATTTACCCTTACTTTTTACGCATACTCTTACCTATTCTTACTCTCACATAGACGCAGATGTACAAGCATATAAAACTCATAAAAAATTAATAATGTTATAAATATAAAAAAAAAATTTTTTTTCTAACATTTTATTATACATGTATAATTATTAAATAATAATAAATCAAAACAAAAAATATGTAAAAAAATGCATTTTCATATAAAATTCCATACAAATAGAAATAGGTCCCTGTGGACCTTGTACTTCGTATAAGGGTAACGGATGGCTCGACCGTCGGAGGGTTAAATATATGAAAATTTTGATTAAAAACCATTAAACAGTTCAACAAAATAACCGCAATACTAATAACACTGTGGTAGTTGAAAGAAAATACAAGCTGGGCAAATGACGTTTTAACCTAATTCGGGTATGCTTAATCCATAGCTGATTACCGTTTTTTTTAGTTAGCTCTTGCTTTTGAGATATACTGTTATTTCGAAAATGGAGGAGGTTGCACAACATATATTCGGGTAACTAAAAAGCGTTTTAGTTTATTAAACAAACTAAAAAAACCGAAGCTCCGCAAAAAAATTTCCTTTAATTAAGGTTATACTTTTTCTAATATGGTTATACTTTTTCTAATATTTAGAAACAAAAAACATTCTTTTTTTTTTTTGCAAAATTTTAAAATTTTTGTTTGTTAAAAATTCGTTAAAAATTAGCAACGCTACTAATTTTTTCTACAAATATAGAAAACGAAGCTGCAAACTAAACAGGCCATAAATGATTAAAATCTTTTTACAACTCTTGAATTTATTCAAAAGAGACGAAATTTAAGAATTTCATAAAACGCTATATTTTTATGGGAGCCCCCTTAATAAGTGGTGAACTAATCGAGGTCGGTTATGCCTTTTGTACCCCTAGGGCCGACTCCTGGGCAGTTATGGGAGATTTTCTTCAATATATTTATAGTCTGTATTGAAAATTTTGTATGGGATCCCCCTTAAGGAATGGAGATAGCGGGTAGGTATGTCATAACTAAATGATGGAGATGAAAAATAAAGTGGGGTTGGTCATACATTTGAAGCTTCTAGAAGCAACATACGCGCTGCAGAGGCCAAATTTAAGAATTTCATAAAACCGTCATATTCTTATGGTTGAAATTTTTAATCTGGCCCCTCCAGCGAAACTTCCTTTATAAAAACGAAGTTATTTGAGAATTAAATAGTTTTTCGCCATATTATCCTATAATTTTATTGTGATGATAATAAGCTGTGATCTATATTTTTACTTTGATGAAATCATTATAATATACATATCACACTTAATCAACAAGAGGGTTTTAACTCAAAATCTCAAAATTTTCAGTAGAAGCAAAACTATTTTTAATTTCACATTAAAGGCATTTGAAAAATATTTTTTAAACAAGCGTTTTGTTTCCAAAAAGTGGACAAACTAACACGATTTTTTACAGCGAGTAGATATGATTATTACGTATCGATTTTTAGTTATACCCTTTTGTTGATATGTACATTTTTAAACAGATTTTTTTTTTAAATCGAGCCTTTGCTGCAATAGAGTCATAAATCGAATTTGAATTTTCTAGCGTCTTTAAATTTAATTCTTCTCTCTAGAGTTGAGTCTATGAATTGTTTACACAATACAAAGAAACGATATGGCGATTAAATTCACATTATTAGCTAGTAGACGGCCCTATGTTCCTCTGGGAATTAAAGAATTAAGTGCATAAGCTCAGAAATTAGGTTTTTTGAGTTATGACTCTATTGCAGCAGAGGCTCGAAATATTCAGCCCAATTACAAATAAAAGTTCCCTGGGAGTCTTATCCCTTCTCCCATTTTTTCCATTTAAATTCTATTGTAAAAATGGGAAAAGTGAAAAACTGCCGGGAACTTTTTATCCATAATTGGGCTGAGTATCATTATTTCAATAAGAAATTTAGGAATATCGCATTTTGATCCGATACATAAAGGGCACTCATTACAAGGCTTAGAAGTCTCAAAATCTGTGCTATCTGCGTATGTTTACGTCCACTCAAATTAACTGTCAAAAATTGTGTGAAAATTTATATACACAAACTTGCTAAATTTGCTTAACAGCTTGCGCTTTTCAATTGTGCATCTAATAAAAAAGATTCGCAGTTTTTTTTCCAAAACAGTTTAAGTATTATGCTTTAAACACATTCGAGACAGCAGACTACCGACTTCAATATGTCAACAATAGAATACATGTGTGTATATGGAAATGATTATTTTAGCGACGACACGGCAAAATGGCTGCAGGTTGTTGTCTATGCTAATTTTGTCGTTGTAGTCAAATTAAACTAATTTCTATTTTTGTACGCTACAAAACAGAAAAAGTGCTGCTAATATAATCAAAAATTAGAAGAATTAGTGCTTATAATATATAATAATAATTTTTTGGTTAAACAGCAAAGAACCGGATTGAAACAAGAATATAAGCGCGGCTAACCACCAAATCTATATTATTATTACTTTTTAGTATCCTTAAAAGAAGTTATATAGGAAGATGTTTGTCACGCCAACGCTCTTAGTTTTAGCAGTATGGGTATCATTAAAAAATTGAAAGTGCTTTTCACATGGTGTTTAAAGCACACCGATTTTTTAACCCATTTAGAGCCTATTTCAAATGCTCATACTTCTTGACTGACTTTTAAATTATGTCGATATAATAATAATTATTTAACAATAATATACACATGTTAGGACTTTGATTAATAAAGTTTTTCTGTATTGCGGCTTTCCAGCCTTCCGAAACACTTTTCAAATATTTACATATTACTATATTTCAATATGTAACAAGTGCATAAACTATTACCACTATATATTTTAACTCAAACTTATAAATAAATTGTGAAGTTTTCCAAAATAAAATTTTTTTAACCCTAATAACTTAAAATTTTATATGATGGAGTTTCTAAAAATATAGCATACAAAAACTTGGGGTGTTCTCAATAACATATTATATTTGAGGAAATATTATTATACATATCGACAAAATTTTCAGATAAATCCTCTTAAGGGGTTAATAAATCGGTATATTTAATACATCATATGAAATGTGTTTCGAAAGACTTTACTATGATACCAATACTTTAAAGATTCAGATTATATTTTTCTTCCTATACTATTGATAAAGTGCTCTGAAACCTTTACGACCTATAATTCATAAACTTAGTGCGTTGAACCAAAAAATTACAGTAGAATCGCGATACAGTAATCTTGCGGTCAAGTTAACCAAATTTTAGCGCTTCTGTGCCGCTCTAAACGTTAACTCTAAGTTAACTTTTCAGATCGTATTAGTAAAAGTACTGATTTTTACAAACGATAACAAATTAGATTAAATTTTAAGCTGAAAGTTGAGAGTTTAAACAAAATTGAGAAATACATTAAAGAAAAACTATCGGCGTTGTATTATTGTATATCTGAAGTTGCCATCTCAAAAATAAAAACGAAACGTCACAAAATGTTCGAGGCTTTGAAGAATACATAGGAAAAAACATACAGGAAAACATTACATAGACCAAAATATGCCGATCTTAAAGCAAGTTTGTACAAATGTTTTCTTGAAGCATCGAAAACGTAATCACTGTTCTAATTTCAATATCAATAGCTAAGCGCGAGTTCGTGTAACTTCAACCTGAAAAGACAATAATGTCAGTAATGGATGGCTGGCAAATGTTTAGAAAATACCCAGAATTCGCTATCTGAAAATTTTTGAAGAACTAATTTTCTGACAAACGTCATATGTAGCACCTAATACATAATACATGACTGATTGTATGATTATTAATTACAAATTGTGGCCGGTACAAATTAGATCTTAGTTTCTTTTTTGTACAGATGAAAACTAAGGTATTGAAAAAAATATAGGTACATATGTTTATTATTGCATTTTTTTACAATTTAAAAAAGTTAATAAATAAGACAAAAAAGTTAACAACCCTTAGGACATTTCAGTTTACTTTTTCGCGATTATACGGTATATTAGGATTTTTTTATTCAACCTGCCATGAAGATGATATTCTTTGTGAGTTCCAAAAACAATAAAATTAAAATATTTTAAATGTTTTTTAATAAATTCATTTGTTTTTACGTTAAAAAATTTATCATAAATAAGTATTTATATTTTTGTAGGCTTAAATTAAGTTTGTGTACGAGTCTGCAATTATGCATGTTGTTAAATTTATAAAAATTAAAAATGATAGTGGCACCACTGAAATGTAAATACATAATAAAAAACACAGCTGTTTATATTTTTTCAATTGTAGCTGTCGTCTTCAATATAATTCAGTAGCTGACTACGCGACTACAATTGAAACCTGCAGCATTTGTAGTCGTGCTTTCGTGTTGCCTGCTGTCTCGAATGTGTTTAATGCATTAACATATCACAAATATTTACTTCTTCGCATTATTTGAGCAATTTAGTCTTCTGACTTTCTTTACGCATTTTTAAAAACAAATTTCAAATTTTAGACACAGATTTTAACTTTTCTTTTTTATATATTTTCATGTTTAATCTATTTTTGTATTGAGCTTGTTCACAAATTGATATTAATTGTTCAAAGTTACACAAAAGTTAAAAAGGGACTTCACGAAATATTCTCGCAAGCTTGCACAAATGATAATTTTAAGCGATTAAATGAGGTCGCTTTATTTTTGGTGGTATTCACTTTTAATTACAGTTTTCTCGACCAAGTTAAGTTGAATTCTATAGCAGTTTGTAGTATATTGATGATGTTATTTCATATAGTACATGATATCTTTTACCACTTTTTATGCAATTTCTATGTCATAAGTCTCTTAAAAATACGGAAAAATTATTCCTAATTCGATATTAAATAAAAGATACTAATACAAAAAACATTCATTTTATGTCAGTTATGTCAATAAAAATTCCTTTTATCCCCATACGAAAGTATTTATCTGCATTAAATCCTCAATCGAAATAAAAGTAACAATTTCGTTTTTCTCCTGTTTAATGTTTTCGCAAGTTATTTAATAAAAATTCTCTAAATTTCAACTTAAGTTCTGTTAGAAAATCGAGTCTGCTTCAACTAAAGCAAAAACTTTTAAGAAATTTGAAATTAGTTAATTGAAATTTTTGTAAAAGTTTCAAGTAAAAATTTTGAATAAACATACATATGGTTTTCTAAAACGCAAAAGGACCTAACTAACCATTAACTTAAAATTATTGATTCTGATGTATTGGAATCTTTCGATGAATATTAGATATTTTATTAACAAAAAGCAAACGGTCCTATCTACAAAAGATTATACAGTAAGCGCTGAAAGACCTAATCTTAAGACCTAGAAGTTGGTAGGTTTTACAAGAAAAATTGAAGAAAAATAATTTATAAACAGTTTAAGGATATTTATCAATTTATTTTTTAAAGTAGTCTACTTTTGTACTTTTTGTAGCATAACGCCAGAAGTAATTAAAATTGTTTTTCAAAAACTTGTATAATTAATTAAATATATATAATTAACTTTTTAATATTTTGGTGTAAAGCGCAACTTCCTCTTCATTTCGTAACAAAAGGGATAACATTTGAACAACATGGGCCTAAAATACTAGCTTATTTGATTATTAATAACTTGAAAAAAATCTTTACAAGTCCAAAGCTTACTAAAAAAGGTGTTATTCACAAAGTCTTGCTCAATTCGCAGACTTATGAAATCTTGTAATGCAAGTCAAAATCCACTTCTGTTTTTTTTAACGTCAGTCCAGCGTCATTTTTGCTTATATCTTCAACTGCTTCGGGTTGATTGTTGTAAACATTTTTCTGAATATAGTGCTTTTTGCAAATATAAAAAATCCTTTTTATAAATTTTGTTTTTCATTTATTTATTAAAATATTATATAAAACAATAAATGCGATTATATAATATCTATAATATATATAATCTTAAATCTCATAGTGAACTTATTAATATGGTTATACCAGTATTAACAGCGTACCCCACGATGCCGATCGACAGCTTAAGCTAGCGACATCTAGTCACTCATTATCGTTCTCTATCGCCCACTAACTATCGACTCTTAAGCCCCAGTTAGCTGATAGAAACAGTAACGATAAAAATCAGCTGCTTCATTTTGTTGTGTGAAAGCAATTATAATGATTATATATAGCAGTATGGCTGGGTTTTTAATTTACCAGTTAAACTAGGTTTAGTTAATCTGAAAACATATTTGTGCAACCACTACCAAGTCTTTATACAAAAGTTTGACGAAACAGCTTAGTTCTGCTTAAAATATTGGTATTTAATGAAATAAAGAAGAATCTAATTTCACCGGAATAATCCAAGTTCCAGAGAACGTTAAACTAAGTTAAAACTTAATCCACATCTCAAACCCCCGGCCTCAATCTGTAGAAAATAGATTTTTCTTAGTTTTTTACTGTATAGTTACATGACTGTTACTGTCAGCTAACGAAGGCTTTAGGTTGGTAGGTTTTACGTTTCTGATGTTATATATTTATTTATTATCAAATGGTTGTATTGCCACATCAGCAATTCCATAAATAAATCGCTAGTTTAAATATAAAAATCGGCAAGACATATAAATTAAGCCATAAAAATACAGCTATGTGCTTGTAGCAAAGCAGAAGGAGTAAACATAAAATAAACAAAGCAGTAAACAAAAAATATAGAATAGAATTTTGCAAAAAACATTTTTTAAATCGATATTGCATAGTATTGAACTAGTACGCCAACTGGAGAGAGCGTTCTCAATTTTTTAGTTCACCGCTCACACATACACGTTATGTGTGAATTTAACACAAATAAAAACAACAAAAACCAAACAAAATTTTTTACAATATATAAATTTTTGTTTAATTTTATGACACAAACCCATAATTAATAATTTTTTCCAACACATTTTGCTTATTTGCGTTTGCAAAATGTTTTTATTTTTCACAAACTAAAAATATTTAAATAAATTTTTTTGACACAAATTTTTTCTGTTGTTAATATTATTAAAACCAGCAGAGTAGTATATTGTGGTATGAAAAAAATATTTGAAATCTTAAATTACATAAATATTGTCCGGTATTGTAGAATAAAAATTAAGCAAACATTATTTTTTACGTTTATAAATGCAGACAGCATTAAATAAATTAAAAAATTTTCGAATTAAGAAAATTTTATTTTTGAAAATTTTTATTGCCACATTCTATACGATTTTATGCAACTATGTTTAGGGGTGAAAATAGTTTTAAGCACCAATACATTTAAAAAGTCTTACTAATACAAACATATACTAGGTACTTGCCATTTGAGTTAGGTACCTGTCAAAGAGTCGGCATACTAGTTGTATACTATGCTATATTGTTAGTGGTGTTTTTTTTATATATAATTATAAAGAAATATTTGGTGTTTCTGTGCAAAGAAATATTTCGTTTAATATTTTAACAAAATGCCCCTTTAGACAACCACAACACAAGTGACTGATTTTAGCATTTGTGGTTGCATCATATTTCTTAGTGGGCCGCAAATTTGTATGAAAACTGTAACGTTATCATTCGCTTGCATTGTCGATCGATTTGTCGTGCTGAGAATTGTTAGAAGTCCGCAAATCAGCTGTTTGTCGTTAATAATTAACCCGCCCTACAGCGGTCGACATCGTGGGCCAGGCTGTGAGTTTATATATGAACCTTTCATTGTTTTTTTTTTTTTTTTTTTTTTTTTTTTTTTTTGGTTTTAAATTATAGCGAAGTTATTAAACTATACAATGAACTGGACTTGCTTAATAACGCTGCTTCTAGTTTGGTTCTAAATTGGATTATTAAAGTTAAAAATTAGCGCATTTTTTAAGGAAGCCTATGAATTCGTTTTAATTAGTAGCTTCATTTTGGAATCTAATGTCAGGTTTTTTTTTTACTTGAGCCAATGAATGAAAGTTGATATTTATAACTGCAATTCATTACTTTAATCTGAATTCTTAATAAGCGTCGAGAATTTTTTGAGAAATATATGGCATTCGAAAGGAAGCTTTTGTGAAAAGCAGTGTTGTTATAAAATGAAAGAGTAAATGTCGCTCATTTCGTGCAAGACCGTCACAACTCCAAATTTGGCATTTTCGAGTTAGTAATGCAGAAATGTTCTTCTCTTAAATCTCTACAAATTGATCTAAGAACGGAGAGAATTATCGAAAAAATAACGGTAATACAATTGCTTGTGACGCTATGACCTCTCGTAACAAGCTTGAGCAATTAACGTGAACAAGGTTACATTTCAGTTTGTGTTTGGCATTTCTCTTGTACATGTGGTTTTCTTTGTAGCAAAAAAAGAAACATTTGATTTTATTACTGTATTATAGTGAAAGAGAAGGTAAAAAATAATAGGTTGGAATCTTAAAAAGGCTCTCCTGTAAAGTTTCAAATTTTGAGTTGTGACGGTCTTGCACGAAATGAGCGATGTGTTAAATCAAATAAGAAAAGCTAGTAAACATTTTTAATTTAATGTCTAAATACAGACTAACGTTGTTTTTTATATTTCAAGTTTTTGTTTGCAAAAACTGAGGAAAAGGTTTATTTACGGCTGTGGGAAAAATGGCCCAAAAAAAGAAATGAAAAATCGCCCAAAAAAATTCCATGTAAAATTGGGCCTAAATTCATATGAAAAGTGACCTAAAATTTTTGGGCTATTTTTCGTTATTGTTGGGTGATTTTTCGTTTTTTAAATGTTGTATGAAAAATGGCCCATTTTTTTGATTTTCTCCTCTATGGTATAACAAACACCGGCTTCGCTTACTAAAGCTTCTCTGCACAGCCGGCCTTCGGCCGGGCGCAAGGATTTTCTCCTCTATGGTATAACAAATACCGGCTTCGCTAACTAAAGCTTCTCTGCACAGCCGGGCTTTGGCCGGGCGCAAGGATTTTCTCCTCTATGGTATAACAAACACCGGCTCGGTAAGTAAAGCTTCTAAAATCTGCCTTGTTTCCAAATGAAAGCCGACTATGCAGAGAAGCTTTAGTTAGCGAAGCCGGTGTTTGTTATACCATAGAGGAGAAAATCCTTGCGCCCGGCCGAAGGCCGGCTGTGCAGAGAAGCTTTAGTTAGCGCAGTGTCCATGGACACTATGACACTTTTTGGAGTGTCATAACGTCCATGGACTCTATGAAACTGGAAGTTATAACATGCCACCGGGAAAAAATTCGTTTTTGCTTTTTGGTTCATTTTTCATTTTTTTTTTGGGCCCTTTTTCGTTTCTTTTGGGCAAAATTTCATATATAACTTTTTGGGTCATTTTTCATGTTCTGTTGGGCGATTCTTCATTTGGGCGATTTTTCATTTCGTTTTTTGGGCCATTTTTCTTTGGGCGATTTTTCCCACAGCCTTTATTTACAGACAAATATTTTATGCTTACGCACAACTTTAAAGAATATTCAAAACTTTAATGACATTATCTTCATCACATACTAGAGTATTCATTCGGTTATTCAGTCGTATGATTAAGCCGGTTAATTTCATTCGATTAACCAATGTAGCGAAATTTTGAATTTGTTGTAGTATATAACCGACTATTTTGTAGTATAACCGACTATTTGATGCCTGAAATTGAAGCTCGTGATCTCGGCGACATTTGATTTCAGCAAGACGGCGCCACTTCCCACACATCGCATCAATCAATGGATTTATTGAGAGAAGTCTTCGGCGAGCAATTAATTTCACGTTTTAGGCCGGCCGATTGGCCACCAAGATATCACACCGTTAGACTTTTTCCTGTGGGGATATGAAAAGTCTAAAGTTTATACGGACAAACCCGCTTCGATTAAGGCCTTGGAGGAAAACATCACGCGTGTCAGTTACCAGTCGAAATGCTCGAACGAGTCATCGAAAATTGGACTCAACGGATGGACAAACTGCGACGTAGCAACGGCCAAGATTTGATAGACAGACATAATCTTCAAAAAATAAATGCCAAAGCATGTTCTTTCAAAATGATAATAAACATTCCCTATTAAATTTAAATTTTCTGTGTTTTTTTTCTTTATAAAAAGTAGGGAACCTCGAAATGGATCACCCTTGTATAACACATATTTTTGTGTTTTTAATTATTTGCTTCGTCTCATATAATTACAAAAGGTATGTGTTTAGAAAATTTTTTTCTAACAAACAAAGAAGGTGCTCAGTGATCTTTATTTTAAATATGTGTTTGCTGTCAACAGCTTTTTGTGTCACGTACTTTTTATATGCATGTGTTTAGTTATTTGTTTCTTCTAATATCAATCTTTTAAAAGAATTAACCGAAACAATTAAAAGTGTTCAAAATTTAAAAAAGGACTTTACCGGCATAATGGATTATTTTACATGTTAAGGGAAGTACAGGAAAAGGACTGAGAAATAAGATATTCTGTATTATGGGTTGCTTTCCATTTCTCCAACATCCTCGATAAATGAAAGAATTTTTTCGAAGTCAAGTTTTATCAAAACGAAAGAAAATAATCGCTTAAATGCTGAACATTTAAACGTAATTATTTGTCAAAGCGTTATTTTTTAAGGTCTTCTTAAACTACTGAAATAACTTAGAAAATTATCTAACAGTTTAAATTTTAATTAATACATTTACATATGAATTATTTTTTTGTTTGCTCGTTTTGGTTCAAGAATTGTTATGTTTGTTATGTTGTTATTTTTTTTTTTAATAAACTTCAAATGATAAATAATTAATGCATTTTATCAATATCAATAAAAAAAATAACCGATTATTAACGAATTAAACAGAAACGTCGGTTAATTAATCAAGCGATTAACCGATTAAAGCACAAGCCCGATTTAATGAATACCCTATCACATAACAATTTTTTGAGGTACTTGTCAAATACTTTTACAAACCGACACTATTACGTCGAACTCAATGAAATTCAGCAAAACAGTTTATGGTTTTCATACTCTGTTTGGTATTAAAAATCAGCAGTACTTTTACATTTGCTTAATATTCTTAATTCGTTTAAAGATTTAATGTCTGGCTTTTTGTGTACTTCTGCTTAACGAATTAAAAAAATTGTGAACCCAAATTTATTCATGGGTGTGCTGAAAATCGAAAACGTAAAACGAAAGAATTTGGAAGTTCTTTTGAATACACCTTTAATCAATTTATAATAATTTTTGTTATAAAATTCTGTTTAATAGAGAAATATTTGTATAATATTTGTCAACATTTTTTATTTTTCGAATTTATTATATGAGCTAACTTTCAGTTAAGGAAAGAACTATTACAAAAAAAAGCTTTATAAAATACATAACTGAAATTTAGCTCAAAGAATAAATTCGAAAAATAAAAAATGTCGAATATAATAAAGTAGCTTACGAAAAGAAATAATTACCAGATTCTATAATATTTGTCATAAAATTCTTTTATTACATAAAACGACTTTTAAAAAATTCTTGCGTTTTACGTTTTCAATTTCCAGCACATCCCTGATTATAATTTCAAATTGCGACATAAGCTTAAAGATATTCTGTATATCAATTTAACTGCTCTTGGTCCTTTTAAACTCATACATATGTAAGTACATTCGTTTGTACAATACCAGTAAGAATGTTGTGGTTTTGACCATTAGAACAAATTTGTTGTTTAACAATTGATTTATGGCTTTGAATTTTCGTAATTTCAGTATCCTTGTGCGACATTACAAAAACCATAATGCGACAGCAAAAGTTGCATTAGCTTGCTTCTGCATGCTTGCAACCGTAAAAATATGCAAGTAAAAGCAACAAAGCGAATAGAAGAACTATGATGACTATGAATACCATTATGATGATTACACTGACTATGTTGATGACGATGGTAATAAATACAATGCAGATGATGATTCAATAACAATGATCATCATCATGATTGTCATAAAAAAATGCTAATTAAGTTACACACACTTAAATGTTTATATTGCATAATTTGAGCTGTGTCTTAGGACGATACACCGCTCCCCACCCTTTAAATTACATATTGTATTATCTGCTTGTTTCGGTATATGTACATACATATGTGTACATGAGTACGAACAAGCATGTAGACATTTGAGAGGGAGTTAAACTTGTAAGCCTTTTATAGCAACCCTTTATCCTTGGCTCTTGTTGTGTTATTCTATTTACATACATATGTATATACATTTGTATATTATATGTAGCTGTTTAAGTATTTGTATATGACTAAAGTAAGTACATATATAATATTCATTGATATGTTTTACATTCATGTAATATTACTTACAGACTTTGCAAACAATATTATGAACGATAGTGAAACTTTAAAATTTTCAAATTGTTTAATATTAAACACTGACATTATTAAATTTGGTGAAGAAAAAGTTTGTAATATAAAAGTAAAAAATAAAATATATGACAGGAACTACTCGTATATCGATTTTTTTTTATCGAAATAATTATCGGGTGCCTTATAAAAAATTGTGATGTTTTATGGGCAAGAAAGCACTTAAGACGTTGTATACTATGATTAAGATAATTTAATTTGGTTTTTTGTTATGCCCAACCGCACGCACAGTGGTATTTTTTTTGGCAAAAAGTCTATTATTTTACAGTTATTTTTTAGAAATTTAATGATGTAATTCTGTAGAGAAATGTTTAATTAGTAGAAAACCATGATTTGTTTTCGAAAAAAATAAAATTTTGTATAAAATAGAGTGTGGTAAAGTTATCTAAATATTATACAACGAAAACTGATGAAAATTGTATTACATTTCAGTTGTTTATACAATAAATATGGTTCAACTACCAATAGTTTTACAGTTATTTTTTTTATTAAAATATAGTATTTTAAATTTAATAGGAAAGAAAAAATATTTAAATTACATACATAGTTTAAGAGCTCTGAGCAAAGCAAAATGATTCCAAAAAATTTATCATATGCAGTTTTCATTAGAAAAAAAATAAGTTAGCTCGGTTTGCCTCCGTATTATTACTACTACTAAATGAAAGTTTGGAATATTTTCTTTCATTTTATATAAAAAAAATATGCGACTTTTTGCGATCGCTGAACAAACTTATAAATGTTGTGATAAAACTCACGAATTTTTTATGAATATTTACAATAAATTGCAATGTATATTAACAATAAAAGGTTTTTGTATACTTTTAGGCTTTTACTTTTACTTTTTAATAATTGATTGACAGCAATATCGAAAAAGTGCATAACAAAAAAAGAAAAACAAAACTTTGGCCCAAAAATACATTTTGGGTTCTATGGGTGGTGGGTAGAGGGCGTGGCCAATTTCGATGAAACTTTATATTTTTCTTAATTGAGCTAACCAAAGGCTCTGTGCCAAATTTCAACATTCTACGAGCGCTCCATATATATTTTGCCAAACTTTGTATGAACAAATCCCTCTGTGGCACGTGGGGAAATTATTATGCGTTTGTCGTTATGTGGTAACGTATACAAATATAATTTTTAAACTTAAAGTCATTCCGATCGAATCGGATGTAATAAGGGTTTTATCTTTTCATTTAAACCGATTTAACTTTCTTTACCAAAAATATTTCTAGTTTGGTGATATGTTAAATTCGGTTATATATGAAACGCCTTTTAAATTACTAGTGGAAGTGTCAATATTTTGACTGCTTGGAATCAACATAACAATACAAAGGAGGGCAGAACTCCCATATAGATGTTTCGTCGGAATGATAGTTTAAGAAGAATACTGTCCATTCACAAATAAAAGGTCCGCACTAAGCCCGCTTAAAAAATATTTTAATTTACGAACACATTAAATCGAATGAGTCGAAATTTTTTCAATTCATTTGATAAATCATTTTGTGTCTACATTTTTTGTTTATTATAGGTGTTTTCATTTACTTTACTAGCAAAAACTTGCAACGAGAGAGTAATTTTAAAATTTTAAATTTTTTCTCCTAATTACTCCAAAAATTAGGAATGCAAATAAACGCTTTACCAGCAAAAATTAGTAATTGGTATATCGACACTATTCATATGTAAGATGCGAGATTATTTCATTATAAATTCAATTGTTTTGAACAATTTGTACAAGAATATTTTTCCTTATTTTAGAAAAATAAATTTTTTATTTTACACTGTCTAACACACAAAAAAATAACAATATTCTGCAAACTGATTCTTGTAGAGGGGACTAAAACAGATATACGTCGGCGTTTTAAAAGTTTACATCTGAAAGTCATTTTACGGCCTATTTAAAGTTGCACCCTTGTGTGGCAAAAAAAAGCGTAGCAAGTCGTATGATACTTAGGTACAATGTCTTCAGAAGATTTATTCCGAACATTACAAGCAACATTTTGTTTGTATACATTAACCTTCTAACTCTTAGAAATGGGTCTTCTTGCAATTTTTTATAAAAAAAGCAAAAATCCCCCTTAAAACAGGGATGTATGCAGTTAAAATATTCTGTGAACATATTTGTCATGCAATTCGACTAGTGGTGTCCGAAAACACTTATGTCGAATATGCAACTTAATGCCATATAAACGAAAAACTTAAAAAGTAATTTATGTGTTAATCATATCTATTTAAGTACGGCACTATTTTGGCAAACACATCAGTTAGAGTCAGCATTCTCACCTGGGTCTATCCAACGCATGTGAATACCAAATTGCATTAAATTTCGTTGCCCTAAAGCTGAAATGCAAGAGTAAATCTACCGTATTAAGATGCACATAAGAACAAAAATTTATTTACCTTTAAACCAAAGCATTAAGCCATTGTTACAATTTTGACAGCAATGCTTAGGCATCTACAGTTCATCGGGAAAACTTCCAATTCAAAATACATTTTATAGATGTCTTCCACTTTGATATTGAATAAATTTACTCTATCTTCAGATATTATTATATGTTTGTCGCATAACAAAACAGTTCGTATTTTTCGAAACAATTAGAGATTGTCTAAATCCTTAAAAATTTTCGATGACTTTTTTTTTTCTTTTTTTTTAAAAATTTCGCACTTTTTCGTTCAAAGTATTCGCCTTTGGAATACACTACCAGCATCGGTTCAATTTACTAGTAATGTAACGCAGTTTAGGATATGTATTTTTAATTTTTATTCCCGTACTTGAAAATATGTAATCTCTTGTATTTAAAACCACGTTTTAATGTCTTTATGTTTAATATCGTATGAACAATGCCCTTTTAAAATTGCCTTTATTTATTTAATTTTCTCATTTTTGTGTTTAATGTTAATATCTTTTATTGTATGACGAAATAGGAAACTGCTACGAATTGTTTATCCTGTACTATAATTATAAAACTTTAAGTCCTCCTGTATAGGAATACCAATAAAATAAATAAATAAATTTGCTTCTCTTAGTTTTGGTTTTGTTGTAACATAATTTTTCTGCGATATTTTATCGCCATGTTGGCTTAGGTATATAATTAAACCTAAACCACCGTTTAAGTTTTTGATTATTTTTGGTATTAAAGTTGAATTTTCGACTTAAGTGTCTTCGGAGACCTATAATAGAATTTCATGACGAATAATTTTGCGGAAGATTTCAACCGCATATATCCCTGTTTTTAGGGTGATTTTTGCTTTTTTACAAAAATAGTGCAAAAAATACCCATTTTTAGAAGAGTTAGGGAGTTAATGCATACCAATAAAATGTTGCTTGTAATGTTCGGAATAAATCTTCTGAAGACATTGTATAGGAAAAACCTAAGTATCACACGACTTGCTACGTTTTTTTTTACTACACAACGGTGCAACTTTAAATAGGCCTTAAAATGAGTTGCAAAAGTAAACTTTAAAAAACCGAGGCACGTGTATCTTTTTTAGACCAATCTACGAGAATTAGTTGGCAGAACATTGGTATTTTGAAGAAATTTCATTTTGTTGTACAGTGTTATTGAAAAACTTTTAGGCCCTTATCGTGAAAAACGCAACGCAACGCCAAAGAATTACATTGAAAGCACAAACGAAGTCATAAATATTTTGTACTTTTGTTGTTGCTTTCTCCAGAAATTCACATTCCGTTTTAACATTTCCAACGATGCATGGCTTGTGGCGTTGAAAATTTTAAAACGCTACATGAGCTTCTGTAAAAAGCAACAACAAAATTAAAAATCATTTATGACATTGTTTGTGCTTTCAATGTTATTCTTTGGAGTTGCGCTGCGCTTAAATGATTAGGGCTACAATTTAAAAGTTATTAAAATTTTTTTTGTTTTGTAAACAAAAATATGAAACAGGTGGTTGAATAATACTTGAAAGTAAAAATTTTACTATCTGAAACATAGTATACAACTAGTATGCCGACTCTTTGACAGGTACATAACTCAATTGTCAGTGGAACCTAATTAATGTGTGAATTAGTAAGATTTTTTTTAAATGTGTTGGTGTATAAAACTATTTCCACCACTAAACATAGTTGCATAAAATCGTATAGAATATGGCAAAAAAAATTTTTCTAAAATAAAATTTTATTAGTTCAATAAATTTTCAATTTATTAAATGCTGGCTGCATTTATAAACTTTTAAATGTTTGCAAAATTTTTATTCTGCAATATCAGAAAATATTTAAATAATTTATTATTTCAAATATTATTTTCATACCTCAAAATGCTACTCGGCTGGCTTTAATAATATTAACAACAGAAAAAAAGGAGTATCAAATAAATTTATTTAAAAATTTTTAGTTTGTGAAAAATAAAAACATTTTGCAAAAACAAATGAGCAAAATGTATTGGGAAAAACTATTAATTACGTGTTTGTGTCATAAAATTAAACAAAAAGGGTTGAATTGTGATATATTTTAACTTGAAAAATTTTAAATTTTGTTATGTTTTTGTTGTTTTTATGTGTGTTGAATTCACACAGAACCTATATGTGTGAGGGGTGAACTTAAAAATTGAGAACGCTCTCTCGAGTTGGCATACTAGTTCTATACTATGATCTGAAATTTTTAACAAATTTTTTGTCTTTCAAATTTGTATGCTCTTTTTTCGAGTACATGAACACTTACTAGAAACAATTATTGAAAATAAGCAAACATTTTCAGTAAATGAACAAACCTTATGTATATATATAGTCATAGTCATATATATTTACACAAATTAAAGATATATGCCAGCAAAGAAAAAAAAAACATTATTATGCTTCTTTATGTGCAAATACACACGATAAACAAAAAACACAAAACGATTCATCAGATGAATTGAAGAAAAAAAATGTCAACTCATTTAATTCATTGTGTGCGTAAATTGAAATGTTTTGTAAGTTTGCTTGCTGCAAGCCTATATTACCTATGTATATTGTCAGCATTAGAGTGTATTTAAAAGTAGCTTATCGCTGTTTGGCCACAAATATTTTATATATATTATTTTATATTTTATTCCTACGCTAATCCCGCGAAGCTTTTCGCTTGTCTGCAGGAGACCAGAGTTTTAGGCGGAAATCAAACCCGCAATCCCAGAACTGATACTCGTAGACTAGCTCACTACCAGCTAGCCTACCGGGGCACTTCTTTACAACCTAAAAGAGCTTTCAGGTCTTACAATTTTTTTTTTAATATCGGTCGGTTGGGTTGGACCCATATATTAAGCTTGATTTTATATACAAAATGGAAATACTAAAGGTATAAAAGAACAAAAAATATAAAGAAAGCAAAAGTTAATTCAAAATAAAAAGCCCTTAAAAATTATATTTTGCAAATAATTATTTACCCCGCATGCCTTCTAACCTCCCTTTCATTCAAAATAAAATTCATGTATGTTCCTTTCCTTAAATTCCTATTCCAACGAGTTTTACCCCATTAATATTTTTTGGTCATATTAATAAAATTAATAAATTACTTTGAAAATATTAATATAATTTAAATTAAGCATAATAAGTAAGAAAATGTTAGTCGGTCATACATGTCCTTTCAAAATATAATTTATATCGGACATTTCTAATAATTTGTGCAAACAATGTAAAATAGCAATTTAAAAGGCGTTTCAAATATAACAGCAACAACGAAACCACGTTTGTCATGACCTTAAATCCAATTAATCATTATTTTCCTCATTAGCCTTTAAACAGTACGAATTTATTACAATAATGAATATCCTGTAGTTAAGTGACAATAATTTAATTGATTCAGTGAAACTTATAGCAACAACTTTTTGATCTCAAGCCACATTTCCTACTAACATAAATACACATATATACACGTATTAATATACAATAATAATAATAACAACAAATATTAAATTGTTCTGCATTTGGATATGCGATATGTATGTATGTGTGTAAATAAATATAATAACAATAATAACAATTTCATAATTTATCACGTAGTATATGTATTATTTACAAACTATATCTAATGCATTTACAAGTACTTATATTTTGAAATATTCAATTATTTATCATTTTTAATTGATTTTACATTTCTAGATTTAGCAATGGGATACCAAAGACTGTCTGGCAATACAAATCACAATAATGTTGATCAAAAACCAACACATTTACCACCGGGTCACTTTACACATGGCCACAGATGGAATGAGCCGTACTTTGACTTAACAATGCCAAAAAATATTACATCATTGGTTGGGAAATCTGCATATTTGGGGTGCAGAGTAAAGCATTTGGGAAATAAAACGGTAAGTGATACGAGATGTTAAAATATCACAATATATATTCAACCCTATTATGAAAGTCGACGTCGACACGAGTCAACGGCACCTGAACAGTAATTTTATATTCTGAGTTTTTATTGACAATAATCGATTACTATTGATGGTAAACTGATATTTTCTAAGGCGCTTTTAAGTCGATGCCGAGTAGAATTTTCTCTTTTTTAGTCGACATGAAATTTTGCGACGACTCAAATTAAAGTTGAATACATTTTAAGTAGAATGTAAACATATTTATTAAATACTTTAAAATAAAAATGCAAATTTAAAAGAAGTTATGGGCACAAATTTTATTTGTAAATAAAACGCGAAAATTCCCGAAAATTTTTAATTTAAAACGATTGCCTAAAAGAGCAACAAAACTACGCGAAATTGCAAAAATTTGGAAAAGTTTGCAAAAATACCGAAAATTTTGAATTTTCAAACAAGCCATAAAATTAATTAAAAGTCCCTAAAACTATAATGAATGGCAAAAATTAGGTAAAAAGAGCAAAATTAGCAAAGTCTCATATTTATTAATATTCACAATTAGAAAACTTACAGTAAAAATAGCTCTTATGGCAAAAATTCGCGAAGAATTCAAAATCGGAAACAAACTCTAAAATTTATTTGAAATCGCTAAATCGGTAAAAAAAAAAACCAAATATCGGAAAATAGAAAATAGCGTTAAAAAATTTGCTTTAAAGAACAAAAATATTAGAAAAGTGATTGGAGATGGGATTTTTTTTTGTCAGATTTTCGATAACTAGTCGACGTCGGCACAACTTTCTTATGAAATACCAAATTAATGTCGAATTAATGTAGTCTTCGAATTGATGTGCCAACAAATAAAAATTAATGTTAAGGTCGACATCGACTTACATAACAGGGGTGATTATTTACTGCAATTGAGGATTTATATTAAATTACTTTAGGTGTGTTCATTTACAAAAAAATTATTTTGCTAATTTTCAATAATTGTTACTATTAGGTGTTCACGCGCCCGAAAAATTGCAACGAGAGAGTTAAAAAAGGGCATACAAATTTGAGAGACAAAAAATTTATTGATAATTTCTGATGGTAAAATGTTTACTATGTTTACAAAACAAAAAAAAAAAATACTTTTTAAATAAATTAACATTCCGGAGCGTTCATCCTTCATTGGGGAAGAAGTATATGACTGACAGTCAAAGTCATAAAAAAATGTCGATAAGCCTAACTTGCTAGTTTTTGCTGGTACAGCAGTGTTCATTTATTTAAGTTTTTTAAATTTAAATTTACTCTCTCGTTGCAAGTTTCCGCTAGTAAAATAAATGAAAACACCTTGTCAACGTTAAGGGCTTTTGGTTAGGAAAATAGATTTTTGATGAGAAATATTTGATCTCCATTTATTTTTTTGTTTGTGCCTACAAAATCATAGCCAGATGAAAACTATTTTGACTCCGAATTAGTTTTAAGGATATCTAGAAAAGTGCAGCCATCAGTCTGTCTTCTAAAAGTAAAACAGAGGCCACATGGTACAAACTGTGCAGATGAAATTTGAGAGAAATAGTTCTTGTATACTGTTTAGTTCATTTGTTTAGCTAAGGCCATAGTTAAAAAAATACAAATACAAATCTGTAACCAGTAAAATTTATCCTTTTATCATTAAGTTTTTCACATTTTTAAACGACTTACAATCCCAGAAAGTGAAAGGTGTTGGTCAATTTCACGCGTTCTATGCGTTTGATACTTTCTTAACTTTTTTTCAAGATGCAGCCATGGCTGCCGATTTATCGGCATTTTGACGATTTTGGGGTCCATAAATGGCTCATTGCCGATTTGACGATTTATACTCCAAATTTGATGATTTTTCAAATGAGAAATTTTGTACTAATTTACAAGTTTATTTGGTTACCACTTACTGTCACGTGTAAGCACTTCATAATAAAAATTTAAATATAATAGTTTCCACTTGGGATTCTGGTAATAGATCCATTATTTAACCATTTTGTTTTTTAGCACTGAAACAGAATTTCTGATGAGTAAAATCGGTGTTCGATATCTCTCAGTTCATGTGGCACCCAATTTTCGTACTTTTTAATGAATGATTAAATATCTTATTTAAGTGACATCTCTAATTATACGTTATTAAAGTTTGTGGCAAATACGAATCATTATGAATCGCTTATTAATATAGTAGCTAAGAAAATCATACCCAATACAAGACAAGCAAAGTGTTCTGTTAACAAGCTTCGATAATTGACTTATATGTACTATCAACATGATTTTCAAATATTTTCCTAGTTTTAACTATTAAAACTATAATTTTTCATATATAAAACACTTGCCGCTCTTATTTTAGTTGGTCTATAAAAACAGTTAAAACCTGCATTTCTAGTCAATAGGAGTGGAGAACAACGGTTTTATTTGTAACGATTTTCTTAGACAAGAACTTCATACATATGTATGATTTTATTTTTTATTTCAAATTATACAAACAGAAAATAGCTAAAAATTTTCAAAAAAATTACAAAAGTTAGTGTTATGTTACATTGACGATTTTTGTGACGATTTAAGTAGGTAAATTTGACGATTTTGACGATTTGTTTTGCAAAATTTGCCGATTTTCGATACATTTTATCTGGCAGCTATGGATGCAGCTGAAAGTAATCGTCCGATGATTATATACATTCTATACATGTGCGGTGTAATCTGTCAAAACATTTTTCTTCTGATTCTACGTTTTGGACAGATGCGTATCACATCAATGCATTAAATACTGGGTGTGGACCTCCACCTGTAGTGCAGTTTGTAATGTGTGACATAAGACATAAATAATGCCTATGAACGACTTTGTGGTGACAGCTTATCAGAAATAAATGTACATATATTTTTTTATTTTTTTTTTTTTTTGGAACAACAACTTGCATTCACAGGAAAAATTATCAGTAGTTTTTTTTTTATTAATTAAAAAAAATGTTTAAATAGTATTTCAATTTAATTAATGTGATAATTGAATCAATTATTAAAAATTAAATATATAATTTTAATTTAATTAATATTTTAGTTGTTTTAAAATAAATTTTTAATTAAAATATTAATTAAAAAACAAAAAAAATCAGAATCTGGGAATGATTTCTTTTTTCAAGTTACTTTTTTTTATTATCATTTTTGATTTTTTCGAATTTATTCTATGAGTTAAATTTCAGTTATGTATTGAAGGAATAGAACAATTACAAAAAGCTTTATAAAAAAAATACATAACTGAAATTTAACTCATAGAATAAATTCGAAGGAATAAAAAATGTTAAATATAACAAAAAATCTTAATTGATTTTTTCGTTTAGAATAAAAGAATTTAAACTTGTAGTATTGTTGTTGGAAATTACCAAAACCTGAGCTATATTCGACTTAATCAATTTACACATTGTTTGAGACAGCAAAGTTTTTCAAGTTTAAGATTAAAAATATCATTTATTGGAAAAAAATTATTCACAATTTAAAATTTTTACAATTTTAATAATCTACATAATCATTTTGGTAATAGGTGCAAAATCAACAACTTGTTTGCTTGATATTATTAATTTGGTGATTATAGAAAATTTTTAATTTTTTCTGAGTTATTTGTCTTATTAGCATTTTATACTTATAAACCAGTTTTTAATTAAGCTACAGTTCGAAGATTTTGAAACATTGAAACTTGTTTAGCAATACTGTATTAACTCAATATTTAAAAATTTCAGAAGAAGCAAAACTATATTTTATTTTGTATTAAAGGCGTTAGAAAAAGAATTTTTAAGCAAACCGTCTGATTACCAAAACGAAGACAAAATAGCACGAAACAAAATATACACGGTTAGATATAAATATTTCGTGCCGATTTTTTTCAAAAAGTGAAAAATATAAATTTTAATTTAAAACACTATTGTTGAATAAGTGCATATGGTCTCGTAGTACCGTGTTCCAATACTTGTATCATATTGATATAAACATAGTTCATCCTTAAATATTTGTAGATTCGTTGAAATTCATCCAACAAAAAGTTTTTTTGTGTTTGTATGGTATATCAATCTAAAAATTTAAAATTTTGTCATACTATTTGTTAAGAGATATTACTGTCGATATGTACCTTTAATACGATCAAGCATAGTGCAAAATCTGAAGGTGAATAACCCTTCTCTCAATGGTAAACAAAGTCATAGTGAACATCCTAAATAAACGTCTTTCTGTCTGGATATTCGGAACGAGATAGCTGGACTTCGCCCTTATGACTCCTGCACTGAACACAGTCTACGAATTATTATTGGACCGCTAACCATTATATCTAACTTTTATAGACTTTCATCAGGCCTTCGAAGAACTTAATCAGTCAATAGTACGGAGCAAAGGTTTCCCCTAAAAATATTTAGTCGAGCACAATTGGTAACCAACAGCTGTAAGGAATAACGCTTCATAATCCCACACCCAGAGAAAAACTATGTTTAAATATGGTCACCTCCAACAAAACTATTTTTGAAGAAAATTGTAAACATATTATAGTTAAATTTAACCACATTATTATCACCGACAACCATATTATGGTTAAATGTGTCCTCCATCAAGAGGGCACAACCAAATTATGGTTGTCTCCTAACATGTTTTGCTCAATAATAACTAAAATATGTTTAACACTTATAATAGCATGGTTGGTTTTCAACCAAATCATGTTGCTCTTGGAGAAGAGGAAAATACTATTGTTAATAAAAAAACAAATTATTGTCATATTTAACCATAACATGTTTAGAGGCAACCATAATATGGTTGTGGCTTCTTGATGGAGGACACATTTAACCATAATATGGTTGTCGGTGATAATAATATGGTTAAATTTAAACATAATATGTTTAAAATTTTATGTAAAAATAGTTTTGTTGGAGGTGACCCTATTTAAACATATTTTTTCTCTACGTGCATACATATAGAAAACAGTCGCCGAAAATGAAGGTGGATTGGGCATGCATAACGCAGACCATACGATAACATAGCTAGAAATGCTATTAATTGGAATCTGCAAGTTTGCCGAAAAAGAGAACGTACCGGTATTTATGAAACGTTTTAAAGGTGCTAGCAGCAGAGAGAACCGAATAAAACAAATTTGTTGAAGCCCCATTTTTCTTGATGGAACAAAATGAATTGATATATGTATAAATATTTCTCCAGTTCTCCTAACATTTTGTTTACCTCAATGTCCTTTTGGTTTTAATAGACCTTAAAAATAAAGAACAAGAAATAGAATCCTTAAAAAAGCTTTAAAATAAAAACAAATATAAGTCATCTCTTTTTAGGATAATAAAATTGTGTACATGAGTTGTATTACTTATACCAACATATATATATATATTTAAGTCTGTTTCTACGTGTGTATGTGTATGTATATGCGGCTATATACAGCATATATCCAAAAGTATTTTCTCCATTATAACGAAGTTAATATAGTCATTTCTATATAAAGTTTAAGATAACTCCAATAAAAACAATAACACTTTCGTTTATCCTTTTTTCTTTTGTTTGTTTTTATTATCATTATTTACATAAGCTTTTGATTTATTTTGTTTTTTGTTATTCTTCTAATGTTTCTAACTAAGTAAAGACAAATAAAGCAATTGTTGTAGCTGAGCACTTTTTTGGCTTGTCATAAATTTATGTGACTGGAAGCTGAAACATTTCAAATCTTACATTATTTTTTTATGTTTCTTTTAACTTTTTTATGAGCTCAACATGAACGTAAAAGTTTTGCAATAATTTTTTGAAACACAATTTACTATTTCTCTTTTGTTTTCTTCGACTATAAACTACGAAGAGTGTTGGTACCAGTGATGTTATACGTTAGATAAAATTTCTTTTCGTATGTATTTTCTTAAAAAAAATGGGCGTAGGTAAAAGAAGGAAAGATATTTTTAAATCTTTCAAATGTAGGGACTTTTCTAAAATGTGGCAAAACTGTATAGTATATAGTTTTCGATATTTGATAAAATAATAATAAAATTGTTGATATGGCAATATTTCAAATTGCCCCTATTTCAGCTTTGATTTTAATGTAAATTTGTGAAACTCTCCTTAACAAGAATTTAATTGTTCAGAGCCATAAATTGATAACTTGTTTAAGATAGGTTCAAAACTTTTGGATTAAATTCACCAAAATGAAAAATGTTAATGAAAATTTAATTTTCCCCTTTAATCCTACTACTCTGTTCAACATTTCACGTGAAATGCTGTCAAAACTCGTATGAAAAAAACTTGTGCGGCATTTCTATGAAATTAATGAATAGTATAGAGTTGTACTCTGTTCAATTTGTGAAAATGTTACGAAAAGTTTTTGGCAACATTTTTTTACAACTGCGAAATAATAATATTGAATGAGAAAAGAAACAACATTAATAACACAACCGGTCACAGTCTTTCATCCATAATTGCTTTCATTTTTATTTAATTTTTTATTTAAGAAAATACAATGTCGCATCGTTTAAAAAATGAAAAACGTCAAATTGGGATACTCGCGAGGGGGTAACATTGACACATGCCAAATTTTTCGTATGAAATAAAAGGTGTTGCTAAACATTTTTCACAAATTGAGAGCAGAGTACTACCCTTAAGTCGAAATTAGCTATCTTTGATTTATAAAAGGGGTTTACGCACGCACCTATTAAACATTTAATATCCTACACGTAGATTTATTAAAAAAAAATTTGCTTTTGCAAAACGTCTGTCTAAACCAAAAATCATTTAACGGTTTTAAAATTAGATTATACAATTATCTTCTTACAAATAGAGTTAATTAATTTGTTAAAAGGCTCAAGTTTAATCAATTTACTGGTCATACTTTTTTTTTGGATTTTTCCTCAAATATTTGTTAGGTCTAAACATACCTTAAGTCATAAAATTGTATCTGCGATTTGCATTGTCTGCTCTCTTTTACAAGACGAATGTACCTTCGAGTGTACCAAAATCATTTAAAAATTGTATCCTTACACGTGTACGATTGTTAGGAAATCAGAAGTCAATAATCATACATACATAATTTTCTTCGTTTCGCTTTTTTTCAACTAAATAGTTAAATCTGATTAAAGTAAACTAGAGTAACCCTGCGCGCATTGCTGGACAATGCAATAACATACGTTTACGTCTTTGTATTAAAAAAAAATTGAATTCTCATATAGAAAAAAATAAATTTTATATAGAGAGAACACACATCACAAAAGTGCGCGTATAACGCATATTCGTAGAAATTTTTCGATGGTTTTTTATAAACCATCAGTGAAAGTAGACCTTTCCAATGCATGTACTCGTTTAAGTGGTTCTCGAGTTATAAAATGACGAACATAGAACAACTTATTTTTATATATATAGATATCACTCGTTTTTTGGGTTTTTTTATTTTTTAGTTTATAAAAACAACTGAGTTAATGGTATGTATGCATGTGTACCAATTTCAAATAAAATGTATATACAGTAACACCAACAGTTTCAGTTGCATTGATATAAAAGTTGTAAAGATTTTTGTGGGTACAATTTTTTGAGCACGTAGGGAAAAATATGGATTTTTCGGGCTGCAAATGGACTTTCCAAAAAAGTATATAACATCGCTGGTTGGTACAGCAACTTTGAAACTTATTACAATACTTTAGAAAGTTTACACTCTAACAAAATATTTATATTTTAGAAGTTGCAAAATAAGAACTATATTAATTCTTCAAAGGTCACTGATTATGGTGACACGAGGCTTTTTTAAGTATATATCAATAAAAATAAAATCAATATTTTCGGTAAAAAAAACTTTTCTCAGCAGTTAAACTGATGGACATGTAATGTAATGAACAAATCGCTGGTACAGCTAGCGAATATTTGCAAAATATACAAAATTATTGCAAAAACTAGAATAGCCACAATTTCCTATTGCCGATGGGTGTTCTGGAAGAAAATGAGGAAACCGATGGGAGCCGTTGATAACCACTAGCGGTCAGTCGGGTGGGGGGTTCTTGTTTCCATAATTTTCTATTATCAATAAGTTAGGATTTACATTAAATATTATTATTATAGACTCCCTGTGTCACTATAATAAGATCAATGGACCGGCAGTTGATCACTGTATAATAAAAGATGTTACTATTACCCCTATTGGGACCAACAAAAAAAATCGGAAAAACTACAAGATTAACCATAAATGCTTAAAATCTATCCTGAGATAAGGTTGGATAGATACGCGCCTCTTTACCCTCCCTACCATTGATTTTAGTGGCGCCAATAGTTTACTAAAATCCCACAAAACGATCTATCACTTTTTTGTTCACATTACATTTCGTAAGGAAACTTAAAAAAAATTATACTTCCATTTTTCTTTCCAATTCAAAATTCACATTTTTTTAATTAGCAAATCAATTCAAAATAATATATAATGTTGGTTGTCGAAGTATGAAATCTATAAACAAGCATTCTTACTTTAAATCTATGTTAACTAATAATTTACTAATATAATAAGCAAAATGTTTATAAATTTTATTTAATGCATGGGAATAATGAAGAATACCGACAATAACGTACAAAGAAACAATATTAACTCGACAAAATTACATTTATTAGAATGGAACAGTAAAATTCTCTTAATGTAACGTGTTTATAAACATGTTTCTGAAAAATATCTTTACTTTAGGTTGTATATGGTTTCTTTGTATGATTTAGGGAATTCAATTTTTTGTTGCTTAAACTTTTGTAACACTCACCGGTATAAAATAATGTTGATAGCAGCTTTTGATGAGGCCTCTTCAAATTTGCTGGGATTTAATGGGTTAATTGAGAAAGAGATGAGTCTGTGGCGAAGAGTGTGTTTAATGAATAATTAAAATATGGGTATTTCCATGCATAGAAAGAACTTAATGTAAATAAATTGGATATGAAAAAACAAATTAATTAACGAAACTTAAATTTAAATAGAATAACTTAAAGTCCATAATGCTTTTGGATACAAATTCTGTCATATAGGTTCAATTTACGTTGTAATTTGTAATAGTGTTAAAAAATTTTTGTTTTTTGGATTTTAGTTATTATTTTTTTTTTTTATGTTTAAAATTTTATAATAAAATAAGCATTATGAAATTTTAGTTTTCACTTTTTTGTTTTTGTTTTATTATATTTTATATTTACTGCGATAATTTGTAACCAATTTTTACACTACGAGATTTTTTCTTTTTTTTTTTTTAGTTAAGGTTAATTGAAGGGCGGCATCTTAAGGTAAATTTTCCGCCTCGTGCGAGCTTAAGAGTTGTTCTTATTTTTTGGTTTTTTTTTTCAAAATACATCAAATTGCCAGAATAGGATTACAATTAATTATCTTTTTTTTTTTTTTTCTATATTAAAAAAATTTGGATTATTTTGGCAATTTGATTAAAATTATTGTTCAGCAACAAAATGTTTTACAAATTTATTCACAGCGCAGGTATAAGAACGATACTGAATTAATGTATTTTTTTGGTTTTCTTCTTTATTTAATTCTTTAACTCCATATGTACGTAGATCAGCAATTGATATTTTTTGGCAGATTGTTGCTTGATAAAAGAGCAGGCAAAACAAATTTACACGGTGGTGGCGCGATTAATGAGTCCACCACCGAGAGAACACCAATTATGGGAATATGAAAAATATCAAATCCTAGTTAGGAAGACTTTTATTAGAATTTTATATAAAAAAAAATAAAAATTCTATAGATTTACCTGTTATGTTACGAATTCGACTATGGTTTATAGGAAAATTTGTGAAACAATTAATAGGAATTTTTCTCTTCTTTTCTGACCAATGATTTTTAACTCTAAAATATTGTTTTTTTTTTAATGAAGTTATTCTGGAATCTAACAAAAAAAAATATTTTTTTTTTTCTTTTTCTTTGTTGAATAGAATAAAACTTTTGTTCTATTTCCTCTATAAATTACTATTTACCTTTAATTAAACGTTGATTAAAAATGCTTTAATGAGTAGTACTTAAAGCCACAGCAATTATTTTTTTTTAATTTCATAAAAGTTATCACTTTGGAAAAGAACACGATATAAATTGATTCGCTGATCGAAAGAAAAGACTTTTAAACTCATAATATTTCTTATACAACACTTCGGTTGCAATATAATTACGCATGTTCTAGGATTGACTGATTGACAAGCAAAAGGTTGACTCTTTGCTTGAGTTGTGGCGTGAATTAAGTGGACAACATTGGTTTAACTGTTGAATAGAGTAGGGTAACAGTGGAAAGTACTATTAAACACAGCTTCTTGATTATATATAATTTGAAACGAAAATAATAATTCAAATTGTTAATTTTTACTACACATAAAACTCTGATAGGTGTGTAGCCCTTCTTCTTATTTTTTCTATAGCTAATAAACGATCAGCATGCAACATGTTTGTTAACATTTTCTGAGACAATTTGGTTCCAAATAGTAGCTAACATTCTGTAAACTCCACATTTATTTCTCAATTGTTAACTGTTATAATAAATTACCAAACATCGCAAGGCAAAATAATGTTATTAGAAAAAAAAATGTTAAAACTGGTAATGTTATTGAAATTAAAGTTATGACAATGTTATTATATAGTTTCAAACTACTGGAAATTATATATTTATATGAAATAAAGGAAACTATTTCCTAAGGTATAATATAAGTTTTCTTAATAATTATAAAAAAATTATTCATACCAAAGTAATGTAAGACATGAGATTAAAAGAAGTTAAATTGATTGTGATTTGAAAATAGTCGATTTAACACTTTCATTAAAATCTGGCATTACAGTAACTTAACAGAAGTTAGCAGAGTGTACGTTTTTAGGAAAAATCCTGCCTACACCCCTAGATCCTTGTAATGGATTTTCAACATAAAACACCTTAAATTTTAACAAACTTTTAAAATATTGTTATTTTCGGCTTAAAACCCAAATTTTAAAAATGTTTATTCGGGAATTAAACAGGAACCCTAAAACGCAAATAGTCCTTTAATAACAAAAAACTTGTACTTATGTATTTAATAAATTTTTAAAGAAATTAGGTATATTCATACGTAAAACACAGTGAATGTAAGCACTGATTTTTTGTAAAGCAAATATGGGAATACTCAATACTTAACCTTTGTGTCAACAGCAGAAAAATTATACTAACGTCAACTGCAAGTATACCCCGGTATGCAAGCACATTTAATATCCGAATTCACACGTTGCTAAGAGCCAGTTTACATGGAGGGACTTGTCGCCGCGACACTGCCTGCATTCTCTTTTGGTGTCCTTTCTTAAATCTGCTTGCATTTACTTGAAGGGATTTCGTTACAGCAACAAAGCCACTTTTTGACGCACCGGCCATACATAACATGACAAGAATACAAGAGAACGAAAGATGTAAAAGAGAAATGTCAAAATTGTCGCTTCAATTCGCATTACGTGCAACACTTATTACCCCGTACTCACCACCACAGCAGCGACATGTCCCATCATGTAAACAGGTTCTAAGTATATTTCTGTCTTGTTTGTTTTTTTTTTATCTTATTTGTATTGTTTATGTTTTTTCTTTGATTTGTTTTATGATTTGTTTTATGCATAAATACTAAAAAAAAACGGAAGTTTAAACGGACCTGTAAGGCTCTTAAGTCCTATGAAATAAACATTCAATATTATTTTATTTTAATTTTTTTCATATATGGGTGATTCACCGTGAGATTTTATTTAAAATATGATAAAAACGAAATAATTTAAGTGTACTCAAAAAACGTACTAACAGTATTCATATACTTATCTTGTGCTTTCTTCATACTTTAAGAATCGTTGCGATGCAGTGCAATTTCTTTTCTAGGTACAAGCAGCTTCACTATATTCAAACACTTTTTAGTTGCCTAACCTCATACATATTTAATTTAAACTTTCTTTTAATATGCTAATTATCGTGTATTGTTTGATCGCCATAGAATGTGTTCATCAAAACTTCAAATCGAGTTTACCTCTAGTATCCCTTTGAATAATTTTATACCTATTAGCGTAGCCCTTCACAAGTGTAACAGTTACATACATATGTACATCTATATTTTCTAAAAATTTAGATATTTTTCCACTATGAACTACAACAACACCTTAATACATACACACATATGTACATATGTATGAATAGTTTTAATTTACATAATCCCGAAATATCAAATGTGATAAATTATCTCATTTATTTATGCAAATACTCGACATGTTGTGTTAAATTTAGTATTTTATAGCAGACATAAATTTAATGTTCAACTATAAGTGCATGTCTCCAAAATACAGCTTAATCTTTTAAGTGCATGTAAACCTTTGACTTTAAATTCTATTAAAATAATTGTAATGTATTCACTTCACTTATTAACATACAAATACAGTGTGTCGTACATACACCGACATAAAAAAACTTTATTTAATTAACAAGACAAAATGCAGGTTAAACAAAATACTTAAAAAACTTAATAGTAGGATTATGAGAATATTAAAAAAAAAAACAGCCAAAGTCTGACAAGGTAGATCAGAAGTGAAATTTAACTTGTTTTAGTGATTCTTTGCATTTAAAGAAAGTTATAAAACTTTAATTGCAATCAAATAACTATAGTTAGCTACATTATATGACTTGTTTTAATTAAAACAATTAAATAAGATTAATTTGTACGTGTCTGACCACAACAGAGCTCAAAGTTTAACTTAAACGCCAGAAATTACCAAATAAAAAGTGTTTTAAGGTACCCACACTTTTGAAATATTATTTATCAATAACGTGTATTGCACAATAATCAAAAGTCTTTTGATTAATGTATATTGCACAAAATGCAATATTTTGCAATGTGTTGACAGCATTGTATAAAACGTACATATGTGCGTTGGCTTAATTTACTTTTACATATTGTTACGGTGTCAACGGGTTACCTTGTTCTTGGAATGTTATCCGGAATCACAAAGTGGGAGGGGATGTCAAATGCTGGCTTGTTCAGGCCGGCGTACACTCACACTTAAATTCCACTCTTATTTTTTGTGGCTCATTGGCACTTTCAGTTTGTGGCTCTTTTGAAATAACAAATCACTTTTTTCACTTTTCTCTAGTGTTGGTTTTTTAAATTTAGTTTTTATTTTATTGTTATTTTAGTTTTAATTTATTTATGTTGAATTTATTTCTTTTTATTTACTGCCGGTGTCTGGCTTTTGGAAGTTTTAAAAAGCATTAAAGCACAGCTACGCTACAGACTACATGAGGGTCTGCCAGGTGCAACCACCACATGTGACCCCATTCCACACGGGTAAACAAATTCTATGTTTACACCAGCCAGACGCCAACACATATGTACATTGAATAAATTGCACATATAAATTTTTATTTTGCACAACATAAAATAGTGTGAAGCAAAACGACAATAAAAATACACACCAATAAAGAATGCAATAATATTGTCTAGTCGATGGGAAACTTTTAAGGCTTAATTTTATACTTTTTCACAATTGGTGCTAAAAGGTCCCAAAACCCCAGTTTTTGATGGTAGAATTACATTACAAAAATCTGCTTTGTTCAATTTCAATATGAGTCACCACTAGGGAGATCGAACGTCTAATATTCGACAAGCTTAAACCGGTTATTTTAGTTTTGCCCAAGCCGGTTATTTTTAAATGTCCATTTTTCGAATATCAAATAAACCGGGTTGGAATAATAAACCGGTTATTTTAATAATGTCCAATTTATATACGTTTTCCTTGCTCTTGTTGTAAATGTACCCGTAATTTAAGTATTTTTCTAATATAAATATTGGGCTGTCTTAAGCTTTTTATGAAGAATATCAAAACAAAAATTAACAAGTTAGTGTGCTATATTCGGCTGTGCCGAATCTTTGATACCCTCCACCGACAGGAGTGAGCTTTATATGATAAATACATATCGTTACCTTAATATAAAAAGGCCCCAACTCATTATTTTTGGAAATCCGTTTTTTTATTGATTATTGTAGAATGGTTGCTAATACACATTCTATTAAAATTTCAAGCAAATTAGATTAAAAATAAAGAAGTTATAAACAGAATACAAAAAGCCCTAACTCATACATACAATTTTTCTAAAGAAAAAAAGGCCTAACTCATACACACAATTTTTCGAAAGAAATACATATTATGTATTTCAATCTGAATTCCTCGTTTAATTTTAATAAAGATGTTTTTTGACAATGGTTGTGTAGCTATATTATTTCAGCTTTTATTAAGTTTTTCCTTCTCCTGTAAAAAGTGTTTTTGATGAGTTGGGGCCTTTTTATATTAAGGTAACGATATATATTATTAACTAAGTTTCACAAAACGAGCGTCAGCATTAAAATTAGTTGCGGTTTAGACATGAATTAATTATTGACCGACAATAAGAAAATTTTATGCATTTCTTGTTAGGACTTTGAACATGCTTGAGTAAAATATCATGATTCGTAAAAGTTTTAGCCGAACTAAAATAATTTTTTGGAGGGTAATTTGTATTGGACCTATGGTAAATTAATCATCCAATTATCCCAAAATTCTGAAGACTGATTTCTAATATTACAAAAAATATTACAAGAAATTTCAATACAGCAGTGTAATTAGTTTTAGCGTTAACAGAAAATTTCACAAATTTGCATGATATTTTTTCTGGCCATATGAATTTAAGTAAGACATTTTACCGCAATATCTATATCTGTGATGGTTTAAGGCGAATTTTATTATTTTCCCAAAGTGAGCTTTATTTGGTTTTAGGCGCAAGTAACGGTTTTCCGAGAGTAGGGTTTATATGTGGCCTAGGTTAAATTATTGACCAACCTTCACGAAATTTGGCAATGTGATTTCTCGTCCTATAAAAAAACTGTGACGTACCGAATTTAAGTATGCTAGCGTTATTTATTGCGGTTTTAGGCGTACTTAACTGTTTTCCGGGAGTAGGGTTTATATGGGAACTAGTGTAAATTATGGACCGATCTTCAAAAAATTTTACAGTGTGATTTCTGGTCCTATAAAATTGTGACGTACCAAATTTAAGTATGATAGCGTCATTTATTACGGTTTTAAGCGTAGTAAGCTGTTTTCCGGGAGTAGGGTTTATATGGGGACTAGTGTAAATTATGGACCAATCTTCAAAAAATTTTACAGTGTGATTTCTGGTCCTATAAAATTGTGACGTACCAAATTTAAGTATGCTAGTGTTATTTACTGCGGTTTTAGGCGTACTAAACTGTTTTCCGGGAGTAGGGTTTATATGGGAACTAGTGTAAATTATGGACCGATCTTCAAAAAATTTTCCAGTGTGATTTCTGGTCCTATAAAACTGTGACGTACCAAATTTAAGTATGCTAGCGTTTTTTATTGCGGCTTTAGGCGTACTAAACTGTTTTCCTCGAGATGGGATTATTTGGGTCCTATGATAAATTATGGACCGATCGTCACGAAATTTACCAGTATGATTTGCAGTCGTACAAACCAGATTCGAGCAAAATTTTATGTCATTCCGTGCATTAATAAACCATTTATGTTAGTTTTTGTATCAAAATTATAAATTTTTTCAGGGTGTTGGTTCCACATTTTGCTTCATAGTTCTGATCCTACTGAACCAATGTTGCTGGATTTCAATCCCAAACTGCTTAGGATAACTACAAGCAATTTGAGACCAAGTTTGTTCTTTTCTTTTGCGTTTTTCGAAAGTGAGCATGTTTTCAACAGACGGACTGACGGACAGACAGACGGTCATGGCTAAATCGAATTAGAATTACTCAAGGAGCCAGAATATATATACTTTATGGGGTCTTAGATGTATAATAAAAAGTTTCACAAGGAATCACAAACTTAGTATACCCTCATTCACCACAGTGGTGGTGGAGGGTTCAAAAAGTAATTTAATTAATGTAATAATTGAATCAATTATTTTTTTTAGTTGAAAGAAAATTAAAAATATAACTTTAATTTAATTAATATTTTAGTTGTTGTGAAATACATTTTTAATTAAAAGTAATTTAAAAGTAATTTAAACTTGTAGAATTGTTGTTGGCAAAACCTGAGCTATATTTAATTAAATCAATTAACACAAAGTAATTTGATATATATTTATGAATATGGGCTTTAAAAAGTTGTTTTTAGAAAACCTGTACTTTTTAAAAACGGCAAAATAGACATACACATACAGACAGTCAGCCAGAAGGAGGAGACACAGACGTATATGCTTAGAAACACTTAAAGGTCCATAACCAATATTTTTGTGTAATTGGAAGGCTTCCGCACTTATGGTGGCGTTGGATATAAACTTTTTGAAATCTTCAAAGTTTTATTTTCTTTTAAAAACTTTTATTAGCAAGCCTTAACACATTTTGCTAAAAGCCTTCTGCAATTTCGATCAATAAAAAAAAGTTGGCCTTATTTTTTTAAAGGATACATTTTTAAACTTACCTTTTTGTTAATGAAATTAAATTGATAGCTCAATGTTTTACAAAGCATAAAAAAACGAGTGAAAAAAAGAGGGAGAAAAGAGCAACTGAGCTTTCCAAAAAATATAACTCTTTGATAGAGTTATTAAAAAAGTGTTTTTTTTTTTGTTGTAACTATACACGTTATCCTTATATAAAATTTTTAGAGTTAAAATTTTGCATAGTATTTTTAGTTTAATAAATATTTTTTTACTTATTTAAAGGATTTAGTTTTTGCGTAGCACTTTAAGTGAGCTCATCTGTCACTTTAAATATTCAAGCTATTTCCCTAACAGCCCCAACCCCTTTCTCAAATATATACTGTACACATTTCAATCACATTTTTCTTATCTTGAATCACTTGCTCATTATAGCTATTTGAACAAATTGTTATTTTAGGAGGAACTAAACAAATTTGTTTTGAAACAAGTTTCAATTAGAATTGCAGATAAGAAAAAGTTGCAAGGTCTTCCTTAACAAACGAGAAAAATAGCAAAGAAAAAAGGATTAAACGAATTACAGAAGGTGTAATTAAACGTTAAAAGCTTAAAACATTCAAGATAAATGCAAATACCAGGTAGTTTAAATACACGAAAACCTACACAGTTTTCCCTACAAATTAAATTATTTCTGCTAAAACAATTTTGTTGTGATTTGATTAAAAAAATACCTAAAGACAGAAGAGAGAGATAGAAAAATAAGAATAAAGAAATGAGAAAAAGTATGGTCGGGCTAGCCTAAACATTAGATGCACTACACATAGCTGGTCCATATATTGGACCTATCGATTATGGATCTAAAAACTTCAGACCTGGGAAATTTGCACTACTTTTGCATTGCCATTACATTAATTATGAAGTATTTAAGCGCAAAATTATTGCATTGACTCTGACTTTTACACTTTTAATGCACTATTTTTTGCACTACATAATTTTTTTTTTTCAAAGTAATGCATTAATATTTAAATACCACTAAAATGTATACCAAATTATGCATTATACTTTTTGCACTATAGTTAAAACAAATAAAAAATAGTGAATGATTTTAACATTTTCACTAGAAATATTATGCACATGAATAATGCATTATTTTTGCTTTATCATCAAAATATATTTAAAACAAAAAACATAATTAAACTTGAAATTTTAATAACATTTTAAATTTATTGCAATATTTTTTTGGTGGCTTCAACCATTTACTTGTCGCGCCAACAATTTTATGGTTAAATTAAGTTCTCCAACAACCATATTTTAGTATAGCGTCCGATCATGTATACTCATAAGATAAATTAATCCATCCGTACTCAAAACAATCCGAAGCGATATCAATAGTACGGTGAGTACGGATTTTCTTGAATCAAGTACAGAAAGATTGATTCAAGTACGGAATATTCAATCGCGAAATACTCAAGTTATCCATATTCAATCCCGGATTCGTACTTAAAATAATCCGAAAATGAGATTGATTTAAGTAAAACTGAGATTGAATCAATCTTAAAATGTGAAGAATATTATTATGATTGATTTACTTACCCGTTCCACACCTTACAGATTTACAATTATCAAACACCAGCATCATGCGCGTTATGATTTTTAATTTAAAAACTTAATGTGAATATTTAACTAAAAATATTAACTAAATGAGAACTCTTGCCTTCAATTTTACTTTTAAAGGTGTAAAAATTTAATTGATTAAAATTTTAACATGAAAATGATGTGTTTTTTTCTTGTTCTGTTGGTTTTGTTGGTTGTACACACAACAAGCAAATCGATTTCTAGCTACTTGTATGGTGTTGTTGTTGTGGCTACAACAGATTTTGATAAGTTATATGAGATAAGAACGCTCATTTTGTAATTTTACTCTCAGAGTGGCACTACCAACGAAAAGTTCAATATTTTTTTTTACTTGGTTTAAGAATTTTGTACTTACGAGTATTTTATGAAATTCCGGGATTGATTTTCGAAAGTTATCCCATTTAGGATTGTAGTGAGTACGTTTTAGTGTTATTCGTACTTAAATTTTTGAGTACCGCTCGTACTCAAAGTAAGTATAAAAAGCTTAATTTATCCCGAGTGTTTTTCTTTCTGTGTAGTGGTTAATAATAACTTTAGAATGTTTTCCACAAATAATTATATGGTTGTTTTTGAACAATAACATTTGGCTCTTTTAATCATATTTTAACATTGCTGTTAGGTAAATATTTTTATTTTTTATTTCAATTTGCAATGGCTTATCATATCAGCTTAAAACGTCAGTTCAAGTATTTTTTCTATTTCTATTTTCTATTTTTCTATTTGTTTAGTAAATATTATAGCTGTCTAGGATAAAATAGAACAGAAGAAAAATTCAAAAATACAAATCCTAGGTTATAGATAATTTTGGTCATCTCAATTTATTTAACATTGTTCATGAGTAAAAGAAAGAAATATTATTATGACTTATTGTTATATCATAGGAAGATTAACAAATTGTTTTTCGGTTCAATTTGCATACAAATCTGTAGCATCACATTTGAACTTACAGCAATTGCAAAATCCCGGTTTTCTAGGAGCTAAAATTTTTATTTACTGCTTGCCCTTTCAAACTTTGTGTCCACTCAAATACGACTTGGTTTTCCAAGGTTCGGTTGTATTTGCCATTCTGATTTAGAGTACCCAGCTAACCAAAATTAAAGCCCATATTCAGCAGGTTTGAAAGAATATACTGAATAAAAGAACATGGACCTCTTATACAGTTGAAAACATTGTAAAATAAGCTTTCCAATTGTCCCATAATTTACGAAAAAGAGCAAATAATATTCTTTGCTGAAGCTCTAATATGACATGGTTTAGGAATTGCACACCATTGCATTTTGTTCTTCGCAATGTATTACCATTTTACATTTGTATCATCAATATCACTTTCACTTTCAATATGTTGATCTAATGTGTCTGAAATTTAAATATCTGAGTCACTTTTATTAAGAATTGCATCGATTTCACTGATGATCATATACCGTTGATTTTTAATTTTCCTCCTCGAATAAACAGATGAAAATCTAAACCAAACTGGTTGTACACAAAAACTGGAAATCCCGTTTTTATATATAGTCCCCTTAATAAAACAATAGTTTATAATAAGAATCTACATAACTGATTCTAAATGTGGTAAAAATTTGATGAAATTCTACTTCCACAAAGTGGGTCAAAAGATCAATTAATTTATAAGCGTATATTTGCGTGTTTGACATTTTTCATTAATAATTGTGTAAGTGCAGGTATGGTGTTTTAATTAGTTGTTACTCTGAATATAATTTCAAATAAAAATTGCGTATAAAAAGCATACACTGTTTTTATTTTTCACTATTTTAATTATTGCATAACAAAATAAAGTCGCAAAATGACATATTGATATACACAATTTTTTAACAATATAATATTTAAAATATAATATTAAATGGTGTAAAAGATTCAAATAAAATAGTGTATACCATACAAAATAAAATGGTGTATAATGATTTTCATACACAGAAAAAAGTGTTTTATCAATTAAAAATATTATTTAAAAATTATTTCAATTAATTTAATATGATAATTGAATCAATTATTTTTTTAGTTGAAGGATATTAAAAATTTAATTTCGATTTAATTAACATTTAATTTGTTTTGAAATAAATTTTCAATTAATATTTTAATTAAATAACAAAAAATCTTAATTGACTTTTTTCGTTTAAAATAAAATAATTTAAACATGTAGAATTGTTGTTGGGAATTGTCAATATTTATTTAAATAAATTAACAAATTGTTTGAAATGGCAAAGTTTTTTGATCACTTTTTTAATAAAAATTAAAAATATCATTTATTGAAAATATTTTTTAAAAATTTTAAAATTTTAAGTAATCAATATAATCATTTTGGTAATAGGTGCAAAATCAACAACTTGTTTGCTTGATATTATGAATTAAGAACAAATTTGGTGATTGGAGAAATTTAATAATTTTTCTGTGTATGTATTATAAAACAAATAAAATAGCTTAAGTGCGATCATGGTACTCTGAATCCCATTTATTTTTAATTAAAGCACTTGCAAAATAATGAAATATTATCTACTAGTAGCCGGATTATTCCACCACATATTTTAATGAGCACAATTTAAAAACATCGATTATTTTCTGAGATATTACTTTTTTGCTATATGACACAAAAATTTTAAACTCCATTATCTCGAAATGGCAAAAACATTATAAACTATTGTTTTATTTAGGGTACGATATATAGATTTTCAATAACCGCACGCCCTTTCAAGTCAAACGTTTTCTCTTCGTACAAAGCCACAAGGTGGCTGATGAAAAGGCTGACCAAAAGAAAACTTCATCCGAAGAGCAACGTTAACAAATAAAATTGTCTCACATGGACTGGTTACAACCCAGAATCACTGCATATGAGGGAATTGCATCCAATTCGCTCCACAGTGTGGTGTGCAGTCTCTTCACGGCGCATTGTCGGGCCATACTTCTTTAAGCAAAACGGAAATAGCGTCACGATTACTAGAGACCGTTACTTGAGCAATTTCTATCCGGAACTACGCCGAAAGAGAATTCCTTTTAACTCTGTGTGGTTCCGACAAGATGGTGCTACTGCACACATAGCACAGCCGGTTATGGGCGAATTACGCAGAAACCAGGCTCCTTACAGGCTCATATTAAAAAACTCGTCGTTAACCGGCCCTGGAGGGATAGAACGGATTGCAGGGTGTCGAGGGCCTTATGGCCCGGATTGAACTTAGGGATAACCAGGGTTATATTAGGACTGGATAGGAGTAGTCTCAGGACCCTTATATGGTTCCCGACGGGGCATTGTTCTTCTAGGTCTTTTATGAGTAAATGGGACTTTGCGATACCGGACTTCAGCAGGCTGTGCGGGGATGCTGAGGAGCTAGAGAAGGTTGAGCATGGACTCTGCCACTGGCCTAGGATGCAGGACCCCAGGCAGAAATAGGACGGCTGTTTCTTCTTTACTTCTCTTTTTCTCTTTTTTCCTCTTTTCTCCTGTACTGAAGGGATTCACAACGAACCTCATTGGTTTCCGAGTGGATGTGCGCCCTTGGGCGCATAACCCTTCTTAACCTAACCGAACCTTAGAAACTCAACTTTCCGTTAGCCACTCAGGTCGCCTGACTAAGGGTCCGGCATTTAAATTAAATTATATTTAAGACTTATTAAAGTATTTTTAACTCTTAAAAATTCAATATCCTTTCAAATTTATAATAATTAGTTTTTACTTATTTTTGAGTTTTTGATGAAAGCGGATTATCAGGTTATATGGTTATGTAGTTATATTAACAGCAACAAAATATATATATAAAAAAATTTGAATAAATGTATTTTGTTGCTGTTAATATAACTTAATTACAATATAGTCTGATAACCAGCCTTCCGTGAACAACCCAAATAATAAACTTAGTATTGATAATTCAATGGGCTTTCAAAGGCAAAACGACTGGATAAATTCCATTCATTTCAAAAAAAAAGTTATTCCAGTTTCTTCCAGTAAAATTTATGTAAAATTCATCAGCCACCCTGTATTTGGATTTGCAATAAAATTTTTGACAGATCGCTTATTGACGAAATAAGGAAAACATATTTTAATCATTTTGGCGTGAGCTATCCCTCCCCGCCCCCTCCACTTTGATCAACGCCTGGTAAGCACTTCCCGCATGGAAAAAACTAAGTCCTCTTTGCTTATGTAAATTTTAGTCTGATTTATACTGATAAACAGTTTACGAAGTTAGTAATTTTAGATATTTGAGAGGATGCCTCTTTCTAAAGTAGCAATTTATTTCGTATGGGTAGCATTTAAAAGTGCTTAATAACATAAATCCTTTTGATTAGTTTGGATAGATGGATATTTAAAATTCTTGAGCGTGACAATAAAAAAAAACATTTATCTAAAATATATCAATACATAGAACGTTACTTTTTATTTTATATAATTTGAATGATTAAATTTAGAGATTTGTTGAACCTATTAAATCTTTTTTCCATTCACACAAAAATTTATTAATTCAGGCACTTAAGCTATCGTTTTTGGATAGGAACGTGAAACATCTAAATTCTTGCTCTTTAGTTGGTAATTTAGTAGATATACATAACCAAATACGTTAGTAAATTCCGCTTTTACTCTATAAACGCGCAAATTGTAACAGCCATCCTGCAACTTCTTATTAGACTTTAGAGTCTAGACCATCATAAGTGGACAGGATATTATGCGTTTGTGCCCATGTGTGTAACATATATAAGTGTTTCTTCTAGTCCCACATATTAATATACCGATCGACTTGGGATCCCTTTCGGAATCGACCAATCGACCAAGTCCATTCATCTGGCCATCTGGTTGTCCGTCCAAGTGGACATTGTACGCAAAACTCAGGTCGCAACAATTTGAGATAATTTCTTTGAATTTAGTTTAAATTTTCATATGGCTGAAGCCTATTGAAAATAGTGAGGAGCAGTCGATTATATTACATTCTTTCCGGAATTTGATTTTGTCATTATGTATATTCAATTCGGCCCAATATTATCTTGTAACCTAAATGTCCTTACCAAATTTTATTGGAATCGGTTTAAGTCCCATAATATCCTAAACAAATTTTTAATTAGTCCCTTATAAACCCTGCTCCGAGCATCACTTAAGATGAAAAAATTTCTTGTATGTAGATATTGATATTTAAATAAAAACTGGAAAAATTACACTAACCTCATATTATAATTTTGTTGTGGGTGGGCTGACAGCCCTTGGGTCTAAAATAGGGTACATTCTCAAAAAATTGTCAGAAAGTACTCTGTTGTATGGTATCATATGGCCGGACTTGCCAAACTTTCTTTTCTTATTTAATCTTGTTAAGATTTGAAAACAAAATTTTTCCTGTTTTCCCCTTGAGGGGACGATTTTCTAAAATACTGCGACCGGTATACCAAAAGGGTCTATTACCAATTTTGTGTATAACAAACTTCAGCCTAACCTCTTGTAGGTAGAACAATTTATGTTGTTATATTTTTACTTCTTATCCTGTTTCACACAAAATAAACAAAACTTAAGAAAAAAAATTATATACAATCTTTTAAATTTGAAGAAATTTTTATTTATGTATAATTTTCCCCAACCCTTTTGTTTAATAATATAAAAAACAAGAGGGTCAAACAGATAAAAAAAATCTAAAGCAGCAGACCCTTGTTAATGATAAATATGTATGTAAATGCACAACACCCAAGCAAATTTAATTTTTTGGTTGATTTTATTTACATTTTTATATGAACCTCTGACCGTTAGCTGCATGATAGAGTGTATAGCCTTCTTCCTCTCCAGTAACTAAAGTCGTCAACTCAGAATATATTATTATGACCATTATTCATAACTGTTCTTTTAACACTTTGGATAAGTCTAAGTTTAAATGGCATTATCATATTTAAACACATTTCTGTTTGTTTATCATTTTATGCTTCTTCGCTTGGTTGTTTACCCTTTTGAAAAATATGTTTTTTTTCAGAATTAAAGTAAACACTATCGTTTGTATTTTAAACGCGAAAATAGGGATAAAAGCCTTTTTATGGAGAGGAACAATAAAATCTCATAATTAGCTTTAACTGAGCAATACAAAAATGTATCTTACAAGCATTGGCGAACGGAAAATACTTTTTAAGAATGGCTTTAAGACAAATCACTGCATTTAAGTATAATCAACTGTGGCGCAAAATAAGAAAGTCGTTTAAAATATTACTACGTTTTTATCTTTTGAAGACATAGGTTAAAAAAAAAACGGTGTTCTTATAAAATGCAAATTTATCAAAATATGTACATTAAAATTATTAAAATAAAAAAATTTTTGCTTTAAAGCCTAAACCATAGTTCTTCACTGCGTAAAACAAAAACATTTTGTTCACAGAAACAGTTCTCGCCATTTTTTTTTTTTGTTTTCAATTAAACCAGGGCTGTGGGGTCGGAGTTGATGTATTTTGTACAGGAGTCGGAGTCGTGGTACACACAAAAACTCACGACTCCGACTCCAACATTTTTTGGCATGAAAAATTTAAAATTTTTTTTAATATTTTCCAAAATAAAAATTCTTCTAAATTGGCGCAGCAATATTTAAAATATCGATTTGAAATTTTTACAGAATTATTTTCTTGCTATAATTAACCACTTTATAGGTACTGTATTTAAGACAAGTTAAAGTGCTATATTCGGCTATGCCGAATCTTTGAATCCGTCCACCGATAGTTAGTATATATTAGAGCTTTAAATTATTAATTAATATTTATCAGAACGGACGTCAATTTAAAAAATGGATCCGGTTAAAACCAACTAGAGGAAAATCAGACAGTGTTATGCTTTTATTTCTAGCAATTTTAACTTATAAAATATCATGATTCGTAAAAGTTTATAACAAACTAAAATGATTTTTAGGAGGGAAATTTATATTAGACCCATGGTAAATTATGGACTAATCATCACGAAATCCTGTAGAGTGCTTTCTTTTATTAAAAATATAAGTTGAACAAATTTCAATACAGTAGTGAAATTTGTTTTACAGTTTAAAGTGCTTTTCCAAAGGCTGCTTATTATGGGATCTAAGGTAAATATGGACCGATAATCAAAAAATTGGATGATATTATTTCTGGCCATAATTTCTCAGAGTGAGCATGATATTGGACATTATACGGTAAGTTATGGAACGAGTCCTATAAATCTCTGACTTACCAAATTGTATTACAATAACATTATTTATTACGTTTTTTAACATACTTAACTGTTTTCTGAGAGTATGTTTTATATAAGGCCTGTGAAAAATTTGGATAGAGGTTCACGAAATTTTAAAGTATGATTTCTAGCCTTATAAAACTGTGGCGTACCAAATGTTATTACGATAGCATTATCTGTAACGGTTTTAGGCTTATTAAACTTTTTTCCGGGAGTAGGCTTTATATGGGGCTTATGGTAAGTTAGGGACCGATCTTAACGAAATTTGCCAGTGTGATTTCTAGTCCTATAAAACTGTGACGTAGCACGTTTTAATAGGATATCAATATTTAATACGAGGGTAGACGAACAGTATGATTTCTAGTCATGTTCGTTTCTTAAAAATATTGTGCTCTCAAAAAGGGTAGCTTGATTTATTCTGAAAAATTCTCTTATGGTGTTTTCTTTTCTACAAAAAAAAAATACCACCTTGTTAAAAGGTACATGTATAAAATGTCTTGCCGACCCTGTAATAATGCAATTTTTATTTGACGAGAACAAAACCCAAAATTAAACCGCCCTGTTTTTATCAGCCGACCAAAAGTTTGTTCTTCAAAATATTAAAACAATATGTACATAAATTAAAAAAGTTTGTTCTTCAAAATTTAAAAAAAATATACCTTAACCAAAATTTGTTAATAGATTAATATTAAAAAAATTAATAAGTAAATGAACAAAATTAATGACGAAATTCCAATTTCTTTAGTTTGTTTTTTATAAAATATGTAAACAACAAAATACCTTTGTCAGATTGCAGATTTATTAACACCAAGTTTTGCAGATTTCTTGATTTGACGTTTTTTTTTCAAAAATTATGTTATAACACCGAATCCACTTAAATTTCATATCACTGACAACATATCATTAACAATGTAATGCTTTCTTATGTTCTTATTATTAAATAATAGAAGAAAAAAAACATTAAAATTTGTACTGTCCTGATTAAAGGCGATTTTCCCCAACTTCGTCTGGTAACCCTATATACATAAACAGAAGCCATTTTATACGGAGCGTAAAGTGCAATGCCTTATGCCATAAGTAAGTTTTTAGAATAAAAAAAGCCACCCTTTTAGAGAGCGAAGCATTTTTAAGAAACGAACACCAAATTGCATTTTTTTAAATAAAATGTCATATTTTTTGTAGAAAAGAAAACACCATTACTAATGGCATAGGGCATTGTACTTTTCGCCCCGTATAAATTGAAAGTGTTAATAGTGTCCTGTCTGTATCTTTATAACGACGACGATTGCCGAAAAGAGCAACAAAGCTACGCGAAATTACAAAAATAGCGAAAATTTGCGAACATTTTTAATCGCTCAATCGGTTAAAAGCAAAATGTCGTAAAAATTCGCGAAAATTTTTAATATTTCAAACAACCCTTAAAATTGATTTAAAGTTCCTTAAACTATAAAAAATTGCAACAATTCTATAAAAAAAAGCTAAATGAGCGGAAATTCGCAAAAATTTGTAATAGCGGCATGATAGAAAAGTTTAATATTTGTTAAAAATCGTTGAAGCTGTAAAGAATCATAAATTTTACAGGAAAAATTGCTCCTATCGCGAATATGGCTTAAATTCGCGCCATTCCGCTAACTTAGACATTATGAACGAATTTTTTCCATGCCTTATAGTTTTAGGAACTTTTAATCAATTAAATGGGTTGTTTAAAATATTACAAATTTTCGCTATTTTTGCAAATTGTTGCAGTTTTCGCGTAGCTTTGTTGTCTTTCTCCATTTTTATTTTTTAATTCCACATTATTGAACATTTAAAAAGAAATAAAACTGTTTCGACACCAATAAGACTGACGACAAAATCAGAGTCAATTTATATCGATGCAGACGTTAACGTTGTGTACGGCGTACCAAAAATACATCGACGCTTATCGATATCTTGATATTGAAAATGGACATACCGATTTACAACAATCGACACGAAACGACATTGTTTCGTATTGTTAACGCTAAATGATATAAAGGTGATTATTTAAAATAAATTATTCAATTCGATTTTATTACAGTAAAAGACAGCAGAAAATTTTATGATAAAGTAAAGAAAATGGAGTTATGACTTCTTCGCCTAGTTTAGTCACTAAAAAAAAATCTTACGAACACCAAATTGTACAAATATGTTCACAATTTGTAGAAGTTGTGTATATATTTATTTTCCTAGACAAGCCATTTTTCGTAAGTTGAACATATTCTGATGAAAGTGCAAAGGCGGGTTCTACGGGTATAATTATATTTTGTTAAATATTAAGATGTAAAATTTTGCTCTTGTTTTTTTTATTGTTTTTCTTTTCTGCTGCTAACTTCCATCTTACTTTTTTAGCGACGTCGAAATTTTAAATTGCTAAAATGACAAAGATATTTTCTAGATCCATTTTCGGTTCTTATTATCATATACCATGAAGAATGTATGACTTATATTTACAGAAAAAAAATTAATAAATTTTTAATAAAAATTTAAAAATACAGACATATTTTAAGCCAAAAAGCAGCAAAAATTTCAAATATTACAAAAATTTCCTGTAGCTTCAAAATGTGTGTATGAATGAATGGTATTTATGTGTGAACTAAGGCCGGTTGGCTTGCTCTGATGTACAACGTAAATTTTTATTACTTAGCATATTTTTAATTTGTTAACGTTTTTTAATCTCTGTGTAGATTTTGGTGTTGATCAGTTAATCCAAGCTAAAGTTATGCACAAAAAAGTAAGTTAGCATACAACTGAATTTTGTATCGTCCGAAAACTTTAAGCGCTTTTTCCGCAAAACTCAATTATTAGACTTAGCATGTTTTGGAATTAAGTTGTCTTACTATTTTTTGATCACTTTATAGCTCAGAGTAGATGATATTTACATATCGAAGAATAGAATTTTATAGTTTCTTTAAGTTATTCGTACATGTCGGTGTTTGCAAGAACTTGTGCGTAATATTGCATACACAAAAAAGAAAAGACATAGTATCCAAAAAATTAAATAAAAAATAGAAGGAAAAAAGTCTTAAGAGCTTGCAATTTTGCTCAAAGTGACTTTTTTTTATCTTTGTAAGTGGCAGATAAGATTTTTTGACTTGGAAACACGCTAGAGGTGGTAGATGTAACCACTTTGCTAAACGTTTTTCAGTCGTTTGCATAAGAAAATGGGTATTTTAAGCTTAACATAAAAATCAGAAACACATTCACGGTTCCAAATCTGCCTTATCTATATTACTTTGGAAGTTTGGCACTTCCGACTTTATTTCTTAGAAGGGCAGTATTATCTTTTTGAGTTATCATGCAGCTTAAAAATACCCTACATATGTTATTACATGTAATTCCTATCAGGCACACAGTCTCCATATAAAGCCTACACACGGTAAACACTTACATGCGTCTTTATCTCTGATAAAAAATCATGTTTTCGTAAACTTTACTTAAATTTAGTTTTGTGTGACCTAAAAATACACGATAAGAATTTTGTTATGATCTGTCCATAATGAACAATAAGTTCCATATAAAGCCACCAACCAAAAAGGATTGTAAAATACCTAAAACGTTAACAAACTGCATTACTGTATTGAAATTTGACTCAATTTGATTTTGTTAATTTCTTATTTTAATTCTTAAGTTTATGTCCAGCAAATGGCGAAGGAAAATTTTCCCAATCACAATTTCTGGTCATATAACTAAGTTATTAGCAGGAAAAACAAATATGCTCTAAAACGTATTTATGTGCATTAAATAAGCATTAAAAACTCGAAAACATACCATGAAAATTGTTAAAAATATGCAAAAAAAATAAAATCGAAAACTGCCCGTTTAATATAAAATTTTCAACAATTTAAAAAAAAATATTTGCATTTAAAAAAAAAACAATCCTTAAATTATAATCGGTAAAGCCCAAATGCCAGATGAATTTTCGGGATTTTACTCTATTTGAAAATGACGGAAACTCATAGGCTCACAAAAACAAAGTTATATTATGAGGTTACAATTTGTATAAGAGTTATTTGTGGCAAATATTAATTAGATATTAACATACATATACGATTTTTTGTCTTATAAGGATTCAGGGACGGTCGCTTAATTGTTTATTAATGTTAACATTTAAAAGAAAGTTTAAGCTATTTATAGAGAATAAGCTTTGGGCAAATGTGAGCCGATTGGAAAAGAATTAAATTTAATCTAAAAACCAACATAATTAAATGGTAAACGGATACAAAAAGTCTAATTTGGAAGGACGCTTTTAAGGTTAATATGTGACATTATAGACCGATTCTCACCACTTACCTTGACTTCATCCTTAATTACAAAGTTAACATCATTTTAAGCAGTTGATTAATTATTGTTAGTTTCAATATAGATTCAATAAATAAATAATGAGAAAAAAAAAAAAAAAAAAAAAAATTTTAAGCAGTGATTCTGAGTCGGTCGGCTTATTAAAAGATTGGTCCAGATTTCTATGTGTTACATCGCCAAAAACGTATATAATTGCTTTTTCTATATTTTAATAAATATATTTTATATTTTATATAAATATTATATTTTAAAGCTTAAAATAAAATTTATCTTTAATGTCAACCTGCGTTGGCTTAGAATTTAAGAGTACAAATTAAATGAAGTTGCTATCGTTGGGAATACAGATAGATATTTAAAACAGATAAGCCAGAATTAAAAAAAAATAATTATTGTTTCGAAAGCTCTTGTAAGCATCTAAAAAAATTTCAACATGTGTCAAAATATGCCTCAAAAAGGGAAACTATGCGCTATAAACCTAAAAAATGCTTTTTAACTAAATAATGCAAAAAAGTGCTGTAAGGAGTTAAATATACACTAACAAATATATGCCAAAATTCATAAAAAGCTCCGAAACTAATACATGTATTGCGTTTGACTTCATTGGTCGCACAAGGGAAAACAGCAATTGCAATTTGGCAACTTAGGGTTTCCCTGATAATAAGCATTATTATACTCGGATAATTCCTGCGGTATCTCCTCTTTTTAAAATATATTGGGATAGATACTGTCAGGATAGATTTGATGAAACGGGTTCCTTACTTATCAGAGATCCCATATAAGGCCCATTTCTTAAATATTCTTACCCTCATTGGAGGTTACCAATGACTCGAAATAGCCGAATACAGAACTTTTGCTTATTTTTGCATCAATTTAAGCCCGAAATACAACCATTTAGTTAAATACATATGAACATACGTATAAATATGTATTTAATTTTCCTTAAACAGACGTTCAATACTATATATAGCTCCAATTGTTAGCAATATTAGGAATTTTTCTTAGCCATCTTTAAAAAATGTTTTTTTTTTAACTCTTAAGTAGACACCTTATTTGTGTGGTACAAACTGCCACCTGCGTCAGGCAGAGACCTATTGTATTTTGTATGGAGTTTTTTGCGGATATCGAAAAAACTTACACTAACGAACTTCTGGGCCTGGCTGTGACTACTTTTATACGTATGGAGTTTTATAGCTGTAGCAAGAAATTTTTGTTGTTAACTAGAATTATTCTTCAAAACGAAAATAAAGAAAGAATTTTTATGTGTTGCGTATACTTTTTGATACGTTTCGTTTAGATTCTATTTACTACAGTACATATTTAATAGTGCAGGACCTGGCCAGGCCCAGGTGGATGCAATATGCACAACATTTTCATTAGGCAAATTGGCACGGCCACAGTGTTTCAATATAAACTTTTTTCTCGTTTTCTTGTAAAAAACAATTTAATTGAGGAATACATAAAGCTTCGTTATAAATAATTTTATGAAAAAAAACTGGAAAAAAGTCTAAAAATGCCTGGCCGGGACCAGGTATACAGTTAAGGGTTAATTTCTTGAAAAAAATTGGAAAATGACAAATTGTCTTGGTTAAACTTTTTTTACTTTCAGTTTTTACAAAATTTATTGTTAGAGAAATATTTTTTTTTGAAGAAAAAAATAGAATTTAAATAAAATGCGTTGGTATTGTGAAAAACTTTTGTGGCAGCTCTGCTCACACGATAGTATAAATTTAGCAATTTTTAATATTCAAGTAAGGGATGAATCTTTAAAATGCGTATTTATTCAAGCTTATAATTTAAAATGTCACAAATATAAAAACGGCCTAATTCACCCAACCCAATTGTAACGAATTTTTCTTTTTTCATAAGAATAATAACTTTAAAACATAATTTTAGCTCTTATTTTGCATGTTTCCGTACAATATCTTAGGGTTGAAAAAATAAATAAAACTAAAAATACATAACAAAGTTATTTGGGTTTTTGCTACGGAATGAGTCGAATATTTATACATATACCACGGATGATTTAAAATAGTAAAATTGTATTTGCTCTAGCCGAACGTGTATGTTGGTTTTTTGGGTCAACAAATCGATTTTCGACATTTATTTTTATTTTTGAAAGCATCACAAAAAGCAACATTTTAAACAACAAAAACTAATATAAGTTTAACTATGGAGCCAGTGCCGTCAACATCGTACCTACATCAACAAGTACCGAAATTTAAAGAAATTTGACAAATATGCCTTTTCACGATGTTTCTGCTTTTGGTATGTCTTCTTATTTGAATGGTCTTAATCTGCCAACTCAACACGATATTTAAAGATGTTATCTTTTAAAGATAGTATTTTCATTATCTCAATATTTGGACTCTAATTTAAAAGACATTTTTAATATTGTTATTAAAGAAAACGAAAAAAATTCCCTAGACTTGACAGCCAGAAAAACTTTCAAAAATAATTCCTTTTTGATTATTTTCTTTCTTTTTCTTCTATAACTAAATGTAATTGATTTTTTTTTTTTCATTTACATTTGAAATAAGTTGAATTTCTGAAGAATAAAAGATAAAGGAGTAATAAGAAAAATATGCTTTGTAAATTCTTGGTGTTAAATTGAATGAAGTCGATATAGGTCGTGAATGTGTACCGCAAACTACCCCCACCCCCCACGCCCCCAATTTTTAACGCTAAGCATGTTGTGCTATTTAAAATTTGAGATTGCATTTTGAGAATGTCAAATATTCGTAAATTTTCCCAATAATTTCCTAAATTTTCCACAAGAAAGGCAATAAAATCAAAAAAATGTACGAAAGCGCTCTCTGGCGGCAATCAAAAATAAAAATAAATGGGTTTCTCGACCCAAAAACCGCACCATACACGTTTAGCTAGAGCAATACAAGTTTTGCCTCTATTCTTGAATATTTTGGAGAAGAACCTATTTCGAAAAATCCTGGGGCTCGATATGTGTTTTGACCTAGGGTTTCTTTGTTTCTTGGAATGACCCATAGAACAAGAATCGCGATGTACCTTTGTAAATTTTTTTGGTCCCCTACAATTTGACCCATCCTATTAAATATATTTGTTAAGGCGGGTTGATTTAAAAATCACCCAAGTGGCAAGGAAAATCATATTCTAGGGATCAAAATAAGAAACTTGGCCCAAGTAACTATACCTCTAAAATGAATTCTGATGATACTTATTTTGACCAAAAGGTCAAATTTTTAAAAATCCCACTTTGAAAGTTAAAGTTATTATAAAAATCAATATTTTTTTTTACAAAAAGTCACTCTATTCTACAACAAGCCAAGAATTTTAGAAAAAAAGCCCAATTTTACATGACTTTCTTCAGGAAAAGCATTTCTTTTACAAAAAGTCTTATTTTTTCGCTTATTGCTTTTTAAATGTGTAATTTATTAGTTGTACCACATGGCGTATGTATGTTAATGAATTTGAATTGCATAATACTCATACGTAACCAAGTTACTTGAAAGATGTTTTCCTTGCAGATTTCTATTAAAAAAAATAGATAACAAATATGAAACAAATATGTACAAATATGTACACTTGACTTTTGGGAACAACAGAATTCATTTTAGAGGTATGGTTACTTGGGCAAAGTTTCTTATTTTGATCCCTAGAATACGATTTTCCTTGCCACTTGGGCGATTTTTTTTGCGTCCCTACAAATCGACCCGCCCTAATATCTATATATACATATTTACTGCAAAGATTATATTAAATTCTTCTAATAGTTTTACTCTGCACTGTCAAAGGTGTGGAGGGCATTATGCGTTTCTAATTAAATTTGTAACACAAAACTAAATAAGTCCTTCCCCGATCTTTAAGTGAACTGATTGTCTTTAAATTACTTCTGTACAAATTATAGTCTGCAATTTTACAGATAACATAATACAATTTTATACGCAGGCTTTAATTGGCCCAAGGACGAAGCTTATTAAAAAAAATAGTAGAGTCAGCTCGTGATTTCACCTAGACCCGATACAAATGTCCTCTACACTCATAGAAAAATGCATCTTCATATTGATGATGCCCTAACATCCGAATTGTGATGTGTCATCCTATTGATGACATCATTTAAATTGTTGACCCTGATGACAATTTGGCCAAGGGATGTTAAGGCTGACATCACAGTGATGTAAAGCGTCATGGGGCCAAAAACGAAGACACTTGTCATAGTACTGATGTCAAAATACATCAATGTTATGACGCCAAAACTATGTTATTGTAACCATAATTATTTTACTTTATAGAAATTGACCTATATTTGACAAGATTCTCCTTATAAGTACCATTCCCAAGTATTGCTTTCATTGTCATAAATTCGTTATAAAAGTTGGAACTAAAAAATTTTGTGACGGAAAATCCAGACTTATGTGACCCTCTCCCAGATATTAAAGAAAAACGAATAAATTTCATAAATATTTTGGTATTTATAAAAAATGTTGTACAGATAATGCATTTATCATACTTTTTTAAAAAATTTTCGTTTGGATAGTCAAAAATTACACATAAAGAAGCTGTAGGTGGTATCATGTAGTTTTGCTTGCATGAATATACTCTCTTAGTAGGTTTCATAATAAAAATTCATTGAAATAAACTAATCTTTGGGCAAAAAATTAAAAAAAAAAACTTATTAAAAAAACTATGAAGGAAATAAAGACGAATATAAACCTTTGAAATTTTTTAGCCAGTAACAGATTTTTCCTTTGTTTTGCATAAAATTCTCATATTTTTTCAAACAAAATTTTTGTATGAACATTTCATAAGAAAAAATGTTGATTATTAAAAAAAGGCAACCTAAACAAAGCCAAAAAAAAAATAACATAGAAAAATTATGTTCTCAGGAATTTTTCCAATTTTCAACAAGACTTTATTCATGTGTTTGAATATTGCAAATTGTATGTCTCAATGCCAATTTTATCAAATTTAAATGCATTAAAAATTGATGATTCGGCAGGAGAATAAGAAGGCAATAATGCCAAATTCGGCTAAGCCGAATATTATATACCCTCACCATTGTAAAATAAGAACAAAAAGTTATATAAAATACCTTCTTTTAGATATAAATAAGACTTTTTTATGCCACTCCTTCTCCTCCGAGCCCACTCGCATTTCGTTGGATGTTGTATTTTAGTAAACCAGATGCGTTTACCTAATTTTAAAGCTTTGGCTCTTTCCGTTCTCAAGATATACAAAAAAAAAAAAAAAAAAACAACAACAAGGGATTTATGGCTAAAATAAGAAGCAGTCGTAATTTGTTGCCCTTTCAATAGGAAGCTTTAATGGAGTCTATGTGACCTAAACACCGAACAACCAATCCCCATATTTCTGGCGTCTTCGGAAAACCCATTTCATACTCACGGACATATGGACAACGTTAAGTCAACTTCGCTACTCATAAGGACCCAGAATATATAACTTTACTTTATAGGATCTTAGATCAATGTTGTAGAAATAACAAACGGAATGACAAAATTATACATTCCCTTTTACGTACGGTGAAGGTTATAAAAAAAGGGTCAGAAATTAAATATTCAAACAACTTGAAATTTAAACCTTAAGACAATTTGCAAAATATAAATCATCTAAGCATGTTTTTGTAATCACAAAGCCGGAAATTGTAAAAAAGTTAGATATACATATTTTTAAGTTCTGTATATATATTTTACTGAAAGGATTTTATGCAGGTTATACATATGACGTTTTGCCGAAACGTTGTCAGTTTTCCTTACATTTAAAGTGTTTTAAAATGATCAAAGTAAAGTTTAAGGAATGTTTTGCATCTCATTTGATTTTTTTTATTTATGTAGCATGTAATAAGGTTAATTATTTAAGGAGGGAATTACGCACAACAAACAAAATCGTTTAATAAAAAATAGTATTCCCAAAAACAACTTTGGTAATAAAATTTTAGCAAGTGCACGTGCATAAAAAACTGAAATGGCATATTGTTTTTATTTTGATTTCTTGCGAAAACAATAAAAGCACTTTGTTTTTGTTTTTAATATGTTTTTTCTTTACCCACTTACAACTAAAATTAATGTTGGGAGAATTCCAAATAATTGTAGCGGGAAATGTAAGAAAAGATAAAAACTCATCACTGATTTATTGTTTGGTATTTTGTTTAAGCTTTGATATCGTTGCAAAAAAGACTTTTTGAGTGTTTTTGTAGGTAATTCTCATTCCCTCTGTAGTTTTTTTGCTGATAGCTTTGGGTTTTCTAAAATTATTTACGAGAACGTTTCCTGATGATCTGGCCTAAGCAACCAGTGAAATGCGCATAGGAACAGCTTATCCTCCAACAATAAATTTCAGTATTTTTTATCAATTATTTAAAGAGGGAATTAGGCACAACAAACAAAATCGTTTAGTTAATTGAAATTAAAAAATGATGTGACAGTCACCCCTTAGAATGAAAGTCATGTCAACACAGTTTCTAAAACAGGAAAATTTTTGTTGCCACGCCTCTAAACACAGCATTCTTTGTTGTTTCTTATGTATCGCCGCTATTTAAAGTCCGGTCTCAACATATTCTTTATCATTCTTAATGGCTTGACTGAAATTGCATCAGTCGCGCCTTAGAATTTAAACAACATCAATGAAGTTTCTAAAACTATAATTTGTTTGCCACGAGTCAAAATACAGCACTTTTTGTTTTTTATATATCGTCGCTGTCTTAACTAACCGACCCAACTAACATTTAACAAATTTAAGAGGAGAGCACTTTTAATGTTTTTTGTCTTAAATGTAGTTATTTCCTAGCCAAAATACGAATATAACTGGGCTTATGCATTATTTTATATATAGTATTACATCTTTTCTTATGTGTTAGATAAAGAAAAAGAAAAAGACAAATATTATTATTTTTTGTACTTAACTCAATTTTAAAAAAAATTTCAGTTAGTTCAGTTAGTAAAAACAGCGACGATATAGCCCCGCCAAGTAAAGTGCTCTTCAAATTTCTGTGGTTTTCACGAATAATCGCGTAAGTCGGTTTTTACCGAAATTGAGATAATGATGTCAAAGTGCTACATTTTGCATTAGGTTTTTATAAGTATTAAGCTTTTTAGAATATAATGAAGTATTATTAATTTTTTTCTGCTAAAAACAACTTAAGTTAACTGTTTAATAAAATATTTTGCTATTATAACGATTTATGTCGACATACATCGCCAAAAATTGTAAAATTGCTGAATATGTTTCCAAATAAAAAGCATATTTGGTGTTATGGTGTTATTCGTGCAAAATTTGAAAATTTTTCTATTAATAACAACTAAAGTCGTAAAAATAACAACGTAAGTCGTCATGTGTGATTAAAATGATAACATTTATTTTCACAAAAAAGAACTTATGTGGAGATATGATGTTATATTGCACACACTTAATGAGTCAATCAAACATATGCATTTTTAATCCTGTGAGGATTTTTTCATGAAAACTATGTAGAAAGTCACTGTTAAGAGGAAAGTAAAGAAAAAAGTTTAAAAAAGCATCTACAGAAGCCGCAATTGAAAAAATAATTGTTTTTGCTCTCCTGAAAAGTTTGGTTTTATAACTTACGCGATTATTCGTGAAAACCACAGATTTATCGTATATTAAGTCAAGGTCAAGTCATAAACAATAATACGATGAGATCGGACATTAACTGGCGGCTTTATAAATAAAACCCAAAAAGTGCTGTATTTTGGGGCGTGGCATAAGCTTTTTTTCCTGTTTTAAACGGATCTTTCATTCTAGGCGTCAATTGGGACAGATTTTTTTTAGAATGAGGCCGACCTTCTTTAACGTATAGTACAGAGGGGTCCATAAGTAAGCTAGTTAGCGGCAGGCGGCTCTTGAAGTACTTTTTAGACTTTTTAGTGCCTTAACGGGCATTCCGTCCTAGGCAATCGTATTATTTTAGAGCACTTCAAATACCTTTGTCTCTTTAAGCCCGTTCGAAATGCCTCCAGAGAAGACATCTGCATAAAAATAGATTTAATATTAAGAATACTCTCACACAAATTGTCAATTTCTTTTTAAACTAAACATTTTTTTGTGGTATTTTGAATTGTTTTTAGTTTTTTTACGAGAATGCACGCTTTTGTAAGTGATTTGTATTTACATTGTTAAAAATAAGGTATGTGATGGAAGTCAATTTTGAAAGCAAAACGGCTTAAAATCGGAATTACGTTTTCCGTATCTTTTGAAAAAGATTTATAATACCTTTTCCTCTTGTTTTCTGTATAATTTATTTTTAAAATTTTATATTATATACGGGGCATTACTTGTGAAGCGGACAACCTAAAAAAAATTTTTGCTGAAATTCCTTTATATTTAAACTCGTTCTTTCATGTATTTTACGGTACAACATTGCAATAACCACACGTACGACTCTGAAAAAAATTTTACTTTAAAATAGGTGTCCCACAATAAGACTTTTACAGTATAATAAGGACACTAGAGGTCTAATTTCTGTTTAAAAAAAATTAGGATTAAGTTAGAAACATTTTGATTCAGATTGGTCATTTCCGGTTTTACAGTTGAAAAAAAAATATTTTTTTTCAAATTATTTTTTTTTTATTTAAAGATTTTCTATAAGAATCACTTGAATATTTTTTTTGTAAATCGACAAATAAACATCATAAAAGAAAAATATTTCTCACACTTATTCATATCTTCTAGAGCTGTAGTTATGCCAAATATAAAGGAAATCCAACAAAATTTTTTTTCGGGTTGTCCGCTGCACAAATAATGCCCCATATATTAATTGAACTGTATTTTGAACAAAAAATTAAGTCCTTAATACAGAAATGGATTTTAAAATCGCTCGAAATTCATCAATGCTTTCTAAAACGAACCATTTGAAATCGACCGATTTTCATCACACACCTGTATATTTTTTGAATTTTGTTATATTTTCTTTTACATTCTTTATAAAAGTTTAAGTTTGTCCAACATTACAATTATAAAAATACTTTAATTACGGGTAAATTTACAACAATAGTAAGGATATCGTAAATAAATTACACATTATTAAAATAACCGGTTTATTATACCAAAATAACCGGTTTTTTCGATATTCGAATAATTGGAAATTTAAAATAAGCGGCTTGGGCAAAACTAAAATAAGCGGTTAAAACCGGTCGAATAATAATCTTTCGATCTACCTAGCTCTTAAACACAATTAAAAACTAAGACAAATCATACAAAAATAATAAGAAAATTATAGAAAATTTTGTTTATAATTGTGTTTATAAATTTGATTTATTTCTCAGAGCACACATATTTAAATACTTGCATTTCCGGTAAAGATCCAGCGGAAAAGGAGGAATACAGATGCTTTTTAGAAGGCCTCTCTTTTCCTTCTCTTGGATGTAGCTCTGCTTTTTTACACCTGTTGTTATTGCTCTCGCCTCTTTCGCAGTTATATAAGAATGGTAACCGAATAAAAAAAAAAAATTTTAATTGCTCTTGCTTTGGCATAAACAAAAAAAAAATTATTTTACTCCTTCTCTTCTCCCTTTTCATGGAAGGGAATGTGGAATGTGTATCTTATCTAAAAGCCGAGGCCTTCTTTAAGGCAGTATTTATCAGTTAGATAAGAATGGGAATTGAATTAAAAAAAATTAAGCAGACCTTATATAAGGCCTGAAGTAATAAGGTCTTGTAAAGCTCTTACAAATTATACCTTTAAAAATAAGCAGCAAGCATTTTTCTCGCCGAGATCTGATTGGCTGTTGTACCAACCTCTTTTGTAAAAGCTCGCACTCTGTGCTGATGACTCGGACGTAGCTGCTTTAATTTAATATTTAAGCCTGTTCACTTAAAAAACAGATTAAAAGATAAATTTAAAATAAAAATTTCGAGGCCTACTCATTTACGGCAAAAAAAGTTTTCGATTTAAATTTAAAAATTAAACCGATTCACTTTAAAACTTAATTATTCCTATTTGTATTGTTTTCAAAAATAAATAAATGGCTCTTTAAAATAATAAATCGTAGCCTTGGCTGTTAAAGTTAAAAAAGCTGGCTTTTTGAATCAAGAAAGTGGTATGGCTAACGAATTTATGACTGCCAGCACAATTTGTTAAAATAAAACGCCAATAACTTATAAATCAGAAATAAAAAAATCAGCTCTAAATTCTTTTAATGTTAATATTTAACTATTATAATCTTGAATTTTCAGTTTCTAAAATACATATGAATATAACGAGCAAAATTTCTTATGCAAGCCTTCCGTGCTAAATAAAATTCTGGGGAGCACCCCTCATAATTCGGAGTTATACTGTGTAGTTGTGACAAAACAATAAGCACAGCATCAAAAGTCATGTTATTTTAGAACTTTTTTGTTTGTAAAACAATAATAATTTTTTAAACTATTGTAAAATATCAGGATATTATGACAATATGACTTGATAGCACACCTTGTGAATCCCCCAATGTGTTTATTGAATAAATTATTTTTGTAATTGAATAAAAACTACAGACCATCAAAAAATTTGGTAGTGATTTCTTGTCTCAAAAAAACTCAAGTGGGCCAAATGTAATAAAAGCACTTTGAAACGCCTAAAAATCTAGTGCAGTGATTTTTGGATGACCTGTGAAAAATTTTCGACCGATCATTACAGAAGCTTTTTGGTGTGATTTCTAGTCTCACGAAACTTAATTGGACCATATTTTTCTCAATATTATTAGTTGTCGCAGTTTTAGATGTGCTTAAGTATTATACAGAGAGATGGATCGTAGACATGTGCTTGAATATGTCGACATTCTCTTTCAGTTTCACAACGTTACGATGACTGCTATTACGTGTTACAAACGGAATGGCAAAACTAATATCACCACCCCCAGTTTCGCCAGGCTCTATCAGACACTTAAAATCAAATATATATTTTCGTGTAGCCGAAGATTTTTATAATCAGTCCCAGTGTCACTTTATGTTATGAGATTGAATTTATATGGAGAAAAACTTTAAATTAAAAGTATGCGCTTTTAAAAACTTCCTTTTAAATCTTGTAAAGAAACAGATTGTCTATTTTTACTGGCCGAATTTTAGTTGTGTGGTGAAACAGGGTGCCTTTAAATAGGGCAATCCAAAACAACTCTGTCAAGTGGGTGAAATCTCCAATTTGTACTAAATATTTCTGACTTAAATGGCCACTTATTTAAACTAGTTTGACATGTATCATATTATCTTAGTTGCAAGTATGCAATATTTTTTTTGCGAAGGTAAACAAAAACCATGTTTTTTTATTTGTCATTAAAAGGACAACAATTTAATTTTTATTATTTAATTTTATTATTAATTTTAGCATTCTTCGACATTTTTCTTTGTGAAACGCTTGTTAAAAAAACCAGTTTACAAATACAAAAAAAAAAAATGATAAGCTGTTGCTTAAAATTCCGTGCAATATAATATGAGCTGCAATTGTATTGCTCGGAAAATAAACATGAAGCTAGAAACATATCGAATGTTTTTTGTAATATAAATAGAGTACAACTCAATCAACATTTTTTCGTTTGTATTTTACAGAATTTTTTTATATTGAGTTTGACAATATTTCGCATGAAAAACTGAACAGAGTACGAGGCCAATTTATTTATATATAAATGTATGTTTAAAATTCGTTTTGATGTCAAATAAAAATAATATTACGCTAGATTTACACGATTGAAGATGAAGATGTTTTGAAGTCTTATCAAAATTTAAAAAATTTAATTTGATGTTCTATTTACACGTTTCAAAAATTTTATCAAAATATTCTTTAAATATATTTCAAAATCTTTTGATAAATATTTGATCAAAATTTGTTGAAGCTAATTTACGCTATTGGTAAACTTTTTATATTGAAAATATTGACTTTGATCACCTGTTTTGCTTCTTTTGTGAAATAATTTATTATTATAAAAAATAATTTATTATTATAAAAAAACAAGTAAGAGTGCTATATTCGGCTGTGCCGAATTTTTGATACCCTCCACCGACAGGAGTGGGATCTATATGATAAATACATACATATATATTATTAACTAATCTTCACAAAAACGAACGTCAGCATTAAAATTAGTTGCGGTTTAGACCTGAATTAAATTATTGGCCGACAATAAGAAAATGTTATGCGTTTTTAGTTAGAACTTTGAACTGGCTTGAGTAAAATATCATGATTCGTAAATGTTTTAGCCGAACTAAAATAATTTTTAGGGGCCTAATTTGTATTGAGGCTCTATGCTCCTTATAGGATCGATGGGAACATATATATATATATATATATATATATATATATATATATATATATATATATATATAATTTGTATTGGACCTATGGTAAATTGTGGACCAATCATCCCAAAAATCTGAAGACTAGTTTCTGTTGTTACAAAAAATAAACAAGAATAAATTTCAATACAGCAGTGTAACTAGTTTTAGCCAGCAATGAGGAGCAATGGGAGAGTATTTTCCAAAGTATAAATATGTATTGATATGTATTGAATCAAAAGAATGAACATGCTGTCAAATTATTTATAGTTATCAATATTGCCAGTTGCGATTTTGATGCTTATTTACACGGCATCAATAAAATCTTTGAAGAAATTTTGCTGTTTACACGAGTTTGAAGCATTTTGAAGGAAATTTCAATCGTGTAAATCTAGCTTTATACGAAAAACTATATTTCAATTTGAACTGATATTTAAATAGAATTGGTGAAATTGCCCATAAGAGACTATAGTTATACAATTTTCTTTTGACTAACTGAATTAATGGATATTTGTAATGTGTAAAATATTTTGAGTATGTTTTGTGACTATTTTTGAATGAACGTCAGCATCCTTTTTTTAAGATCTGGTGCGCTTTATTCATGAAAATTAAGAACTTGTTTTAACTGCCTGTCTCTCGATTGCAAACCAAAGTTAGAAAATGGTATAATAAAACTTTTTGGTGATTTGGATTTAAAATGACTAATGGATTAGACGCCTTGATATTTTCCTTTTATTTTTTGAAATATGTCCGACTAAAATTATAAAGTTAATATTTTATTTAACTTTTATGTACACGCAGAGAAAAAACTTGTTTAAATATGGTCACCTCCAACAAAACTATTTTTAAAGAAAATTGTAAACATATTATGGTTAAATGAAACCATATTATTATCACCGACAACCATATTATGGTTAAATGTGTCCTTCATCCAGAAGCCACAACCATATTATGGTTGCCTCTAAACATGTTATGGTTAAATATGACAATAATTTGTTTTTAAATTAACAATAGTATTTTTCTCTTCTCCAAGAGCAACAAGTTATGGTTGAAAACCAACCATGCTATTATAAGTGTTAAACATATTTTAGTTATTATTGACCAAAACATGTTCGGAGGCAACCATAATATGGTTGTGCCTTCTGGTTGAAGGACACATTTAACCATAATATGGTTGTCGGTGATAGTAATATGGTTTAATTTAACCATAATATGTTTACAATTTTCTTTAAAAATAGTTTTGTTGGAGGTGACCATATCTAAACATATTTTTTATCTGGGTGTAGTTGAAGAGAAAATAATCTTACAAAATATTCTTGTGAACAAGTGATTTATTCATTTTTGCATTATTTTCTTTTTAATTTTTCGATAAATAAAGGTTGCCTGGATAAGAAATCGTGATTTACACATATTGACGGTTGGCACATACACATATACTACAGATCAGCGATTTCAAACTTCGTACCATCGTGATATAGATGAATGGACACTTCAAATAAAATGGGCACAACAGCGTGATGCCGGTGTCTATGAGTGCCAAATATCGACCCAACCAGTAAGAAGTTTCTCCGTTAACCTAAATATTGTGGGTAAGTAGAATTTTTTTTAAATGGAAATAGCGGAATATAAAAATACATCCATACATAAAACTTAAGGATTCAAATTATCCATATATATACGTAGTTACACATATACCAACTTGCAAAACACACATTACCATGCTGGAAAACATTAAAACAAATGTTTATGTTTGCTACTGAAAAAGAAAATACAAACATAATTTTAAAGTCAGAAAAAGTTCTTAAAACTACTGCAAACAATATTGTGCAAAACAAATTTAAATAGTCAAAAAAAAAAATATTTTTTTCCTTAGGAATAATAAGAGTTAATGATTTAATTTACACAATTTTGCCGTAAAATGAATGGATTTATGAAATAACCAAAATTCAGAAAAAATAACAAAAATTAGTATGTTATATGTAGCATGTTGCAACATGCATAACGTCTCATTAAGGATGCGTATAAAAATGAAAAAATTTAAAAGAATTAATTTAAGTCACTGAGGCGTATGAGTAACTTTTTTTAAGGTTAATGACGTTTCCGTCATAAAAATTATGCAAATTTAATGAATGCAATTCTTTTTTACTTTGGCCAAGAGAAAGAAAAGTAAAGTAAAACTTATATACGAATATGTATGTATATAAAAATGAAAGCAACAACTAACATTATCATTGACGCCATCCTCCACTCCTAGTAATCAGAAGGGGGTGAAATTTTATTAAGTTTTAGATATAAAAAATAATTTCTAAAATATCCTTTAAAAACAGTTAAAATATGTATGCATTTTTTTTTTATATATATGGCAAATTTAAACGAATTAAATTTACTTTCATCATAATATTTCAATGGTATTTTTTAACCTTCCACCACAAGTGGGGAGGGTATAAAGTGTACAAAGTCAAAAATTAAAACATTTACAGTTCGAGTAAGTGAACTGCCATAAAATGTTGAAGCTATTAACTTGGGTTACCGTTACCTTTGGAACGAAACAATTTTTGTTGTAATACGTTAGAGAACTAGATAAAGTTAAACTTTGCACGTAATTTCGCACCAGTTTTTAAATACATATATGGGCGATTTCATGTCAAGTGATCCAACTTTTGAAATCGATGCCTTCCGATTTGTATGAAATTTGAACCAAGGTTAGTACCATTCCTATACATATTCAACTCGCAGGCCACTTAGCGACTAAAACTGCTTTAAAGGAAAATACATGAGCTTTCTTTTGAGCAAAAAAAATTACCCGCCTATGAAAATAAAAAATAAATTTTAAAATTAAAAACAAAATTTTTAAACATTTTTTAAAAATTAAAAAAAAAATTTAGAAAGATTGAAGGAATAGCTATCTAATTTTCTTGGGACAAATTTTGCTAACACCAAAGGGATATAGTTTACATCAATGAGAAAGATCACCTGTTTGTCCAAAATGTCTAATTTTGACCCCCTGTAACTCAGAAACTTTTTGACCGATCTTGTTGAAAATTTGTGTCTAAACTACTATCTAAGAAGACTAATATTATTGCAAATTGGGAATTATTTCTTTTTATAAGCAACTTTATTATATTCAATATTTTTAATTTTTCGAATTTATTCTATGAGTTAAATTTAAGTTAATTCCCAATATCTATTTGTTAAAATAGTTGAGTTAAATACATTCAATTTATAAAGTATCACTATCCAGTGTGACACAAAGAATGCTGACGAAGGCCGTAGCGGGCCAGAAAAATCATAACATTCTGCTGGTGTCTAAGAATTGTAAATTTTTCTGTACATACAATATACTTCATTGCTATCCAATGGAAAGCAAAGGAAAAATGTAACAAGAAGATACAAGATAATAGTCTGGTAGTGTATAAAGTCATTCCTAAAAATTTAAGGAATAGAACTATTACAAAAAGCTTTATAAAATACATAACTGAAATTTAACTCATAGAATAAATTCGAAAAATAAAAAATATTGAATATAATAAAGTTGCTTATAAAAAGAAATATTTCCCAATATCTATTTGAAAAAGAATATTTTTATAAATTAATTGTAGTTAATTTAAAAACATTATGTACATTAGGTTAAAATTGTTTTTATAGTTGAAACATTTTATTTTCACAAATATTTTATAGATACATATATCGTCGCTGTTTTAACTAACTGGTCTAAATAACATTTACCAAATTTTACAGGAGAGCACTTTTAATATTGTTTGTCTTAAATGTAGTCATTTCCTAGCCAAAATAGAAATGAAATTGTGTTTATGCATTATTTGTTATGTAGTATAACATCTTTTGTTATCTGTTAAATAAAGAAAAAGACAAATATTTTTAGTTGTTGAACTTAACTCAATTTTCAAAAAAAAAAAAATCATTAAGGCCAGTTAGTAAAAACAGCGACGATATGAGTTTAGTAGTTTAATTAAATCCATTTTAATATCAACATCAAAACCGTTTGCATTATTAAATTTTAAGTAATCTTTAGAAAAACTAATTCCTTGAAAAAATTAGTTTTCCAGGAAACATCGAAATTTGGTTTTATTAAGGTCGACTTGTCTAAAAATACTTTCTACATTTGCAGAAGAATGTGAAAGAACTTTAATTTGTTGTACAAACTTTGGCAGCACTGAAAATGCATCCGTAGAATCCCCACGTTTTAGATCTGAATTTTTTTGCCGAAAGGTTTGCAAATTAACTTCAATTCCTTCTCAATCTTCTTAAAAGTTTAAACTTTTTAACTCTCTAAATTTAGGGTCCGAAATTTATTTTCCTTTTTCAGAAATAAAGCTGGGGAACTCTTTGAGAATTTCCAAAAAAGAAATATTTCGCTTTTTCATAATTTTATTAGGGCTAATCATATTTAAAGATTTATAAGTTTTTTGTTCAAAATCCAAACGTTTTTTTTTTAAATTATGTATACAAATTAATAGAGGTTTTAACAATTTTGTTAATTTCACTTCTGTTGAGTTTTGATTTTGATAGTTACTTATTAGCGAATAAGCCCAAATGCTCCTCATCAAAGTTCAAAAAATTCTTTGTGTTGATAAATTAAATTAAATTTTTTGTTTTTTATAAAATTAGTTAATACAGTTTTAAAAACACTTTCCATTTGGTTGTATAGGTTATGACAAGTGGTCCAATGTTACCCAAACTTAATAAATTACACGTAAACAAGCAAAGTTACCGTAGTTTAGGTGTTTATCAAAAAATCGGCATTTTTGAAGCAAAAATCGCCAAATCGGCACCATGCTAATTTTAAGGCAAAAAATCAGCAAAATGGCGATAAATCGGCAAATATGGCAGGCCTGCTCTGAACCCTCCATATGTCTTTTGTTGAGGTGGCAATACATTCATTAAATAAAAATAAATAAGCTGAATGCGTTGGAAACCTGTAAAACCTGTCGACCGACAAGTCGATTGTTAGTGGGCCGCTTAAGAGAACGATAATGAGTAGCTTATTGTCACTCGTTTAAGTTGTCGATCAACATCGTGGACCATGCTGTAAATATTTTTTTTCTTTTCGTTATTTATTTATTAAATCTTCATATACTCGTATTAAGAATGAACTTACAATAATAATTCTGCCAGTGCCAGACAAAAATTTTCGTCATCACGGCTTATGTTCGCATATGTAGGTGTTTATCGTTCTCCTGATTGGGTGAGTGCTGTAGTATCTCTTCTCTTTAACCGAATATGGCCGCCATAATTTAAAATAATTAGAGATAGTGGATTTGGGTGTAGCTCAAGCCTTTTTAAATATTTTACTGCATTTTTCGTAATCATAGTTTTTACTAATGGCACATTGAGTTCCTTGTGGATATTTAAGTTTTCAACATACCAGGGAGCGGCTGTGATTATTTGAAGAATTTTATTTTTGTTTCTTTGAATTTTTCGATATAAGAGGATGAGGCAGTGCCACATAACTGAATACCGAAGTACCAGATTGGCTTTAAGATAGAGTTATAAAGTAGAAGTTTGAAATCGAGACAAAGAACAGAATTTCTTCCAATAAGCTTATTATTTTGAATTGCTTTTAGTTTCATTTGAGTTAATTTGGCAAACAAAAGTACCCGCCTAAGAAAATAAAAAATTAATTTTAAAATTAAAAAACAAAATTTTTAAACATTTTTTAAAAATTAAAAAAAAAATGTTGTAAGATTGAAGAAATAGCTATCTAATTTGCTTGGGACAAATTTTGCTAAAACCATTATATGCCATTTCCAAGTTAAACGCCGATCTAGATGTATACCGTGGTATTTTAAATGCGAGTATTGAGGTATTATTTGCTTAATGATTTTAATAGGCGGGCATGTTTCCCGATGAAATATGAACTTATATATATAATATGAACTTTTCCAGTTCAAATATATGATTCTGTAAGTAACGAAATGTTTCATGTAAGTTTTCGTCTACGCTTCGAAAATCTGTTTCAACGGCAAATGTTAACGTTTGGGTGTAGTTGTTTGTTGGCTTGTCTGAAGTATAAATTAAATATAATAAAGGCATCAGGATGCTGCCTTGTGGAAGTCCAGCGTCAATTGGCAGAGGGGAACTTAAAAAATTTCCTTCCTTAATAATAATTTACGACCGACTAAGTAGCTTTCTAATAGTTTGTGTAATAGTTCTAAAAGTGTTGCTTCAATTTATATAATAATACTTCATGCTAGACTTTATCAAAAGCTTGGGAAACATCGATGAAGAGTGCTGAGCAATATTTTTTTCTTCAACGGCTTTTCTTATGACATTTACTATTCGATTAGTTTGTTCCATTGTGCTGTGCCGTCTTCTAAAATTAAATTGATGGTTTGAAGTACATATATTTTCATTTAAAATCGGTGTTAATTGTTACACTAGTGGTTTTCGAAATTGCTTTGAAATATTAGTTATTAAGCTTATAGCTCTATACGACTCAACTTTTGTATGATCCTTTCCTGACATTGGTATAAATTTGCTGTGCTATGCGAGGTAGCTCTAAAATCATTTTGTTACCGATCTTATCAATAGTAGATGCCTTCTTGGTATTAAAATTAGAAATAGCCTTTTAATTTCTCTCAACCTTCAATTTTAGGGGAATAGCTGCTCTAACATTAACAGGTGGTAACTCGACTGCTAGATCGTGAGACATGTTTGGGGTAAATACGTTTTTCAAATGATTAACAAACAGATTTCCTTTTTCAATATCGTTTCTTGCCCAACTCAAGTTTCTTAATGGTGGTTTAGATATAACTTGCCTTTTGCGATTTCTAGCTGCGCGCCTAAATGAGTAGTCTGATTGTGGAGTTACATAAAGTTCTTTAAGATATTTTTCCAGGAAAGCCGTTTTCTGTAAATAAATATATATGATTTTTTGAACAAATAATGAATTTAGTATTCAATGTGCAAAATCATACTCTAAAAACTCTTTGGCTCTTCTCAGCAAAAAGCCCGACTCCAAAATAACATGGATTAACGTTTTAAGAAGAAACATGCATTTGCATAAAATTCCACTCCTTAAGTTATCACTATCGCCTCCAACCATCAACAGCAGTAGCAACAGAAATAACATCAGCAACAAAAATAGCAACGCAGTCATCATCAACGACGACACTGCCGCCAGCAACCAGTAGTTTTAATTGAAACAGTAGCAGATCTAAAAGGAATAAAAAGACAACAGAAAATGTCAGATGGTGTAGTTGTGTATGAGCCTCTAAGAGTGTGTAGTGATTATGAGTGGCAAATTTTTCAGTAAAGAGCACTTTTTTCTCCCATTTGTCGCCATACGGTTCAAAGTTTTACAAAATTTTTTCTCTGCTGTAAATGTTAAATAGTTTTTTTTTATATAAACAAGGGTGTATGAAACAACATACCTACAATATTTATATTAGAGACGTAGCAATTATTAATATTAGGTGGGATATAATGACCATATTGAATTAGTTTTATGTCTTGTATCTAATTTGCATATTTAGAAAGTGAAGACTGTTCGTGGTCAGTTAAGTTGTTGTGATTACACTGTTTCCAGAAGTTAGAAGGCAGTAATCTGCAAAGGATAAATAAGTACAACTGAACTGTTAAGCTAATTGTTTTAAGTTATTGCTAGATTAAGTCAGCATTTGCAGCCGAAGAAACTACCAGCATCATTTAAATATCTCTGATCAGTTTTAAACCCCTTGGTATTGTACTCATCTTTTTCAGTATACCATTATCATTTTAAATCGGTTTTACAAATATATGGTCTCTACAAGTTGAAGCTTCTTTTGTATGTTTATAAATGCATGCAAAATATTGGACACCATACGGTACAGTTTTCAAATAACCAACACTTCTAGCGGTAGCTAGATGTAGATTGGAAACAACCAGGCAAAGAGTGGAACATATGGGTAGTCGTGAATATGGCAATTTACCCAAAGTTTGAGAAGTATATTTAGATTTTCTATTTTTAGAAATACAGTGAGAAGATATTTATTTGGAAAATAAAATGAATTTCTGAGTTAATTTTGTGAATTCATTGTAAATACTTATTTTTATAATAATATTTTTATTTTTTTAATAATTGTTATTTAGTTTTTAATATGTAAATATTAACTTTTGCCAACTCGCCTCTACAATGCCTTTAAGACGCTGAGGCTTTAAATTTGTAACAATTTATTTTTTTTCTGTGAAATAAATTTAAATAAATAAAAAAAAAAAAAAATAAAGTAAATTTACGTCATTTATGGACCGATTTTGTTATTATCACTGCCAGTATTCTGCTTAGTTTGTTTAACATGGAAGTGAAAAATTTAAGTACATAAATTATAAAAGGCCTTCGACAACTTAAGGTTTATGGGTAAATATTTAAGAAATAGCACTGTTTGCATAACTTTAATAAATAATATAACTTTCAAAAAGTTGAATCAAAAATTTTCTAGTGTTGCAAAACTAAATCGATTCCATAAAACTCGTTTCTTTTGAAAATTCGGAACAAAACTCGCTCGTTCTAAAATTAAATCTATTAATTTTCTTTATTTCAGTTGGTTTAAATTTTCCAACTGTTGAGTTATAAATCAAGGATGGCATAACACTTCAGAACCAAACCTGATTTGGTCCATTTAATCAGGCGCTATATGTTTTTTGCATTTTCCCAAAATTCGTATAAAGTGTAAAGAACAAGTTTTCTATCTCACCTTTGGCAAACGCTATTGATTTTTGTTTCCGCAAAATAACACATCGGTGTCATTGTAAAATATCTTATTAACAGAAATATGATCTTTACAACATTACATTTCCCACACAGCCCTGACTTTTCATAAAATTATTTATGCTCTAATAACTAGCGACGAAATAAATAAATAACGAGTTCATATTTTAAAATGTAAAAAATGGAACTATTTGCAAAAGTGTTCCCAGTGCTATGATACGATGTACATCTCTGTCTCCAGAGCATGAGAAGCAATACGTGTGTATGTAAGTATATCATTCGCTACTTAAAACAAAAACTATAATGAACTGTAATGGAAATTACGTCAGAGAAATAAGAAATAAGCAAAAACGAAGGAAAAAAATAATAGTAAAACTATGAAACAAAAAAGCGAATAAAAATATAACTCCCCCCGGTATGACACTTGGTTTCATTTTCTTGTATGTAATTTATGCAAAAGTTTCAACAAGCATTTGACTTTTTGTTATCATTATCTCAAGATCGTCGCGCTCTTCATTGCCACCATAAATATTTATGTATGCAAGTGTGTATACATATGCATGTGTATGTGTGTGTTAAAATTACAACTACAAGTTAAGGCAAACGGTTAGCTTGTTGTTTGGCCGGAGTGTACTTGTCGGAGTTTCAGTAGTATGAATAACACACATCTTCATAGCCAACAGCTTAAGGGTCTTTAAAGATATTTGCAATGATAATTTAATGTGAAAAAATATTTATTTCATTATGATACGAGTCGTATCATACGACAATTGAAAATTTTACAAAAGATACAATTAATAAAGAAAATTGTTATATAAAAAAGAAACGATTTAATTTTTACATTGATGCAAGATTATTATACCCTTCACTACCACTAGTGGTAAATGAGGGTATACTAAGCTGGTCATTCCATGTGAAACTTTTTTATTATTCATCTAAGACCCCATAAGGTATTGTACATATATAGTCTGGGTCCTTGAGTAATTCTAAGTCGATTTAGTCATGTCCATCTGTCTGGCTCTTTGTCTGCTAAAATTACGCTCACTTATAAATTACTCAAAAGATAAGAAAAAAATTTGTGTCTAACTCTTTCTAGTTTCCCTAAGCAGTTAGGAATTAAAATCCACCATAATCGGCGCCAAAGTAAACTTCTTCGAATAATCACAGCTGCTCCCTGGTATGTTAAAAACTAAGGATCTCAACGTACCATTGGTAAAAACTATGATTGCAAAATTTAAAAAGGCTTAAACTACACACAAGTCCACTAGCTCGACATATCTTAAATGATGGCGGCCACACTCGCTTAAGTAGAAGAAGAGACACAGCAGCACTTACCCAATCAGAAGAGCGATAAACACCTAAATATGTGAACAGAGACCGTGATAACAAAAATTTTTGTCGGGCACTGGCACGACATGAATTAAAGTATTAGGATAAGATTTGATTACTTATTGTTAGTTCATATTAAATATATGAAGATTCAATAAAGAAACTCTGGAATAAAAATAATAATCGGGTTAGAAGGAAAGAGTTATGAATTAAAATGGAAAACAACCTCCCTAAAAAATTAACATTTTTGTTACAAAAATTAGCATAAATTAATAACAGAATGTATCGATTTTCATTTAATTTTGCACTTATTTGTTTTTTATGACTGGAAATCGTACTTATAAATTTTCTGAAGATCGGTTCATAATTCACCGTAGGCCCGATATCAAGCCCACTTTCGAAAAACACTTTAGTACGTCTAAAATAAACGAATCGTGCTATTGCAGTTAAGTTTGGTCTGTCACAGTTTCAAACGATAGGAAACCACTCCGCCAAATTTGGAAAGATCGGTGCATAATTTACTAGGCTCCATATAAAACCCACTCTCAATAGACACTTCAATACGCCTTAAACCGTAAAAAATAATGGCATGTAAAATCATGTAAAAACGCCTTAAACCGTAGCAAGAATAGCTATTGTGGTTAGATTTGGTTCAATTGTATGACTATAAATGACTCCATGGGGGCTACTCTCCATTGCGATGCGAAAGAAAATTGTAGCAAATCTAGTGATTGGTACTCTTTAATGCGTTTGCGCAGTTGTCTTTTGCATCTTTTTATTTTTTTCTTTTCGCAAATCATCATTATTTCTTTTATTTAAACTTTCCAATTTAAATTTTTTTTTTGCATATTTTGCCATTTCATTACTGAAAATCTGCGCTATCTTTGATTTTTATTAGCAGTATTGCTTAATTTTCAAACAATTTTGCGAAAGTGATAGAGGGTACCGAGTTGGAATTTAGCTTTCGCATCGAAATTGTATTCGCATCGCAGTAGAAAGTAGCCCCCTATGTAATTTTGTGATAATTGGTCCATAATGAACCGTAGGGCTCATATAAAGCGGCCTCCTAAAAAGCAATTTAAGGAGCATTAAATTCTAAAAAAAAATTGTATTAATGTACTGAAATTTAATCTAATTAAGTTTTTGGAATTAAGAAATCATTCTATAGAATTTTTTGATGATTTGCGGTAGCCCCAATATTAAGTCCCCTCCTTAGCATCATTTTAATATGCCGTATAATATTTCTTAAACAAAATATGGTATATTATTTAAATAAGGCGACGAGTTATAATACTGCGAGGTCAGCTTTTATAGGTAACATATAAAGCCCACACGTGAAATATTCGAACTTTTTGTGAAGGGGTTTCAAGGTTTAGCACAGCCAAATATTACATTGTTTTTTTTTTCATTATTTATTTAATCTGTATATATTTAAAATGAACTAACAATAAACTATGAAATCTAAAGCTAGACTTACACACGATTGAAATTTTCTTCAAAATGCTTCAAACTCGTGGAAACAGCAAAATTTCTTCAAAATTTATTGATCAAAATTTATTGAAATAAATAATCGTGTAAATCTAGCTTTATTCTAATTCCTAAGTTTACCTTCTGCCCATGCCTGACAAAAATTCCCCTGAACGCGGTTCACTTAGATGTTTAGCGCTCTTCTGATTGGGTGAGTGCTGCAGTGTTTTTAATCCTTAAGCGAATGTAGCCGCCATCATTAAAAATCCGCTTTCGTGATTATATACTGTTCTCTAGTGCTCGCTACAGTAAAAATATGGAAAACTTAAACGCTAATAGTGTTTGTGTATTAAATTAATTACAAAAACTTTCTCTGTTTGTAATCTTAGCACAGAACAAAAATTCTGTACTAATCCAACATAAAGATGAGAACATTTCATTACGTTCAGTTTTTTCGTAAAAAAAAACTACAAAGTTCCTTGTATTCAGTTCAGCACATTAATATGTTCGTTTATTTCAGTTGTTTTACAAAAACAAAATATGAATACACTACACGCACAGGTTATTCGTGCTGTGTTTGTACAAATTTGCCAAGCAACAACAACAATACTTGTGAGAACAGTTGCTAAAATCGTTTGTTTACTCATCCCTTCATCAACACAGAAAAAATTAAAAATTTTCTCTTATCACCAAATTCATTACCAAAATAATTAATTTGCATACTAAAAACTTTAAAAGTTTTAATATTTTTTTTTAATAAATGATATTTTGAATTTTAATTAAAAAACATTATCAAAAAACTTCGCCGTTTCAAACAATGTGTTAATTAATTTAATTAAATAAAGCTCAGGTTTTGGCAATTCCCAACAACAATTCTACAAGTTAAAATTATTTTATTTTAAACTAAAAAATCAATTAAGATTTTATTTAATTAATATTTTTATTAAAAATTTATTTCTTAAAACCTAAAATGTTAATTAAATCAAAATTAAATTTTTATTTTTCTTTCAACTAAAAAAATAATTGATTCAATTATCACATCAATTAAATTGAAATACTGTTTAAACAATTAACAACAATGTAAAAAAACACTAAATAACAGTAAACCCTAATGTATATCTAAAAATGACTACAATTGTTATGTTTTGTAGCGAATAACAGAACACAACATAATGCTTTTTACTTAAGTGAAAATACTTATGAACGGTATTAAGGGTTGTTCACTAATACACAAACACTAAAAAAATATATATCGTTTATGGGTGTGTATACCGTATTTTTATTAATGTATAAACTAAAATGTAATATACATTTCGAGTTACTGGATTTGGGTCCAGTTCAAGCCTTTTTAGAAATGTTATTGCAAGTTTTGTGATCATAGTTTTTACTGATGGCACATTAAGGTCTTTATTAATTTTCGTGGTTTTTACGTACCAGGGAAAGGATGAGATGATTCGAGGAATTTTGTTTTAGCGCCTTTGGATTTTTTCTACATAGATATTGAAAATATATATAAGAAAGCTTAAGTGTAGTTTAAGAACTAAAAGAAAACTACGAAAGCGCCCGGAAATGAATCACTTGGTACAAATATTGTTATAAGTTAACTTAGTTTTCTGACATATCATATTTTTTATATTTTTTTTTTTTATTAATTATATTGTTTTTTAATATAATTTTTTTTATTTATTTTTTTTTTATTTTTACTTTAGATACACTTGATACTGAACAATATGATACCTTGCAACAATTTTACAATGATGAATCATTTTTTATTTCAAATGATCGTATTTATCAGTCGGCCGATGATGAGTTTGCTGGAATGTTTGGTCCCATTCAAACTGTTGCCGGTTTGTGTCTCTTTTATAATTTTTTTAATTTGTTAATTTGTTTACTAACAATTATTCTTATTAACTTATAAGCGGTTTTGACTTAGAAATTAAACTTAATATTAACGCATTATTCCTACCTTAAATTTAACTATTTTTAAATATTTTGGTCTTTAATCTACTAAATACAAGGTGGCGCAAAAGTTGTCAAACGATGTCTGTAACTTTTTCAATAAATAAAAAACTTAAGTTTTGCTTTTAGATTGTATTTATCTGATGTCTAACTTATTTTTGTTTATACAATAGAAAAAATGATATCGGCCAAGTGGCTGCTGTCAGAATTAATGACGACACGGTCACGACATTTGGCATTTTCCATCACTCTTGACAGAATGGCCGGCGATAGGTTCCCGCATTCATGAGCACTCAGTTCAGGTTCAGGTTCATGACTGCATGAAACGTCACAAAAACTAAGTCTAGAACGGTTAAATCGGCCAGTGTAATCACAAAAAAGAGAGCTTAAGCGACTCTGAAATGAACCTACTCTCCAGTTCCAATTCGTTGAGCATGGCACTATTGCGCTTGACCTTCACAGTAATCTATATGCCAGCGATGTTTTCGAAAAAATATCCCATTGGCACCTCAAGCTTGAATACTTCTCCTTACAGCAACTTTCAGCGGGTGTGATTGCTCTTCTTATCCTATGCCCGGAATTTCGTTGCCCCAGAAGCGATAATTTTCCTTATAACAGTATCCAAAGAAAATGGCCTCGTCGCACGCAGAGAAAAAACATTTTCAATATGGTAACCTACAACAAATCTATTTTAAACAACATTTTTAAATATATTATGGTTAATTTAACCATATTATGGTTACCGGCAACGATTTTATGGTTAAATTACTCCTCCATTACAAAGCCACAATCAACTTACGGTTGCCTCTTAACATGTTACGCCTGCGTACACTTTTGGATGTGAGGCAAATTGAATCATGAATATAATAAGTCTGTAGGCTGTCACGTACACAGAAAAAATTAAAAATGTTCTCTAATCTCTGAATTCATACCAAATTCATAGAATTAAGCAAACAGTTTGTTGATTTTGCACCTATTACCAAAATGATTATACTGATTACTAAAAATTGTTAAAATTTTAAATTTTTAATATTTTTTTTCAATAAATAATATTTTTAATTTTAATTAAAGAATTTATCAAAACAGTTTGCCGTTGCAAACCATCTGTTGATTTCATTAAATAATTAATTCTACATTTCTACAAGTTTAAATTATTTTATTTTTAACGAAAAAAGTTAATTAAAATTTTTACTAAATAAGTAATTGATTCAATTATCACATTAATTAAATTGAAATACTTTTTTACCAATTCTTTTAATTGATAAAAAAAACTACTGATAATTTTTTCTGTGTATTCGACACTTAAAACCATCCTAGGCACACTTTAATGTGCCACCCATTTTAATTATATATGTAGAAGTGATTATAAAAAATAAACGTTCATTCATACATTTGAAGAGGATATTGTAATAACATTATTAGCCAACTGAATTAAAAAAATTGGGTTCATGTGTTTTTCCTATTGATTATAAACATTTCAATATCCGCCCAAAAGATTTCAGCTATTGTCCAATTAGTTAACTATTTATATTTCAATGTTCTTAATATTTTTAATTAACTTTACAGTCGATTTTTTTAAAGAAAATATATCATGTTATTGCAATATGCCTTTCATATACTTGTTAAAGTATTTAAATTATTGTGTAATAATTTTTGTTATTCCAATTATTTGGCTAAATAAAAATACAAACTATTTTTCAAATCTTCATAGTTTATTTCTGGCCCGAGTTGGGCTTCAATAGACAATTTTTCATAAAAAAACACTCAACGGTTGCGCAATAGTTCTTATGAATGTGCCCAATAAGTGTATGTTCATTTTTTTTTTTGATTTTGAGATGTTGATGCCATATTGCTTAATTTTAAGCTCTCTTCAAAAAGTTCAATACCCATAGTTCGATCTAGAATGTTTTTTCCACTCTCTTAAAAAATTTGATTTTAAGACATACGCAGTTACCCATGAAAACCACAGAATTTTGTTTACAATCCAAAAGCTTCAGATCGTGTGCTCGGTTTATCGTCCTTGTTTTCTGCAACAAATCTTAATTCATAAATTATTGGAGACCACTCTTTATCCAACGCCTGGTCGAGCAGACTAGCGTGTTCGAGAGGGACTGTTGAGTCTTCAATTTGCCCTTTGCACCAAGATTTCCCAACAATGTGTAGAAATTGTAAACAAAATTATAAAGTTCTTGCAAGGTGAAAAAAAACTGATGAGATGAGATGAAAAAACTTCTTCCGTCACAGACCCAGCTGCACAAGTTCCAACTAAATTTAAAGAATGGGCAGCAAAATGCTCGGAATCTACTAAAGGATTATTTGCTTTAATTCATGCCTGAAGCCCTTAATATATAAAAGTTTAACACCGTATTTTCAATAACTTTGGCTTTGTAAACAGATAAATAGTTTAGATACACAGATCGTTTAAAAATATTGTTTTATTTTCTCTATAAAATCTGTGGTCAAAATCGATAACGCCCTTTGTCGATCTACTTATTAAATTCAATTTAACCAAACTGATTAATGAATCGCATTAACATTCTTTTGCGTTAAAATTGTTAGCTCCCCTTAAGCTAAGCGGCCCTAGGACTGGTCCGTATGCGCTTAAATTTTGTTAAAAGCAAGGCGACCTGTAGTGCGATCCTCTATTAAATTTAAACGCCAGTTGACTTGTTAATTTTATTCAGTTACTTTTTTTAACAATAACGGGTGGTGTCGAAAAGTAGTTAACGTATGAAAATTAGAAGTTTTGACATAAAAAACGCTTGAAGGTCTTATTTATTTAGATAGCTTAGTCAAGTTTCAAAGTTTTAAATCGTAAAATTAATCCATTCGCCAAGCCTTCATTTTTGGCTTAATTTTTTTTTTTTTTTTTTTTTTGTTTCCTTAATTCTGCTATATTTTTTACTTCACTTTAAAAGAGGTTCCCAGAAAAATTAATATTTTTTATTTATTTAGAAGACATCTTAAAACGAATAAAAAAAATCCAATTGGATGATTATTAAGAAAATTATAAACAAATAAGTAAGAAAAAGAGTCCTTTCAAGGATTAATCAAAAAAAATCTCGAATTTTACCAGGAAGGCCCTTTTAGAATGTGCTAAAAATATCTAAAAATTTGGTGAAATAACAAAAATAAAGTTTTAAACCATCCGATTTGTCAAATATCCACAAAAATTTTTAGAATCATTTGACCAAAACACTAGCTATTTTATTAAAAAAAAAAAAAAAAACGTCCCTATCTGCAAAAAATATATGATGAATTTTACCAATTTTATTTAAATATCAATTTATAGAGTCATTACTACAAACAAGCTCAAGCGAAATAAATAAAATTTTACAGGAAAAGGTTTTTTTTGTATATCATAAAAATTTTGTATGGAAATTGGCGCTTAAACTAAAATTGTTTCTCCTATAAAATCGTACCGGTACCTTCTGTGACAATGAGAATTAAGGAAATGATGCAAGTGTTGCCGTTAAATTCATTTATTAAAAAAAAACGAAAATTTAAAATTATGTCGCTTAAGCTTTTTTTGTGGTTATGCCTCGTTATATTTAAAATAAGTTTTTCACGTCAAATAAAAATTTAATTGTATCAAGCCATAACCGCAAAAAAAGCTTAAGCGACAACATTTTCAATTTTCGTTTTTTTACAAATGCATTTATTGGCAACACTTGCATCATCTCCTAAAATCTCATGATTACAGAAGGTACCCTTACGATTTTAAAGCAAAAACAATTTTAGTTTAAGCGCCAATTTTCATACAAAATTTTTATGAAATATAATTAAAAAAAACCTCCTCCTTTAAAATTTTGTTTTTGCCGCTTGAGCTTTTCTTGCGGTTATGACTCGATATGACAAAATATATTAAAATATGAATTGATATTAAAAAGTAGTTGGTGAAATCGTCAATTAAACCCCTATCAACAGTTTGCATAATATGGAACACTGTGAATTGTCCAATCAACTGGTTGGTTTTACAAGAAAAATAGAATAAAAATAAATTTAAAACTGGATAAAGGGAAATTTATCATTTTAAATAGTTTTTTGCTTCTCGCGTAAAATTTACAAAATGTTAGATAAGTCCTTTGCATTTCACGTAACGATATGTCAATACATACATCTTATTAGATGAGCATATGTATCTAAGACATACATATTAATCTTATTTTATGGCTTAACAAACAAAAATTTAACTTTCCAATAAAAGGAATATTAAAAAAAAACTGTAGCAACTGACAACTTATTTATGATTCTACCTTAATACATACATATAAAACATATTAGAGAATCAAATTCTTACGAGGACAAAAAAAAAACTATAACTCTTACCAATATATTGAAGTGCAGTTATATTTTATGCGTAGCAAATGTCTAGCATATGAAAAATGTGTCTGAAGTTTAAAACAATATTTTATACATCCGGAACTCATATATTTTGTTACACTCTATTTTTTTTCTAATCTGTTTGCATGCCATACGAATATGCAATCTACAAAACCAAGTGCTTGCTTGTTTATGTGTGCCGGGGTGAATATGAAAAAAAAATATTTAACTCTTCATAATATTAAAGTGGATTCTATTGAATATTCTAAAGTATGACACAAAAAAAGAAAGGAGAAAAAAATCTGAATAATACATTTATAAGCAAATTCGTGGTAAATGTGTCTGTATTAATGAGTTATGAAAAGAAGTAAAGAGGAAAAGTACACTAAATCTATATTAAATTGAGATCACATTCCTGATTTACATACCATATAATAAAATAAAAAGTTTAAAATGCCCTTCAAACAGGGGAATAGTTTAAAGTATAAGTCATAAAAATGTATATATATAAGTATGTAACGGGTTATTCATTTTTCAGTTTCAAAAAAAGAGTTATATAAAACAAACATAAGGCTACTATTTCGATGGAACTGTTTTTTCCTTTTAATACCTGGACCTTGTCAATACGTATGAAGTTATCATCATCTTTTGGTGTTACATCCTGGTGTGGGCCTTTATCTCTTTCACCTTGTTTCTCCAGTCGGATCTGTCTTGAAGTACCTGTCTCCAACACTCCATTAAGCCATCTAGATCTGGGTTAACCAATAAGTCTAGTATTATTTGGGGCTGCGTTTTTTAGTCTCTGTGCTCTAGCATTATTGCCAAATGACCAACTCAGCTTAGTCTTTGTCACTAGATAAGAATTGCTTCGGTTTCTTTGTTGCTTCTTCTTATAAAAGCACCCTCAACATCCTTCTTTCAAAAACTTGAAGCTCCGTTTTATCCACTATCGTTAAAGCCCGTGTTTTATAGCTATACGTAAGTACAGGTAGAAAAACTATCTGAGGAGTTTCATAACAAAATGCAAAAATTCCACTTTTCAAAACTCAACCAAATTTGTTTTCTAAATAATTTAGTAACTTATTGCCAGACAAACTAATTTATTAATGAATTGTTTTAGTGTTAATAAAGTCTTTTACTACAACAAGTCTTAAAAGGAGTCATTGATCTGACTATTATTATTATAATTTTTTTTTATCCAAAAAATTTTTATAGTGGAATTGTTGCGTTTTGTTATGGATCTCCTCATCATATATTGCCTTATTTTAACCTTTATTTGTTCGGGATCTTTGGTAGCAGAGACCGGTCATAGTTCTAATACTTTATATGAATGGGCCCTATCACCTGGGATCTTCTACATGGGGTTGTCATTGGAGGGGGTTAATTGACACCTAACAGTCACCATTTAACCAGTCACACATCTTTTCTCAATAAACGTCTTTATTGTTAGTTGCTACAATGCTAGTTCTTGGTATTTTTCCAATAAAAAAAGTCCTAGAATTAATTATAAAAACAAATTTTAAAATAGCCCCATAGAAATCTATCACACCACCGCTAAATACTGAACCTGTTACAAAACGGTCCTAATAAATAAATATAAAATCATTTATATAAACAAATTTACTTTTTTGCTCTTACTTAATATACCAGATAAGTGATTAGTTCTGCTTTCATGTGCCATTTGTTATTTATTTTTAGTCTGATTTTATTTTCAAAAATTTCAGGACCTATTCTAGTTCTATTAAAAAAACACACAAATTTCCCTCAGGATATAAACAAGAAAATATAGTTACCTTATATCGTTTTGATTTAATGTTTACAAAAACTTAAAAAATTTAATTCAAAACCTTACGTTTTATTTGTTGAGAAGCATTTTCCAAATACGTTAGTTTTGGATATAAAACAATACAGAATCAAAAAAGTACTTACTTTGAAGCGCTATCAACATACATGGGCACAGAAAAAATAAAAATAGATTTAAATTAACTAATATGTGACATTAATTAAAAAACTAAACAAATTTTCACCATTAAACAAATTAAAAGTATCAATTAAACGTTTAATTCAATTGATTAAATATTTAATACACTTGATTAAACGTTTCATTCACTTGATTAAATTTTAATTTAAACAGAATGTATTTCTTATTAATGCTTTAATTGGTGAAAAACTTGCGAGAATTTTTTCTGTGTGATGCTAAGAATTTTTTTCCCATCTGCATGTGTTTTTGTTTTATTTATACACATGATAGCGACTACAAATGTAGACTACTGGCCGCGAGATATTCATTTTAAATAGCATCGCTTTGGCGCCCCAGAAATAATTATTTTGACATTCCCAATAAAAAAAGGAACTACCAACGAAGCAGATTTGTAAGGGAGAAACGTAAAAGTTTCGCTTACCATATCGCTTACGGAAGATATGGATTTTATATGGCGTGTTTCACCTTGAAGCAATTCATTTTTGACACAGAAAGGGCTCTATTCAGCGCATTTAAAAATTAATGTGCTCCCTTATAAACCTGCTTCGTGGTAAGGGAATGTCGTGGCTCTTCAAATTTTATATATATATTTTTTAATTTATTAAGAATTCGTTCACCTACCAAACTGCATCTCCGTATATCTTATTGCGTAGCGCATAAATGAGTGCTTACTTTTTAAAATGTATCATTAGTGCTTCGCAAAATAAGAGAATTTTTTATTGGGTTACTAACATTTAAATCTGCTTAAAACAAGATTTTAGGAAGCCTGCAAAAAAGTCAAATTGACTTACAGACGTTTTAAATTTGTATTCTCTAATTTAATCCAAATGACTACAAATGCAAACTTTAGAGCACTCGGTGCTCGGTCTATTTGTCGCGATTTAAAAAGTTTCATTTGTGTGGACGAACCTCTTTGAGCTGCTTACAGTCGATATCGAAGGCTGTTGCGAACCTGTGTCTAGACTACTCAATATAAAAGTATAATTGGTTTTTTCCTTAATAATAAGCAAGCCTAGCATCTTTGTTCCTCTCTTCAATATTAGGAAGATTTTCTCTTGATCTCGCATACTCTGTGATATAAGTTCAATATCATCCGCGTATGCACATATTGATGTATTTTGCCCTAGGTTGGTTGTTGCACTCTTGATACTTTTGAGGTAAACTTTGACAGCTTTTTCATACATTTCACACATTTATATCGACGATAGCTTGACGAATGCTCGTTTTCCAATGCTACAACGTATAGTGATTATTCGCGTTGACAAGCTCTTTACCGTAGCCCCACTAAAAAAGATCACATGCTTTTGGTGTGGTGGCGAATTGACATCGCTAAAACGCAAAATTACGCGTTCTGGAAATTGTCCATGAAATAAAATCCAAATCGGTAGTGTTGTGTGACTCGTGGCACTATCTTATTTAAACTATATATCGCTCATTTACTTCAACAACGTCCTAACTCAATAAAATCCATTTCGAGATAAGCGCACTTAAAGTTTTTAATTTGTTTTAACCACATGGAAAAAATAAAGATACACTCTCTTCAAACAGGAAAAGTATAAAATATATAAAGATGAATTTTATACACAATATAAAGAAGAACATAGCGAACAATTCTGCATCACTAACTCCAAAATTTAATTTTTTGAGTTATGACTTCAACAAGTAAATGAGCGATATCGTCCAGTTCATAATCATTTATTACATGCAAAACTAAAAGTCAGTTGCCACACGGCCGTAGCGCTCTAAATTGACAATAACGGTTCTTGATTTTTGAACGTAATTTTTTAACAAATACACGCAGAAAAAATATGGTTGGAGTTAACCATATTCTAAGAACAACATATTTAGGTTTGGTTGTAACAATGTTTATATGTGCATGTCAACATGTTATGGTTAAAAAGGGCTATAATATGGTTAAAATTAACTATAATTTTCCAGTAATCAACAAAATCAACCATTTTTTGGACAATATTAAAAATGGAATTTGGACAAAAGTATCCATATTATGGCCATAAGTAACAATAATATGGTCAATGTTAACCATATTATGGTTATTTATTTCAGACATTTCTTTAATTGGCTAATCAAGTTCCAAGTTATAATTTTTATTCGCTTTTTATTCCAGTTACGTGTTATGTTCTATTTTTAAAGTTATCCCATTTAATTCATTTTCCAGCCTGTGCCGACCTTTATTAGCATCGTGTCTGTTTTACTGGTTCATACTACTACGCCAATTGGTGTATTTTAATCAATAATTAAAATAAAATGATTTAGAATTTTAAGCAAACCAAACAAGAAGGTGATTGAAAAGCATTCAACTATTGCAGAGAGCAGAACAACCCTAATTTCGTTGCTTTTAAACATATAATTTAAAACTTTTAATTTAACACACAATGTTATGAAATATTACAATTTCAAAAATATTATTGTTATTATTAACCACAACATTTTTGGAGACAACCATTATATGGTTAAAGCTTTTGAAAAGATGAATTAAACCATAATATGGTTACCGGTGACAATATTATGGTTAAAGTAAACATAATATATTTAAGTGCATTTCGACATTACATTGCTAAATTCAACCATGTTTAAAGTTTCAAGAGAGGTAAACACTTTATTGTTAAAACGAAACAAATTATTATTAGTCGCGAAAAAATAATTTTAAAAACAACAATAATTTGTTTGTTACCATAGCGGGGACCTTTATATGTTTTTTTACCCATACTTCAACCATCTTGTTTCTCTGCGTGAATGGCCCAATGATATGATCTGGCAATGCGCACATTGCGATGATGCACAGGCCTAACCTCATCTGTAACGTATCCAGTCTTTTCAAATTCTTTATAATCTTGCCAATTTCTTGCACAGCATGTCGACCGTAATCATCCCGTAGTGCTCGAAAAGTGGCCATGTTTGAACCTCCACTTTTATATTAAGTTTTATCTATATTTAAGCGTATTTCGGTTATTAAACGTCCATATTCGTAAATGTGAAATGTTTCACTAAATAAATGAGACTTCGGATAACAGATATTTAAGAGCCGACATCCTTTCCAGACCGGCGGCTTGAAACCACTTAATGGATAACCCTGTATAAAACCTTTAACACGATTGTTATTTTCGCAATGATTACTTTAAATAAAAACATGACCCCCTTAATCGAAGAGAAATCCTGCATATATTGTATCACGGAAATAGTTCAAAACTCTTAACTTTTTTCACATTTTTTAAAGCTTCCATTTTTATAACCTTTTTTAACAAATACATACTTAAATATTTTAATATGTGTACGGCTTAATGGAAGTATGTGTTTGTGCATGGAAATAAAACAGTAAATGTAATTTGTTTGTTGTTGTTGATATGTATAACCATTATTTAAATATGGCCGATAATGTGTTTTTAATGACTTACTTTCTAGTTTTTTTTTTGCATCATTTATTTGGCGCCTTTGGTTGCTACTTTTTGCCATTTTAACGAAATAAAAAAAAATTAATTACGAAATAAGTTTTTTACTTTAGTTTGCAAAAAATAAACAAATTTTAATATAATGGCTGTTTTAGCAACTCCAGTATAAAAAAAAATTATTTTTTTCCCTCGTAAAATCATAACCACCATCTTTTTATATTTAATTACAACGTTTAACAAAGTTTTAGCTAAATGAAAAATTTTGTGTTAATTTAATAATAAACAAAAATTGTGTTGATGTGTTTTGTGACTAAACCGCAATTAGAGGGTTCTTTTTTATTTAAAATCTACTTTATTGCAAATGCCCTTCCAAGGAAATGTTTGTAACTGAAGGGTTTAATATTATGCGTATAAATACTTGTGATATCACTACAGTACGTTACACTTTAATTTAAGAACGAAAGTAAAGTGAATTCTGAGGCATTGAAATTATTTAATCCTTAAACAACTACATCATAAAACATCGAAAAAGCTTTTCAAAAATAGTAGACAATAATATAATTTGATATTTTTTACCCAACTGTCAAGGAAGAGTTATGTTTTTCGAGCGAATCATGTCAATATATGCACTATATGTAAAATTCTTTATTAAATCGTACCTTCCCAACGGCTGGACAGATTATTGTATTTGATATCCAAGTGTTCTTAGATAAATTAAAAAAAATTTGGGGTTTTTGACGAGAAATACTAAAACGCTTAAAAATTTTTTTGCCAATTGAGCAGGGTATCAAAATAATGAAAAATAAAAGGGGACTTAAAATACTTGTAAGAGTTATAGGTTTAAAATTAACTAGAAATAATATATTTTCTAAAAAAAAAATTTTTATAATTTGATGGCACCTCTCGTAAATACATCATCTGTTAAAAATTGGGCGGGTTGGGAGTGGGTGTTGCCAAAAGAGATTTCTGAATAGCTTAAGAACGGAAACAGTAAAAGTTTCCAATTCGCGGTAACACCAATATTATTACAAATATTTTTTTGAATTAATGCATTATAATTTTTATGTGAGCTATAAGATTTCTACATTTTGCCCGACTACTTACTATGTACATAGCGTTAGCTGAAATGAAAAACCACGAAAATCGATCCACTAAAACGGGATTTTTGGAAATTCAAATGTTAAAGGGGTAAAAAAGGGTCAAAACGGGTAAATTCGGACAACATTATATCTCTAAAACTAAAAGAGATACAAATAAAAATGTAATACCTATCGTTGTTCTTTAGAAAATTAAGCGGACAGGTGTCAGGTACTTTTTTGAAATTCATCCCTCTTACGGAGTAATCGAATAAAAATTTTATTTTGGTACTTTTTTGTCACCCCATCTATCTTTTAAACCCATAAACAAAGAAATAAGGGTTATGTCATATTGAAACATATCAAAAAATACAAATACGAATTTGGAACTTTTTTGTAATTTGAATTTTTAAAGGGTGAAAATCGTAAGTATTTTTGGTACTATTTTAACAAAACACTTTTTTTTATTCATTGACATATACGTATTAAATTATGGGCTCCAACTACAATATTTTAATTTGTTATGCTTCAATGGGGAGAAAAAAGGACCAATAAGGGGAAATACGGGAAATTTAATTTCATACTTTAGCGTTTTGGTTCTAAAACTGGCAATTTTTTCACTATCGTTAATATTAGACCTTAAAATATAAACTTCAACATGCAATGTCCTGAGTGGATAAGAACCTATGAGGGACCTTTTTATACTTTTTGTTCTTCAACTGGTACTTTTTGAATTTCCGTTAGTATTGGCCCTAGAAACATAAAATTTAACATGCACGGTCCAGAGTGAATGAGAATTTGTTAGAGGGATATTTTTGGTACTTTTTCAACTTTCGTTATTATTATTCGTATGAACATTAAATTAAATATGCAAGATCCTAAGTCAAAGAGAATCAGTAAGAAGACTTTTGGTACTTTTTTAATTTTCGTTAATGTGAACATAAAATTAAACTTGCATGGCTCGCAGTGAATGAGAATCTGTAAAGGGCTTTATGGTACTTTTTACTTTAATGGTACTTTTTAAATTTCCGTTAGTATTGGACCTAGAATCATAAAATTCAACATCCAAGGTCCTAAGTAAATGAGAATCTGTTAGAGGGATTTTTTTAGGGCTTTTTCGTCCTTTCACTGGTACTTTTTTAATTTTCGTTAATAATGGATCTACAAACATAAGATTAAGCATGCAATGCCCTGAGTGAATGAAAATTTCTCAAAGGGGCTTTTTGGTACTTTTTTCTTCTTTACCTGGTACTTTTTGAATTTTCGTTAAAATTGAACCTAGACACATAAAATTAAACATGCAAGTTCCCAAGTGAATGAGAATCTGTAAGAGTGATTTTTTGGTACTTATTCGTACTTTATTGTTTTTCAACAGGTACTTTTTAAAATTTCGGAAGTATTGCACCTACAACTTTGCCTGGTACTCTTTGATTTACCGTTAATATTGGACGTAGAAACATAAAATTTAGGGGGGGGGGGTGCTTTAAAACCATGTGGGATAAGGCCATGATGGCTTTATATCTTATGTAATAGGGAGATAAAGCCATCATGGCCTTATCTCACATGGTTTTAAAGCAACCCCCCTCCCCCCCAAAATTTATCATGCAAGTTCCTGAGTGAATGAGAATTTGTAAGGGGAATTTTTCGTACTTTTTCTTTCTCTAACTGGTAATTTTTTAATTAAAGTGGTACTTTTTCAATTTAATACGTATTGTTGATCATTAAAAAAACAGGTATCTGGTACAATTTTTAAATTCGGCCCTATTAGGGAATAAAGGTGTAAAAGCTGTATTTTGTTACTTTTTTGTTCCCCATCTTTTAAATCAGCAAAAATAGAATTAGAAATTTTATAACATTCACAACTTAACTTAAAAATGCGTTTAACGTTTAAGGGGGTGAAAATCGTAAATCGTAATTTTTTTGAAAACCTTTTTCTTCATCTGTCTATATATGTATATACAACGTTACTGACTGATTCACCATCCCACGTCCTAAGCGTTGGCCTCTCGCGTAACGGGTTAATCCTATATGTTAAAACTTTTTTGCCATGCCATCTATCTTTAAAACTAATAAACATTGAAATAAAAAATATATCATATTCGTAACGTATATAAAAAATACAAATAAAAATTTAGTACAATTTGAAATTCGGACGTTGTAGAGGCGAGAATCGTACCTATTAAAGTGACGGGTAAACTGCTAGCATTTAAACAAGTTAAAGCCTAGAAACATAAACTTTAGCGTAAAAATATATCCACGAAAGCAAAACAGACGCTAACGAAGCAGCAGGTTAAATGCTAGTTCGATATAAAATATTCAAACAAATGTACAGCATGTAATAATTTTTTGTAAAATCATTCCGAAACTTGCATTACACGTATTGAATGTTAAAAAAAAAATAAACAGAATTAACAAATGAAAGGTTAATTTTCTAATTTTCCCACAAATACCACTTGCGTTTTATTTGTTTAGTACAGGAGAAGTCTATACAAAATATATTGGGCAAAATTTATCCAAAAATATCACATGCATTTTATTTTTCTAGTATATCAATATACAACTTCTCAAATGGAATTTCATTGTAAAAAGTATGGTCAGCCGATAAAAGATATGTATGGCTTAATGGTGATGCCAGTTCATGCTTGAAACGTTTTTCTTTGTAAATGCAACTTTAAATGATTAAACACTGTTAAAATTTAAAACCTCTTATGAATTTTAAGATTAAATGGATATTAATATGTGGAATGGCTATTTTCAAGCAACAAGTATGTAGTTACCTTCTTTTGGTTTCAAGGGTATTTGCACTTATGGTATCGTATTTTCGATTTCCGCTTATAAACTGTCCAATTTTTATTATCTAAAAGTAAAAATTAGAGGAATATGGATAACGTTGATATGCATCATAATTAGGGAGATCGAACGGTTATTATTCGAACGGTTTTGATCGGTTATTTTTGTTCTGCCCAAGTTATTTTTAATGTCGATTAAAATATCGAATATCGAATAAACCGGCTTTTTTGGTATAATAAACCGGTTATTTTAATAACGTGTAATTTATACACGTGTTCCTTACTCTTGTTGTAAAACTAATTCAAATGTACAATTCAAAATAATACAAAAAAGTGTTCAGCTAAAAAATAAATAGTAATTTGTGCGAAAGTATTCTAGAGATATTTCAAACGGAATTAAAAAGGTAAAGATCGGAGCGCTAACATGACGTCACGACTTATTTATCACCTTTAATATACTCCAAACATTAATTGACATTAATATACTCCAAATATGACTTCGCTCCTTTCGAAGTAGTAGTAAAGAGACAGCAAATAAAACTTTTCTAAAATACGCAGCCAAAATGAATAATTGGATGAAATACTAGCCCGTTGTGATGCCGAGGGCGAAATGCCCGTTAAGGCACCTAAAACTCTTAAGTAGTTCTAGCATATCTTCTTGCTTAAAACTACAACATACCGGCGGAATCAACGATATGGAAAAAATTCATCAGTTTTATTTATTAAAACACCAAGAACTAAAAAACAAAATTGAAGAAATCAAACAATATCATGGAAGGTTTGCATTGTGGTCGACGAATTGACAAATATTTCATACAAAAAGCATGTTCATGTTACTATTCGTTTCTATAATGCTGAAACAAAATAATTTGAAATATATTATCCTGGCTAAGAGGTTTTATTTGCAACTTTTCAAAAAAATATGGTTGAAGTCCATTGATTCATATACATAGACAGCCTTAACCACCAACAAATTAAAGCTCATTTAAAATAAACTTGGGAGAATATCTCAAATAATATATTTATTAAATTTTTAAAAATTTTTTATTTGTTTTTGCAAAACGTTTGTCTGAATCAAACATAATTTTACAGTTTCTAAATTAAATTATACAATTATCTTCTTACAAATTAAGTTTAGTAAATTAATAGAAATTGTAAAAAATAAAGCAACACTTTTCATGGATTTTATCGTCAAATATTTGTTAGGTCTGAACCAAGGCGAATTCATACAGATGACATTTTTACTTATTGCTAATTTATTTGTGTGTATAATGAATTTAAAGCTTTATTTACATTTTTTGAAAAAATTAGTTAAAATTTAAGATTGAATAAAAATCTAAATACTTGAAAAAAAAAATGATTTAAATTTTATAAAACAAAAAAAAAAGTGAATATAAAATATAAAGTCAAGGAATAAAAAGTGCATAAGGAATAAGTGGAACCACAATAAATTTGCAATACAGGAAAAATATTTACCTTCTAAAAGCAATTGTGTATATTTTATAAACAAAAATAAATCCCTTGTTTATGTTTTTAACAAATAATTTTGACAGTCACTCTAACTTTTTACAAAAACAAAATACAAAGTATTCTTTTAAAAAAAGGGATAGTTAGCATAACTCTATATCATGATGCAGTCACCTGTATGAATTCGCCTTGGTCTGAACACATCTTATTTCATATCTATATATGTATTTTGGTGGTTCCTAATAGAGATGAGCGATCCCGTGATTTTTAAAGATCATCGTGATTAGTGAATGTGATTAAAAAATCACTGCTCCTTTAAACTGTGATTGTGATCACGGTTTATCAGTTTTCTGTTCTTTTAAAGCAATTGCGGCCAAGCTATATGTACAATGCGTGAGCTTTTGCAAGCACTTTACAAAGAAACAACAACATATTGTAAGAGCTTTCAAATCTGTTTACTTTCATATACATACATACTTGAACAAATAAATTTTGGCATAAAAAAATTCTAATAAGATAGAAGAGAGAATGAAAGGAATAGCAATATCATTCGACATTTCATTCAAAAAACGCTATTACCCATACAAACAGTGAAATAGCATAAATTTGTATATGTAACAAAATACAAAAAGAACGACTTAGAAAGTACCTGTTACTTGACAAATTTGGTCACAACTGCGATTCGTGATTTTTCAGTAACAGTGATTAAATAACAGGTACAGAAATATCGCTCATCTCTAGTTCCTAACCTTTTTAATTGTTTTATTTTTATTCAAATTAATGTTGTATTACAAAAACTTGGTTTATTTTTTTGTAACCGGTTTTTTTTAAATGCTTTACCGTAAACCGGGTTTTTTAAAACTATTCGGAATATTCGAAAACCGGTTTTAGAAAAAAGTCGAATCTCCCTTATCATAATTAATCAAAAACCCGATTTCGCATTTTTTGTTAGTATAGTTGTTTTGTATTTTAATCAAAAACCCGATTGCAAAAAAAGGTGTTAGTTATGCGCCAAAAACGAAACCAGATTAATAATAAATTTTATTTATTCTACCTTTTCTTTTTAAATTGTTGTATATTCTTTTTTATATAAAAGATTAATAATAAAAAAATAATTAAAATAAACTCTAAGCAAAGGTAACTCTACTTCAGTATAACAGAGAGATATTATGAGCTGAGAGTCAAATTTAATTACCCTCGTTAAGATTAGCCAATTTACGTTATATAAAATAGCAGTCTCTAAGGTAAATTATGGACCGATCTTCGTTTAATTAAGGTGCTGCGATTACTGCACATATAAAACAAGTTTAACTTATCAAAAACAAATTTAGCTAATTATCACAATTATTTGTTGAAAACCCCAATTTTTTGCTCAAACGGCTCAAAAGAGTTTTATTTTATGACGGCGAAATAAAACTCTTTTTATGGAGTTTAACCTTTTATTTCTACGGTAAAAAATAACTGTTTTATATGGAATTTTTTTAATCCACAAAATAGCTGTTAAAAAGTGGTATTAGTATTTTAAAAATATTTAAAAATATACAGGCACTCAGAATTAGGAACAGGTCAAACCCTGGAGCTTACGTATACTTTTCTAAAGGTTTGAGTTTTTCTGAATTCGAATTTTTACTCAATTTTAAACTCATTCTTTTAAAATGTATTTAATCGCGTATATTAAAAATTTAAATTGCCTTTTTAAGATAAAGCCTGTCAAAATCATTGTCTTTTTAGAGATATAGGAATAGTAGTTATGCGGAAACTTCTTAAGTCTTCAACGAATACTCAAAATCCATACTAATGGATTTGCTTAGTTCATATTATTAGCTTAAGTCTTACTCATTTTAAAAATCTAGCTTAGTCTGAAATGATACTCCGGATAAATTGGCAATACAGGAAAAATGCGGCAGAGGTCTTGTGTCTACAAAAAAGCCTTTAGAAGGCCTCTTTACTACTTCTTTTTCCCGCTGGGTATTTATTAGAGTATCCAATTTTTTGACTTTTGGTTTTGTTCGAGAAAGGAATTAATCTATTTTTCAATTTAAATTTTGCTCGATTAATCGAACAAGAGTTTTAATGTGTTCGAATAACTCGAATAATTCAAATAATTTTATCCAATTAAACAATAAAATAACATTTTATTTATACAACGTATACAGTTTTAAAACTTTTAAATAAAATAAATAATTTACCTTAGGAACACAATTGCAGCGTATGAACGTAGTAGCATATGACGTTGATACATTGTCAAATAAAAACGTACAAGTGTAAATATGTACGTCGTACGTCTACACAGTTCTTATTTTTTTTTTCATACGTCGCTTATGGCCGTATTGTCATATAAAATGGAAATTATAAAATGTAATAATTTTTGTGTTTTCAAATTTAATACTTGAAAACAAATAAATAGAAGCAAAAAACAAACAACAATTTCAATAAATTGAATTTTTATAATATTATTTTCAAAGGAAAACAAAACGCGTCTACGATGGAATTGTGGGTAAATAAGGTGTACATTTAGAAATGTACAGCGTTACGTTCTTACGATATACTACCCAAATGTGTTCCCAGCATAAAAATACAAAAACCCTGCTGCAAAACATACAGGGACCGAAACAAGATTAAGGAAATAAACTAAAAACAAAGTAAACACTAATTCGGTTAAACAGACTAAACAATTATTTGAAACCCAAAATTTAATAGATGCATAAGGTTCAGCAGCAATCGGGGTCCATTAATTTTATTTCAGTGTATAATATGCAATTATGTCCCGCCTGCTAAACTTAATGCGGGAATTCAACTTGAGCTTTCATCTCATATTTTTATAAATTATTTTTTAATTATTTTGTATTGTGTTTATTTTATTGAACTGTTGGTGGTTTTCAATCCAAATTTAGATATTTTAATTAGGCTTAAGTTCATTGAATTTAATTTTCATTAAATTATTTTAATGAAGACAGGAATTTTACAACATGAAATTTTATTGATAATTTTTCATTCTTGACTGCGCTGAGATTTAAACCCAGGCTTTCACGGACAGACAGTCCAAGTTTTACATGAGTACCTACCCGAGGGGCACAATCTCATGGTGAACTTAGCACTGGGTGATTTATATATGCATTTACCAAGTGCCCCCATATATGTTCCGGCTAGGACATATACAGGTAACAATGATGTATACCTCTGTTTGGTCAGTATACACCATAAATCTCTTTGTTTAGGAGACTCAGCTATCTTACTGTGCTGCTCATTGTTAGCCAGCAGCTTTAATTGAAGGAACCTTCCTTACGACTCGAGCTATTCTCATAACTCTCCTCGCAATTCCAGAACCTTCGCCCGCGAATTTGGGAATAACCAGCAGCCACCTCGTGTACCACTTTAACAGCTTCCAAACGAGGGCAGCATGCCAGATAAATTTGAATCCAACCTTCCATAATACATACAAAATTTAATGAACTGACACAAGTACATAAGTACATAAAACATTACATAAGCCATGGACTATTGTATACGACCGTGAAGCATCAAGAGGAACTTTCCGCACCAACCGTTCGCATCAACAACTGTAGGCGATATCCAGCTGTTGACACTACTAACCAAGGATTGTACTAATTCCAACTTGATCAACACGTGTTTGTTTTGTGTACTTTTTCAAACTTAAATAATAAGCAAAAGTTCCCATATTCTATTTGTTAATATTATTTTGTTAAATACATCTCGTTTTTAAAGTTATTATTATGAAAACCATATCGGGCATGCTGATGGTGTCTTATAATTTAGAGTTTTTCTGTAGACAAAGGGGCAATACAACAAAAGTGAAAGAAAACATGAGTTAGCTTAAAGTTAGCTCATGGTTAATCAGAAGTTAGTCACAGATGACTCACAAGCTAACTCATTTACATGGTTAAAGCTATTCAGTTTTTACAAGCAATGTCCGCAGTACGAGTCAGTACTCACTCACTTTATAAGATAACAATAAGTAAGCTCATTATGAGATAGCTTGTGGTGCATCCAATATGTAGAATAAAAAAAAATTACGAATTTTTGCTTTATTTATTTTTTAAAGAGAGATAGAGAATATTACACATATGTTTTTTTTCACTTTTGTTGTATTGCCCCTTTGTCTATAGAAAAACTCTTAATTATAAGACACCAGCAGCATGCCCGATATGGTTTTCATAATAATTCTACTTTGAAAATGAGATGTCTTTAACTAAATAATATTAACAAATAGAATATGGGAACTTTTGCTTATTATTTAAATCTGAAAAAGTACACAAAACAAGCAAAACGTTTTTTACCAAAGTCCACTGCATCAGCTTTGAGTTAGCCAAACGCTAGTTCAATACTTATCGAGAAGAAATCAGTCGTACAAAACAAAACTAACTAATCTCTGCATAACTTTTGAGTTAGCCAAAAGCTAGTTCAATACTTATTGAGAAGAAGTTAGTTGTACAGAACACAAGTGACTCAAATCTGTTCCAATTATGAGTTAGTTTACAAGTCAGTTCTAAATAAGTTAGCTAAAAGTCAACTAAATGTTTAGCTAGCAAATAAAAATCCAACAGGGGTAATATTTATATTCTCTGGCTCTCTGGGATGGGCTAGTGTAAGAATTACAATTTTGATTTAAAAAATATATTTAAACAAAAATACGTAAATTTTTTTTTTATTAGAGTCAACATATTATATGCACAAGCTTACTCATAATGAGCCAACCATTGGTTAGCCAGTTCGCAGCTAACTTAAAGTGCCCTCAAATTTTATCGCCCAGAAACTAACAAAAAATGAGCTTACTTATGGTCAGCTGAAAGTTATGCAGTGTGAGTGAGTACTGACTCGTATTGCGGACATTTTGTGTAAAAACTGAATAGCTTTAACAATGCAAATGAGTTAGTTTTTGAGTCACCTGTGACTAACTTCTGATTAACCATGAGTTAACTTTAGGCTAACTCATTTTCCGACAGGGTTATAACACAAACATACAAATACTTTCAAATTTCGATTAAAATAAGCAAAATAAAAACAACTTACTTACTCCTTTCCTAATGAATATCATTTACAATCCTAATAAATTTCTTTTGTTTTCCTTTTAACTATTACATGCCAACAAATTTTTTTTTTATTTTATTAAGTTATTGTTATGTTGTTGTTCTATTGTTGTATTTTATTTATTGTAATATGGTGTTATTTCTTTTGTAGTGCCAACAGCAACCATACTGGGCGGACCCGATTTATATGTTGATAAAGGAAGTACAATTAATCTAACATGCGTAATAAAATTTAGCACAGAACCACCAACTCATATATTTTGGTATCATCAAGATAAGGTAAGTAGAACTAACTACAACGAATGAACAAATGCTGGTTATTTTATGTTTATTTGTTTGCTCAAATATATACAACACACTGTGGTACGCTTAAAAATATGATAAAACAATGAAATAGAGAGGCAAGCAAAACTATAATTATACCGAATAAAGTTTATTATCGACCACAAAATACTCTACACTTTAAGATATTCAATAGTTTTAGGTGATTGCAAATGATATACACATTGATTTTGTGTGCACTAAAAAAGAAGTATTTAAATACTAAAAATAAACTTCATGGCGATATAACGCGTTTGATAAAATTTTTGAAATATATTGGCGATGAGTAGCCTAAGATATTAATTAAAGGAGTTTGAGACTATAATAGCACAGTCTCTAACGATTTAAGATTACGAAAGCAAATGTATGAAGTTTGTGAGAGCAGGTCAATTAGTTTGGGACCAAAAAACTTGACAAAGAGTAGAGCATGGTCCTAAAATCAAAATCGAGCCGCCTCTTTCACGACAAAGTTTCTTTATCTACAGTAAAAACTTTTTTTATAACAAGCGAATAAATAAACCATATTTAAAAATTGCGATAAAATTTTTCATTCGCTAGAAATTTAAGTTGTTTCTGCAATTATTCAAAACTCTGAACGCGAATCTTCACAACGTTTTATTTATCACCTCTAGTTTTCGTGATATAGAGTTATGTTAAAAATTAAGGAACTTACACCTTAAATGGTAACACAATTTGAGAAGGTTTTCGCTGTTTAGTAAAAAGAAAATCCGCATTTCGCCAACAAAACTTTCTTTAGATCGTGAAACATTGTTTCTAAGTTTGCTCAGTACTCTAAGAGATATCCTTAAAGTTTGATCCAAGAAAGAAACATTAATTTTATAAAAAATTTTAAAATTTTTTTAAAAATGTATTACATAATAATAAAAACACAACAGCGAGCTACTTTTTCATTGAAATTGGTGCGCAACCCTTGATTTTATTCACAACATTTTTTTTTATATAAAAATTTAACAAAAATTGAAAAATTACCTGAATTGATGGAAAAAATATATATAAATGAAAAACTATTATGCTTAAAAATTTTTTTATATTGTATTGCTGGATCAATTATATTGTTACATTATGCATTTGTCTTGCCTCTTCTTAATCCATATAAATTAAAAAAACGTTATAATATTTTTCGATCGATATATTTCGAACTAACTTATTATATACATAAATATTATAAAAATTAAACAAACTTACAATTTTTACCTAACTTATATGATAAAATAAAATCTAAAAATTATTGTTGCAAATAACATTTGAATAAATTCAGTTAATTTTTAAATTTTCATAAAAATTATATTATAGATAAAAACTTATTATTGTATTTTCAAATTGTACAGATCCTTAAGATGAGCTGCATGCTTGAAATATATGGATCTAATTTAAATAAAATACATTAACGTTTTTTATTTCAATCGATTAAATAAGGCAATACAAAAAAACTCAATAATAATTTTAATGTTTGACATTCAATGAATCTGATATGGATAGAGATATCACATAGAAATTTTGAACTTATGTAGGCCGAAGAGATCTTAAAACAGTTAACTAAAACGCATCTCCATTTTTAATTAAGAAATACCTCCAAGATTCCCTATACCGGAAAAACTCTTTTAAAAAATCTTTTATTTTTTTTTTTGAAATTGTCAATACTGGCACTATTTACCACTATATATTGATCAGAATTTTCCAAAACATATAAGAAAACATTACTGTTCTTATTTTATAAAATTCGGAGTGTTGAATCATTAACATTTTTTTCCATAAGGCAATTTTTTTTTTTGCTTGAACAATTTTTATTTTCTGGATAGGGCATGGGTTGAAACAAATGTCAAATTTACTAAAAATTGCTTCTACAAGCATCAGTATGCTTCTCTTCATTTCGAAAAACATAAACATTTTATATATTTCTGTGGAAAATATTTTTATCAGCGATAGAACATGGCCATCTTTTGGTGAAATAGTAAAAAGGAGTATTCATATGTATTACCTTTATACGCATATACATTCCCTTCCAATATACCACTATATTTAAACAAAAATGCATCAGCATTTAATAATATAACATACAATTACTTAAAGTCTAGTCTACTTTCTTACCAATAAAACAAACGTTTAATCCGGATATCTCTAAAGGCAAAGGAGATAACCAAAACATTAACGCATATTTCTTGTAGGTCAGACTAAGGCTAATTTTTTGCAGCATACATAAATTTTTGCGAATTTCTAATAGTTTGAATATCCGAGTTTACCAATTTTAGAGGTCGTTACAACATAAAATATTTGTTTCCAGCACCATGCCACAGCCACAATTACCAATATTTTATTCCAGTTGTTCGCAACGTTACTTCTAATATGTTTGCTATCGAATATCGTTAACATTTTTGAAATCGGCGATAACACAAAATTGGACTTTTGGCCGATGAATTCAATTTTCAGCTACAGTGCGTCGTCAAATCTCAGTATCGCATTTAAAAAGATGTCACGAGTCAAATCGTGGTAGAAATGAGAGAATCTTTTTCAAGAAACATTTGAGCTGATATCCTCCAACAGTTTCTTTAAAGTGGAATATGTTACTTTTCTGTTGCATTATTTTCAATAGTTTTAAAATATTCTGTTAGACATTCGGTTTTTGCTCAAAACTCTAGATTTAGCCAATTTATGTTTAAATCTTGTTTCCATAACAACATAACAAAACAAGCTTCTTATATCTGCTGACATTTTCCATATACAAATTTAAATAATAATATTTACACCGTAATTATGTTTCCAAATAAATAGCCCAATTTGCAGCCTAAGTGTGTAAAAGGGGGTACCTCTAAAGTTTGATACCTTCAGTTAACGCAAAATTCTAAAGCGATTTCGTTGGATTACGATTTCGTGGGAATTGTACGTAAGAGTCCTAAGGACTTCTTTCCTTTCGCCATTGAAATCAAATCGACAGACTTCCCATGATATTTGATGACCAGAGTCCTAACTTCTAATAAAAGTGGCAAAATTTCAAAAACAAGTTTTGATTTATTCCCCACCTCTGCAACAAATTTTTGTAATTTTTTGCTGAAAACTTAGACATTTTTGTTCGTAAAGAGCCAACAACACTGATGAGCAGGGAAACCATAAATATTCAATTGCCGTTTAAAAGCTTTTAATGAAATTTAGCATCGACTTGTTACTGCACATTTTACCCTTTGCAGTACCTTTTTTTTTGCATAATTTAGTTAAAAGAGCACTTTTGCAGCATTTTTTAAGTATGGCTGAGTTTAAAAACAATAAAAGTTTATAAATAAAGGCACAAATGTATCAGAGAGTTTAATGATGCTCAGTTTGCTTATTGTGAATGCATCGTATACTTTTTTGCCACCCTTTGAGACAGATAACATTATAAAATTATACACGGTTGCATTGTAGAATGCGTTTAAAAAAGCGAGTTGCTTCGCAACCAACGTTTTGGCATTCAGCTTTTATAGCGCATATTTAACCTTTTTGATACATGTAAAATTTTTTTTAATTGGTAACAAGAGCAGAATTTGAAATTTTTTTCAAATCTGGTTAACGTATGTATGGCCTCACTGTTATAAATTGTATCTGTATCCCCAACGTGTCGCTTCTATTTCGCTATCTAGGTTTAATATTCACTCTGCAATTGTAAGCCAAAGCAGGTTGCTAAAAATGTTTCTTTTTTACTGTCTAATTTTATAAAAGGTGGTCGAATCATAATGTACGATGTAAATTGTAAGTCGCACCTTACCGTCAAGTTTTTTGCCCAACTTAATTTGACTTTTCTTTATTTCAGTGTTTGACAAATTCAACCATATACATATACAGAGGTATACAATTGAGCCCCGCGTTAGGATTTTTGAAGCCTTTTACGAAAGTGGTCATTTAAATCAAAATGCGTTTCGTGCACTAAGTGATTTTTTGGTCTGCATAATCGACCCCAGTGGATTCGTTAACAAGCAGAATGGCCACATTTGGGCAAATGGGAATCCACGAGTGATTGTTGGAAAGCCGATGCATCCACAAAGAGTGACTGTTTAGTTTGGTTTATATACTGGTGGCCACGTTTGCGAGAATGAGGTCGGCCAAGCAGTACCCGTGAATGGTGTTTGCTATCGCGAGATGATAACGGATTTTTTGTGGCCAGAAATTGAGGAAATGGATCTGTACGATATGGGGTTTCAACAGAATGGTGCCACTTGCCACAGCCAACGAAACAATAGCTTTTTTGCGCGAGAAATTCAACGGCCGTGTTGTCTCATGTCGTGGCGATGGTAATTGGCCACCACGATCATGTGATTTGACACCGTTGGACTTCTTTTTTTGGAGATATTTAAAAGAAAAAGAATACGTCAATTAGTCAAGAACAATTCAACACCTAAATTATTTCTCAGAGTCATTGAAAATATGGACCATCGGATATAGGTATACCACCGAAGCCGTGGCGAGCATTTGGCCGATATTTTGATTTACACATAATTGTCATAGATCCTTCTTTCATAATAGAAAATATTAAGATCATTCTCTAAAAGCTTTATTTTATTTACAATTAACACCGTTCATTTTGGTTGGACCAACCTTTACAAGAGCTAAAATTAAGGAAAAGCAGTTGTATACGTTTGTGCTGATATGTGTAATAGAAATCTACCCCCATCTTTTAAAGTGGTCTAATCTAAAAAGCGATCTAAAAATGTATATCCCTCAGGCTGGTTGTCTGTCCAAATAAACCTCGTGCGCAAAGTACAAGTTTCAATTTTGTAGATAGTTTAGAAATTTGGTAAATTAGGTTTTATTATTATAGAACGAAGCTTATGTAAAGGGTAAAAATCGTTATATAATTTTTCTATAATTCCCCGTACCAAGTTTCTTCCGAAATACGCTCTTTGTGCCTATAAAATATCTCACTATGTTCGTATTTAAATTATAATCACTCCAAAAATATTAAACTGATAATTAATATATTTTTTTTTTTTTTTTTTTTTTTGAATCGGTTCATATGTGGCCATTGATCCCATCCGTAGTTGTTTTAACTTCCTTTAAAATATTAATATTATTATAAAATTCTACGACCGTCCCCGTTTAAGACAACAAATCTCTTCCGATTATGTATTTTTTTCAAAGCAAATGTTATGAAATTTTCAAATAACTTGTTTGGATATTTTTTTCAGCATATTTTTTGGACATATTTTTATGTTTTTGCTGCATATTTCCGTTATTTCTGCTGATGAGTATTGTTTGATAACAAGCTATTAGTTTCAAATAGAGCACTTTAATAGATATCAAATAATAATAAATAGCTAATTTGTCCCACAAAAATTTTTACTTTCCTACCACATTTTTTTAAAAGTCTCAGTAAAAACGGTAGTCTATATTGGTTTAAGTTATTGTAAGCTTAATTATTTAATTTGTTTCTAATAGATACTATTTATTTCATTACATAAACATTGAAAATTTATCCTTCTTTTTATTATTGCTCGAAACTTGTGTTAGTATAAATCATTATCAGTAAGTAGCTCCACTCCAAGCGAAATATGTAGCTCAATTAAATTAATAGTTGATGTTATCACTTGTTTAAAACAACTTTCCATAAAAGATACGGTTAATTTGCCAATAGAAATATTTGCGTCAGCAAGTTAATTCTTCTGCTATAATTAGTATCGTAAGCAGTGTTACCAGAATTAGGGAAAAGCCCACAAATATCTAAAGCAATTTTGTGGAGAAAATGAATTTTGCGTTTGTACCCAAAATTTCCTTGTACTAAAAATTTTAAAAAGTCTGATTATTATTACTTTAAAATTTTAAGAATTCACTGGAACATAGAAATTGTTTTACCTTTGATTGTTATACCTTTTTCACACATCCGAGTAAAAAATGTGCTTCAAAAGGAGCAGGTTTTATATATGAATTCATACCTCAAATCTGCTGATGGAGTGCCTGATTTTTGTATGGAGTGTTCCCGGTTTGGAGGACTATTTCCTGCTGACAAAAAGCGCTTCTTTTAACATAATAAAAAATGCCAATGAAGCACTCCTTAAGTGCTCTTTTAAGCGCTAACTATATTAACATATTCATAAATGTTTTGTATTTTACTGGTTTAAATGCATTTTTTAAGCATTTTCGTAAACCATAATATATTTTTATTTTTTTCGCTTTGAACCCTTCTTAGTGATCAGCACTAAAATAGCAGCTTTTTTATATTTTATTCGTTATTATTTACTGCTGTATAGGAGCTCTCTTATTGAAGCGCTCGATTATGCGCTTTTTCTCTTAAGCGCTTCAAACAACACAATTTTTTTAGAGTTATCCAAGCAGCTTTTAGATACACTGGTCCAGAACTGCTTACCAGATAGAAATTCGTCAGCGATACGTTCGGTTGTGAAGCTTGCAGAATGTCTACGTTTTTCTGCAGAAGGAAATTAACAAAAAGGGTTGTAGTGAGGTATTGGCAGAAGTTTTAAAAAATTTTTTAAACAAATTTTGTCCGAGGTGTTAGAATTAAAAAAGCGATTTGAAATTTTTACAGAATCAATTTTTAACTATATTTAACCATTTAAAAGGTACTGCATTAAAAAAAAGAGTTAAAAGTCGAATAAGGACCAGTCTCGTATACATTTAACATCAAGGTTAGAGTAGGAGTCGGAGTCGTACTTAAAAAACTTCAGCGGTTGGAGTCGGAGTCGGAGTAAGAACTATTTTTTGAGGACTCAACAGCCCTGAATGTAGCCCACGGTAGCTTGTTTGAATTCACATTCCTTTTAAAAATCCAATTTAACAATTAAAAATAACAAGAAAACTATTTACATTGTGCTTTTTTTTTTATTCCCAATCAAAATGTTTGTGAAAAATTCACACCATTTTTGGAAAAAATCCCACGGGAATAAAAATCGGCGATGTCAAATTTTTTTTCTGAACGTGCGAGTTTTTTCACGTGGAAATAATTCACGATTGCAAATTCAGGGAAAAGTGAAATATTTCGACCGAACAAATATTCACGAAAGGCGTGAATATGTTCCACGTTAGATTTTAAAATTTTATATTTTAATTTAATAGCTTAAAGTCATAAAGTCAAATTACAGCCTGTAGCTTGCAACAAAAACCGTAACTCTGAATGTGTACAAGTTTACGAAGTGGCAAAATAAAAAACGAATATTGTGGCAGGGTTATGTCGCATAGTCTAAAACAGGTAGGAGTATTTTTAATACACCACAAAATCTCTAGAAGGTAATAAATTTTATAAATTAGAATTTTTATATTTACAACCAATTTAACAAAGTTCCGTTATAATTAACTATTGCTATAATTACCAATGAACATATTGTTAACTGACAATTGAAGTAAGAGCTAATTATAATTGAACTACTAGTTAATTGATGTGAAGAAAATGAATGCCAAAGGCGAAAATCCAATGCAACCGACAACGGTTTATATTCATATTAGGAGCGAAGTTTCAGCTATTGATTCGCTTGAATCACAGAATGTTTGCCGCTTAGACACATGTTGCTAACCCTTTATAAGATATATTGCTTAAATAATACTGAATGGGCATTTGTACCTCAACCGCCTTACAACCCAAATCTTTAACCGTTTAACTGCCATGGACTGCTTATGAGTGAGACCCGTTCAAAGTTTATGTAATGTCTGTGGTTAAAGGCCAAATCGCTGGGAGGGAGGTATTAAAAATTTAGATAAGAACTTGAAACTTACGCGTTATCTGAGCTAATATTTTTATATACTCTTGCTAAACAATAGAAGCTGCTTTATTGTGGAGTTTAAATATCTCTAGCTCCTTAGCAAAGGAATAGGCCAAGAAACTATGTATGTACGATAATAACCGCCTGTGTCTAGGTTATCGTCATGCGCGAGCGTTGGCAGACACATGGTTTTTACCCGCTTTTAAGCCCAGGTAAGACCTATCTTGGTTGATACTTGCATTAATTTTGAACACAACTAATGTTTTACAATAAATGCTTAAAATTTTTCTGGATTGTTTAATTATATACCACACATGTTACTGGCAACACTGATTGTAAGTATAAAAAGTAGTTAATTTCAATAGCCACTATAAGTAAGAATAAGTCGTTTTTATATATGTTAAAAGTGTAGGGTATTAAAAAGAAACTAATGTTTATAGCATACACTTTATTATTGCCACAAATATTCAACCATATACAGTGTCCATAAAAACGAATTTTAGATTGAATGAATAGAAATTAATCAGTTTCATTATCCGTTCGTTTGATTTAATTTTTGACACATTTTGAATATTTTGACTACTAAGAAAAACGAGAAATTCTTATCGCCACAAAACATCATCTTTATACGCTCTAACAATGTTGTCTTATAGTTTTTAGGTTAATTCCTTAACATATTTTAGAAAATAATAGTTAAACATAAACAAATAATATGTCATAAATTATTCACTTTATATATTATATTTTGTTGACTTTTACTTACTTACTTGAATAGTTTATGCCACCTAACAGGGCAGCTCATTATAATACCAAATGTTATTCATTCTTTTAAAATAGTTTGTAGATAAATGTTTGCTGCTTAATAGTATAGTAAGTGATTATATATGTAAATGCATATTATGTGTTGTATGAAAATATATTTATAGACACTATGCTTAGTTCTTTTGTGCTCTCAGACTTCCCTTAAACACTTAAACAATTTGTGTTGTAATAACTTTAAACCCACCTCATTTTATGGCAGTTAAGCTCCAATTTAGCACAGTGACTTTGCAGCAGGAGATTTTTGAATTTTTTTTTACAATTAGTAAATTGCTTGTGTGGGTATAAACGAGTAGATATTTTTAATAATATTTTTGGGAGAAAATTTTTTAAATATTTTTTAATCCTTACAATAAACAAACTACTTATAGCCAATCCCACGATGTCACACGTTAACGTTCGCATAGAAAATTACATATAAAAAAACCAAACTTTCTTGATTGAGTACTAACTGAACAATAATATGGTTGCCGGTGACTTTAATATGGTTAAAGTAATCATAAAATGTTAAACAAGTTTTCATTAACCCTAGTCCTTATACCCGGATACAGGTAAGGCTAGTTTGTATTTCCTGCCTAAGGATTTTTGCTAAAACTCCGGATCTAGGAAGATGGTACAAATCTGCGATGATTGATGCCTCAAATTCTGTCCTAGGTCATGGCGTTGAGGAGCTTTGAGCATCCAAAATCGATACCCCCAAGAACGTATACCCAAGTAGAGGTGTACTTGGTGTAATTTTAATGCAAATTTATGAATTGCCTACATAATCAAAGTATGTTTTTGTGTTGATAATGTAAATTTATGTTTTTATTTTTATATTATAATAATAATAACATTAATATTATAATAATAATTTATTACAACTTAACTTATTTAAATTCTGTCCTCCTTATTGCAAGTTTCGCACACAAACGAATTGCTTGAATGCTGCAAACATAGGGTTTTGACGTTATCCCGATCATATAGTATTCTTTAAACCACTAAAAATGTTCGTAAATGTATTCAGCTACAAAATCGCATCAAAAGAATAATTTTTCTTCGAAAATACAAAGAAAAATACGTTCTCTAGTAAAAGTTGGGTATAAGGACTAGGGTTAAAAAGTCCTTCAGCGTGCAAAAACTTTAAGGTCTGACTGAAAAGCTAGTTCCGTAAGTTTAGTTTTATTTTATTTCAGTTCTAGTTCAGTTCTTGTTCAGCTCTACTTCTGTTTTAGTCTAAGTAAGAAAACTTATACACGAATATTAAATTCAATAAATTCAATAAATAAAAAAAAAAAAAAAAAAAAAAAAAAAAAAAAGTTCAGTTCTTGTTCAGCTCTAGTTCAGTTGTAGTTCAGTTCTAGTTCAGTTCTAGTTCAGTTCTATTTCAGTTCTATTTCAGTTCTAGTTCAGTTCTAGTTCAGTTCTTGTTCAGTTCTAGTTCAGTTCTTGTTCAGCTCTAGTTCAGTTCTAGTTTCGTTCTAGTTCAGTTCTAGTTATGTTCTAGTTCAGTTCAGTTCTAGTTCAGTTCTAGTTCAGTTCTAGTTCAGTTCTAGTTCAGTTCTAGTTCAGTTCTAGTTCAGTTCTAGTTCAATTCTAGTTCAGGTCTAGTTCAGGTCCAGTTCAGTTCTAGTTCAGTTCTAGTTCATACGTACCCCTTTTAAAAGTTTCACTTGCAACATATAAAAACATTGGGCAAGGCGTTTATAAATAAATTCTTGTATACAAATCCAAGAAATAATTGTCTAAAATATGATATATTTATCTTATTTTATAAACGGTTAACAGGTTATGAATCGACGTTAAATAGAGAAAACCCACACAACGAAATACATCTACTTAGAAAAACCTGCAAATTTGGATGCACAGACAATTATTAGTTTTCAAATAATCTTAGTTTTATAAATAAATTTATAGAATCTGGGAATTTTAGTTCTCATGTTGAGTTTAATTTTTATTATAAATTTTTATATTAATTCGTAATAGAAATATACAAACAAAAAAAATTGCGATAGTGCATAGAAAATATTCCTGGAAAATATTGAAGGAATAAGACTATTAAAGTATAAAAGCTTTTTTAAATTGTAATTTGACTTAGAATACACATTCGAATTAATATAAAAATTTATAATATAAATTTATAAAACTTAACACATATTTCCTTTTACGGAAAAATAATGAGTTTAGATTTTAGGCGTTATATAACTCGCATTATTAAACATCGTAAATAGTGCCGTTACGTTCAAAATTGGTCCATAACTCTTTTTCAATATTCTAATAAGCTTTTTTTAGAACATGTTCTGATCCAGCCATTATAGATTCCCTAAGGAATGGAAAGTTGCCACAAATAAAATATTTTCAGTAAAGGATTTTGGACATTTACAACAGACAATAAAATTTTTAAATTTGTTGTTGTATTTCTTCCTAATGAATTTCCCTTATGCAGAACCTTTTGGAGTAATAAAATGATAATATACAATGTCTATTAAGGCCGGGCTTCACTATTTTACACAATCCTACGATTCATTCTCACGAAAATCTGACGGAATTCTATCCGACATAAAAAGAAATGTCTGCAAAATCTGCTGTCAATGCCACAATATCCCACAAAAAAGATGCAAACTCAAACGACTCAGCTACTTTACAAGAAAATGCAACTCTGATCGCAAAGAATCTATCATTTTATGAAAATTTTATAAACATTTGCAAGTCTGACAAACTTTAGACCTTTATTTATCCTTCAATGTTTGTTAAAATTTTTTATTAAAAAAAAATGCAAATCCTTACTTTTAGCACACACTGTTAAATTGTATATGTATCTATAAAACTGTTATAATTTCCATGTTTATATGGAGTATTTCAAATCAACATGCAACAAAGGCATACCGAACCAAACTAAACCAAATTAAAGTAAACCGTTTTAGTCAACATAATAAAGTGTTGTGTTGTATTCTGATACATGGTTGAGAATCGTTGAAAATTTAAAGTAAGTTTTTTGTTTAGCGACTATGAAAATTGATACACCGCTCCTAAACGTGCTTGCCACCCATATTAAATTATCTTTTAACATGCAATAAAATCACGATGGAGCGCCAAAAACAAACGGAAAAAATAAAAATTAGCTACAAAATGAATAAGGAAAAAGAAAATAAAGTTTAAAATATTTGTGTAACGATGCCGGAAATGATTTTCATCACATTTAAACGAAAAATGTTACACACAAAAATAAAATCACTATAATTTTGAATTTTACTTAAACATTTCTTTGATTGTAATATCACTGAGCTACAATTAAATATTTTATACTTAATAATTTTATATGTTCAGCCATTAACTTAAATTAGAAAAAATGCCATTTGCATAAAATTAATTTTTATTTTTCTTTACTTTTAGGTTTTAAGTGAGGAAAACTCAGGCGGCCGTCTTAAATTTAAGACCATTAAATCCGAAGAAACAAAATCAATTTTACTTATCGACGATGCATCTCTTTTAGATTCTGGCAAATATTCATGTTATCCATCAAATACAGAAATTGCTAGTATACGAGTTCATGTGTTACAAGGTAAGTGTGCATCATAAAATATAGAAAATAGAGCGTAAAAGCAAAAATGTTAGAATAAGAGATAGAAGGAAAAAAAAGTAAAAGCACAAATATGTACTTGAATAGTAAGAAAAATTACGAAAACATTTATTTTATCTTGATAAAATGGTAGTAGAAATATAAATTTAAACAAATGTATGTATTTATGTGTGTTCATGCATTTATTCCGATAAGTATACAAACATACCACATGTGCATTTAGTTTGTGAAAATAGGATTTTATATTCCACTTTAAGACAGAGAGAGAGCGAGTATATAAGTATATGTACAAGTATTTACATCCTAACATAATACTGTGAAGGTGTTTCTGTAATGGTTGTTTATACACTTCAAAAAAAAAAAAAATTCAAGTGATTGGTTTACTGAAAAATAGGATTAGCCATTTTCTAAAGTGAGCTTCAACACAAAGGTAATAATAAAATTTAACAACTGCCAGTGCAATAGAATAAATAAAAACCATGTAATTTGTAAAAAATGAGGTGAATCTAAAACGTAAATCTTGTAGCTTCACTTCAGCAACACACGTTGTGAGTAAAGCTTATTCCCAGGATTTCTCGTCAATTCAATTGTTTTTAACTCTCGCTTTCCCGGGAATTTTGAAGAAAAACTTTTTTTAACTTTAGTAAATCTGTGTGGGGGTCTCTTGTCTTTATTTGTTTTATCCAACAAAGTTCTACCACAATATCAATATTTTTTAAGGCTTGATTTACAAATATTTGAGAAAGGACTTTATATAGGGCCTATCGTAAATTAAAGACCGATCTTCACGAAATTTAATTTCTATTCTTATCAAACTTGAATAGGCTGAATTTTTCAACAATATAATTATTTTTTACCGTATATGGCGTACTAAAGTGTCACCGAAAGCGGGTTTTATATGGGACCTTCCATAATTTATGACTCCAAATTTCAGAAATCTATTGGTGTGATTTCGAGTTTTATGAAAAAATCATCATTTATTACGGTTTAAACCCTATTAACGTGACTTCCGATATTGGTACATATGTTCACAAAATTTGGAAATTTGGACATATAAAATAATTTTTTTTTTTAACTAAATGACAAAAAGTGCATTCCGCCCCCAACTTATGTAAGATTTTGTCAATTTGCTAAGTAAGCTTTTCCACATTGGGTGCATTACTAATTTTATACTAAATTGATTCTTATGGGGGATCAATCCTTAAATGCATAAGAGTACTTGAAACAATTGGATACCCCAATTTGTCTTTTCTGTTGAACCGTTCGGAAGTTATAGTGATTATTTATTTATGCAGACGGGCATGGCTAAATCTTCCTAGAATTACTCAAGGCACCAGAATATATATGTACATTAGGGCGGGTCGATTTTTTTTTTAAAAATCGTATAGCAAAAACGTAAACTACATAAAATTCTCCGAAAAAACCATGTATCTAAAATAAAATCCTAACCGCGCCTCTCGACTTGAACATATTCACCCAAGTAAAAACGTTTGTATATAATTTTATATTTAATATTTTTATAAGGAACATAGATAAAAAAAAATTTCTTTCATAATTTAATGAAAAAGATTGGAAATACAAAAAGAAAAATTACACTCAAAAAATTGTTTTCAGTATTTATAACATAACCTTTTTGTGTTTCGATAAACAATTCTTATTTTATAATGCATATAGAAACAAACAAAAAAAGTGTTTTCACTCAAACAATATTTCAGTTTAGGTAAAACGTGTTCTAATTGGGGTTCAACTTCTTTTTTTCAATTTTAATATTTTGATTAGTGTCAAAACAAAACCCGTATTGCATAAACTATAATATAATAAAACATAATATATTAAAAAAAAAAAAATAATTTTAGCGAAAGAAGAGGGAAAAATTTTTCAAGTCGAGAGGCGCGGATTAGGATTTGATTTTAGACCCATGGTTTCTTCGGAGAATTTTCTGAGAATTTTATGTAGATTACGTTTTTACTATCCGATTTTTCATATTTTTTTTTTTCATCCATACAAATCAACCCGCCCTAATCTACATACACTATATGGGGTCTTGGATGAATATTAAAAAAGTTCCATGTAATCACAAAGTTAGTATACATACCTTCATTCACCAGTGCTGGTTAAATGTATAAAACTGTAAATAAATAAGTGTTCAAAACGGTGAATTTAATTTAATTTTGGGCAGGGCTCCCGAGAACCCCGGAATATGGTTTTTATTTTTAAAAATTATTATTTCCTGATTTTACATTTTTTTGGCATACGTTTCTGAAATTCACTTTTGACACTTTTAGGTAAACAACTAAAGGACTTCCTGCAACTTTAAATGAATTTCAGTTAAAAAATTAAGGGCAACTGATATAAAAGTCAAAAATAATAATAACTTCTAAAAAAATAAATTAATAAAATAACAGTTATTTCTACCAAACAAAAAAATGAAAAAAAAAATTTTAAAATTAATATTATTTCCACCCAAAAATAAAAATTATAAAATACCCCTTTCAGACCTGACGCTAAGCTACTGGGAATTTTTTATAATTTGCGCTATATATTGTCTCTATATCGTATGAAAATATAATCAATATTTAGGTCTTAACATTTTTATATTCTTCAATGATTTTCAGGACACGCACAATTAATTTCGTTAAATTTTCTTTAAGCTAAAACGAATTTTAATTGCATCAAATGACTTTAATTGGTTTGAAACATTACAATTTATTATTTTTTTAATTAGAATGTGCCCACTTCACTCTCTGTTAACGATTAGTATTTTTGTTTTTAAAGACCCATTTTGGCAAAACTGAAATGTGACGCAAGAATTTCGCAATAATTCAAGTAACAGTGAAGCGATCAGCGGTATAATGTGACAAACAATCATGAATAACACTCAGCCCAACCTATGCATGCCGGTATATTTGACATTGGGTAAATATAAGCGAAAGTATTGAGACCGAAAACCACCCGCACAATCGATGCATTACGGTCTGAAAGGTATACACATTATTTCGGTCAATAAACAAATAGAAATCAAAGAATATAAATCAAGAATTTAACAAGTTACATTAACATTTCGCATATACAGCGTTTTAGACTACTCACCCACCTTCACACATTACACTGTGCTAAAGATTTGCCCTTTTTTGAGACAAGTCGGGCACCTGGCGTTTTAACATAATTCGGGTACGCTGAATCCAATGTTGCTAACCATTTTTAGGTTAGCTCTTGTTTTCGAAATATACCGTTATTTCAAAAATGAAGGAGGCTGCACAACATATATTCGCTTAACTAAAAAACGGTTTAGTTAATAACTAAAAAAAAAGAAATTCCGCAAAAAAAATTGCCTTTAAGTAAAGATTAACTTTTGTCTAATATGCGCAATTGTTTTAGAAATACAATTTTTTTGGCAAAAAAAAAAATAAATTTATAACAACATTTTGAAATTTTTATTTTTTAAAAATTCATCAAAAATTGGAAAAAGGAGCTAATATTATAATTTTTTTCAAACATATAAAAAACGAAGTTGCAAACAAAACAAGCCATAAATGATTTAAATCTGTCAACAACTTTAGATTTTATTCATAAAATTTAATTAACCTAGGAATTTCATAAAACGCAATATTTGTATGGGAAAAAAGTTAATTAAGATTTTTTGTTATAAATATTTTAATTGAAAATTTATTTCAAAACAACTAAAATGTTAATTAAATCAAAATTAAATTTGTAATTTTCTTTCAACTAATAAAATAATAGATTCAATTATCACATTAATTAAATTAAAATGTTTTTTAAACCATTTTTTTAATTGATAAAACACTTTTTTCTGTGCCGTTTTTGAGTTAAGCGAATATATTTGAATATATAAATATATTAAACGGTCAGCACCACTGGATTCGTCGTTCCCGCATTAGCTTTAAACGCCAGATGCCCGACCTGTCTGTTTTTTCAACTAGCACAGTGTTGTTAAACCTAATAAAAAAAAAACGAGTAGGAGTGCTTTATTCGGCTATACTATTCTTATACACCCTTCATAATGGTGCGATAAGAACAGAAAGTTATATAAATACCATTTTTTAGATATAAATAAATCTTTTTTTCGTCACGCCGACTTCTCCAATCCTGCCCACATTTTGTCGGATGTTAAGTATTGATAAACAAGCTTGTACATAATGGGGTGCCCCGGTAGGGTTGTTGGTAGTGAGCTAGTCCATCAGCACCGGGGTAGCGGGTTCGATTCCCGCCACAGACTCTGGTCTCCTGCAGACAAGCGTAGAGCTTCGCAGGATTAGCATAGGAAAAATAACCTGGAAACTTTGGCTCTTGCCAATAGCAACAAGGGATTTCTGGGTAAAACTATAGGCAGTCATTGTTTTTACCATACCTCAGTCATTTATTGACCGATCTGGCTGAGTTCCAATAGCAAACTTTAACAGATTATATCAACTTTGCTACTAATAAAGCCCTAAGATCAATATTGTAGATATTATAAACGGACTGACAAACTTATAACCTTCGGTAATGGGCATAAAAATAAATAGTACATTTTGAGTAAATTTTTTCGCTTCAAGCACATTCCTCTAATCAGTCTGCAAGCCATGTAGATATGCAAAATAGTCTGCACATTAAAAAACAATAACAAGGGATTTTGTGGTTAAAAATTAGAAGTATTCTTTTTCTTGCTCATATCTCATCCATTGATGGACCAATCCGGCTGGTTTTGAATAGAAAACTTTAACGGAGTATATGTGACATAAATATATAACAACCTATTTAGTCCCCATCACAAGGACCGAGAATATATGTACTTTATACGGTATAGGATCTATATTGTAGAAATTACTAACGAAACAGCTGACTTTATATAATCCCTTTCCACGAAGGGTACAAGGGTATGATTTTTTGAAAACATAGTTAAAAACGATTAAAATCCTTAATTTTCTCCGCGATATTTTCTTGTAATTGCTTTATTCTTTGAATATTTAAGAATTTATAGTTATTTTTAGTCCTCGGTTTAATTAAAAAACATTGATTAAACTTAAATTTTTTTCACTGTGTATCCCAATATTATTAAAATGATTAGAGTTTTTCTTATTTGTTTAGCCCAAATTTAAGTTCTTATAAAAATAATGCTTTAACCTAAAATGATGAAAAGATTAAACACGATTTTTTTTATAAAAGAACTTAAGCTATGAGACACTTATTAAATATACAAATATACATTCACGAACACTTACGTACTTATTAACACAAAACACTCCTGTTCACATCTTACATCCATTATGTTTAAATATGTTTGTTAATCATATAAAAATTTCATATTAGCGAAGTGCTTAATAAAAATTAAGTCAAAAGCATATGAGTACTTTAACATTTCAGCTGCAAACACATGATACGAGTAAAAAAATATCGCTATTAAACCGTTTCTTTTAAAATTTTAATGATTCATTGAAAGTGTTTTTCAAAAAAGTAAAAATGAGGTAAAACACATGTGAGAGATTATGCAAAATTATGAAGACTTTGTTAATATAAATGAAATGAGTTGTAAGAAAACAAGTAAAAGTGCTATATTTCAAGAAGCAAAAAACTTTATAAATTTCAAACTATTTATTTTTCAAAGACCAAATTTTAGAATCAACGATAGAAACGTAATGCGGATGTGATGTGATTCAATAGAAAAAAATGTAGAAACATGAGTAGTTTTTTCGTTTTATTTTATCCGTCTGTCCGTATGCTGAAATGTTTTTTTCGAAGACCACAGAAAACAATGGGACTAGGTTGTTCTATATTTATGTCGCATATACTCCGTTAAAGTTGCTGTTGAAATTCAACCAGATCGGTCCATACCCAGGAAAAGCTTTTTGAATTTTGGTAATAGATAGTTGTTTTTCCATACATTTAGGTCTATTAACTGGCGCCAATTAAATATAAACTTGTTATATTATGGCTTTTAGTAAGTCTATTGTAAGTACTTACAATTAAACATACTGTTATTTAAATAATAAGTAGATATTTTGTGACTTCTAGTCAGTGTAGTGTAAGTACTGAATTATGTGGACAACTCGAACAAAAATAAGTAGTTATTCAGCCGAAAAAGAGGTAGTGTTTATATTTCTCCAACATTACTTGCTAACTTACTAGGTAAATAAAGTTTTGCTGGGTACATGACTGATATATGACCAAAAAATCGCGGTTGCTTCTATGTTTTTTAGTCTGTTGTTGTAGTTTTTTTTTTTTTTTTTTTATTTTAATATGTAGACTTTTTTTGTTGCTTTTTTATACTATAAAAATAACTTTATAATAACTCTACAACTAGTTGTTTAGGGCTTAAAGACATCTAAGTACAAAACTAAGTTCGATTAATCAAATTTGATTTATAACATTTTTTGAACGTAATCCTTTTCGCGTTGCAATATTACGGTTTCTAAAATCAATATTCCTAGAAAGATAATAAATAATAATTAATAGATTTTACCTCCTTTCCGACACCAAGCAAAATACATGGCGCTGCGAAATATGGCCCCAGAAAATATGATCGCAAAAAAATAATGAAAATGTACCCCATGGGGCTATTTTTATAATGTAATATGACCTCATTTTTTTAATCGACAATTACCACAAAGAAATGTGGAATAGCCATAAAAATTAAATTAAATGAGACCCTAAATTTGGAGTAAAATTAAAAAAGACACAAAAAAGTTATATTAAAAATATTAGTTGGGTTTATATGCCCAAAACTGGGCATATAAACCCTTCGAGCGGGCACAGGGATTTTTTCATATATGGTATAACGAACACTGGCTTCGCTAACTTAAGAATCTCTGCACTTTGGTATAAGAATTCTGAATTTTGAAACTATACCTAGAAATTTTTATATGAAATTTTATAAAATTTAAATAAAATTGTTTGGTGTAATTTTCCATCTTATATTTATATATCGGCAAAAGTAAAAAAGTTATGAACACGTACCTCCTCTGTTTGCCCAACGACTAGAACCAAAAATGCACAATTCTAAAGGTATTTACTTACAGAAGTGCACCATATATATTTTATTAAAATCTTTTCAATATGGCTACTTACATATATGCAAACAACAATAAAAATTTGTTATTCTTTCACTTATAAGCCAAAGTGTACTGAACTTTAGTAAAATTTCCTAAGTTTTAGTTAATTTTTTTTGAAGTATATACAAAGTTTTTTCTATCAAATAAAATAAAACAAAAAGAGTGTTCGATATTTTTCAGAAACCGAATATTTCGAATATATCAACTATATAAATGGTAAATATGTATAAATCAGCAAAGGCAAACCAATTAAGAACACATTCCTCCTTTGCTGTCATCTGAGCCTCAATGGGGAGAGAAAAGTACCAAAAAAGGGAAATACGGAAATTTAAATTTTTTTATTAAACTTTTCTATGCTGTATGTGGTAATGTTGGAATTTTCTATAATATTGAACGAAGAAACATAATATTATAGGTACAGGGCCCTGAGAGAATGAAAACCCTTAAGGTGAAAAATGTTGGTACTTTTTTGTACTTCAAATATAAAATTTAACAGTCGTAGTTCTGATTGAGTGGTAATAAGTAAAGAGAGCTTTTTGTTCTTTTTCGATCTACGTAAATCTGGTACTTCGAAAAATTTTCATCAATATTAGACGTAGAAACATCAAGTTAAACTATGCAATGTCCTGAGTGGATGAGAATCTATAAGAGGAAATTTTTTGTTACTTTTTGTTTCAATTGGTATTTTATGAAATTTTATATTTGAACTAACAAGCTAAATTAAACATTCACGGACTCACGCGGAAGATAGCATATGGACTGCAGATCACTCCCTGACCATATCGATCCACTAGGACGAAAAAAATAAATACTCGAAACATGTAAACTCCTATGTACTAAGATGTACTATGTTTTTTTTTATATTTAAATAGAAATATATGGTCGAATTTGACCATTAGGCAAACATCTTTAAATTTGCAAGATATATTATTAAATGGAAAATAGATTTCAAGTAAAAATTGTGAGTTTATTTGAGGCCATTTTTCATTTCACTGCAAAAACACCCCTAACAAAGAAATGAAAAAACCCCAAAATAACAAAAAAAAAAAAAAAAAAAAAAAAAAAAATTTTGGGGCCATTCTTCATTTTCTTTTTGGGGCCATATTTACTGTGACAATTTTGCGTACCGCCGAAATACTTATTTATATATCATCAGCTAAGCGCGTCCCGTTTGATCACCATGGTTTGAAAACAATTATTCATTGGGACGTGGGTCAACCACTGTACGTCTGGAATAGGGCTTTTAAAAAATAAACAATTTGTAATACTTGTATAGGGTGATTCAAGTAGAGATACCTTTTTCAGTAGCTTTTTTTTAAAGCTCACGTGTGAGTAGTGTCATGCTGTCATGTTATTTTTGTTTAGTATTGTCTGGCATTTCATAATGGAAAGACTAACGCCTTCCCAAGCGACATCGCTGCACTCTATGAGCTCTTGAAAAGTTCCAAGAGGATCCGATGTTTTCGAGGCAAATTTTGTTCAGCGATGAGGCCCATTTCTGGTTCAATGGGTATGTAAACAAACAAAATTGCCGCATTTGGGACGAAGAGCAACCTGGAGAAATTTAAGAACTGCCACTTCATCCAGAAAAAACAACGCTTTGGTGTGGTTTGTGGGCCGGTGGAATCATCGGTCCATATTTCTTTAAAAATGATGCCGGTGCGAACGTAACCGTCAATGGCGACCGTTATCGTGCCATGATAATCGACTACTTTATGCCTGAAATTGAAGCTCGTGATCTCGGTGACATTTGGTTTCAGCAAGACGGCACCACTTCCCACACATCGCATCAATCAATGAGTTTATTGACAGAACACTTCGGTGAGCACATAATTTCACGTTTTGAGCCGGTCGATTGGCCACCAAGATCGTGTGATATCACACTGTTAGACTTTTTTCTGTGGAAATGTGTAAAGTCTAAAGTTTATGCGGACAAGCCCGCTTCGATTCAGGCCTTGGAGGAAAACATCACGCGTGTCATTCGCCAGTTACCAGTCGAAATGCTCGAACGAGTCATCAAAAATTGGACTCAACGGATGGACCATCTGCGACGTAGCAACGGCCAACATTTGATAGACATAATCTTCAAAAAATAAATGCCAAAGAATGTTAAATTTGAATTTTTTGTGTTATTTTTTAAAGTAGCGAACCTCGAAATGAATCACGCTGTATTGATTGATTTTAATGCGATTTTGTTAAGCCATTTACTGACTTAAATTTAGCCATTTTTGGTCATTAGATTTTTAAACGGATCGTTCTTTAATTGGACCATCTTCAATATAATTTTTTTTAAATGCTTTAACGCATATCAATATCAACGAATTATTTTATTATAATAAAATTCAATACAAGTATTTTCCTTTCCAATTTATTATCAAATTTAGAATATTCTAATTAATCTCCATTCAAACTACAGAGATATTCCCACATTCTAAATCAAATAAATTTAAAATTCTCGAGAGTATCAAATATTTAGTTTAAGTATAAAATGAATTTAATCATCAGCTTTTCATTTTATTTAAGACTTTTTGAAGCAACATTTTAAGCATTTGTAGCAAGTTTTAATTTAAGTACGAGTGCATGGCGAGTCCCTGCATTGTGTTTATTAACAAGTATAATGAAGTGGCTGTTATCAGTCGTGAGCCCTTAAAAATGTCTGTAAAAGCTTTTCTCATCACTGTTTGCGTTTCAAGTGGGTTTTCAAAACTTTTAACCACTTAACAATTAAATGTGTGTTTTTTTAATTTACACTGATTTTTTTTTACTGCAAACTTATATAAAAATATAAATAAGTGGTATGTCTGGTATTTAGGATAAAGACGGGGTATATATACATTATTCATCTTTTCATTTATAAGCCTTTTCATCTTTTTGGAGAATACATTTACATACAAATAAATAAAATTCGTTTAAGCGTATACAACCCTTTTCTTCTTCTTATGTTTGTGGTGCTTTATATAATTTTTTATATTTATGAATGTATTCCTTTTCTGCTATTTTCAGGAGAACGGCCCGAAGCAATGCAAACAAATGCAGCTGTAGCTACTAAACTGCAAACTTCAAACCCTTTCACAGTTATAACCACATTTGTGGCAACATTAGCATTATGGTACGCGCTGGCAACGATTGTTAAAAATTTGCAAAATATCAGCTACGGCAACAGCAACGGCAACATTACAATAAAAACTAAAACAGCCGGTAGAGAAAATAAAATCGCCACCAACTTCTGCAATAACAAGAAAAACAGCAGTAAGATTAATAGCATCAGTAGCAGCATAATTAACAGTCTGAGCAACAATAGCAAAACTGCCAATTGTGTAACAACAAACGTTAAAGAATACCACAATGACAAAGACGTCAGCGATGGCAGCATTAGCGACGATAAAGACGATGATAATGGTAATAAAGCTGATTTTATAACAAGTAAAAGTGAAGAAGAATTGTATAAAGAATTATGCAACATCAACATTGTTTATTGCGAAACACAACATCAACCATCACAGACCCATCTCCAGCCATACAATAGCGTAGAGTTTTTTAAGTGTTTTAAAATTATTAAGAAGTGGAATCAAAGGCATGCTTTGCGGTGATTAAATAATTAACAATCTAAAATTACCATAAAAAATGGTAATTACAGTGTAATGTTGTTGTAAATACAAGTAATTGTAATACTTTATTTCTTTTTATACTAACAAGTGTATTTTTATGTTGTGTTAAACTCACTTAACGAAAGTATTTGTTTTATTTTTCAATACGAAAAAAAAAATTGTACGTAGTAGCATCGTAAGAATATAAAATCAACAAAAGAATCAAGAGTTTTTAAAAAACTTTAAATGAAAAAATGTTAAGTAAACAATAACCTAAAAGTATGCAGTATGCTGTATAAATAAAAAAAAGTATATATAAGAGAGTATATCGTTGGTCACATAAGAAAGGCCCTTACTCGATATTTCCGAAATGGAGTTTTTTAGTGATTTCAATACATTTCACACAAATACAGCCCGTCATAAAAATGTTATGCAATAGTTTTAAGAATAATACTTATACAAGCAATTGTAAAAGCAATATATATATAGTTTCTATTATGCTTTTCCTTTCTCCTGTAAAGTTGCAATTATGTGAGTAAGAGTCTTTCTACACAAGACCAACGATATACACATATACTGAAGATAATCCATTGTATTTTACGTATTTTACGCAAGAAACTAACGATTTTGCTCGCGACCCAGTTTATCGTTATTATTAAAAATCTCTCTATATTTTATGCAAATAAGTTCCTCAAAGCCTTTTATTGAAAAGAGGTACATATCGCATCGGGTCCTCTAAAAGGGGTAAACTTAAAATTTAAAGCTTTCAGTAGATTCCAGGGACTGCTAATAACGATTATTTTTCAAATTTAAACTAAACAAAATAAGCTTAAGATAATCCTTTAGATGCATTGGTTTTAATTTGTTGAAGTTTTATTACAAAACTCAACTTTACCGATAATTTTCAGAGTTTTATTTATTCCTTAGGAAATAAAATTTATTTCTTGAGTTCTATATTTTTCACCGAAATAATTTTTTTTTTTTTCTTAGAAAATAAAAACTATTTTTGAGATTTATTTATTCCTCAGAAAATAAACGTACTGCCTATTCAACGATTTCAAACGTTAACGTTCGCATAGAAAATAACATTTAAAGCAAAAACAAATTTTTAAATTTTGTTGCTGTTTTAAATGTAATTTTCTATGCGAACGTTAACGATCGAAATCGATGAACTGGCTGGTAATTTCTTAATTATTATTTATTCCTTAGAAATAAAAGTTTTTTTTTATTTTATTTTTTTGCTTATCCCTAGATGATAACTGTTCGTCGAATCGATAAAGCTCATTTACACTTTATGATATAACTTTTTTAAGTGTATTCAAATTACGCTCTTATTTTCAACAACTTTGGCTGATGTAGAAAGCTTTAAAAAAATAATAAATTTTAAAACACAAAAATTAGTAAAAATTCGTATAAAATTTTGAAAGAGAAGAAAAACTTTTTATTTTATGCGTTATTTAATTTAATTTTTTAATAAAATGTTTATTTAAAAAAATTTTTGTTGATTTTTTACTTAAAAAATCGTTCCGCTAGATTTATTTTTTTAAAGTTCGTTGATTCACCGTAGAATAACTTTAATGTAATAAAACGAAAAGTTACCTTTCAGGGTTAAAAAAGCCATTTCTTTATTGTACAAAACCACTATAACCCGTGTTATGCTATATGATATTATAATAAAATAACTTCTAATTGTGGAATTTTGGTAAAAAATCTTCAAACGTATAATGAAAATCAATATTTTTTAATTAAAAAATTTTTAAAATCGGCTTGAAAATAAAAGAGTTTTCAAAAAAAACAAATATCCTTCAGGACCATAAATTTTCAAATAAATTTCTGTCGACAATTGCTTCCAGTTGAGTTGGTTCATAAATTTTATAAATCTTATTTCGTAATATACTTTATAAAATATTTTATTAAACATTTGAGATTTTTAAATTGTCTTAAGCTACGGTCACACTTATTAAATATTTGACCAAATAAGCATAAACACTACTGTTGTTAAGATGGTCTTATAATCACAAAATAAAACTAATTAGACTGCTAGACAGAGCAGTCTGGGGTCTAATCACCGCATTCAATATCGAGTACACTATCGTATCGAGTAAACTATCGTATTTTTCTGCATATACATTCCAGCATTTTGTTACGCAAGAATCGAAAAAGTTCTTCCAACAGAAAACTGACTAAATAAAAAAAGAAGACAAGAGAATTTTTAAATCAGCTCTACTAGAGACAAAAAAACTGTTTTTTTTATATATAAACTCTTATATGATAAAGGGGTAAACAGCTAAATTTGTTTTTTTTTTTACTAGAGAAATTGATTTAAGATTTAGGCAGTGGGTGTACATCAAGACTTGATTGCGCACTCAGTATCTACGTCATCATAGAATGCAAATCAGTGTTTGTTGTTATTCTTTTCCACTTTCCATACGCAAAAGTTCTGTGTCTTCGTCACCCAATAAGATAACGGATCTGCGAAATGCGCAATCTTGTTTTTTTTTTTTTTTTATTCATGGGTATGTATGACCACTGTTAATCGTTGTCTTGCAAAATTGGAAAATGTGTTAATTTCCAGCTGCCACCCCTAAAAGAAACCAGTGCAAATATATTTCTTTCAAATGCCATATGATTCAAGAATATTCGTCAAATACCACTCTATAACAGTTTCGAAATTTCTGGTAGATGAGACCAAAGCAAATATACGTGTGTCGGTGGGTTCGAGTCTCCCTCCTTTAGCCTGTTGGTGCAGCATATCGGTATAAGAAACGTTGCGTTTATCTGAAAATAGAATAAGAACAACAAGAAATTACTAATGACATGTAAAAGGAGAACTGATCTTTTAACTGGTATTTTAAGTAAAAAGGTAGATTTTTTAATTTTGTATTAATAATTTTTTTTATATACATGATTTTTTATTTATTTATTGGGACCGTTTTTGTAATAGGTTCAGTGTTCACCGGTGGTGTGATACATTTCTTTGGGACTATTTAAAAATTTGTTCTTAAAATTTATTCTAGAACTTTTTATTGGAAGAATACCAAGGAATATTATTGTAGTAACTAACAACACGTTTATTGAGAATAGTTGTGTGACTGGTCAAATGGTGCTAGGGGTCAATTAACCCCCTTCAATGACAATCCCATGTAAAAGTTAAAGCTCCCATTCATATAAAGTGTTAGAACTAGGACCGGTCTCTGCCACCAAACAACCTATCACGGGACTACTTAATGGTCAGTTCGCTTCCCTCTAGGGTATGTTCAGGAACCTTGTAGAAAATGTTACTGCCAAATATTTTTTTTAAACATATTAGTACTCTCCACTTTATAGCGGTAATATTTGGCTCTATATTAACAAATCGTAAAAAAAAAACTCTACGAAATGAAAAAACGCCGATGAAATTTGCTTTTAAAATGTTGGCCATTAAATGTAACTGCATATGTCAGAACACACTATAACACAAAACTGAACACAAACACTAAAATACAACTAAACACAAGGGTTAATTTAGTAAGTACAAAAAAGTCTTTAAGTTCTTTATGTTATGCAATCTGGATATATAAAGTATTCATGCTTTTAAGCAAGTTGGATAGTATATTGTGTGGAAAGAAATTTCAACAATTTTGTGCACAATATTTTTTTTGATATTTTGATATTCCATTGCTTGTTGTGCGTACAAATATGTTCCGAAATAGAAAACAACTTCAAAAAAAAAGCTAATTATTGCCATCAAGTTTTTTTTTATTAGAGCCTGTAGTATGGCCGGATTTTTCGTAAAGTAAACAACTCAACGCGAATTCATTAAATATGAGCCGTGTGGCCATTTTTGCAGCTAAATTTAGCATTACAAATTTTTATTTAGCTGCAAAATTTTCATTTAGCACTCGGCATTTTATTTAGCATCTTTTTACATGTTTTTAGCTTTTTTAGCATTATTTATTTTAAGATTTGGACGAATAGATTTATTTATTTAACTAAAATTTTTTTATAAATTATAATAAATTTCTACTTTAAGTAATGATATCTCATATGAAAATGGATAATTATTATATTAAGAAAGGGAATATTGGAAATGCCCTTACATGCTGATTATAAAAAGTTTTTGCGCTTTGATATTAAAGAACAAGGAAATTTCACTTCGTATTTAGATAAATATTCTATAGTGTAAATGTTTCAAAAAATTTTTGCTCTAAAATGCTGAAAAAAATTATCATTTTAAAACTTCAACTTTTCTTAAACTATAAGAAAAGTGGATCTAAAAAATTTTGTATAGCATAGAAATAAACACAGAAAAAAGTGTTTTATCAATTAAAAAAATGGTTTAAAAAGTATTTAAATTTAATTAATATGATAACTGAATCAAATATTTTTTTAGTTGAAAAAAAATTAAAAATTTAATTTTGATTTAATTAACATTTTAGTTGTTTGAAATACATTTCCAATTAAAATTTTAATTAAATAACAAAAAATCTTAATTGACTTTTTTCGTTTAAAATAAAATAATTTAAACATTTAGAATAGTTGTTGGGAATTGTCAATGTTTAATTAATTAAATCAACACATTGTTTGAAATAGCAAAGTTTTTTGATCATTATTTTAATTAAAAATATCATTTATTGAAAAAAAAAACAAATTCACAATTTTACAATTTTCAGTAATCAATATAATCATTTTAGTAATAGGTGCAAAATCAACAAATTGTTTGCTTGATATTATAAATTTGGTATCAATTTGGTGATTGGAGAAAATTATTAACTTTTTCTGTGAAATCGTTTAAATTTTGCATGTATCCGATTTTCGGGTCCACTAAATTTAAAATTTAATATCAACTACCGGTGCTACATATTTATATGTATCTGATGCTTTACCAAAATCTACCCACTTGTTTAAATATGTATAACCATTTATTTCAATTTCACTAAAAAGTAAGTCACTAAAATATTTTTATTATCAAAAAAACATTATTCAGGTAATAAATTTTTAACAAAAATCTTAAAAAATATTTAGCATTATTTTTAGCATTTTTTAAAGTTATTTTTAGCATTCTTTGGCAATGCCTAATGCCAGATTTAGCTGTAAAAATTGGTCACAATCTGGTCACACTGCATATGATCTTAAAAGCCCTTCTGATAACTTTTTTTTAGCTTTGTTGTATGTTAAAATTGTGTTTATTTTTTTGTTTCTGTTTTTGACATTGTACAATAGTTTTCCAAAAAAAAAAAAATGCTTGCGATTTTTGTACGAGCTAAACTTGTTGTAGTACCAAGATAACCTGTAATGAATTCGTTTTGGGCTTACTTAAAAAAAAATTAAGTGTTCCCACCAAAGTTTTTACCAGAATCTGTAGTTTGGCTGGATTTTGGGTGAACAATGCTTTACTACAATAACTGTGTAAAGTTAAATATGATGAAATCATATAAGTCATAATTTATCCTTTTAATACGAATAGGTATGTTTAAAATTTATTTCTAGCTTATCCCCTTTAAAAAAGGGGTTGTTCATCATTTGGAGAACGAACTGACCGATTTGATTAAATAAAATATTTTAAGGATTTGCATTTATATATTTTTCCAACCAAACAAATCTTATATATAGAGAATGTTTGAGCTCAGTTGTAAAAACCTAGCTTCTTTTATATCGTCACATAAAATGCAAAAGGGCGTAACAAGAAAAAAAAACAATATCGTTATTTGATTGGTTTTTGTTCGTTTCATTAAACTATATTTTCACAAAAAATTTTAGATCCCTGCGATCAAAAATTACGACTTATCAGAGAAATTTTAACGCCAAGTATACCGTGTTGTTATTGATTTTGTAAGGTTTTTTGCTCCTCCTATAAAATAATTAAAAGTGTTGTTACGCCCTTTTGCATTTTAGGTGACGATATGGACTCTTCCGTACCAAAACCCTAAATTCTGTAGGGAACTTGTATATAAAACAGATTAATTAATGATAAACCGAATTGGTTTCTAGCTCATATGGTATGGGCGCGATTGTGCCAAAAAGGCACTCGTAGTCATTTATATAAAACTCGATAAATTTTGAACAGATTGTGTTAATTTTTACTACTTTAGGTGAATGTTAAAAAACAAAGTTCATTCGGCATAAAGAGACCTCAATAAATAAGGGTTTTTCGCGCTTGTTTGCTTAACTCTCAGCCGCTTGTGGTTATATTTAACTTAGATGCAACATCTAACTTTTCGGACCATATGATATATAAATATGTAAGGATCTAGTGGCTATCACATCTGGGATCTTAGGAAAATCCATTTTAATCAACACACAGACAGACGGACACCATTCAATCCACTCAGCTACTCATAAAAACCCTAAATATATACCCCCTTACTAAAAAGTAACAGTCTATTAAAGATTTTTTAAATCATTTTTCAAAGCAAATGCGTTTCATAAGCCTTTGATAAACGTGTGTAATTTTTAATAGCTAAGGCTGATATACTTTAGCAAATTATAAACGGAATGGCCATTCTTCCAGTGGTAAAGAGTATAAAAATATTTAATATACATATTTGGGGGACTCACAAGGTGTGCTATCAAGTCATAATGTCCTAAGTAATATTTTACAATTGTTTAAAAAAATATTGTTGTGTTTCAAAAAAAATAAAAATTTTAATGCTGTGTTCATTGATTTGTCATAACTGTCTTATCAAAAATAAAGTCCTTTCGGTATACTGTGCTTGATTAAAGACGTGCAATAAACATAAGAGGTAAATAAAGAAACTATAATTTTTCATTGTGCATGTTGTAACTGTAATTATCATCTTTTTAAATTTTTTTTATATATAAGTACTTTATTATTTATATTATTTCTATACTATATACTATTATTGTAATTTGACTAAGAGCAAATACATCTTACGCATTTCCATAGAAATTTAAAAAAAAAATACTAAAAGTGAACATAAAAACACAAAATCACCGGTATTTAATACCTTTAAATAAGAAAAAGAAATAAACATAAAACTAACGTTAGTGATAATTAAGTCAGTATAAAAAGCCATTTAAAAAATAAAAAAAAATCACCAAGAAAATATGTGCATAAAAATATAAAAAAAAACTATAAAGAGTACATTACAAAATAAAAAAAAAAAAAAAATAAATAAAAAAAAAGAATGGAGAAAATAATTTTAATTTTTTTCTCTGAAATATTTTTATTCATAGTAAAGTTGTAAATAACTCGCAGGTGTTTTCAATTGCCTTTTCCAATAGTTTATGGCATTTCTGACGTTTTTCGAAGAGAAAATAAAATGAAATGAAATAAAAATTGCAAAGAAATATTTCTTAGAAAATATGTTGTCCTCCTTTGGATTATTTTCTTCTTCTATTTTTTAAACAATTATATGACAATATATCAAAAGACTTCTTGAGAAATATTTTAGTTATCTGCCACTTTAAATACACTGACGCAGACAACAAATACAAAGTGACTTTTAGAACAGATGTTAAATATATTTTGCAATTTAAATGATTTATATTATTTTTTCTTTTTAATATTTGCTTAGCTGTACTTGTTGTTTGAAGTTGATAATACTTTTTTTTGTTTAATATAAATATGTTAAACATTTGAATAGCGCATTAGAATGAAATGCATAAAATATGGCAACACTTTTAAATATTTTATGCGGCCATTAACAGATAATAATAGATGGGGGTAGTGCACTAATTTTGCAGTTCCAAGTCACAGTTACTGATAGTGCAAAATTATTGCAATCATTTTGTTGATGTTGAGTGATGAATTGAAAATTTGCAGACGCACTAAACATGAGTGATAGTGATGTTAAAAATGTTGCACTCAAAAAACAAATAGTTTTATTTAAGAAAAAGCAATAATCAGTTTATTGCAATTTTTTTGATCTTCACTCATTTTAGTGCAACTTAAAATTTTGCTCTAAATTTACAAATAAAAAACTTGATTTTTCATGCACTCACAATATTATTACAGTAACCGACTGCAGGGTTTTCAAGAAGCATTTCGTTCGAGGTGGTGCTTTAATACCATGTGAGATAAGGCCATGATGGCTTTATCTCTCATTCAATAGGGAGATACAGCCTTTTTTTCTTTTGAATGGGGGTAAAGCCATCATGGCCTTAGCTCACATTAGCAATATTAGAAAATGGCTTTATTTCTCATTTCAGTTTTGAAGAACTTTTGCATTTTACATTGATTAATAGCAATGTGCAAGAAATTGACACTTTTTTTTCGTGACAAGCTGGGCACCTGGCGTTTTTACATAATTCGGGTACGCTGAATCCAGTGGTGCCCGCGGTTTTTTAAGATTGGCTCTGGTTTTCGAGATATACCGTTATTTCGAAAATGGAGGAGGTTGCACAACATATATTCGCGTAACTCAAAAACGCTTTAGCTTATTCTTAAATATGGCTTCCATACAAAATGTTCAATGCAGACTAGAAATATATTGAAGAAAAAGTCCCATAAATGCCCAGGAGTCGCCCCTAGGGTGATAAAATGTATGACTGACCTCCATTAGTTTTTTTCTTAACATTTTTTCAAATTATACTTTCCCTTTATCACCATCTCTTAGGGGTGCTCCCATACAAATATTGCGTTTTATGAAATTCTTAAATTAATTAAAATTTGTCGACTTTTGTGAATAAAATCAAAAGTTGCGAACAGATTTTAATCATTTATGGCTTGCTTTGTTTGGAATTTTATACGTCTGCAAAACATTAGAAGCATAGCTGCATTTTCCAATTTTTTATGAATTTTTTAAAAACAAAAATTTCGAAATTTTGTTAAAAAAATAATTTTTTTTCCAAAAAAAAAAATTATGTTTCTAAAACGACTAAGGATATTAGAAAGAAGTTTTACTTTTCTTAAAGGAAATTTTATTGCGAAAGTTTTTTAAGTTTTTTGAATAAGCTAAAGCGTTTTTGAGTTACGCGAATATATGTTGTGCAACCTCCTCCATTTTCGAAATAATGGTATATCTCGAAAACCAGAGCCAATCTTAAAAAACCGCGGGCACCACTGGATTCAACGTACCCGAATTATGTTAAAACGCCAGGTGTCCGGCTTGTCTGTTTTTTCAACTAGCATAGTGTAGTTTTCTTATTTTTATAATTAAGAGGTAATAATATTAATAATAAAAATAACATTCTGTAAAAAAATGTCTTCCCGGAGACACTAAAGTTAAGTATTGAAATCTGGCTTCGCATACTAAAGTTTTTCTGCGTGGCGGCCTGCGGTGGCTTCGATAAATAAAATTTTCTTAGTTGTTATTTTTTCAATGATAACTAAGGATTTTCCCTTTTACGGAATGTTTATACCATGCATAACTATATTCTGAAAAAATATGGCTTTATCTCTCATTTGCGAAAAAAAAAGTATGGCTATATCTCTCATTTCGCAAAATTTATATTTTTACATCATAAACATTTAAAATTCCAAACAAATTTATTTTTAACTGATTCTAACATTTACCTACACATTAAAACGGATTTTCGGTTGCATTTAATATTGTCAGTTGATTAAGTAAAAATATTCTGAATGTAAAATTAAATGAAAATGAAATTTAAAACAACTGCAAATTTACTTAAAAACCGATCTAATTATTTTGCATTTAGTTTTTAACGAAAAGTTAATTAAATTTGTACTGTCAAAAATTCAACTGCGAATGCCTAAAAAATTAACCACAAATTCGGTAAAAACAAATGAATTTTCAGTTATTTTATATAATTTACTACCAAAAAAAAAAAAAACAACCGACAAATTCCTTAAAAACAAATTAATTTTCAGTAATTTTATATAATTTAACTATTAAAAAATTACCGACAAATTCCGTTTAAACAAATGATTTTTTAGTTATTATACATAACTTAACTACCAAAAAATAAATTTTCAGTTTTCTATTTATAGAACTGTGGCAAAAAGTAAAAGTAAAAACGATTTGCTTGTTTTGTGTAGAAAATTCCCATATTCTATTTGTTAAAATTATTTAGTTAAATACATAAAATTTTTAAAGTAAAATAATGGCAAATACCATATTGGGCGTGCTGCTGGTATCTTATAATGAAAGTTCTACTGTAATCAAAGTGGTCAGTACAATAAAAGTAAAGTAACCATGTATAACGAGGTAAAGGTGCTATCAGACGGGATGTATTTTACATATGTAAAATTACCCATATGTAATTCCGTATGTATCTCAAAATTTCCATTTTACATACGATTCATAATTTTTGCTATCACACCTGCTTATGTTTTTCCTTATAACATAACCTATAAATGTAAACAAACAATTTCGTTTCAAAACAAACCAGCTGTTTTGTTTATGTTTGCCACAGGAAAATAGAGCGTGTTCTAATCGAAAAAATTACATATGTATTTCCACATGTATTTTACACATGCAAAGTTTCAAAGGTATCACACGATGTGCACAGATGGAAAATTTGACAGTACATATGTAAAATACATCCCGTATGATAGCACCTTAAGTGAAAAAAAATTCTCTCTCTTTCATTAGAAAAACAAGTTGACAGGTGTCTGGTTTTTTTTTAGAAATTCGAGTAAAACCTGTATTATATAAAATTACTGAATCTCATAAAATAACTGAAAGTTCGTTTGTTTTAACGGAATTCGTCGGTTATATTTTTAATAGTAAAGTTGTATAAAATAACTGAAACTTTCTTTGTTTTTACGGAATTCGAAGTTGATTTTTTTACAGTAAAAATTAAATGAACTTTTCGTTAAAAATAAATGAAAAATAAGAAGACCGGTTTTTACCCGAATATTCATTTTTTATATTACAATTTCAGTAAATTTTACGTACAGAATAGTGTGAGTGTGATTAAAGCCATGAGATATTCCGTTATTGACAAATTATTTGCATGTTGCTTGATTTCCTTTCTTATGCATATCATAACAAGAATCAAAAATGTTGCTCATACAAAATTACATTTTACAAATTTTAGTGAGAGTCTGTTTATATGCAGGTTTTTTGATTGCAAATACAAAATTTGCACTATTTGAATTTAGGTTAGATTTTTGCATTCAATCTTTCTTTAGTGATAGTGAAAAAATTTATTTGTATTAAAAACTAATTTTTTTAGGGGTAGTTAAAAAATAGCAATTATCACTAAAGTTGGTAGAAACATAGTGCAAAATAATTTTTTTGGCAGTTTTATTTAGTGATAATGCAATACTGATTTAAATCAATATTTAGTGCACTACCCCCAAATATGCGCATAATAAATTTTATTAAAGCTGCACTTTTATTTCTTTTGGCAGTCTTATATTTTAATAAACTAATTTATTACCATGGAAAAATGTTTCCATTTTATGTGTAAAATATACCCTTTTTGCTCAGTATTTTCATTAATATACTAATTTTCATTCTAATCAAATCAGTCAGCTTTTTTCCTAATTAAGGAGAGTACTTTTCAGTAGCACCATGTAAGAATAACAAACATACAAACAAACATAATTACATACAAGTGGCAATTTAAGCAAATACATAGCTGTTTAAGCTATTAAGTCACCTCTAGTACTGCATAGTAGATTTTATTGTATAACATCAGCACATAGGGGCATCTGCTCGCGGGCCGTATCTCAACCTTGTATACGGGATAAAATCAGCCCGTACCATACATTTTTCAAATCTCCTTCCGCGCGATTTGCATTAAGATTATAGCCAACATATGTTACCGCGAATGGGCCTTACCAACAACCACTCCCTCGTCATTGAGCTACTGGTTTCGGTAGTACCAGTTAGTACTATAGTCAGCCATGACTAAGATATTGGGTGCATCTATTCCTCTTAAATTTAAATAAGGGTCGAAATCTTATTCATAGAATAATGAAGAATTTGTTTTATATTAGAGCAACCCATCAAAATAAAAATAATAAGAGATATAAAATATTGAAACAATTTTACTGACGTGTTGTTTAGGAGACACTACAAAAATATAACAAAAATATTGATGTGGTTGTTTCTCAGACACCGACCTTAATATTGCCTTGGTTGTCTTGTAGAAACTTTTCTGGTCAGCGCGACGCGTGCGCTCTATATGATCGCGTTTGTCACTCCAACGTACACATAACAACGTATTAAGAAGGTACTGAATGCGTGAGAGCCGAATTTTGAAAAAGAACGGAACAAATCCATTTTTCCTTTAATTGATGTCTGTTAGACAACCACATCAGTCGCGTGGGGTTAAATTTTAACAAAATACATTGTTCTGCAGCGAAATACTTCCTTTTACTCGAAAATTAATTGTATCACTTGGTTGAATACAAATATTACAGATTCGCATTTGTTTTATTTAATACTCGTACACATATGACATTGGCAGTTTTTCAATACGCAAAATACCTGTAACTTTGAAATGTTCATGTTGACTTGTTTCGTCTTTTAAACATTTTAAGCTTCTTTTGAAGCTTTCTATACATGTACTCATAATTTGTTTAAGATGCAAACAAAATATGTTTACTCTAATAAATTTTGTTATCGTGATTTGTAAAATAATTTTGCATCAGTTGTGTCGTTTGTTTTAAATATGTCTGTCGAATTATTTGTTATTCAGAGGTTAAGCAATTTTAAAAAATACCCATTAAAAAAACAAGTTTAAAGAAATTACAAAATAAAGAAATTGTAGGAACATTAAAAAAAATGTTAAGTCTCACAAAATAAAATATCAATGCTAAAAAAAATTTCAATATTGTTTGAAAATGGTGCAAAAATATTGACCATTTTGTTGTGTTATTTGAGAGAAAAAGAATGAAAATTCTATAAAATAATTTATAAATAATTGCAACCTAAGACAAAAATTATTAACATGATAATAATATAATTACATCTTAACTTATTATGATTTACATGATATTTTATTAATTCCTAACTTATTACGATTTACATGATAATATGATAACATTTAATTATATTATGATGTAATAAAAACACATTAGGATTAAGGGAAAAATATTATGATGTAATATTACGAATATATTTGGTTATAATACGATTCAATAATAATCGTAATATGTTGACTAGAATCATGAATCTTATCATAATATGTTGCTCTTAGAATACGTTTACCACAACCATGATTTTTTATTTGCGTGTAGATGTGTAACTTGTCAAATGGTTGCTGTTAGGTGTCAATTTACCCCCTCCAATGACAACCTCATTTAAAAGTCCCTACCACCAAAAAGACCTATCCCGGGACTACTTTTGTGTCAGTTCGCTTCCGTCTCTCGTTTAATATTTTTCAAAAACTTAAAACATTATGCAGGATTTGTGAAATAAATTGGGAATGTATTTCTTTCAGTTATGTTATTAAGGCCCCTATTATGAGTTACATTCGATAAACGATTTTCGCTGGCTATCGAACATCGACTATCGAATGTTTATTTGGTATTATGAGTTGGCAGCACTGTCGAAAATTTCGTTGTGCATCGAATTTTTCAACGAAAACAAATTTGCTTTCGACGGTGTAAATAATTAAAAAAAAAATTATGTAAAATATAAGTTTTTGTTAATTTATCAGTTTTGGTGTGCAAATACCACATTCTTAATTATTTTTGGTTATTTTATGCAAGTTTAAAGTCGACAGTAGTAAGCAGAAGTTGGAAAAGCTTGTTTCCCTTATGGAACAAAATCCTTTGTATGCAAAAGGAATTTTTACAAAAGTTCAGGCTTCAGGTAGAGGCCAGTGCCAGTAAGCGTTCATCAGATGAATCATCGTACTATAAGTCCGTCGTAGTCATGAAAAATATTAGTTTTATTTTTTAATTTTTTAAATTTGTTAACAAAAAATTTTTATTTAAAGTGACAGCTGATAGAAAATGTACTACTGTGAATAAACTAACTCACAATAGTACTTTTTTTATCGAATGTGTGCCATTATACCAAATGAAAATCGAATTAAGTTCATAATAGGCACCTAAATTCAGTAAAAATACAGAACATTTACTTAAATACAGAACAATTAAAGGTTTTAGACTGGAAAATAATTCACACAGAATAAAACTATAAAATAAATAACTATTTTGTATAATACAGAACGGATAGTCACGGTAGTCATACTGCATTTTTATTTACATAAAATATGGTATGCCAGACTTAGACTTTTATTGTGTGTTCATTATAACTTAATTAATTATAAGGTTAATATTTGTATATAGAAACATAAATGTGTATGTATGTAAATTGTTATTAAGATATACAAACATACATATGTATGCTTACATTTTTTTATATATGTCAAATGTAATTTTGGCCCTATTTAAGTCATTTTCGGACTATTTCGGGTCAAACTCGACCCGAAATCACAAACTTCTATTCCCATAACTGAGGCACACAGTCATTGGACGCCCATTGCTAAATCATCCCGTTGGATAAATAATTCTGAGTTGATTGGAGCTTTCCTGTTTGATGGTGCGTATAATCAATATAAAAATTTACAAATATTACTCATTCTTTATCAATCACTTTCTGTCTTTTGCAAAAAAAGTGAAAATTCACGTAAGTTAACCAATACTCTATCCTTATGGTAACTTTAAAAGTATAGTTTACGAATTCGAATCTGCATATTTTCTGCTGAAGATATGGCAACTTCAATGACAGTCTTATGTCAAAATTAACTCTTATTATTTACCTTTGACATTTACTTATTCTTATACTTGTTCTTTCAATTCAAAAATAAGCAAAAGTGAATCGTTAACACTACGAATTTTAAACAGACAAAAGTAGTGAATATATACTGCAATGTAGCCACATTTCCCTGCGGGAAATTTGTGTCAATTGGTTTTGATGCACTTATCCAGCGGTTTTATAATAAGAGAAACAAATTCTTATAGGCGAAAACAGATTATATCACTTAACTAGTGGTAATGTGATTAAAAAGTACTAACTCAAGAAGGCAATTGACAAAAAACTAGTCATGTAACTGGAGTTTGTGTAGGAAGAGGCTGATTCTATCTGGTTCTATTACTTTATATGAAGGGAATCTATCATATAAACATGGTTCAATCGGGACAATATTTGCCACAGGCATTATTTTAACCCAATGTTTAATGTATCCATTTTCGGTAATTTCAGAGACCAGTTACAAAGTGTCAAAGAGGTGCCAATTACCCCCTCCTAGGACATCACCATGTTTAAGTGACAAGTCCCATTCGTAAAAAGTGTTAGAAGTAGACCCGGTCTCTTCCAATTTTGAACTGGCTAGGGTTGCCAATCCATGTGTAATTACATATATAGTGCGTGTAATTTCTAGAAGCATGTGTAGTCCATGCGTAATCTGTGTGTAATTTGACTTTGGGTTATACTTTGTAGGGGAATGTAAGAAAAGATAAACTCACTGCTTATTGATGTTGATTTGTTGAAGCTTTGATATTGTTAGATGTAAGACCTGAGTGTTTAAGATTCTTATTCACCTTATAAGTATAGTCTTATTTGTATAATATTTTTAGCTTTTTTAAAATCTTTGGAAAAAGTTTCCTGACGAGCTGGCCTAAGCAACCAGCGAAATGCGCATCGGGACTAGCTTTCCCTCAACAATAAACTTTAGTGTTTTTAACACAAATAAAAATGGGGAATTTAGCACGTCATAAAGAAATTTTATTAATAATAAATTTTGGATTCCCGAAAATAACTTTTGCTTATATTTATTCATTAAGTTTTGACAGTTTGTTTTTATCTTCATGCATTTTTTTAAGAAATAATGTTTAACATAAACTGTCAAATGTAATTGGCATTTCCTTGACATTTGTTATTTTCCCGAGTTAATTCAAAATGTGTGGGTAATCCATGGATTTTAGAGTGGTAAGTTCCTCATGTTTAAAAAAATAAATATTTGTGCAGTTTGTTGTAAGACATGAGATATGAGATATATGTGTATATACCTCAATTGATTATACATACCATCTTACGAAGAAGTATTAGAAATTCGGTTGTGAAACAAGTTTGCATTTGGTAGGTGTATTTTATTAATATTATTTTCAATAATATAACTTATCATAGATTTAATACAATCGAATTTAAACTTAAAAGTGTAAAAGAACACATAGAACAAGTATAAAATATCATAGGAAAGCATTTGGAAAATTTCAGACTAAAAGATGTAAAAATGTTCGCACTCTGTACAGAAATATGAAAATGGCGATATACATACTTATTGATAATTTAAGTCATATTTATGTGATAACTTTGCAGTATAAAATCTAAATTTTAAAAAACGGCTCAAAGGACTAAATAGAAAAAAATTTCAAGACTTCATTTGTAACATAAAGTTGGAGAATTTAGGATTTAAGCCAACGAAAAGGAATATATATTTAAAACCTTTTATCAACTTTTCTCCAACAAATGTTCTACAAACTATTGAAAATTCAACACAACATAATTTTAAAAAGTGCATTAAAAAGAAAAGTCCAAAGAAAAGTTCAAATGTTGATATCCTTTTTGCTTTGCAGCAAACAAAAACTTTATTCACGTTGTTTATAAGAGCCACGTGCAATAATGACGAATGCTTTAAGTTCACAAACAGTGTTTTTCTGATTGCTATCGCACCAATTCCCCTGTTCCGTAGTTCCATTCTTATTAAAATAATGAAATGATTATTCTTATTTTCAACATGGAATTAACATTGAGTGTAGCTTTCGTTTACATAAAAAAATTTATTTATGAAGCGCTCTAAGCCTCCAACAGAAAAAAATTCGAGGTCCTCACTTGTTGGTCTAATATTAATTTTAATAGCGTTCTAAATTATGTAAATAACTTTTTGTTTTTTATATTCTTAGTGGTGCAAATTTATACCTATAGAACTGCTTACCGAAATTTCATCATAAGTGTTGTACACGCAGAGAAAAAAATATGGTTCGGCATGGTTACACCAACTACACTATGTCGAATTTTTTTTATTTTTATTGAATATCAGCAATATTTACGTAACTGTAAACATTTTAATGTTTATCGCAATTATAAAATTGAGTATGATTCAACGAAAAATAATTATTTTTCTAACAACAAAATATTGATAACCTCGAAAACATATTATATTATATATAACCATTTAATGATATTTAATAACCATTACTCCATATTATGATAACTTACGATTATAATATGATTACTGTAATCATGTTTTGAAACATAAAAGGAGTTTTTCAGATTCATTCCAAGTAAGACTTGAGTGGTTGAAATTCTTATTCGCTTTACAGTTTTATTTGCATATTATCTTTAGCTTTTCAAAATTCTTTGGATAAAGGTTTCCTTTGATGATCTGTGTATATGATTACTTTTAACCATCACTTTGTATAATAATATGATAACTTCTTAACCTATTATGATTAATATAATAGGTGTATTTTATAATAATATTAGTTATAATATGATGTAATAAAAACATATTATGATTGAGGGGAAAATATTATTATGTAATATTACAAATACATTTGGTCATAATATGATCATTTATGATTCTAATAATAATCATAATATGTTTTGACTACAATCATGAATCTTAACATAATATGTTACTCTTAGAATATGTTTACCACAACCATGTTTTTTTCTGCGTGTATGCACACAAAATTTATTGGAAGCGTATAGTGCCCAAAGGAAATCATGCCTCCGGCAAAACAAAATGTTATTTGGTTAATATTCATATTAGATTTCTCTGTGTAATTTTCTTTTTTTTTTTTTTTTTTTTGACTTAAAGTTATTTAAGATATGGCACCCATATAAACCCATATGGTCAATTCTGGACCTAACAGCACAAAATTTTGGCGTGACAAATTGTGTTTGCAAGCAGGAGTTACAGTTATTTTTGAGAGGGGTATTTGTATGGGAACTAGAGTAAAATATTTACCCATTTTAATAAAATATGGAAAGGTTAATTAGTTTACAATGAGATGGACACAATTTAAAATTAAAACAACTAAATTTGAAGATTAGAACGATTGGAATACTAAAATATAGGTCTAGAAATAATATTTTCATAATAGGAACATGCCTGTCCATTCTTGTGGTGTGGGTAGTAAAGGTTTACTAATTTTTATTCGATAATATTTGGCTGCTGATTTCCGAAGACAGAACTCTATGTAAGTAAAAATAAGAAGAATTTTGAAGAGTCAAAAAATATACAAGACTTTACAGTGTAACCCAAAACCCCCCAAAAAAGGTGTTTAAATTGTCAATAATATTATAATTTTGAAGTTTGTTACATGTTTCCTTTTACACTTCATTACCTAATAGGTAATTAGGGTGTGTAAGTGCCACCCATTTTTATGATTTTTTCTTTGAGAAATATGTTGCATAAATATTACATATTGTGGTCGTTCGTACGAAAAATACGACTGTGGGGAACATTTTCAAGTTCTTTTGTGAATATGTTGATCAGAAAAATTTAAAATATTTTGCATATTTAACCCTCAATTTTATTTAAGGTACCCTGTTTTACAACTTTGGTACTTATTGCATTGTTTGTTCAACCAATTTTTTATTTTGTTTGTCATAATACATACCGCTTATAATTTTAAAAAAATATTGTTTAAAAACATAATAAAAAAATGTTTACATATTGAAACAACAAAAATTCTATGTATTCTATTACCGTTTCTCAATTTTCTCAAACAATTAGTGATGTCAATGTTTGTTTTCAAACTGTAATAGTGTGCAGAAACCGCTTAAATAGTATTAAAACTCGCTAATGAAATGTATTATTGATAAAAAGTGTAGTTGCACAACATGTAACACTTCGAGCGATTATAGGTGACATTAAAAAGTGTTACATGTATATACTGTAACATATTTTTTTTTAGAAAAGGCATCGCTATTAGATTCGCATAGTTGCGAACTTTTTAGCCTTATACAAAACATTGTTAAAGGCTTCCAAATAGCTCGTTTTTATTTCAGTTTTAGCTTTGGTTTGTAGCTTATTTATGGTCACATTTAATTAATGGTCCTCTAAATAAAAAGGTCTGGAGTGCACAGTGGTCAAACGTACAAGTGGACAAACAAAAAAGTCAGAGGTTAAAAAGAGTGATTTTGTGGGTACCTAAGATCCTGCTCTAAAAGCACTGATAGTTTTTTTTCGATCTCAGATTTTGTTGTAGTAGACCAAGGAAATCAAATTGTATTCGATCAACTTGTTTATATAGCCAAGCGGGAAACTTTGCATATATTTGAATTGTTTATAAATATTTAGTAATTGTTGATATGATGTACATCATTATAAGTTTTTTCAGGTACAAATGCTTAAATATATAAGCAAAATATATTTATTTCCATTTGATAATATCAATTAATTTTTTTGCCTTTAAAGTTTCGTCCAAAATTGTAAGTGTTTCTTATATATTTACAATCTTAAAAGGTCTGCCAAAAGAAAAAGCTTTCGAGTGCTATTGTTATTATATAACCATGCGTTAGACAATTTATCAGAGACTAATTTTCTGTATAATTTGTAACTAATTCTTACCAATTCCGCTGTTTGTTTGTTTGTTTTAGAGAAAAAATGACCTGAAATATAACAATAATAAAATGAAAAAAAAAATATATATAAAATTTTTTAAGTGGATGTTGTTGTGTTATTTGACGTGACCTGCAAATCGTCACATGAGTTCAATGGTATTTTCTTTTCTACAAAAAATGTGACATTTTGTATTAAAAAATGCAATTTAGTGTTCGTTTCTTAAAAATGCTTCGCTCTCTAAAAAGGTGGCTTGTTTTATTCTAAAAAATGCACCCTTACTAATGCATACGGCATTGCACTTTACGACTCGTATAAATCGACAGTGTTGATAATGCCCTGTAAAAAGATTGCTTCTGTTAGGGTTACCAGACAAAGTTGGAAAAAAATCGCCTCTAAACAGGACAGTAAAAATGTAAAATTTTAATAAGTTTTTTTATATTATTTAATAGTAAAAACATAAGAAAGCATTACATTGTTAATGATCGGTAGTCACTGATATCAAATTTAAGTGGATTCGATGTTATAAAATTGCTTTTGAAAAAAACGTCAAATTAAGAAATCTGAAAAACTTGGTGTTAATGAATCAGCAATCTGGCAAAGGTATTTTCTTGTTTTCAAAACAAACTAAAGAAATTAGATTTTCGTCATTAATCTTGTTCATTTATTTATTTATTTAATATGGATCTATTAACAAATTTTGGTTTATGTAATGTTTTTTTTTTATATTTTTAAGAACAAACTTCTTAATTTATGTACACATTTTTTTTATATTTTGAAGAACAAACTTTTTGTCAGCTGTTAAAAACAGGGCGGTCCAATTTTGTGTTTTGTTCTCGTCAGATAAAAAATTGCATTATTACAGGGTCGGCAAGACATTTTATTAATGTACCTTTTAACAAGTTGGTATTCTTTTTGTAGAAAAAAAACACCATAAGTTACGCAATGTCACTTTATGTTAGTAAAAATTAATATGTATGAAATTATATACAAATGTGTTTACTTTAATTTTTGTTCGTTTTGATTTAATACAGCGCAACAAATACCATCATCGAGTTTATCGAGAATATCCCGTTTTAATTTTTATAAGTCTTAATGAATATAAATAAAACAAAATTGTATGTGAGGAATTTCTGTTTAACTGTTAAACTGTTTTAAAAATGAACTTTTAAGTTTATCACAAAACATATAAAAAAATTTTACATCAGGTTAAAATTTTATTTTAATTCGCTATAATTCGCAACAATAAGAACAAATTATTAAATTGATTACTTATTAACAAAAAAAAAAATTCAAATATAATGTCCGCAATACCCAAACTTCAGTGTTTTATAAACGTTTTAAAAATTTTTAAATAATTTTCCAAATTTAAGAATCGCTAAAACATAAAAATCTTATGGCCATTTTTTAATTAAGGGTGGTCCAACCCTGATGTTAATTGTAAATAAAATAAAATGTTTTCAGAGAATGACAATTATATGTGAAACAAAATATCGGCCGAAAGCATACCTCAATCTTGGCAAATTTACGTACACGTTTTCTTTTAAATATCCCCAAAGAAAGAAGTCCAAGGGTGTCAAGTCACATGATCCTGGCAGCCAATTAACATCCCCACGACGTAATATAACATATCCTCAATTTCTGGCCACAAGAAGTCCGTTATCGCGAAAGCGAACACTATTCACGGTAACTGTTTGGCCGACCTCATTTTCGAAGAAGTACTGTCCGAGGATGTCGGCATTGCAACCATAACTCGTGGACTCTTATTTTTCCAATTTTGCTTGATAACAAATCCAATGGGGGCGATTATGCTGACCATAAAATTGCGAAGTGCACTAAATGCATTTTGATTTGAACGCCCATTTTCGTAAAAGACTTCAACAATCTCAGTGCCATGCTCAATTGTGTACCTCTCCAAGGTGGAATTCGTCAAAACTGAAACAAAGAAATGACCAATTAAGGTGGGAAAAAAAAACTTGACGTTAAGATGTGACTCACAATTTAAATCGTGCATTATTTTTGGACCACCCTATATAATATGAAAAATTTGTTCTACCGAAGTTCGCAATAGCGAAACTATGTAGTATTTGCTTAAAAAATTGAGCTAGAATTTTTTAAAACTTTTTCCGAATTCAGTTCCCCAAAACCATATAAAATGACCATTAAATAATTTTGTCCAGTTAGATTAAAAAATCGTAACACTGCGGAGCGGTTAAGTCATTATACGATTTTTTATGAAATTATGACTAATTATGGCTTGTTGGATTGATTTTGTATGGCTTGTATGGATTTATTATGCTACTCACAGGAGTAAAAACAATCAATATATTTGACTTTTACAATTTTAAAAACAACAATTATCACAACAATTTGACAAAATAAAAAAATCAAATAATGAAGTTATAGATCATCTAACCCCATTCGTTTCTTTTGTGCCAACTTGTACATACTTGCAAGTGTATATTTCTGGTTTTTTATACTTTTAATTTATTTCTTGTTCATTAAAAATAACAAATTTAATAAAAATTGCTGAACTTAACTCTTTAAATTAGATTTCTTTAAAATAAAATATTAAATCAATGTTAATTTTTTCTTGTCACCCACAAACAATTTGTTTATCTACCATGTCCAGAAAAAGGACTTTGCTAAATAAATCAAATTGAGTTTAATTTTTGCATATCAAAAATCATTTAAAAAAACGACAAAAAAAATTTAAAGAACGATTACGTTTTTATCTGGAAAAATAACAAAATTTATTTTTTATTTTATAGCAAAATGTTGAAAATAAACAAGCAAAACAAACAGAAATTAAGCAACAGTCTTTAGTTAAAAAATTGTGCTACAAATAAAATTTTCATTTTCTTTCAATTCCAAATTATCATTTGCAAATAAATCATTTTATAATTGAATGTCCATCCAACATGAAACAGTATAATTTATAGTATAATAAATATGTATGTTTGTGTGTATGATATTATACCAGAATAAGTATAAAATACAGTGAAATCTCATAGTTCGGGACATCGAAATGTTTCCGTACAAAGAGAAAATGTTCCCTTTAGATGATTACGAATCGTTGTCAGGACCAGGCAATAGGGTCGGTCAATTGGGGGTATTTGCCGGAACATGTTGCCCATTATCGGAGATTACACTGTATTTATGTAAATAGTATTGTTTAAATCTTTTTCGTTTCATAATTTTTTTAATACATATTTAAATAAACAAAAACCGAACAAAAAATTCCAAAAAAAAAAATACCAAAAACATATTAATGAAATACAATTTAAAATAAAATGCTTTTTAAATAAATGTAGATAATTTGCATACGATAGCAAAATTTTTCTAGAAAAATACAATTATTATAAACACTATATAATGAAATAATATGAAATAAACTATAGAGAAAAAAACATATAAATATAGAAATAAAGTTAATTTATATATAAATATTATATTTTAAGTGAATAAATATTTGTGTAAAATATTATGTTCTTGAGAATAATTTAATTAAACTAGTCAAATAATGGAGTACAGAGTACAGAATATAAATAAAGTCAACAACAAACAAAAATGAAAAAATAATAAAAAAAATATATTTAACTGTCTGAAATGCATATAAAATTATAATATCTGTATAAAGACATACGTTTGAAATATAAAGAGGACAAAAAAAAAATTCTAATAAATAATTAAACTATTTGTTAAAATAAAAAAAAAGACTTTTAATTTTAAAATATTATAATTTTGTATAAGTTTAGATATCGTTGGTAAAAAGAATGGAGTGCTTGTAATTCTCACTCACCCTGCAGTTTTATTTTAATTATATCTGTAGCTTTTCTTAAATCTTTGGGAAAGGTTTCCTGATGATGTGCCCTAAGCAACAAGTGAAATACGCAAAGGAACCAGCTTATCTCCCAACAATAAATTTCAGTGTATTTATCAAGAATAAATATTGGGCATTTAGCACAACAAAAATCTTTGATGAAAATAATTATGTACCTACTTCCAAAAAAATGTAACTTTGATCAGAACCAGTGTTGCCAGAACTTTTAGAGGAAAAATCCGCAAAACCCCATAATTTTTCATCAAAAAATCTGTAAAATCTGCGTCTAGATTTTTAAATGTTCAAAAAATCCTTAAAACAAATTTAGTATAATTTTAATTTAGTATATTTAGAAAAAGATTTAAAAATGTATTTCGAAATATTGAAATCGATAGAGATTTTTAATAATTTTTTTTTTTAATTTAGCTTTTCCTAATTTTAAAAGGTGTTTTGGTAAATAAGAGTGGTCCTCGAAGTATGAGGTATAAAAAAGTAAATTTTTTTTTTAATTTTCAACACAGAAAAGTTTCTAAAATTCGTTCGATTTTAATTTCACTCCAAATCAATTTTCAGAACAGGGGCGATAATTGTTGGATATTTTTAAATTTAAAATATATATTCAAATTAAAGTTCTCAGACTGAGAAGAGATTAAACACATCTTTGTAATTTATAACAACAAATTAAAACTTAATTGCTTCATATATTATTTAAACTATCAAAAGTCTTTTTGAGAATTTACAATAGATCAAGTATTGCAATTATTTAAGATATATATGCATAAGTACATATGAATATATACAGAAAAAAAATGTTGCCCCAATTAACGCATTAATTAAAATTAATTCCGCTTTAATTAAAAATTTAATCAAGTGAATTAAACATTTAATCAAGTGAATTAAACGTTTAATTGTAACTATTAATTTGTTTGCTGGTCTAAATTAATAGTATCAATTAAATTTGTTATTAACTTTATTAAATGTTTAATTCACTTGATTAAACGTTTAATTCACTTGATTAAATTTTTAATTAAAACTGACTTTATTTTTGATTAATGCTTTAATTGGGGCAACATTTTTAGAGAATTTTTTCTGTGTATATATGGATATTATTTCGTGTAAATATCAGATGACATACGTACGTCCGGCGATATTAATGTATCAAAACAATGCGAATTTTTAAGTTTAAAGCAATATTTTTTGAATAAAACTCCTACTAATAAATCAAATTACAAACGGTTCGATATCATAGTTGAAGAACTTATTTTAATCTTTATGTCTTTGTTTTAAAGCAAAATTGGTTCGCGTGATTTTTTCCGACGCAATCTTTGTTTACATTTTTCTGTACTAGAAGTGCAAAAATCTTCGTAAGTACCGAAAATATCAGCACTTAACAAACACCCTTTTTTATTTTATTTCATGTGTTCTTCAATCCCAACCATATTATGGTTGCCTCCAAACATGTTTTGGTTAATAATAACTAAAATATGTTTAACACTTATAATAGCATGGTTGGTTTTCAACCATAGCATGTTGCTCTTGGAAAATTTAAAAACAAATTATTGTCGTATTTAACCAAAACATGTTTAAAGATAACCATAATATGGTTGTGGCTTCTTGATGGAGGGCCAATTCAACAATAATATGGTTGTCGGTGACAATAATATGGTTAAATTAAACATAATATGTTGAACAATTTTCTTTAAAAATAGTTTTGTTGGAGGTGACCATTTTTAAACATATTTTTTCTCTGCGTGTTCCATGAATGATTGATATTTTTCGTTTTTCAATGCAAGAAGTGGAAAAGTAAAAGTTTTCACCGAGCTTAAAAATATGCATTTTTAAGCCAAAAATTGTCAAATCTGCATTTTAGCAATTTCGAGGTATAAAATCTGCAAAATTCTGATAAATCTGCACTTCGGGCATCACTGATCAGAACTTGAAATTGTAAAAAATTACACAAAAAATAATATATATTTTTTTTGTTTGAATGATCGAAACATGGCATTAATACTTGAAAAATAATTTTGAGAATACGAGCACCACATCTGTTCTTACTTAACATTTACACCACTGATGGGATTTGTGGTACAATTATACCAAATTTGGTACAATCGAATTTTTTTTGGGTACACAGGTATAATTCATCATTTTTTGGTACAGTTTAAAAAAGAAATTCCCACGAAGTTTTAAGATTTCTCTTGAAACACTCACTTTCCTTTTCAATAAAATAATTTTAATAACAGATCTCCAGCCCTGACCAGAACTATCAAAAATTGTACTATTTTTAATTTGGGTTCATGATGTTATACTAACATATTTAGTATATAAACTATATCCCTGGGAACAAGTGTCTTCAAATCTCTACTTTTTCGATTTTGTTGGTGAAAGTCTCTACACTTTTGTCTGCCTTTGACAAAAAAAAGATATAGAGACCTGTATGCCTCTTCATTATTTTGTAAACACCACAATAGTGGTGACGGTATAATGCGATTTTGCTGATGTGTGCAACCCAAAAAAATATTGGACCTTGACCCACCCTTTAGTATAACAATCGACTCAATATCACTTTCTGACTCGATTTAACGATGTCATGCAGCCCGGGTGGCTTTCAGGCTGCCTGTTTATTGCCTATGTAACCTTGTGCACAAAGTACAGGTGAAAATTTTGAAGGTAATTTGATGAAATTTCTTACATTGATTTCAAAATCATTTTTTTAATTCAATCAAAATCATTTTACCAAAATTTATTGGAATCGGCACATCTTTGCCCATATCTCCCATATAAATACTTCTCCCGGAAAAAACTTTTAATGCCAGAATTTCCTTATAAATGTTGGTATGAACATAATAATTTGTAGGTCAAGAATTATAAGCGCCCTTCCTAAATTCACTTATGTGCAAACAAATCTTATATAGATGAAGATATCGTAATAATATTCGGAACAAAGGACTTTTCCATGAATCTTATTCTCCTAACATAATTTTGTTCTGGCGGATCCATGATTGCCCATGAGTGCCAAATATAGTACACTCTCGAAAATTTGTATTTTTATACTGTGGTGTAGGCTATCAAATGGTCGGGCTTGACCGACTATACTTTTTACTTGTGTTGTGTCTATTTTTATTAAAGAAAAATGTGTTATAAATTACAATGTATGCTTTTTTAATTTGATAGCGAAATTTTGGTACAATTTTGGTAGAATTTCGCCATCGAGACGGTACAATTTGAGAATTGTCAGATTCCAACAGTGATTTACACATGTAACTGCCAGTTCGAAAAACTAAATACACTCACGATTTTTTACTAATACACTCACATTTTTCGCAATGGCAGCAAATTTTGCATGCGAGTGGCAATTTGGAATTTGCATGCCATTAAATGTCAAAAGGATAAACAATGTTACAATGTTAAGAATTTAATGCAAATTTTCTGGATTATTGTCAAACTGTAATTAAAGTTTAAATTTATTAAATGTATTATTATGTTTGATTTTTTTAAACGCCCATTAAAAAGAGCAAGTTGGTTAATTATTGAGCATGTATATTGTTTAAATAATGCTAATATAAATAAATATAAACCATTTACCCAAAAACGTGCCTATATGATGAATTCGGTAACTCTATTTAATTTTCTGGTACTTTTTTTAGTTTAAGAAGTAAACAAATTTTCTCAAATTGACGCTTCGACGACATATTGAAAATGAGCTCGCAGTGGCATGTGTAAACAGAAAAGAAAATTATATGAGATTCTAGTATTTTGATAAATTTTTCGTTGATTATATGAAAACAATAGTTGCATGCGTAAAGGCAGCGTTAACGAAACGCATTCTGTTATGAATAATTAGAACAATGTTGTTATGTAGCTTTTAGGGTATTCATTCGGTTAACCGTTAATCGGTTAAGCGATTAATTACTACCCGAATAAATGATCGGTTCATTTAAAATTGCCTTTTTTTGGTTAACGATTAAACCGAGTAAATGATACGAGATTCGACTATCTCGATAAATTTTTCGTTGATATGAATACAATAGTTGCATGCGTAAATGCAGCGTTAACGAAACGCATTCTGTTATGTATAATTAGAACTATGTTGTTATGTAGCTTTTAGGGAATTCATTTGGTTAACCGTTAATTGGTTAAGCCCGATTAACTGATCGGTTAATTTAAAATTGCCTTTTTTCGATTAACGATTAAACCGGTTAATTTCAGTCGATAAACCGATAAAACAAAATATTTAACTTTTTGTAGTATTATAACATATTTATTTTGTGCTTTTAATTATTTGTTTCGTCTCATATACAAAAGGTTTAGAAAATATTTTACATACAAACAAAGAAGGTGTTCAGTGAGTTTCATTTTAAATAAGTGTTTGCTGTCAACAGCTTTTTGTTTTACGTTCTTTTAATATGTATGCGTTTAGTTAGTTGTTTCATCTCATATCTTCTCAAATCAATCCTTTAACAGAATTAAACCGAAACAATTAGAAGTATTAATAATTTAAAAAAATTAAAACAGGACTCTAATGAAATAATGGAAGATTTTATAGGTTTAGAAAAATACAGGAAATGGGCTGATAAATTAGAAATTCTGTATTATGGGTTGCTTTTGATTTCTTCAACATCTACAACAAATGAAAGAATTTTTTCAAAGTCAAGTTTTATCCAAACTAAAGAAAATAAACGCTTGAATCCTAAACATTTCAACCAAATTATTTGTATAAACGATTATTTTATAAACATCTGCATGGGCTTAGAAAAAACTGTCTTGTTAATCTCACTCAATTTGTTATGCTTGTCTGTGAATAATTGTCAAATACCGATACAATTGAGGAAATTGACTCACAAAATGATAAAAACGAGATCGATAGAAATCTCGTGTTACTTCAGTAACTATTGGTCATTTCTTTATGTATGCAGTTATAGTTTTTTTCGTTTATCTTGAGACAGTGAGTAAATTATTCGGTTTTGAGATCATCAGAATTATCAAAATCTTAAAAGACAAAATGAGATTTATGGTAAAATGAGTCAATCGATGAGTTCACGAGATTATAAATTCTTAAAAATTAAAGATAATAAACATTTTGTTTAAGTAAGAAAGGAAAGGTGATATTATTTGAGTTTTAAGTAAGCAAGTTATTGTGTTTAGAAAAATTTACCAAGTGTAGAAAATTCAGCTGTATTCAGATAAATAGGAAATTGTCAAAAATTTTACTAAAACTACGAATAAAAAGTTATGTCAAAAAAAAATGTAAAACTGTTCAACTTAAAATTGACATTTTATGCTTGCAATATTAAAAGTGTTGCTGAATCAAATTTATCGATTAAGCGGCTTTTGTTTGTTTTGTAAATAAAAAGTTCACATTTAATAAAATAAACAACACCATAACAAAAAAAAAAAAAACTAAAAAAGTTGGTTTACAATTTATGTCATAGTATAGAACAGGGGTTTTCATTTCTTTGCACAATTGTGCGCACCACTACTAACACATATTTTTATACTCTTCAATTCAGTCGTCGATGTGACTTCGACAAGTGTGCATGTCTAGCGGATGCTATATTATTTTGTTTCAGCTTACACTCAAAAAATATTGTGCGGTCAAAAATGCTTTTGGTAGCATCCAATGCCTTGCGTGCAATTTTTATTTAGAGTTTAAATTTTAAGACTTAAATGTAGAATAATGTAACATTTCATAAGTTTACATGCAAAGCAAAGAACTTTGGAAAATGGTAATTATTTGAGATTTAAAAGCAATTTTTAATATTTCAGATAAAAAATTTCAAAATGTCTAACAGTCCTATGTGGAAGAAGCTGATAGTCACATTTATTATAGGTTTTATTTTACATACGTTTATGGATTCGGTTTTTATAATTTTACAACACTTTTTTATTTTTTCTTATGCAATACTAAAAATTATTATTATAAATTATTATCTGATCACTAATTCCACTAACACCGTGGTAATAGTTATAAAACAGATTACCCAGTTTTGGTGTTTAAAAATATTAATGTGTTCTTATAAAAAGAATTAAAAACTCTGCTAATTTTTTTATTGAGTGTGATTATACATTATGCTGTTAAAAAAATTATATATTTATTTGATGATACGTCATTTATAATTTTGTAAATAACTTAAAATTATATAAAAATACATATGTAACGTGAATCCAAATCAACAAAACTTTAAAATTTTCAAATAATATCTACATTGTTTTGCATTTAAGCTAACGATATGTGTTTTGTTTGTGAAAAAAAATCTTTGATGCCTGTAAAAGGGTCAATTTTTCTTTCGTAAAAAAGGCGTACCTAAATGCAGAAATTATTAAGAAAAAAATAGCCACAAGTATTTGTTGGTATTTTGTGCTTGTAAAAATATTTTTGTTTCTGTACCAATCGCGTCGGTAGGTTTTTTTTCTTTGAAAACACTTTTCTTAAGTAAAAATATTTAAAAAACAAGTTAAAAAAGCCTTGTTTTCCTACAATTTATGTGTAAACCTATACATATAAAAGCAAATGTGACAGCAGGTAAAATTTTTGGGTAAGAAGATGTGTTTTATTGATGTATTAATGAAACTTTATTGTTTAGCACTATTTTTATTGCTTACTTTTTTATGCTACAATTATATGACCGAGTCCAAAGAGTTAACCTTACTAATTTATGGTATTTATTTAACGTAACTTTGACCTGTTACAATGACTATACATTTTTGCAGGCAAACTCACGTGCGCATTTGGTATTTTGTAAAAATTTATGATATACTATTAGCTAGAATTAAAATGTATGCACAGATGTTTGAAGTATGAGTAACCCAACAACGTGAATACCCTTTCTATTTTACTTACCACTATGATCCCCCTAACTTTTTACTAAAATAACTTTTTCACGTTATAATTCTCATGTAATTTATTTTTGAAAAAATAGACCAGGGAAATCCATTTCTATGCACAATTGTGTATACCACTACTAAAGGTACGTTCAGACTGGTGAAATAATTGAAAGCAAACATCAAATATTTCATTAACGTAGTCTGAACACAAAATATTTTTGAGTATCAAATAAAATAACAGCTGATTTTGAGCAAATAAAAGTATTTGCCGGCAAACAAATATTTGTCCAATGTGAACATAGTGTGAACACAAAAAATCAAATATTTTAGTAATTTTTGAGCAAACATTTATTTGATATTACAAAAAATTGTAAGAGCAAACAACGACAAATAATTTTAGCCATGTTCCGGATAGAAGCAATTTTTCCTGTAAGTTTTCGGATTCTTTACAATTTTAAAGATCTTTTATAATTATTAGACTTTGTATCGTGCCGCTATTAGCAAATTTTTGCGAATTACCGCTAATTTAGCAATTTTTATAGAATTTTTGCCATTCCTTATAGTTTAAGGCACTTTTACTAAATTTTATGGCTTGTTTGAAATATTAAAATGGTTCGCGATTTTCGCTATTTCTGCAACTTTTTTTTTTTGTTTTTCCCCTACATTTTGTTTTTTAACCGATTTAGCAATTTCAAATATATTTTAGGGTTTGTTTCCAAGTTTGCAATTTTTCGCGAATTTTAGCCATGCTCGCGAAGAAGCGATTTTTCACTGTAAATCTTTAGAGCTTTAACGATTTTTAATAATTATTAGGCTTTGCTATCATACCGCTATTATCAAATTTTTGCGAATTTCCGCTAATTTAGGAATTTTTATCGAATTTTTGCCATTCCTTTTAGTTTTAGGCACTTTTATTAAATTTTATGGCTTGTTTGAAATATCTAAATTTTTCGCGAATTTTCGCTATTTTTGCAAAAAAAATTTTTCCCGACATTTTGTTTTTTAACTGATTTAGAGACTTCAAATATATTTCAGGGTTGATATCCAAGTTTGCAATTTTTCGCAAAATTTAGCCATGTTCCCGTTACCCATTGTCTTCCAGTTTTTTTTATATTTTACATTCTGCTGTTCTAACACTATAAAAGATGCTGCTCCACAGAATAAAAAAAATAAATTAGCTTTTGCGCTCATTTTTACTATTTGTGAAATATATTATTATTTTTGAACACTTTCATTAAATAACTATTTGATGCAAATATTTATTTTAGTCTGAACGCATGGCAAACATGAATTAATTTATTTTATTTAACACTTTTTGCCAACTGTTTCATCAAACAAAAATTGTCAAATGTTAGAGCTTAGTTTGAACATTAAACAAAATATATTTTTGTTTTACACAGTTTGAAGCAAATATCAGAACAAATATTTTCGTCAAATATTTCATTAGTCTGAACGTACCTTAATACATATTTTTGTTTCAGGTTAACAGAAAAAACTTTATGATGGCACTTAACAAATATTGTGCGGTCAAAAACGCTTTTGGTAACATTCAATGCCTTATATGGTATGCAACATTTAAGGAAGGAACGGAATATGTTATTTAACGTGTGATTTGCGTGCAATATTTATTTTTTATGAATTTTTAAAACATAAAAATCTTTAATTTTTTTACAATTGTTTGATAAGATATTTAAAACTGATTTAGAGTCAAAAAGCTTCCGAATGAAAAAAGTGCAGTTTTAAAATCAGCGACATTGAATTGGTAAAGAATTGCTAAAAATTTTTTATCAACACAAAAAATTTTTAATTTTGTACCTTTGTGTTATACAACTTATAAAATATATTACTAACATTTTATTTCGGCTGTAAATGAATGCATTCTCTCAATTTTTTAACTCTCTGGTACTCACTAATACACAACCAAAAAAATTTTGGAAATCCCTGGTATAGAACTAGTATGCCGACTGGTGAGAACGTTTTTTTTTTTATAACTCTAATCCAGGGATTTCCAAAAATTTTTTGGTTGTGTATTAGTGAGTACCAGAGAGTAAAAAAATTGAGAGAATGCATTCATTTACAGCCGAAATAAAATGTTAGTAATATATTTTATAAGTTGTATAACACAAAGGTACAAAATTAAAAATTTTTTGTGTTGATAAAAAATTTGTAGCAACTCTTTACCAATTCAATGTCGCTGATTTTAAAACTGCGCTTTTTTTATTCGGAAGCTTTTTGACTCTAAATCAGTTTCAAATATCTTATCAAACAATTGTAAAAAAAATTAAAGATTTTTATGTTTTAAAAATTCATAAAAAATAAATATTGCACGCAAATCACAGCTGATAGAAAAAAAGTGCAGTTTTAAAATCAGCGACATTGAATTGGTAAAGAACTGCTACAAATTTTCTATCAACACAAAATATGTTTAATTTTGTTCTCTTGTGTTATACAACTTATAAAATAAAATCTTCTAAATTTATACTTTTATGGCAGTTTCGTAATAGTAGAATGCTTTTCAAATGGGATGGACTTAATTTATTACGTTGCTTGGAACAAATAAATTTTAAATCCGAAAAAATTTGTTCGCATAGGTAAGTAGTGCCGAATAAAGAGAAGCACTTAAATTAATTTTTTTTTAGTTCAGAATCTTTCCAGAACTCTACAATATTATTTTCGTCTGGAGCATTTACTTCGCTTCGTAGTATGATTAGTTTTGGTTGAATATCAAATTCGCAGTTGCTTACATCGCAACGAAAAGGGTTTTCGAAAAGATCTAATAGCGGTTGTAAAATTACAAAATCTTGAAACCTGTCTTGAAAATTATTGAAAAGTGTTTCAAATATTTCGGCATATTCATATCTTTTGTCGATTTCGAGATTTTTATAAACAAGTGAAGTTTTTGGAAAATTGGAAAAATCACCAGTTTTAATTTGGGAAAAAATTAGAAAAAGTTTTGTTTTAAAATTGTGAATGATTTTTGACAAGTCGCATATATTGCGTTCCTTTCATTGCAATTCCAAATTAAGTTCATTTAACATACTTGTCGTATCTGCCAAAAAAGCTAAGTCTAAAATAAAATTATTGTCTTTTAAACACTGTATTAAAACTTTTTCTATTTTCTCAGTTTCTAGGAACTGAAGAACTTCTTCTCTTAAATCATAAAGTCTATTCAGGCAATCACCGCGACTTAGCCACCAAACTTCTGTAAACATTTTCAGGTCACAATTCACAGCAAAAAGGTTACAAATTTTCGGTGGGTAAGCGCTTGATGTCCGCCTCGAATTTTATTTATTATATCCTCTGCTGTCTTCATAGCTGGGGTATCATTTATGAATTTCGATGCAAGAGCGGTCTGATGAATTATGCAGTGAAAATTATGAACTGCAAATTCGTGTTTTTTTAATCGGCCTATAAGCATTATATTTGCCCAACACTACATTGGCTCCATCTGTGCATACTCATACTTCAAACATCTGTGCACACATTTTAATTCTAGCTAATGGTATATCATAACTTTTTACAAAATACCAAATGTGCACCTGAGTTTGCCTGCAAAAATTTATAAAGTCATTATAACAGGTCAAAGTTACGTTAAATAAATACCATAAATTAGTAAGGTTAACTCTTTGGACTCGGTCATATAATTGTAGCATCAAAAAGTAAGCAATAAAAATAGTGGCAAACAATAAAGTTTCATTAATACATCAATAAAACACATCTTTTTACCCAAAAATTTTACCAGCTGTCACATTTGCTTTTATGTGTATAGGTTTACACATAAATTGTAGGAAAACAAGACTTTTTTAAATTGTTTTTTAAATATTTTTACTTACTTAAGAAAAGTGTTTTCAAAGAAAAAAACCTACCGACGCGATTGGTACAGAAACAAAAATATTTTTACAAGCACAAAATACCAACAAATTCTTGTGTTTATTTTTTCTTAATAATTTCTGCATTTAGGTACGTCTTTTTTACGAAAGAAAAAGGGACCCTTTTACAGGCATCAAAGAATTTTTTTTCACAAACAAAACACATATCGTTAGCTTAAATGCAAAACAATGTAGATATTATTTGAAAATTTGAAAGTTTTGTTGATTTGGATTCACGTTACATATGTATTTTTATATAATTTTAAGTTATTTACAAAATTAAAAATGACGTATCATCAAATAAATATATAATTTTTTTAACAGCATAATGTATAATCACACTCAATAAAAAAATTAGCAGAGTTTTTAATTCTTTTTATAAGAACACATTAATATTTTTAAACAAAAAAACTGGGTAATCTGTTTTATAACTATTACCACGGTGTTAGTGGAATTAGTGATCAGATAATAATTTTTAGTATTGCATAAAAAAAATAAAAAAGTGTTGTAAAATTATAAGAACCGAATCCATAAACGTATGTAAAATAAAACCTATAATAAATGTGACTATCAGCTTCTTCCACATAGGACTGTTAGACATTTTGAAATTTTTTATCTGAAATATTAAAAATTGCTTTTAAATCTCAAATAATTACCATTTTCCAAAGTTCTTTGCTTTGCATGTAAACTTATGAAATGTTACATTATTCTACATTTAAGTCTTAAAATTTAAACTCTAAATAAAAATTGCACGCAAGGCATTGGATGTTACCAAAAGCATTTTTGACCGCACAATATTTTTTGAGTGTAAGCTGAAACAAAATAATATAGCATCCGCTAGACATGCACACTTGTCGAAGTCACATCGACGACTGAATTGAAGAGTATAAAAATATGTGTTAGTAGTGGTGCGCACAATTGTGCAAAGAAATGGAAACCCCTGCTCTAATCACATGAATTCTGTGTGAATTCAACACACATAAGAACAACAAAAACAAAACAAAATTGGAAATTTTTCAATTTAAAATTTTTCACAATATAACACTTCATGTTTAATTTATGACTTAAACACATAATTAATAATTTTTTTCAATACATTTTGCTAATTTGCTTTTGCAAAATGTTTTTATTTTTCACAAACTAAAAATTTTTAAATAAATTTTTTTGACACTAAATTTTTTCTGTTGTTAATATTATTAAATCCAGCAGAGTAGCATTTTGTGGTATAAAAATAATATTTGAAATCACTAATTATTTATATATTATCTGATATTGCAGAATAAAAATTTAGCAAACATTGCTTTTAAAAGTTTATAAATGCAGAAAGAAAATTTTATTTTGAAAAAAAATTGTTGCCACATTCTATACGCTTTTATGCAACTATGTTTAGTGGTGGAAATAGTTTTATACACCAATACATTTGAAAAAAATCTTACTGATACAAACATAAAATATGTACCACTGACAGTTGAGTTATGTACCTGTCAAAGAGTCGGCATACTAGTTGTATACTATGATTTATGTAGACTGCTCTTTCTAACATTTACTATTTTTTTTTATCAATTCTATATCAATTTAATGAACACAATAATTTATTTATTTAAGTCTATATATTTAAATCATTACCGACCATTATATTGCAAAAAATATTTTTTAGTTATGCATTGGGTCTGCACGATCAGGGTAGTATTCCGGCGGGACTCTCGCATCATAGGTGTATGACTTTAGACTTCGGTGTAACACCACCGGTGGAGTTCCCGGAAAGGGAAGTTTGGCGTAGATCCAACGGGCTGTTTGAGGGGTGGGCAGTATATACGGACGGGTTCAAGATGGACACTGGCTCTGTGGCCGGTCACTGGGGTTTGTCAGGGAAATAGGACGGCTGTTTCTGTCTTTCTTTCCTTTTTTCAATAATAAAGGCATTCACAATGGACCTCATTGGTCTCCGAGTGGAGATGCACCCTTGGGCGCATAACCCTTCTTAACCTACCCTAACCTATGCATTTAAAAAGGAGATACTAGTACGCTTTATGTTTTCTTCCTATGCTTATCCCGCGAAGCTCTGCGCTTGTCTGCGGGAAAGAAACCAGATGCTCTGGTGGGAATCGAACCCGCAACCCGGGCGCTGATAGACTAGCAAACTACCAACTTACCTACCGGGGCACCCACTAACATTCAAAGCAAAGTCAATGAAGTTATACATTTCATTGAAATCTTTGCACATTCTCCGAAAAGGAGCAGCATTTTCGTAGTCTGTGTGAAGAAGTTAAAGATAAAATGGTAGGAAATTGCGAGTTGATCATTTAGAGACGCTGACTTTAACATTGTTCAGCAGGAACTCAGAAGGGTTCCGAGTTGAGTTTCCTAAGCAGAACAATAAAATTTATTAAAAATTATTTTCGGGAATGAAATAATTATTAATTAATTCATTTATTAATGATGTGCTAATATACCCAATTTATTTTAAAAAACACTGAAATTTATTGTTGTGGGAAAGCTCTTACTTGTAACAATATCAAAGCTTCAACAAAGACACAACAATAAATAGTGAATTTTTTCTTTCTTACATTCCCCTACAATTAGCTGGGTTTTTTCCAACACGAATTGTAGTTGTTTGCATGTGCCCGGCAAATAAAAAACTGAAATGGCAAGCTGCTTTATTTGGCAACTTGTTTTTTTTTAATTTTGTTTTTTTTCTATCCTCTTACAACTACAATTCGTGTTGGAAAAAACCCAGCCAATTGTAGGGGAATGTAAGAAAGAAAAAATTCACTATTTATTGTTGTGTCTTTGTTGAAGCTTTCATATTGTTACAAGTAAGAGCTGAGTGTTAAAAATTCTTATTCACTTTATGGTCTTACTTGTATAATATTTTTAGCTTTTCTAAAGTATTTGGAAAAAGTTTCCTGACGAGCTGGACTAAGCAACCAGCGAAATGCACATAGAAACAAGCTTTCCCACAACAATAAATTTCAGTGTTTTTTTTATCATAAATTGGGATTATTAGCACATCATTAATAAATGAATAAAATTTATTTTTGGGAAAATTTTGTTCGATTTATGTGAACATTATCATCAGGATTCAAGATAACAGATTCATATTCAATGATTGGTCTTACCAAAGATGTGTATTACTGCTTTGAAATTTTAGGATCAGTGAAGTCCTTAGCCCAACGCTTTATAAAAGCAAGAACTCCACGAGCTTTGTTTATCATTGTTGTAATGTGTTTTATAAAATCCAATTTTTAATCTAGTTAAACACCAAGATCCAAAATCTCTTTAACTTTAAATCCAAGTTGGCTGTTGGTATAATATTCTCTGACGAAAAAGACAAGAAACTGCAATTAAAACACCAAACCAATTGTATAAGTTTCTCTATCGAGTCGGTATACGTAATATCCATTACAATAATTTTGGATATTCAAAGTTTTTTTTTATTTACCAGGTTTTAGTTAAACCTATAATATGATGGTCAAAATTTAAGCTTTCGATAAACAGCTTGGAAAACTAATTATATGTATATGACGTTTTGATATGTCATATACATATTATACAACAAAAAGCAAAATCAATACTCTTTAGAATTTAAAATATAAAGTGATAAAAAAATATTCAATGTGTGATATACGAACTTATTTTCGTTTAAAATTCGCACCGGTTACTCTGAAGGGGGCCAACTCAAAATTTATAAATTTTCAGTAGAGACAAAAACAGTTTTATTTTTATATGAACTCTTATATCAAAAAGGGGATACAATTGCATTTTTTTTTTGACAAAGTACTTGAGAAAATGATGTAAGATTTTTTCAGTGGGTAGACATCGATTTCTTGCATAAGATGAAAATTGAAAAATTTTGAGTTGACTCTCTTTAGAGCAACCAGTGCGATATGTATATTCATTAAATTATTCATTTCTATTTTTTAAATTTCTTTAAAGCTAAATTTTCTTTTTTTTTTATTGGAAATAGTTCATTTCCTTCTTATCTTAAAACTTTATTTTAGACATTGTCAAAGTTCCCCAAAGAATTGTCAAGGTCTTCAGTGTTTTGATTTGTCGCTATCGATTGAACTATATCTTCATCAGAGAAATCGAAAGCGTATTCATGTTCACCGCATGCCCAAGTATCTATTTCAGAAGGACAGAAATAAGTGGAAGAGGTAAAGAACAGATCAAGTTGGTAATATTTTGCCAAGCAGAGTTCAGTAAAAAACCTGCCGTTTGTATATTAGTTTTAGAATTGACAAGCACCAAAAAGGCTGTAAGGGCTTATTGGCGCTATTAAGAAATTGCTTAACATTTTCAAGAAAGACTTTCTTAAACCATTCTTCCAAAAGGAAACTTGACAAGGGTTGACCCTTTTAAATAGATTAATATACAGCAAAGGGTCAATGTTTTAAATGATCTTGTTTTTCTGATTTTACTTTCACGAGAAGCGGCAACTAATTAGATTCAGATGAGTTTGCGCACCGCATGGACATAAGTATATATTTTAATATTTTACTACCATCCAAGTTTCCGCCACTATGAATCCATGTTGCAGTTAAAAGTGTTACTAAGAAAAATAAAACGATTGTCCGGACTACAGGGGAATAATTTCTAAACTTGTTCGGATTAATGAATAGGGCTAGTGAGTATCCGGTCTTTGGATTATAATAAAATGTGAAAGTTCTGTGACTTGAATTCGCCGTGAAAGAATTTTTTTACTTCCTAATTATAAATGGAACTTCATTAAAATTAGGCTTGTGTTAATCCAACACACCTGAGAAAGACATAAGCAAAACACAATTAAACATTTTTTTAATTGAATTTTCCACACCACAACGCTTTTTGATGCTCTTCTTTAACACATTCAGTAGAGTAGCATTTTATGGCATTAAAAACAAAATTGAATTATTATATTATTTAAATATTTTTAGATTAGCCGAATTCAAAATTCAACAAAATATGTACATAATTAAAAAGAATTTAATAAATTTAAAACTGTAATTAAATTAAAAAAAAAAATATTTCACATCGCATACTTTTCTGTGCAACTGTGTGAGTGGCCAAAAAAGTTTTGCATACCTATACTTTGAAAAAAAAAATCTTACTTATACATAAAAAGTTTTAAACCTTTGACATCAGAGTTAGAAACTTGTCAAAGAGTGGGCATACTAGTTACATATAATATATGTATACTATGAATTATAATAAGTAATAAAAATAAGAAGAATATCCAAAGTAAAACAAATTACAAAATATGAACATTTAGCACACGAAATCATAAACAGTCATAGCTCAAATTTACAAATGTTGAAAAGAGGCAAAACACGGGTTAAAAACATTTTTCTAATTTAATTATAGTCAAATTAAGTTCTACGGTAAAGAATTCCTCTTAGAAGAAAGTTTACCTAATTTTATTTTAATTCTGTGCAGTAATTTTTGAAATATGTAAGAGGTAATTTTGAGTTGTGACCCTGTAGTCTTTGGAAGCAACTCTAAACGGTGCACCACCAAGCTAACACTTTTTCTTTAAAGCGTCACATAAAAGATAATAATATTTAGGTGAATGAACTCATAAGCGCGCTGTCTTAGCTCAACTCTTATTAATCTCTTAGTTAATGATGTACAAGCGGCAAAACTTCCTTAAAAACAGACATAACGTTATTTTTCCAGTAAAAGACGAAATTTTTGTGGTCGTTGCAGATTTGATTTGTGAACTCTAGCCCGTTTCTGTATTTCTGGCATATTCTTCTTGAATTAAAACAAGACAAGGAATCGTTTTTCTCACACAAGGTTTTCTGTATATTTATTTTGCGACAATTATCTGTCATTTAAAGAATTTTTCAGCAAATATTGGAAGGATGTGAGAAAAAGCTTTTCTGAAACAATATTTTGCGAATAGTTTCTCACGCGAACTGTCAAAATAAGTTTAATTTCAAATTGATGCGAGAAAAACAAAGTTCCAAAAAAAAAATAAATAGATATTTTAAATTTAATTTTAAATTTAATAAATTAAATCAATATGGAGACCAAATTATCCGAAAAACAATAAATTTGTATAAACATAAACACTTTAGTGTACGCAAAAATGTGCTCGCAAACTATTTCTTATATTGATAAAAAAAATAGAACGAAATTATAGTTATAATGATGAAGAGTTAAAATGATGAAAAAAATAAAACACAGTTGGCATATTTTGTGATTTAAAATATTTTTAGCCTTTCATTGTTTTGTTTTTATTATAATTCATTTCTTTTGTTGACCTTTCGCTTGCATTTGACACTTAATTACTAGAAGTCTACCAGTTAAAACAGAATCTGTGTTGTTTATTTTCGGATTCAAATACAGAAACTCTTTTTTCTCACAAATCGAAAAACGATGGTATTTTTTGTTTCACAATTCATGTGAGAAAGTTTACGATGCAAGAATTACAGATATGAAAAAAAATCGATTTTGATAAATTTTGTGTTGTTAGTGTTTATGATTTAGTGTGTGATATGTAAATGAAAATGTATTAAAAAAATTGATGAATTTTAATATGAACACAAAATGTGTGAACCAACATTTTCATCTTTTTGCCAAAACTTCAACACTGGGATGTTGCCTAAGCTAAATTGGAGCTGAAAAAAAACATATCTTTGTATCAGTGTAAAAATTTGGGCAATTCAAATGATTTCTCATATATGAATGAATAACATAATTATTGAGGTTTATTTTTTTTTTGTGGCACAGTGTAATTAAAGTTTTGAGTAACTATAAACTAAATTATCTTACCAACCTAAACAGAAGCTGCACACGCTTTTTATTTACAAAAAACCGAAATAATGCGGCGACCACGCTTGACAATTAAAAAATCCAAATTTTGGCAGAGTGTAATGAAAAATTAAGAAATGTTAAGAAAATAATGAAAGCTTTGTGGCTGCAGTTTGGAAAAAATATGGTCGGAATAATGTTTTAATTTCGTCAACTGTAAAGAGATTAAATAAAAAATTCTAAAGTTTTCATTATCCCTTAATGCTCTTGACCCACCTACTATTGCAATCTTCGCAGATTTGAACTTTTAAGTAGCTCAATCCCTTATCTAGCTAATTTTTCTTTTTAAATCTTTCGTGGAATAATTAAGGCAAATTGATCTATTTAAGCCCATAATAAATATATGTATCTATTTAATTTATTAGGTAATTAATTGAAAAATACAAACAGATATCATTCTTAAATTATAGTGTGTTTTGGCAAAAATAATTACGTAATAAAAAGGTTTGTGAGGTGGTTTATTTAATATTATGTTAATTAGGTTTAACATGAGTATGTTAATAAATAACATTATTATTATATTATGTTAATAACATAAGTACACCCAGAGAAAAAATATGTTTAAATATGGTCACCTCCAACAAAACTAATTTTAAACAAAATTGTAAACATACTATGGTTATTTGACCCATATTATTGTCATCGACAACCATATTATGGTTAAATTAGTCCTCCATCAAGAAGGCACAACCATATTATTGTAGCCTCCGAACATGTTTTGATTAATAATAACTAAAATATGTTTACCATTTATAATAGCATGGTTGATTTCCAACCATAGAATGTTGCTCTTGGAAAAGAGGAAAATCCTATTGTTAATTTAAAAACAAGTTATTGTCATATTTAACCATAACATGTTTAGATGCAACCATAATATGGTTGTGGCCTCTCGATGAAGGATTAATTTAACAATAATATGGTTGTCGGTGACAATAATATGGTTAAATTAAACATAATATGTTTAAAATTTCCTTTAAAAATAATATTATTGGAGGTGACCATATTTAAACATATTTTTTTTCTGCGTGTATACTTTAACATTTGAAAATTTCGTTTTTTCTGATTTGAGAAATTAAGGCCCTTATCATGTAAAGCGCAACGCAACGCCAAATACTTACATTGAAAGCACAAACAATGTCATAAATATTTTGAAATTTTGTTGTTTCTTTCTCCAGAAATTCATGTAGCGCTTTAAAATTTTCGACGCCACAAGCTATGCAGCGTTTGAAATTTTAAAACGCAATATGAATTTCTATGGAAAGCAAAAACAAAATTACAAAATATATTTGACATTGTTTGTGCTTTCAATGTATTATTCTTTGGCGTTGCGTTGCGTTTTACATGATAAGGGCCTAAAATTTCGACATGTGTATTGTGTGCAATGAAAAAAAAAATAGATAAAATTAACAAATTTATAACATTCAAATAACACTCACCAAATAATAATCTGTTGTTGCAGCAGGCCTATTGTCCATGGATTCAAAAGATTGGCCTTAATAAACTTTGTTGTCATTTAATATTAAAATTTTGTATGATTGTGTATTGAAAAAAATAAACTAATAAAATTTAATATATCAAACAAAAATGTCCCGGAATTAACAAGCTAAAGTTTAGGAAAATGATAAATATTACGTCTCCGTTTGCCTTTTTGTAAGTGTTGTGCCCTTTTTTCTTTTTAAAGGACTATTTAAAGGAATAGTATACTTTCAAGTATCAGTTAATAAAGGTGATTTTGCACCATTGCCAGATTTGAATTTGTTGGCTCCAAATTGTTAACCTTTATGTTTCTAATGTGGCGTTTGTTTTGAGATTGGATGAACTCTGATATCCAAACAAGTTTCTCAAATTCTATCCTGTGAGAATGATTGTTTGACTTTCACAGTTATGATGAATTTAACTTTAGAGAAAAAAGCGAACTTGTTACTGCTGTGGATGAACACAAAAATAAAGTTGCGGTTGTTATAATACCTGGGTCGTTGGTTCTTCAGAGCCAGTTTGTTCTGATTAACAAAACCTATGATTGCCACTACTAAATCTTGATCTGGGAATACCAAACAGAATCAAAAAAAAAAAAAAACGTTAAATGTCAACCAACGAACGTATACAAATAAACTTGGAGTCAAACATTTCTTACCTTCAAATAAATTCAATATACATCATATATACTATGCATTTAAGACATAATCCTTATATACAAAAAGTTTTCTTGAAACACAACAAAATCCTAAAATCGCAAAATTGCTTTGAAATTTTTTATTTATAATGAAAATTTAATTTTGATAATTCACCTTATTTTTTTAATGACGAAATTTTATTTCAAGGTAAAATTCAAGCAGGGTAGAATTATTCAAGAAAACGTTCTTATTAAAATATATAACCAAAACTTAGGCCTTAAAAAAACTTGGGGAAAATTTAGGCCCTAATCATGTACAACGCAGCGCAACGCCACAGAACTAACGCAACGCCAAAGAATAACATTGAAAGCACAAACAATGTCATAAATATTTTGTAATTTTGTTGTTGCTTTCTACAGAAATTCACATTGCGTCTTAAAATTTCAAACGCTCCATTGCTTGTGTCGTTGAAAATTTTAAAACGGTACATGAATTTCTGTTGAAAGCAACAACAAAATTACAAAATATTTATGACATTGTTTGTGCTTTCAATGTTATTGTTTGGCGTTGCGCTGCGTTGTACATGATTAGGGCCTTAATTTAATTGTGGTACAGCATATTTGTATTCTCTCAACTCGACTGATATGAATGTTGCAATGACTCTCAAACTTAAATCTGACAAAGGATGTATATAATTTAATATTTCCAGTGCATGTGAATCAGAAAAATTCTTAGTATTACTTCTAATAAAAGCAAGAGCAGCATATGCACTTGGTATTAATTTTTCTAAGTGAGGTATACAAGTAAGTCTCGTATTAAGTAAAATTCCCAAGTCATCAACCATTTTTATTACCACATTCCCATGCCTGTACACAGGCAGGAGGGTCAATCTGTATATGAAACATGACAACACTTATTCATACAAATTTTTTAATTATTTTTTTTTACACCATGTATTGAATTTATCAATATCCCGCTGTAATTTTATGAAATTCGCCAAACAAATTATTCTAAATATATTTTTAAATCAGCAGCATACAGCATAAAGTTTGAAAAATCGAAACAATGAAAAATACCATTTATTACAATATTGAACAATAAAGGACTTAATATGCTGCCCTGAGGAACACCTGAGGATTAAATATAAGGCTAGGATTTATATACCACAATTTTTACTATGCAAATATGCTGGCAACCAACGATTAAAATTCAAATTAATTCCATATCTCAAAATTTTCTTCAAAACAAGACTATGACTATCAACTTATCTGAAGCCTTGTATATATCTGCATAAGTACAGTCTGCTTTTAAGCCAGATTCAAATTGAAAAAGCATTAATCTGTTTAAATAATTATGTAGATTGGAAATTATGGATCTATCGATGCGAAATGATATATGCGAATTATGATATTATAACAGGTTTAGTTGCTTCGCTCGGAAGAAATTTACTAATGAGAACTAACTCCTAACATTTTTTCATATTTAGAAAATTGAGAAGTGAAAAAGAGGCAAAATATTAAATAAGCTTATGCTTAGAAAAAATTATAATAATAGGCAATATTAAAAACTTGAATTTTCCGAGTTTTACCAGGAATTTTAAAATTTTTTTCCTCACAAACCATCTCCAGAAAATTTTGCAGCTATTCTAACGTGCTGCGATTACATGTATGGACCGTTTCATTTATATATATATATATATATATATATATTTATATATTTATATATTTATATATATATATATATATATATATATATATATTTATATATACAGTTGAACCTCGGTTATCCGGGCCTCTATTAACCGGTTACATCTACTAACCGGCATGCGGCTCGCTTTCTTTTACAACCTCTTTTATCCGTGATTTTACCCCTTTTTCCGTGCTTCTTTTTTTATTCCTCTATTAACCGTGTTTTACTTCTATTATCCGTGCAACGAGCATAAGTTTGGTTTCTTTTCCAATCAAATACACAAAAGCATAATTCAAATTCGGTGATTCCCATTTTTTGTTATGCATTCACTCATGTTTATATTACAGAAAAATACATACATGGATACATATGTAGAACGTACTAACTTAAAATAATTTTGTAAAAATGAGAGTAACATGTTAAGTTAAGTTTTAAGTTTTCATACTATAGCGATTAACCGTGTTTTTGATTTTCCGTGCATAGTCCGGTCCCGTTCGAGCTGAATAATCGAGGTTCAACTGCATATATATATATATATATATATATATATATATAGATAGACCGAAGAAGATAGAGTTCCTCGGGATTCTACTAAAATATTCTATTGTTAAGAAAAATGAGAAGTAAAAAGGAGGCAGTATATTAAAATCTGGGGCTTGATTCTTGCAGTCTTGATCGAGTACTTTCTCGATTCGAAAGCAATTTAATATTTAATTGTTTCAGTCAATACTGAACGAACCGGAATTATTTTTTCAGTGTTGTAAAGCATGAATTTGGGTTTCACAATACTGAAAAAATAATTTCGATTCGTTCAGTATCGACTGAAAGAATTAGAAATAACATTGCCCTCGAATCGCGAAAGTACTTGATCACGACTGCCAGAATTAGGCCCCTGAAATGTTTTGAGTTTTACCAGGCAGTTTAAAATTTTTTTTTTGTTTACAAACCATCTCCTGAAAATTTCGGATCGAGTAAAAAAATCCTCCAAATTGCTCCAGCCGTTTTCACGTGATGCGTCTAATTAATGGACCATTTAATATATATATAAATATATATATATACAATATATATATGTGCGAAAAACTTAGATACAGTTGTTAATTTTGAGATTGATCTGTTACTTATTACTTTATGTATCTTTCCAGACTCGGATATTGGGGTTGTGAATACACTTAAGATTCATTAAAAACTAACCATAATGGATATAAAATTGACTGGGAAAATTTTTTTACAAACATCCGCACAGGCTATCAGCATCAGCAAAAAATGAGTTATTGATGTCATCAATACATTGCAAAATATCCCATTCAGATAAAACAACCTTTCCAATATCTATATCTTCACAATCATATATATTCCTTCAGAAATGTTTTATATATACAGTAATGCGGGTCGGTCTCCAAACAAAAAAGAAGTTGGGCTAGTACCCCCTAAGACATCGTAAATAACAGTTATTCGGAAAATGAAAACTCAAAAGCTTTTTACATAAGAGTCAAAGCAGACCTATACTCCCATATACTGTTAGATTCGTATATATGAGCTCTTTCAGAATCTATGGTGATCTTAAAAAACGAACCCAACACCATAGTGAAGAGTAGTTTTTCTACGTGAAAACGAAAGTCGAATAAAACTCTGAAGAAAAGAGTTTTATTTTTCCGTCTTGAATAAAACTAATTTTGCAGTCATAAAATTAGCCTCTTTTGAAGAGTTTATGTTGGTTAAAACATAACATTATTTACAAAAAAAAACAAAACATTTCCAAATTCTCTTTGTTAAAATTGTTGAGTTAAATACATCAAATTTTCAAAGAAGTGACGACGAAAAACACATCGGACCATTCTGCTGGTGGCTGATAGGTGAAAATTCATTTCTTTGAAAATATGTTTAAATCTCAACAACAAATTTAAATAATTTTCACAATAATTTTTTTTTTTTTTCAATTGAATTCTTTATTTATTTATATAACATTTCTAGGTGAATTAATTTAACAAATTGTTCTGAAGAGTTTAGGGTACATATTCCTTTTCTGCTTAAATGTAAATAACAATAATATATTATACTTTGACTTTACATAAAATTACTAAGTTAAGCCTAGGCACTCTGTTCCAATTTGTGAAAAATGTTCAGCAACATCTATTTTTTCATACGAAAATTTTGGCATGTATCAATATTACCTATCTCGCGAGCTTGCACAATTGGCCGTTTTTTAATTTTTCAAAGTATGCGACATTGTTTTGCGTATGTAAACAAAACCCACATGTATTATACAAATTAAATAAAATGTAATGTAAATATGAATGAAGAACCGGTTCTTTTATATATATTTTTCCGTTCTCATATAATATTAAATTTAAAGTTTTTTTCATTTGCTTAAAATCCTACGCTAAATAAGTGCAGCTTATATTATTTCGCAGAAAAATATTGGCAGTAAAATTTCGTAACTTTTTCAAAAATTGAACAGAGTACAACTCTATCAACATAATTTCATAGCGATTCCGCACAAGTTTTTTTCATATGAGCTTTGACAGCATGTCACGTGAAATATTGAACAGAGTACCACACTAAAGGTAAAAATTCACTAAAGACATTTTCAAACCGTTTTTTTGGGATTTTTATGTTTTAGAAAAAATGGTTAGGGCTAAAGGTAAAATTATGATGAAATAAGAGCACTGATGTGATTGTATTCCTAATTTAAACACCTGAAATTAAAAGTCACAATTATTTGATGAAAAAAATCATATTATTTTCTTCAATAAACTAAATGCAAAATAAAAAGATCCTCAAATGAGCTTTATTTTATGACGGCGAAATTAAACTACTCTAACGAGTTTAATTTTATGACGGCGAATGAAAATTCCTTAAAAGAGTTTTATTTAATGACGGCGAAATAAAACCTTTTCTTTGTACCAGAGAACTGCAACGAATACTAAAATTTGGAGTATATCCAATCAATTACTCTGAATTGTTATGATTCAAAACTGTTTTTGTTCAACAATAAGAAATGATTTTAATCTAATGAGCTAATTTCAAACCATCAGTTTGAATTATTGTACTCGCAACGAACATGAATGTTTGTAAATATTTTTTCTGGTATGACTACAGTCACCGCAAGAAAACGAATGCGGTATAATGTTCATTCAGGTGCAGCATGTATGAACGAGTCGACTCAATCATTAACGCTAAAATTAAAGTACAAGCCAATCATGTATTCTACAGCTTTGTTCTCTTTCGAGCTTCATAAAATTTGCGAAAAATTTTTTGTATGTAAATTTTAACTTTAACCAATAATTTCTCTAACCCAAAAAATATATTACAATTTAATATAAATTTTCCGCCCTGACTTTGGTATGTTAAATACATATGTATATTAAAAAACACATATTTTTGGGATTTTTTAAATACTAACTATGAAAATATCAATTTGGTTTAGAAGAGACAACGAATACAATAGCATGAACTTTATATTGCTTATATACACACATAAATAATATACAAAAAACAGGTGGCTCGAGCCTATACCATGAATTTTTCTACTATCGTACCAAAGAAATATTAACATTCATGTGCGTTGCGAGTACAAGAACTCAAACTGACTGTTTGAAATGAGCTCTTTAGATTAAAATCAATTCTTGATGTTTGACAAAACCGATTGAATCATAAACTTCAAATGGTCGTTGCAACTGATCACAACAAAATAATGTTCGAAGCACCGAGCCGAAAGCCGAATACAAGTTAGCTGTCGTTCTTAAACAGATGCATCACTTTTAAATAAAATTATACAAGCATAATTTTGCGATCGATTCATACTTCTAACTGATTTTTTTGGTTCGTGTTGACGTTTGACCTAGAACAATACTGTATAATACTTTTTTGATTTATACTGAATTTTTAGCTGTAGTGGTTGAGCAGGCTCCTTGATCTTATTCTTTGCAGCTCTCTGGTCTGTACACGTTTAAAACGCATGTCATGCAGGCGAATTCACTCGTGTATATGTGCTGGAGGTAATATTCGCCGTCATATCTATATTTCTAAGTTTCCATCCAGTATCGTCGACGTCTACATACAAACACATTTTCAATAATACTACCATAGCTCTTGATGATAAATGCTTGTCCGTGTACAGACCCCTTAAGAGTTTGATTCGAACTTTTATTTTTACGTTGAAAATAACTGTTTTAGATGGAATTTTGTTTTTTAATTCACCAAATAACAGTTATAAAATAGCTGATAAAAATACTGAAATTTATTGTTGGTGGATAAGCTGTTCGTATGCGCATTTCACTGCTTGCTTAGGCCAGATCATCAGGAAACGTTAAACTATTCCCAAAAACAACTTTTTTGTTAATAAATTTGCAAGTGCACGTGCATAAAAAACTGAACTGGCAAATTGCTTTATTTTGGTTTTCTTTGTTTGTTTTTGTTTTTAATTTTGATTTTTCTTAACCCACTTACGAATACAATTTAATTTTAACTAATTGTAGTGGGGAATGTAACAAAAGATAAACTTACTGTTTTATTGTTGGTATTTTGTTTAAGCTTTGATATCGTTGCAAATAAGACTTTTTGAGTGTATGTAATGCTCATTCCCTCTGTAGTCTTGTTTGCAGATATCTTTGGCTTTTCTAAAATTATTTAGGAGAACGTTTCCTGACGATCTGGCCTAAGCAACCAGTGAAATGCGCATAGGAACAGCTTATCCTCCAACAATAAATTTCAGTATTTTTTATCAATTATTAAAAAAGAGAATTAAGCACAATAAACAAAATATTTTAATGAAAAATTATGTATTCCCAAAAACAACTTTTTTGGTTATAAAATAACTTTTTCGATATCACTTATAACTGTTACGGTCCCTGTCCTAAAATGAAAGATACGTCAATGAAATTAATAAAAAAATTTACCACCCCTTTACTCTGTACCACCTTCTCTTATTACGACATTTTTTATAAAAACGTTAGAACATATCAACAAATTTAATATCAAAGGTTTTATGTTATTTGAATATGCTCTTGCTTAAAAACAAATTTTTTTCCTTAAAATCCAATTATTAGTCTTATATTTACACGAGTTTCAAATTATTTTATTTAAATTAATTGTAATTAACTGTAGTTTCCAACAATAATTGAAATTTTATTAAGTTATTCTAAGCTATTTCAAGTTGATTTATTGTAATTAATTTTGATAACTGACTTGTCTATTATTATTGATTTATTTCATTTCCACCGGAGTTAATTTCAATGCATATTAAGATATTTTATTCAGGTCGTACGAAATAATTGTTGTAAGTTATTTAGTAAGTGAAAAATTTCGAAATATTATTAAATTTTGAAAAAAAAAATCAAAGCAAATATTTGTACAGTGTTGTTGCAATCAAATTAATAATGGAGATGCTCCTCTGCTTTATACTAACCCTGCAGGAAATTTGTGTTAATTGTTAAAACAGACTTGTCCTGGGATTTGTGAAAATGGAACAAGTACAAAAAGAAAGAACTCATGACCAGTGAAAGGAGAACCAATCATTTAACTGGTATATGAAGAGCTAAAAAGCAGAAGAAGTAATGAATTATAGTACAGTAATCACCGGTGGTGTGACGCATTTTTTGGGACTTTCTAAAATTTGGTACTTAAGTTTAGTTCTAGGACTTGTTTTATTGAAATAATACTCCATTGTATTATAGAAACTAACACAAAACACGTTCATTGAGAATAGATGTGTGAATTGTCAAATGGTGGCTGTTAGGTGTCAAATGAACCCCTCCAATGACAACCCCATGTAAAAGTGATAGGTCCCTTTCATACAAAGTGTAAGAACTAGAACCGGTCTCTACCACCAAATACGTATCTCAAGGGACTACTTTGGTGTCGGTTCGCTTTTAGAATACCAAAAAATAAAAAAATAAATATAACATTAATATAATTAAATTTATTACATTATAATTGTTTATCACATTTTTTAAATCAACCCACTAAATATTTAGATAACTTGGCAACACTGAGCAAATGTGACCTGTTACAACCTTTAATCTACAAATTTTTATTCAGTTCATTAATTCACTACGAAGAATTAATGCATGGGAATAAAATGTTGTATGCTTAGGCTTTGTTAATTTCTAAGCTAAAAATCACACTGCATTAATGTTTTATTCATATCTGCCATTTTGGTTAAAAACACGAACAACACAATATTTTGTTTTCTTTGTTATTTATAAGCAAATGAGGTACTAAATGTTGACAACATGCCTGGTTTTTAAATTTTACAATTATTTCCATGAAATTCTTTATACATCAATCCGAACTGAAACAAGTAAGAGTGTTATATTCGGCCATTCCGAATCTTATATACCCTTCACTATGGTGCGATAAGAGCAGAGCGTGTTATTAATACCGCTCTTTAGACCTAAATAAATCTATGTGGTGCCACGCCTACTTTTTCAATCCCACCCAAATTTAGGATGGTGTGTATGGATAACCAAGAAGCTTGTACCTAATTTGGAAACGTTGGCTCTTGCCATTCTCTAGATAAACAGAAATCTATAATGTCTTTGTACGGGAGGTGCCACGCCCATTTTCGAATCCAGCGCATAATTTTAGAGAGCTTGTGTATTGACAATACAGCTAATTCCAAAATTTAAAAACTTTTCTCTTACATTCTTTAGACATAAGTTAATCTATTTTTTGCCACAACCATTTATTTACTCCTGACCACTATTTTTCGGATGTTTTTTATTGACAACCAAGATGATTTTACATAGTTCGGAAACTTTGGATTTGAATGGGAGCTGCCACGCCCACTTTACTAATTCTGCCCACATTTTGTTCGATGTTGTGTATTAATATCCAAGATGATTGTACCTAATTTGGAAACTTTTGCTCTTTCCGTTCTCCAGATGTTAAGAAACACAGAACGACAGACGGATATCGTTAAATCAACTTCACTGTACATGTATGAATTTATTATGTGTAAACAAATGTAAAACAAATTCTAATAAAATAAAAAAAAACAAACATAGACAAGGTAACTTGGGCCGTCGTAGATGCAGTCGTGTTTTTGTGCTCTCATCTCAGCCAATTATGGGCCGAGATGACTAGCCAGCAGTCTGGGGGTATATGGGACATAAATATATAGCAACTTAGGCCCCATTATTTCTGGGGTCTTCGGCAACACCAGTCAAAATACACACGGTCAGACAGATAGACGGCCTTCGTTACATATTGCAGAAATTACAAACGGAAAGATAAATTTAAATATACCCTTTCAACTTCGGTGAAGGGTATAAAAATAAACGTTTTATTATGTACAAAATACCTCACAAAGCTTTTATTGACGTATGATGAATATTTAGTGTCAAGGGAATTAAATATTCCTCATACGAACTGTTGAGCAACATTAATTTCTCTAATGAAGTGTTTTGTAATAAGTGCGAGTTATACGGAATAGATTAATATTAATTAGCTCTAAGAAGTAGATGTGTGTTATTCAGAATGTTCTGTTTATGCAGCTGTTGTTATTGTTTATACTTGTAAGTCTCTTATCTATTTCGATAAAAAAAAAATTAAAACTGTTATTAGAAAAAGAGAATTACTGCATAATTAGATAATAATTATTAGTACAGTTACGATTTATTACTCCCTCTACAACTTTTTGTTAAGTTTATGTTTATATTCTGTGCAAGGATCCAAAATAATAATTATGCTGATTTTAAAGGTAACAAAGAAATATTAAAAAAAAAATGGTTTTAATTATAATGAATCAATGAAAATATGTATCTTTTAGACATAACTATTATATTCAAATAATAACTTTATTCATTGCTCATAACTTTTATAATCGATAAATATCTCTTTCTCTTATCCATAACTATTGTTAAACACTTTTATGGTTTTTATTTACGATAATAATTATTTGGAATATATTCTTTATATTAATAGTTTTATTTTTATAGACTATTAGCAAAATAGATTTTTTGAAGGAAGAAAGCTGCACATTAGGGTGGGGCAAAAAAATTTAATAAAATATTACAACTATATTTTTGGGTGAATCACTAACAAGTTAATAAAAATCAAATCTAATTAATCATACTTTAACTGAATTATTATATAAATTTACGTGTAAACCAATAAAATTAAGCAAAGTCATACGCGATTCGAAAACTTTGAATCACATGCGCGATTTAATGATGAGAATAGATTTTAATAATAATTTTAAGCTAAATAGGCGTTATTCTTTGTATAAAAAAAAAAATTAAGCAATGAATTAAAAAATCTATTTTTTCTACGTTTTATTTTAATTTTAACTTCCTACCTATAAAAACACATTCTTTCTAAAACAATTTGCGTAAATTATCATAACTTTATTTTATAAAATGAGTTATAACTGTTATATTATTTCTTATTCATAGCTACTAAATGTAGATAGGAAATATATATATCGATTACACTATGCTAGTTGAAAAAACAGACAAGCCGGGCACATAGCGTTTTAACATAATTCGGGTACGCTGAATCCAGTGGTGCCCGCGGTTTTTTAAGATTGGCTCTGGTTTTCGAGATATACCACCGTTATTTCGAAAATGGAGGAGGTTGCACAACATATGTTCACGTAACTTATTGAAATAACTTAAAAAACCGAAATTCCGCAATAAAATTTCCTTTAAGAAAACTAAAACCTCTTTCTAATATCCGCAGTCGTTTTAGAAACATATTTTTTTTTTTGGAAAAAAAAATAATTTTTTTAACAAAATTTCGAAATTTTTGTTTTTTAAAAATTTATAAAAAATTGGAAAATGCAGCTATGCTTTTAATTTTTTGCAGACGTATAAAAACAAAACAAGCCATAAATGATTAAAATCTGTTGGCAACTTTTGATTTTATTCACAAAAGTCGACAAATTTTAATTAATTTAAGAATTTCATAAAACGCAATATTTGTATGGGAGCCACCCAAAGGGGTGGAGATATATGGTAATGTTTTAAGAAAATGTTAAGAATAATAAACATTGGAGGTCGGTCATACATTTTGTCCTCCTAGGAGTGAATCCTAGGCCTTAGAAACAAATGATGGGAATGGAAAATAAAGTTGCGCTGGACATACATTTGGCCCGTCTAGGGGTATCTCAGGCGCTGCAGGTGCAAAATTTAAGGCAAGGGTTCTACGCGTATAAAAAACAAAGTTCCAAACAAAATAAGCTATAAGTGATTACAGTCTGTCTACAACTTTTGATTATTACCACACTTTCACTTTGCGGTAGGAATTTTAAAAAATCCACAATGCCTATATATTTTATATCTATAGTTATCATAAATTCTCTATTAAGTTTTTAGTTATTCGACCTTTTTGATTATAATTTATAAATTAATAATTTTTTCAAGCTCGAGGTCTGTTTTATTCTTTAAATTCTTTATTTCTCAATATTTCGACATCCTTTGGATGTCATCTTCAGGAATCTTGAAAGAAATATAATTGAAGATGTTAAAATATTACAAACGGAAGAGAAATATAATAGAAGATATACACTGGAGATGCTACACATAATCAACATACCGCTACATAAGAGAATGAATTTTAAGAGTGACAATGATAACTGCGCCCAAAGTTACAGACATATTATTAACAAAGGGAAAAAGAAAAGCTACAATTAGTGCAATAATAGACCTACAAAATAATTGTTGTGTATTTTTGTGACTAAGTGTTAATTTTGTAACTTTTTAAATTTTGTTTTTGTTTATATGTATATTGTTAAATGGTATGGTAACATAGAAAAATGATTTATGTTTACTTATATTTCTTTCAAGATTCCTGAAGATGACATCCAAAGGATGTCGAAATATTGAGAAATAAAGAATTTAAAGAATAAAACAGACCTCGAGCTTGAAAAAATTATTTAATTTATAAGTTATCATACATTTTTAAAAATAAAAATTGGAAATAATAATTACACTTAAGGGGGCATTTACACGTGTCTTTTCAGACATGTCTGTTTTATTCATTCTCTTTTGAACATTCTTCCAAAAATCTCTTGTCTTTCCACGATGTATTTCCAAACATGTCAGTTTTCATGTCTAATTGTCTAATTTCTATATACATACAAATGAAAAACATGCAAATTCATAAAATCAAACATGAAAACTCGTTTGACAGCCCCTCTTTCTTCTCTAACCCGCTAGCCAACAAACAAAACAAACGTGTTTGTTATACATTTCTGAAAAGACACCGTGTAAACTCCATCTAAGAAATAAACTAAAAATAAATTTATAATAATTATGCGCAATTTTTATCGAATGTAAGTTATAACTGCTTAGTCCTTGATTCTTGGTCCTTGATTAATTTTATGTCGGTTTAGCAATGTTCGTCTGTATGTTTCTCTCTCTGTCTGTTGAAATCACGCTCACTTTCTAACGCCTCAAAAGAAAAGCAAATTGCTTCTAGTTATACCATGAAATTTAGGATGCAGCATAATCGGCTTAGCTGGATAAGATCTATGAACCCACATAAGGAACAACCACACTAAAAGACTTATATTTATCTTACACAAACTTAAATAAGTTGGTGGCGGCATGCACCGATTGTTACTAAAAATTTAAACATATTCGATGTCTATGAGTGGAAATCATGTTACTTAACTTCAAGAAGATCGGTCAGTGTAATATGGGATATATGGTTAATTACACAAAATTGCATGTTGTTCTTTCCAGCCATATAAATTCAAATTGGACCAAATTTCACCACAATATTACTATTCGTTACAATTTTGGTCGTATAAAAGTATTTTCGAAAATTGGCTTTATATGAGGACTGTGGTAAGTTACGGACCGATCATCGCGAAATTTGTGGTGTATTTTCTAGGCTTGTAAAACAAGGACATACCAAATTTTATGGCAATGGCAGAGTGGACTTTGCATTGGCCCTACGTAGGCTTGCCAAATTAGAATCAGCAAAAAAAATTTGACTTATAAAGGAAAAAGTTTTATTTTTCTTGACAATTAAAAATTTAGTTACATTAACAAAAAAAAAAAAAAAATTATATAATTTATACCGTTCGGCATAGGTGGAAAGGGCTATGGGTTAACTTCTTCGTTTCTTACAGCCAATTCACATGGAGGCTTTTGCGACGTCGCTTTGTCGACGTCTCTTTTGGTTTGGTGGTGAGCGGTGTAGAGAAGAAAGAGGGGTAAACAAAACGACTCGTTTTGTGTTTTTCATGTCGTTTTCTTATATTCCTTTTCAAACTTATTTCTCTTCTTCTTGTTTGTTTTATTCTTTTTCTTACTTTGAAGCGTCAGGTTGCAAACAAATACGGAAATAATAAAAAAGAATATAAAACAAAAGTTTGAGTTTTAATTTAAACATATTTCTTACATATTTCTTATTTAAAAAACACTTTTTTATATTTTTCTTAATGAGAAAAATCAACTGAAGCAGATTTACCGATATGGCAATAAAAATCAACCCTGGTTGCAAATAAAAAGCGACATGCCACTAAAAATCATCGTATAAACGCAAGAGGTTTTTCGAAGTTGCTTCAAAAGGGAATTAAGAAAAACGACATCGTAAAAGCCTCCATGTGAATTGGCTGTTATACAAGCTTGCCATTCAGTTGGAAATTGTTAAAATTTAGATTTTCGGCCTCAAAAAATAATTTTTTCCTGGATGCTAATAAGTAATGGAGTTGTTTTGAGTTTGCAATTGAAATTCAGCCAGATCGTTACACAAATGGCTGAGAAACAGCAAAAAATTACGTCTGCCCTTAATTTTTTCTTACACATTTTTATACAAATGTAAATCTTTACTTTAAAGCCTTGCTACAATTAACGACTTTTACCTGTTTTACTAAAAAATTGCCAAATTTTCATTTCTCAATTTATTCTTTTCAAACTAAGTAGTTTTGTTAACCACTATACGTACAAAAAAAATTAAATTATTTTTGGTAAATGATATAACTGAGAAAAAATTTTGTGTTATCGTAAATTTTGAGATTTTTTATTGGAGCGTCATGAAATTGCTTAAGTTTGGTAAAGTAAAAATAACTAATTTTTCAGAATACCTGATTCTATATTAAAGATAAAAGTACTTTTCGGATTGCTTTGACAGGAAGTTCTAGACTTTTCTGCCGGAAATATAAAAAATGCATTAATTTTTTGAGTCATAGTTTCTAAGATACAAAAAAAAAATTAGAAATAAGTTTATGGTACTGGCAAAATTTGAAAAGATGAAGTCATAATTCTTTTCTTTTTCGATACTATAAAAAATTAACTCAGTTTGTATGTACCTACCCTTGTATTCATAAACGATTATTAAGTTTAACAAACATTTATTAAGAAACACAAAATTTGTTTTGTAAGCCATTATTAAATTTAAAATATTTTTGTATGAGCCAGAAAAAAATTTCAAATGTAAACTACAGCATTATGTTTTATCATAAGGTTTTCATGAAATCGTTTAAAATTGCCATTTGGGCAAACTTGCGAGACTAATTTCATGAAGACCCTTTTTAATGTTTGTGTAATTTTAAACAATTAATGTCAGTTTGTAAAAATCGTCAATACAAAAATAAATTAAAAATAATAGTTAGTATTGTGGTTATTTCATTGAACTGTTAATGGTTTTTAATCCAAATTTTGATATTTTTAATCAGGCTTAAGTGCATTGAATTAAATTTTCATTAAATTATTTTTATGAAGAAAGGAATTTTTCAACATGAAATGAATTAAAATTTATTGATAATTTTTCATTTTTTACTGAGCTGGGAATCGAACCCAGGTTTTCACGGACAGGTTGCCCAGACTAGTTTCGATTGACCCCCCACTATCTCTTCAAAGGGGTTTGCCGTTTAGCTCTCACCGCCATTGACGACGGATGACGTCATTAGTCAAACATCAATCTTTAAACCAAATGATATTTTACATAAGTAGATCAAAATTTGCTTTTGAATGGATGATTACCTATTTTAATTGAGTTACATGTTCTTCCTTCAAAATAATAAATATAAAAATAAGAGTTGAAATTTGTGATTAAAATTAAAATTAAAATTGGAAATTTTGTTATTCAAAATGCATTAGAAAGCGAAAGACTCGTTTGCACACATAATTGCAAGAATTTATTCCTTGTGATTTATAAACACTTGTATTTTTGATTAAAAACGATGGGAGTCATTAAAAAAATATGTTTGTATAAATGCACAATTGAACAGCGCGAGTTTACGAGTCGAAATTGTTGGGCAAATTTACGTTAATGAGTTTATGTTAATGAATTCTCATAAAATTTTTGACAGTTCACTTTCGAGGACGTAAAAATCACAGTTTGCACAAATTTCAAGACTTTTACGCGATATCATGAAAACAATTACTATTTTTGTTTTGTCACCCCTCATATTTTACAAAGTTAAAAGATTCCAAAAATATATGTATATAAATGCAAAATACGATTAAAAATAATTTCATATAAAAAATTTAGATGTTTCATATATTGAAAATATAAACTTAGTTTAAATGTACCAAGTCACATTTATTATATAACGGTACATTTGTGTTTTTCTATATATACTTCTCCTTCAGCCTCCATCCAGAGTCAAATGCTGGTTTAATCAAAATGGGTTATTGTTTGAATGACTATACGCGTCGGATGGTTGCTCTAATTGGATACAAGATGTCTGATATATATTTAATCAAAGCTAAGATTTTAGGAAACTTTTAACGCTTTTTAAAATTTATTATTAAATATTATATTTGCATATATTTTTTTCCAAGCTTTAGATCAGTTTTTTTAATAAGTTAATTAACATATTGTTTTCTTATCAATATTTCGATTTCCATTGGAAATCTTCTTCAGGAAATCTTTTTTTAAATAATATAAAATTACAAAAATTGTTTTTGAAAATAAGTGGAAAAATAAAAAAAAAACGAAAAATAAATTTAAAATTTCAATTAACAAACCAAGCGAATTTTTAAAAAATAATCAAAACCTAAAACCTATTTTAATTTCCCTTTCCGTCAATATATTTATTTTGATTTACTGCCTGATCAACAATTTCGAACGTTAACGTTCACATACAAAATTTATATGAGAATCACTCAGCTTTAAAAATATTTTTCATATAAAATTCTACACATAGTTCTACGTTCGAAATTGTTGAACGGGCGTTTAATATATATTTTAAATCTGACCTGTGACATCTGAACTAAATTTTATAAATAATCACATACAAATACCTATTTAAAATTTTCTCTTCAATCAACGTATTCATTTTTATTCAATAAATGTATATAAATCTGAGCTAATCCCTCAGTATTTTTTTTTAAATTAATCCTTTTCTCAAATGGAACATTATTAATCTGTAACATTTCTAGCATACATCTTCTTTTCTTAAAACTTTCTGTGTTCAAAATATATTTGTTCTCAAAATCAAGATAATGACTTAAATCCATACAATTTCTTGGTAATGCCGTTTCATGGGCCGAATTATAATTCCTATATTTTTGGTCATGTTTACATCCTGCTAATCTAGTTCTCAGTTTTGTCCCAGTTGTTCCTACATATATTTTCAAACATATCCGACTTTTGTAATCTATCCTTTTGATACACAGATACAGAACACGTAGATATCTGATAAATAAAGGATTAATTTTAAAAAAATAAATAGCATGTGAAAGGGGAAATTATAAATAGTTATTTGTCTATGATTATTTATTAAATTTAATTTAGATGGCCTACCTCAGATTGAAAATATATATTTAACAAAAATAGATAGATTGACGGAAAGGGAAATTAAAATAGGTTTTAGGTTTTGAATATGTTTTAAAAATTTGTTTGGTTTCCTCTTTTTATTTTAAGTCTGTTAATTGAAAATTTAAATTAAATGTTCCATCTTTTATTTGTCCACTAATTGTCAAAAACAATTTTGTAGTTTATTTAAAAAAAAGATTTCCTGAAGAAGATTTCCAATGGAAATCGAAATATTGATAAGTAAACAATATTTTAATTATTTTATTAAAAAAATGTGACCTAAAATTGGAAAAAATATATGAAAATATAATATTTAAAGAAAAAGGTCGAAGTAATAAGAATATTATTAAAAATTATTATTACTTTGGAATATGTCTTGTACCACAATTAATAATTAAATTTCGAGTTTTATAATTTTCTAGTATAGTCCATTCGATTAGAAAAATTCTAAGCCATAATGCACCGAAGTCGAATAAAAATTTTATAATAGCAAAAAACGATTTTTTGTTTTTAAAGAATGTATGGGAGGTAGGAATGCCTTTGCATCGTATACAGCAATAAATACATCAGCGCTAGAATATAAAATTTTATAGCCAGATACCAACTTTTGCTTCATTCTGATAACAAATGTAGATAAAAATTAAATTTTGTATTTCAGGATTTATAAGAGGAAGGTATATCCTTGCACCGATTTTTCTCAAACTGAAAATTTTTCTTAGCTAAGGCACCAAGTATCAGTATGCGCAAGTTCATCTTTCTACGATAACTGCCAATTCATTATATGGGGAAATGAACTGTAAAACGGTGCCAAGAGCTACACACAAATGCCAATTTTGGCTTTATTGCACTACACGCAAAGAAAAAACATGGTTGATACAATCACAATCGCAAACTATCATTAATGTTTGTGGTTATAATTGTGTCAAACTCGTCTTAAGCAACAATATATGTTCAGTACTAATGATTTTAGATAATTGTTGTCTCAAACATATTATTATGTTTAGAAGAAAAATGCGCACGATCTTTCAAACCATTTTTCTATATTTCCCAATATCATGCAAAATGTTCTTACAATAAAAACAATAAAAAATTTAATTTAAAAAATGTATGTTTTATTACAAATATAATAAATAAAATATAGCATATATTAAAAATAAAATTAAATACACATATTATAGTGTCCATGGACGTTATGACACACCAAAAAGTGTCATAGTATCCATGGACACTGCGACACTTTTGAAAGTGTCATAACGTCCATGGCTGTGCAGTGTAATGAACAAGACACCTCATGGTGGTACTTAAAGTGAAATAATAACTTTTGCCCTCTGGCGGATGACAGTTAAACCAGAGATAGGAGCGACGAACGGGAGCCATTGAATAAGCTAGCGGTCAGCCGGGTGGGGTGGTTCTTGTCTACTCAAATCTCTCTCTAACTGATCATTTTACTTTAAACACTAGTAACTAAAAGTTATATATTTTTTTTTTCATTACAGCAGAGAAGCTTTAGTTAGCGAAGCCGGTATTTGTTATACCATAGAGAAGAAAATTCTTGCGCCCGGTCGAAGGCCGGCTATGATCCCAAATTTGTTTACATTCTTGCTTGCAAGAATTTTTGGCATTATACTTACATATTTTGAATATCAACAAAGACTACAAAGAATTAAAACTCCACACATTGATTATTTAACGGTATTTCAAAACAAATTTTACACATTTAAATATTTTTCATTATAAGTTAAGTTGTGAGCATTATGACACTTTTGAAAGTGTCACAATGTCCATGGACACTATGACACTGGACGTTATGACATGCCACCGCGACTGCTGCAATAAATCTAAAAGCGGTCATATAAATGACATTGTATTTTGCACGTAATTGCAAGGCCCGATCATTAAAATTAAAATTTTATCGAAATCGAAGCTTTATGTCCGTTTAATTTAACTTTACATTTGAAACCGAAAAATGGGTACCCCTTTATATAACAATCCAGTACTCATTATTTCTAGGGTCTTTGACAAACCAATTTCAACAAACATTCAAACTGATGGACGGACATCGCCAAATCAGCTTCGCTACTCATATTAATCCAGAATCTGTATACTTTTTATGGTCTAAGATTAATATTGTAGAAATTACAAAAGGAGCGACATTTTAATATATCCTTTCCAGATTAAGTGAAGAGTATGCTAATTAAAATTGGGACTATTAAATATTTTCATTGCACTTGCCTGCATAATAATGTCGCCAATTTAATTTTCAATGAAATAAACCAATAAAAAAATTAACCGGATTAAGCGGTCAATAAATTTGAAATTTTACTTAATTTAGAAAATTCAATTTTAAAATTATCATCTTTTAGCTTAAATGTTAAATTGTATTCTGCCGTTAAAAGTATTTTTTTTTTGCTCCAGCTGTAAAAATATGTTTACACTTTTTATTATAAATTTATTAAATTATTACACCCAAAGGAATACATGAAATTTTTTTGTAATGGTGGTAAAAAAAAACATAAAAAAGAAATAAAATAATAAAAAATGGTCTCCATAACAGTACAAGTCAGTTATTTGATGTGTATGACCGCATCGTATAAAGCCCTATAAAAAAGGAGAGAAAAAAGAACCATACAAATAAAGTTTTTCTTTGTTTTGTGATGAATGTGTTATAAAAAATGTAGAAAACAATGTTAAAAACGAACTTTGAGTTTATAATATATTTTTTGTTTTTGTATTTCACTACTAAATGGTTAAAATTAATAGAGTCTGAGCTGTGAAACAATAAACAAATCGACAATATAGCAAGGACATGTGAAAAGCAACAGAAACATTAAGATAAAGCTGAACAATATATTATCATGAATATATAGATAAATTATTTTTAAATTGAGCACAAAAACCCATCATTAAATAAAAAAAGTTTTTTAAGAAAAAAATTGAAAACAGGACCAAAACAAACAAAAAAAAAAAAGAAGCAGAGAACACAAACACTAATTGCGCTTAAATATTCCCCAAAGAAGGTGTGCATGTATGTGTGTGTGAGTTTGTTTATGTGTGGGTTTATGTTTGATGTGAATAAACTTTTTTTGAAAGACTTAATACCTTAAATAACCCAATAATCATTTGTGTTTTTTAAGTCGTATTATCTTTGAGGGAAAACTGGTTTCCAGTGTTGCCAGGAGCAGGAAGAAAATAAGTTATACTAGGTGCGCTCGTGTACTTTTATATTAAAATGCAGGAAATGAGTTAGAACTGAGTAAACTGAGAAGTTACTCACAAAAAAGATGTTCAAGGATGCTCAAAAAAGTACGCGAACGGAAAATTTGTAAAAATTCGCAAAATTTTTTCAAATTTGATGGCAAATAAATGTAGTGTTGAAAATTTTTTACACTTTTGACTACTTAACTCGTTTTCTTATCAGTACTCGATAAAATGCTTTTTATAACACGAAAATTAAGGAAAACAAACGTTTTTTTATGTAATCTTTAAATTTTGTTTTTTTTAATAAGATTTATTAATAACATGCTAAATTACCAACTTTTATTTTTGGTAAAAACACTGAAATTTATTGTTGAGTAAAAGCTAGTTTCTATACGCAAAATGAGTATGACTTTTAAAATGAGAGCGGCCATATAGGATGAGTCCTAATAGCAAACATAAGCTAAAATACTTCTCTTAAATTAAACATTAGCGAATGCAAACGTTGGCCAATTTAGTCCATTTTTGTTATAAAGCAGTTTTTTTTATAAAATAAATACTTGTGCTGAATTTTTTGTGTTGTATCATCCCATACTACCGTTATCATGACGAAATCATATTTAAGGCCGGTATTCACTATCCTATTTAGTCGCACGAATTGCCAAAAAATCGTGTGTGCCCATTATGTATGACAGCGTGGCTTAAAAATGAATTGAGTGACAGTTTTTTTTTTTTGAACAAATCTGTCCGACTTGCAAATGTTTATGAAAATTTTCAGAAATTTATAGATTATATGCTACGATTATGTAGGATAGTGAATGCCGGCCTTTACCAAGTTTCTTCGTCCTAATTCTTTCGAACTCTATCTTCAGACGTATGGATAATGTGCGTTGAAACTGCACATTATAAAGTCAATAATGATTATTCCGATGATTATTCCGATGGGTAATAAGGCCGATGTTGAATGTGAACCACACCTAAACGTTAAACGTTTTTTTCTGCATTTCATTTGACACTTCTCAATTTCAACTTTGAATTTGAACTTTGGACACAATCGAGCAACGCGTTAAAGTTATTCAGGCTTATTATGAAAATGGGCGTACAAATCACAATGCATATCGTGAAAATCATCTACAGTGATGAGGCATATTTTCACCTCAGTGGATTCGTCAATAAGCAGAATTGCCGCATTTGGGCGAATGATAATCCAAGAGTGATTGTCGAAAAACCCATGCACCTACAAAGAGTAACTGTTTGATGCGGTTTAACGGTTGGCGGCATCATCCGGCCGTATTTTTTCCAAAATGAGGCCGGTCAGGCAGTTATAGTAAGATGATAACGAACTTTTTTTGGCGCGAATTGGAAGATATGGATGTGGACGATATATGATTTCAACAGGACGGTGCCACTTGCCACACAGCTTACGAAACAATGGCTCTTTTGCGCGACAAATTCAATGGCTATGTTATCACTCGTGGTGGCGATGTTAATTATGCCTCAGCGTCATCGAAAATTTGGACCATCGGATTGAGGTGTGCCGCCGAAGTCGCGGCGGCCATTTGGCCGATATTTTATTTCATACATAATTGAACCATACCAAAATTGTCATGATAAAAATAAATGAGATTAATTTCCTAAATAATTTGTGTTTTATTCAAAACCAACATCGGACCTTGAAATTAACCACCCTTTACATACAAAAGGTCAATAGAAATCATTTCACGAGCACACGGCTTATTGCATGATTAATTCTGACAAATCGTGTGATACGTACATTTCTTCTATATTTTGCTAGTGCTGCCAAAAGAAAGAAAGAAGTGTTTTATGTAGAAAATAAAAACAGCTTATTATACTGCAAAAACATAATTTCTTGTATATTTTGCGAAGAGTACACTGAAATTCATGTTCGAAACTTTCATTGTATTTTTGTCATTGCCATGAACGCACTCTCACTCATACCGTAAGCTCATTAGTTTTGAAAAAGAAAAATGCGAGGGCGGATCAATAACTCCGTGACTTTTTGAATGAAACACAGTTTTTTTTACAAAAAAAAAAATGTATTTTTCAACATAATCTTCTTTTAGCTCAATACACTTAGTCCAACGTTTCTCCAATTTGTGTATCCCTTCCAAAAATAGGATTTTTCGAGGTCCATAAAATAGGCATTTGTTTGACCAATAATTTCATCGTTGGAGCTAAATCTCTTTCTACCGAGCCATTTTTTGAGTTTCGGAAATAGGAAATAATCCGGAGAATATGGCGGATGAGCTACCAATTCGTAGCCCAATTCATGTAATTTTGCCATTGAGACTGCACACGTGTACACCCGTGTATTATCTTGATGAAAAAGAACTTTTTTCTTTGCCCTATGGGGTCGTTTTTTTTAAATCCACGTTAAATCGGTCCAAAAAGCTGGCATAATATTCGCCGTTTATTGTTTTTCCCTTTTGAAGGTAATCGATGTGGATTATCCCGCGTGCATCCCAAAAAACTGTTGCCATCACCTTATTGGCCGACAAACTTACTTTGGCCTTCTTCGGAGCCGGATCACCCGGAGAAACGCATTGTTTAGATTGCTGCTTGGCTCCGGAGTGTTGTAATGGATCCACGTTTCATCTACAGTTACAAAACGCCGTAAAAATTCTTTCGAATTGCGGTTTAACCACTCCAAACAATCCTTTGAAGTTGTCACACGATTACGTTTATGGTCAATTGAGATCAAACGCGGCACCCATCTTCCAGACAGCTTTTTTAAACCCAGCTGATCATTTTAAATCGAAACCACACTGCCATTTAAAATGCCGATGGCATCAAGAATCTCACGCACTTTTACTCTTCGATCGGCCAACACCATATCGTGAATTTGTTCGACATTTAGGGTGTATTGACTTCAATTGTCCAGAACGATCAGCGTCATTTGTACTTGTGCGACCACAACGAAAGTCACTAAGCCACTTTTTTACCATTGAAATTGATGGTGCAGAGTCCCCATAGTTTGAGGTCTTATTTTATTTAATTGGGGGTTTAACTGGGGTCTTATTTTTTATGAAATAAGGCCCCACCGTAGGGGGTTATTTAATTTTTTTTTTTTTTTTTTTTTGAGAGTTAATACTTGGTGGGTTATTTCATGCCGCCTTAAACTACATATAAACTAAATTGGAATTTTAGCTTTTTTAATATGAAAACATTAAAACGTGTCGCATAATTTACTTATAGAAAACTTGATATGAATTAAGAATCTTTAGATTGATTTGCTTAAAAAGCGATTCAAATAAAAATTATTATTTTGAGTCTGTTTTGAGAAATTTTAAAAATCCCTAGCAAATGTTTCTTCATGCAAGAAAATGAAAGAACTCAAAATATCTTTCTTTTTTAATAAAAACTAGCTACTTTAGTATTCCTCGTTTTGAGAAATTTTGGATCATATCGAGCCCTTACCGCAAAAAAAAAGCTGAAGCGACATCACTTTCAATTTTGGTTTTTTAACAAATTAATTAATTGGCAAGACTTGCACCATCTTCTTAATAGCATGGTCGCATAAAGAACCGTTACGATTTTATAGCAAAAACCTTCATACAACATTTCTATGAAATATAATAAAAAAGAACCTTCTCATGTAAAATTTTGTTTTTGCCGCTTGAGCTTTTCTTGTGGTAAGTGCTCGATATACCAAAAACGTGAAGTTTTGATCATGAGAAAATGTTTCTTTATTTAGATAAATTTTACTAAATACGAACAAAATAAGTTAAAGTCAAGAAATTGTTTTTGGATTTGAATTTTCTTTTTTTAATGAAATGAAAATAGACGTCTTTCCGTGTAGGATATATATTTGCGAGTTCACGTATGATATATAACGAATTTGTTAACATAAGAATTTTTATAGAACTTTTAATTCTTACGAAATTTCATTCAAATTTTATACGGATGCGTTTATTTACATATAAAGTTTTTTTTTAGCAAATCTGCAATTCTCGAAAGTGCCATTTATGAGCTAAATTTCGCAATGTTGTGGTTACATATTTACTTTATGGTATTTGTAACATTATTTTTCATTAAGCTTTTTGCTAACATTTTTTTGGAAAAATTTATTAGTGTTACTTCAAAACAGTATTTATTTTTAAAAATTTTCAGTAGTTGTTTATTGAATCATCATATATGTGCCTTCAAGGAATAACAGCTAAAGTCGCGTTAAAACAAATTGGATTAATTACTTTTTACTTCTCGTATGTTGACTGTTTTTTATTACAAATTGAATTATAAATTAAATTGGTATAAAATTGCTGCATGAACTGCAAATATAAGCTTAATCTAAATTCCCTGATATTGGGCGTCGGTTTTTTAATTTAAGAATGCTCTGCTAAGCTCTTGCCGAAATCGAGTTAAGTTGTTATTCCTTGTAAGGAGCGCAGCACATCCGGCGGGAGGGTGGTAATATTCGAGTTTTTAAAATACCAGGAACGGCTGTAATTATTCGAAGAGTTTTGTTTTTGGTGCCTTTGTATTTTCTCTGTGTTGGAGGCCGAGGCAGTGCCCAGATGGGCTTTAGGATAGAGTTTTAAAGTAGAAGTTTATACGCTTGACTAAGGATAGATTTTTTTTCCCAATAAACCAGTTAATTTAAATTGCTTTTAGTTAAATTTTGATGAGTTTTGCCTCTATATGGCATTCCTTAATGCAAATGTTGAGGTATTATTTGGTTATTGATTTTATTAGAGGTGCAAAGTGAAAGTTATATGTGTATATTTTTCCAATATATATACATCAGTTGACACTATGTGTCCACGATCTGGCTCTTCAACCATGTTTCTTATTAAAATATGGTGTCCTATAAGTATCGAGATGCTTCATGACGGTTTTCTTGCACGCTTAGAAATTCTATGCATCCGCAAAACGTTAAGTTTTAGGTGGCTGTTTGCTGGCATGTCCGAAGAATATACCTATTATAAAGGGGGCCCAAGAGGCTTCCTTGTGGGACTCCAACGGCAATTGGCTGAGAAGAGTTTAACAAATCTCCTTCTTAAATGATAAAATGCCGGCCGACTAAACAGCTGATCTGCGCTAACGGGTATAAAAAGCTTCATTTTATGTATTTAATCTTCATGCCACGCTTTATCAAAAGCTTAAGAATCATCAATAAATTGTGCAGAGCAAATTGTTTTAGAATTGAAAATCATAACCGTTCTGTATACTGGGTAACTCATAAAATTTTCGTTCAACAATTTAGGTACGATGTTAATAAGGGTATTTGTACATATTCGTGCACTTAAGCTTAACTAATACTTTAAATAAACATTTGTTTTGTCAAAAAAAAATTTTTTTCTTTACACTTTTGTTGATGTTTTCAAAATTAAGTGGTCTTAAGCTGATGATTAATTACAAGCAATGAATTCCATGGTTGTTTATATCTTGTTCCTCTTTAAATCAACAAACACAATAAGATTATTTGGTATTTAAAATTATTTTAAAATAACAACATAAAACAGTTGCTTTCTTTCTTTTACACATAGATACAATTTCGTGTATATGTGTATTGGAATGAGTTGGAAAGTTGGTAAAAAAAAAAACAAGTCGGTTCATTACACAGCCGGTCGGAAGCATTTTATCATCGCCATAATTGTTTGTGTTAATGAAGATTAAAAGCAGTAAAATTCTATATGCACAATGTAAAACGAGTATTTTTATTATAATAATTAGCTTTACTAAATATATACAAAATGGTTTTTAATAAGAAATATTTGGAGGATTCACAAGGTGTGCTATCAAGTCATATCGTCATAATATCCTAAATAATATTTTGCAATTGTTTGAAAAATAATATTGTTCTGTTTCAAAAAAAGAATTTGTATGCTGTGTTCATTGATTCGTCATAACTGGACAGTAGAAATCTATATAGCTTCATATATTTTTCTTGTTATTATTTTGAGACTTGTAACTTTATAACTTTATGACTACCTTGTGAATCCAATTATAGTAAACAAAATTTAAAAAAAATTACATTATTTTAACCAGTTATTGCAAGTGATATAAATGGGGTTTTCAAATTGGAAAAGGGCTTAGTTATTTTAAAAGGAAACATAGCTTATTTTCCTAATTATTTAATTAAAGCTAAGCTGTCACCTTAAACGCCTATTATGCAGTCATTTGCAAACCTATTTTAAATTTTGATAATTCTACCGAATAATCCCACTAAAAGTACCGTATAAACTCAAGGTTTATTTTACTTTATAGGATTTTTTTATGGTCAGATCTAACGAACTATACTATCTTCCATTTTTTATTTACGATTTATATTATTACTATATTAGCCCGGTGTACCTTGCAACCCTGTTAAAATAAAATAAAATAAAACAATTACGGATTTAAATTTTCACCTCAGAGATTTACTGTCAGGCAGTTAAAAATGAATAATAACAGGTAAAATAATAACAAAAACTTGAACCTTCGTTTTTTTCCAAAGATAAAGATGAAATTTAAATTTTATATCTATATCTATTACTTCAATTGCTATATGATTACCGATTTAAGCCATTCTTCCCACTTTTATTTTCATAACGTACTATTTTTTTTTTTCTTCAAAAAACTACGAAAAGGGGATCTTATTTTTTTGTTATAAGCAAAAATTCGCTTCAATTTTAATTCTATTTAAATATCTGTAAAAAATATTTGGGGACTAAATATGTACCAATACGCAGGTTTCTAACGTCCTATGGGGGTACTGCTGGCCTGTAGTAGTATATTTGGTTTTTGGGGCTCACAGGATGCTTCTGTAAAAATGTGTTGATCCTCCGGCACCTACCCCCCCCCCCCCCCCTTATTTATGTTTTGAAAGTTATAGTTTACCATAAGAGTGGGTCCTGCAAAGGTTGAATGAAGCCTTTCTATTTATTAAATATTTTCGTTATATGGGGGTACTGTTAATCCTCCGTCTAGCCCGCCAATTTTGAGTTTGAAATTTGAAGTTTACCATAATAGTGGCCTTAACCACGTTTAAAGACACTCGCTGTAATAGTTCTTAAGTTCCGCGATATTTAATATATACTTTCTATGAGGTTATTTCTCCCCCTGCACCTACCCCTTATATATATATTTTTTTTTAAGGTGTAGTTTTCCATAAGTGTGACTCCTACTAAGTTTGAACATTCTCACTATAACACTTTTTAAGATATGCGATAATTAATATTGGCATCCTATGGAGGGTACCACTTCCCCTACCCCAATCGGAAAAATAAGTAGCCTCACGTGATGTTACAGTAAAAATTTCGGGTAAATCGGTTGGGTAGTTTAGGGATCTATAAGCCAACAGACAATCAGACAAACATTTTTCATTTTTATATAGAAGATTGAAGAACATAATAAATACGAATACTCATTCCGAGAACTGTTCCCAGCAAAATTTCTCAAAATTAGCAAAGCAGTCTATAAAAACGGATTTTTCCTAAGTCATCGTCTAGACTTGCAATTTTTGTTTTTGTAATTTTTAAAAATTCTGTTTTGAAATTGCATTAATGGCTCGATGATTAAATTATAATTTTGCAAATTTTTATTTGTACCTTGGTTTCCTCTTCTACTTTTAATATATATTTTTTTATTTTTTTTTTTATATATTTTTTGCAAAATTAGTACTTTTGTTTATTATTATTCCTACACTAAATCCCGTGAAGCTTATCGCTTGTCTGCAGGAGACCAGAGTCTCTGGCGGGAATCGAAACCGCAACCCCTGTACTGATAGACTAGCTCACTACCAGCTAGCCTACCTACACCTACAGCCAACACCAAGCTAAAAACTGTGTGAATAACAAAACAAACCGGTATTGCAGAGTACATAAAACTGAGTACACACCCCCCAATCTTCTCACCCCTCTTACTAATAAGCTCAAGAATTGGTGCAACAAACATTGCAAGACTGGACTATGATTAAACGACAAAAAAATGTTCGCTTCACTAATTGAAAAACCTTCGTAAATGTTACGATTTTATACATTCCTATAATAAATTTTGCCATTATTTATGAGCCAACGTAACGCGTCGTTCCCGCTATGAAAACGGTTTTATAAAGTTCGAAGTCGTCATAAACAAAATGATATTTTGTCACTAATTAAATGACCATTGGCATAGATAGGCCGGGGGGGCATCTTCACGTTCAAAAGTACACAAGTTTTAATAATTTTTTACGATTTTTTAGGAAGTATAAGCAAAATTACTTTTTGCTTATCTTTTTTCAATGTGCAATAATTTTTGGAATAAAAACAAATTTACTCCCGATCCGCGACATTTGGAACATTTAGGAATAATACTTTACTTTATATAAGAAAGAGTAAATTTTCAAAAATCACCTTTAAAGTTTTAAATTCCCTTCCTACTAAGCTATAAAATTTACTTAAGCACTTTTTTAGCTTAGTTTAAGTTTTGCTTTAATACAAAAAGTAATTATTTTTAATTTTTGGAGGGGGTGCACTTGCCCACTACAGAAAAAACAGTCTTCAATGCAACGTAAAATTTCATTACTGAAATATAATATATTATTTAGTTCATATGATGTAACGTTAAACATTGTTTCATTAAAAAAAAACTTTGTTTCATTAAAACAATTATATTTTTTATTGTTTTACATTCGTACAAACAAAAAAAAAGGTCATAAATGCTACGTAATTTTAAATTTGTATGATATGGTTATTTATTTGATCGATTTTTTATATTCCTGTTACATGTTAAATATTGCCATGTTTCACTTTCTTAACTTACCTTTATAATTACCAGTGAAGTAAATTGCTTATAATTAATTTTCCAGCCCGCGACGATCTCCATGGGCATTCTTTGTGTATTTAATTTTGTGTATTTAAATTAACAACTAAAAGAAAAATAATGTAAAAATGTTATGCACTTGTTAATTCTCTATCGTTGTTTGTTTTGGAACCTTAAATAATAAATAACGTTATATAGATGACGAGATCATTGTATTAAAGACAACAATTGAAGTCCAGCCGCGAATAACGTTGTAAGTTACAAAATTATTATTTTTCAGGGGAGTAAAAAAACGTTTTTCACAGGCAGGATTATTTATTTTTAAATTTTTTTTTTTAGATTATAAAAAATAATGGTAATAAAAACTTTAATGCAAAATATCAAGAAATTTTAATTTTAAATTTGCACGAAAATTTACAGTTTAATTTAAAACGTCTTTCCACTGCACAAGCGGCTGCAAAAAAAACAGTTTTTGCAAAAAGTGGCTTTTACAACGTTATACGCGGCTTTGCTTCAATTGTTATATTTACTGCAAATTATTTGAGATTTCAACTTTTTTTTGCTCATGTTAAATTTAGTTCCATTAGATTTATGTAACAGAAAATTTAGTAAATGTTGTGATACGTTTCATTACAAAATCATTAAACTTATTTTTTTCCTTATTTCGTATGCTCTTTCTCTCTTGTTTGGCTGTTAAAGACTTGCCAAGTGTATGAAACTATTCATTGAGATAATAAAAACATAAGTAACATGCATTGTATCATTCTCGTCATTGCTTATACATGTGGTCCTTTTTTTTTGTGATTTTTTTTTTTGGTATTTGTGGTAGTGTCTAATAAATCAAGATGAAAGCTTTCGTAAATAGTAGGAAACTTTTTATTCCAAAACCTTAATTTAAAGAAAAATTGTTAAAAAATGTAATAAAAAATGACAAACAAATTATGAGATAAATATTTTTTTTGTCATCGTACAACTTTATTTGGGCTGCGTAAAAATATCGTTAAAATTTGAAGGGTGCTCTAATTTCTACAATTACCCTGCGGGAAATTTGTGTCAATTGGTCTTAAAGCATTTATCACGTGACCAGTGAATAAAAGAAACGAATTGTCAAAGGTGAAAACAAGACATCACTTAACTGGTGATAATGTGTTTTAAGTGTAGTTAGTCTAGAGGAAAGGTAATTAGAACAAAGCAAGTCATGTAACTGAATTTTGTGCGGGTAGTAGCTGATTCTATTTGGTTCTTTTTTTTTTTTTTTTTTTTTATTTCTTTTATGATTTCTTTATATGATGGGGATCTATCATTTTAACATGGAATTGGCTTTGTGCTGGATAACATGGTGTAATACAAAACAGGTTATCAAAAATTAAAAAGACTTTTATTATATTAATTTTTAACTCGTTGAAATATTTAGAATTTTTTTTTTCATATTTTCTGCGACAGGCATTATTTTAACCGAAATTAAATGTGTCCATTTAGGTTATTTCAGTGACCTATTACAAGTGTTAAAAATGTGTAAATTAACCTCCTCATAGGACATCGCCATGTTAAAAAGACGTCCCCTTCATATAAAGTGTTATAACTAGAACCGGTCCTTACTACTTTACAACTAACAAGTGACAAGCTTGGTGTCTGTTCACTTTCCTCTAGTTAATTCAATGAATAATAAAAATTTTATTTAAAAATACAATTTTATAAATTCCTTAATGGAAACCTTAGCTTGCAATATTTTACTGTAGCGATTTATACCTCAAATCGTGTTTAAAGTTTGACCTAGCCAGATTGTAACGAGTTTCAATCAATTAAGTATATTTATATTACGCCACAAAACAGAAGTAGGGTCTGCGTTAGGATCATGATAGGAATTATCACGGGCCACTGCATGATAGGCAGGATGACGATGAGGATGGGATCCGACGTGTCGGATATGTGCGGATTGTGTGAGGACCCGGAGGAGTTAGAGACAGTTGAGCACATTCTGTGCCACTACCCCAGGCTACAGGGCAGCAGGCTGAGGTGGCTGGGCAGCAGATTCCTAGGCCAATTAGAGGATGTCTCGGGCTGTGGGCTCGAGAGTCTGATAGGATTCGTAATGGGGATGCCCTGGCTACGCAGAAGGAGACTGGAAGCTTGCCGCACTTAGGGCGGATTTGTGTTGAGTGGGGTTTTCTCTCGGGTTTGGTCCGATCTTCTTTTCTTATCTATTATTTTTATCTTTTCTTATGCTTTCGCTGTTTATTTCACCTACTTTCCAGCTATCTATACATAAACAAGGCATCACAATGGACCATATTGGCCTCTGGGTGAAGGTGTGAAGGAGACTTCAAACCAGCCTTTCTACCTACCTACCTACCTACGCCACAATAGTGGAAAGTTTTTATGCGGTTGTGCGTGTAACAACTTAAAATATTGATCATAGACCCATCCCTTAGTACACCGATCGACTCAGAATCACTATTTGAATCGGTCCATAATTCCAGATAGCCCCCATAAATGACAGTATTTATATTATATCCAAATATATCTAATAGCAACATAAGTCGTCTTACCAACATTTTTTAGTTCCCATACAAATACTACTACGAAAAAAGCTTTAAATGCCTTAACTTCTTTATAAATGTAGTGTCTAACATACAATTTTCCGATCGTAACTTTGACGATAGCTACTATGTCGTGTCAAGCTTTTGGTTGCTTGGTCTAAATAAGCCCCCTCGCTAAATTCACTTAATGGCAAAAAAATCTTATAAAGGTAAATATATCTAAATAATATTTGGCAACAATAAATTTTTTATGAATCTTTTTTGCCACTGTTTAAAAGAAAAACTGATTATTAATAACACCGGCTTGTAAAATTTGGAAACAGTCGAGGGGACTAGCGTATACTTTTCTAAATGTTTAAGTTGCGCAGAATCTGTCAGTAAGAGCTTAAACATATTACAAAGGTACCGGGAGCGTTTCAAATATCGATTATTCGACTTTTTCAATAACCGGTTTTCGAATATTACGAATAGTTGTTATTTTAAAAAACCGGTTTTCGGTTAAACGTTTTTAAAATAAGCGGTTAACCGGTTGTAATTCGAATACAGAAACACAAAAATAAAACGTATAGTTTCAATAAAAACAAAACAATTTAAAAAGGCAACAAACAACCTACACCAACAAAATACATAGATATGAGTTAAGGTATGTTCATGTTCAGACCTAACAAATATTTGACGATAAAATCCAAAAATACGCGACCAGTAAATTGATCAAACTTTAACCTTATTTTTAACAATTTCTATTTATTTACTAATCTATTTTTGTAAGAAGGTAATTGTACAATGTAATTAAATATAATCTCTATAATCAGTATACTTCAACCATATATTTGAAAAGTTGAAAACAAATCCTCGTAGCCTGGATTATATATATCAAACGATTTTGTATGAAATCTCTGTCCATTCGTCGACAACCATTAACTGTTTGATTTCTTCAATATTGTTTTTTAGTTCTTTGTGTTTTAATAAATAAAACTGATGAATTATTTCCATATCGTTGATTCCGCCGGAATGTTGTAGTTTTTAGCATAAAAAATGCTGAAACTATTTAAGAGTTTTCACTACCTTAAGGGGCATTTCGTCCTCGGCAACACAAAGTGTTAATATTTCACCCAAGGATTCATTTTTGGCAGCGTAGTTTAGTAAAGTATTATTTGTCGTCTCTTTACAACTACTTCGAACGGAGTTAAGTTTTATTTGGAGCACATTTCTATTTTTTAATATTACGAATGCTTATCCCGCGAAGTTCTACGCTTGTCTGCAGGAGACCAGAGTCTCTGGCGGGAATCGAACCCGCAACCCCGGCGCTGATAGACTAGTACAACCCCACCCCCCAAGCATGTGAACTAATTAAAGGTGATTAATAAATCGTGACGTGGAAAACCCTTCGCCACTTATCATTTTAGAGCACTTCAAGCACCTAACTTTGTCTTTTTAATCCCGTTCGAAATATCTCTAGAAATAACATCTATGTATATAAAAATATTTTTAATGTTTAGAATACTCTTGCACAAATTACTATTAACTTTTTAACTGCTCAAGTATTTTGAATAGTTTTTGGGTTTTTTTACAAGAACACACGCTTTTATAAGCGAGTTGTATTTATATTGTTCATAATGTTTTTTGACTTTAGTTACATTTTGTTTTGACATTCTTCTTAAAAGCTTAAGTTTGCCCAATATTCAATTAGAAAAATACTTAAATTACGGGTACATCTACAACAGGAGTAAGGAAAATGTATATAAATTACACATTATTAAAATAACCGGTTTATTCGATATTCGAAAAATGGACATTTAAAAATAACCGACTTGGGCAAAGCTAAAATAACCGGTTAAAACCTTAAAACCGGTCGAATAATAACCGTTCGATCTCCCAAATTTCAAACCAACCTTTTTATTACAAGGACTAACGTCATACTATACATTTTCTTTTTCTGTAGAGTTAAATAAAAATGTATTTTTCTGTTACTATTGTTAAGTTTTTCGTCAGCTGATTATTTGGCAATTTACCCAATCTAACCGAACAAAGAAGAACATTTTTCTCTCAAAACCGGCCAATTTTAAACAAATGCGGATGGCCCAACTTCTATCTGGGTGCTGTGCTCGACTAAATTCGTATTGGTCGAGAATAGACCCCAACACCCCAAGGTTTGTGCTGCTTGTAGTGAAGACCCGCATGACGTCTCCCAACTATTTAATTGCAGGGCAAACCCGACTCATCTGGACCCCGAATCAATCTGGACTCACGGTAGAGGTGGCCCGGCTATTGGGTCTGGATCTAGATGAGTCAGCAGATCATGAGGAGGAACAATAATATACAGTACATATATCTACAGGTCGCGTTGCAACAACAACAACAACACAATCCGGGATACCAATTTATGTACGGCAACTTATTTGTTAGCCATTTTCAAAGGGAGCCTATGGTAAATTATGAACCAATTACCGTAAAAGTTGGTAGTATAATTTTGTCTCATATAAGACGAAATAATAAGGAATTTGATGACAATACTAGCATTTTGCCATCGATTTTATGCGGAATGTTAGTATTTGTCGCGGAAATACATGAAACCAAGGTTTGAATGATGTAGCGCTCACTAAATTCGGCCGATCAAATATTATTTACTGAAATAACAATTTTTCGTTAGAATACATAAGACAGTAACTAAACGTAAAAGGCCCTAAATGGAATTATGAAAATTTTACAGGAGAAGCAAAAACTATTTAAAATAATAAATTGATAAATAGCATTAAACTGTCTATAATAAATTTGTCTTCTATTTTTTTGTAAAACCAACCAATTGTTTTGACAATTAACCCTTAAGTGTTTACCTGACTTTTTCCAGTTTTTTTTTTTTCATATAATTATTAACGCCCATATTCCAAAATATTTTTGATTAATAAAAGGTTTATTAAACAAATTTTCAAAGAAAATTCGTAAACCTGCAATAAACCTAAAATATTTTTTATGAATATGGGGGTAAACATATAAGAGTGAAACTTTACGTATTCCTCAATCGAAGTGTCTTTTACAAGAAAATGAGAAAAAAGTGTAAATTTAAACACCGTGAGCGTGGCAATTTGCCTAATGAAAATATTGTGCATATTGCATCCACCTGGGCCTGGTCAGGCCCTGAACTATTAAATAACTATTGTAGTAAATAAAATCAAAACGAAAGGTATCAAAAAGCATACGCAACACATAAAAATTCATTCATTTTTGTTCTGTCGCGCTCGTTGAAGATAGACGTGTTTTCTAAGCTCGGCAAACGGTTTATTTTTTTTATAAAAACGTGAACAAATAAAGTATAAAAAAAAAAAAAAGTAAATAAAAGAAAAGAAAAAAATACATGTATGTACATACATACATAAACATACACATTTTTTATTCTCGGTGTTGATAAACAATAACAAATAAGAAGAGCACAACTGTAAACAGTAAAAAAAAAAAAAAAACTCTTATGAGTGCAAACAGTGCAAAAACAATTAAGCATAATGATAGAAATGCATATATCACAGTGAGTGTTAACGAAACAAATGCAGAAATAAAAAAAAGAGTCGATGATAGCAAATACCTAACGGCTAAACCTATTACTCGTACGCGATCCCTCTCACCTTCTGTTTTTAATAATACGGGTGATACACTAACAAATATAAAACCTTCAAGCATTGCCTCAACGGCAAAAACAATTTTAATAAGTGATAAAAATATTAACCCTCAATCAGGCACAATAGAAAACTCTGTATCACCTTCGGTGTCTAATAATACGGTTGATTCGAATACAATAAAAAATATAAAACCTGCAAGCGGTGCCTCAGTGGCAGAAACGATTTTAACAAGTGATGAAAAGATTACCCCCAAATCAGGCATGATGGAAAACTCAGTATCACAGGTGAAAAGCGGTCAAAAGCCTCAAGTACAAGTTGGAATGGATAGGTACATAACAGTGCTAAAACGGGGTCGCAGCCCAACTTCTTCTGCAGTTGCTTCTGTCCCAAAAGTTTTAAAAGAGGGTACAGCTGATAGAATAAGTTCTCAAAATCGGTTTGCAATTTTGGAAGAGGAATCCTCGGAAGCACAAAACGTTACAAAATCTTCTAAGCCACCCCCGATATATCTTAGAGAGCAAAACTCAAGTGATTTAATAAAGAATTTGATCTCGGTAATAGGTGAAAATTCTTTTTATGTAGCTGCAATAAAACGTGGTAGTATAAATGAAACTAAAATACAAGTTAATCGTGAAGATGATTTTCGTAAAGTAATAACTAAATTAGAAGCACTAAAAAAAAACTTTTATACATACCAACTGAAGAGCAGTAAAGGTCTTCAGGTAGTGATAAAGGGCATTGATTCATGCGTAGACCCAGGTGAAATAAAAACGTTTTTAGAAGAGAAGGGCTTTAAAATTAAAAATGTAGTTAATATTAAAAATAGAGAAAAAAATCCCCAGCCACTATTTCGAGTGGAGTTAGAACCCGGCGACGTTAAGCTTAAAAAAAACGAAACTCATCCCATTTACAGTCTGAGATATATCCTGTATAGGAAAATAACGATAGAGGAGCCGCATAAAAGGAACGGTCCCGTGCAATGTTTAAACTGCCAAGAATTTGGTCACACTAAGGCATACTGCCATTTAACACCTGTTTGCGTTGTATGTGGAGAATTGCATGGTACAGCTCTCTGCGATAAATCTAAAAACGACCCCAATGTAAAAAAATGCAGCAACTGTGGTGGTAATCACACTGCCAACTATAGAGGATGCCCTGTATACTCTATCGTCAAGCGCTCGGTTGGACCGAAACCTAACCCACCTCAAATTCAGGAAACACATCAAAATAAAACTAATGACATTCAGGTACCGCAGCCTAGTAATAACAGAACATCCTACGCTAACGTCCTAAAATCAAACCATATGCCAATGCAAGGTGATTTGCCAAATAATGATGAGACCCCAGTTTCTAATTTAAGTCGTCTAGAAAAAACCATGGAAACACTAGTACAAACAGTAACAAACTTTACGAATACAATGGGTAATATGATGCAGGAAATGTTAAGAATGCAATCGATGTTATTGCAAGCTGTACTTAACAAGCCATGAATTGCTTAAAAATTTGTTTTTGGAACGCAAACGGCATTCGCCAACATAAAAATGAACTAGAATATTTTCTTAAAAGTAAACAAATTGATGTAATGATGGTTTCTGAAACTCATTTGACCTCAAGAAATACGTTTAAAATTAATGGTTATATATTATATGATACCAAGGACCCTCGAGATAGAGCTTGTGGAGGTTCTGCTATTTTGATAAAAACCCGAATCAAACACTACTTAATGTGTGATCATCGTGAAGATTATCTGCAAGCAACGAACATTTGTGTTGAAGAGCTAAATCGAAACTTTGTACTTTCATCTTTATACTCTCCACCTAGATTTTCAATATCAGAAAGCCAATATTATAAATATTTTAAATCATTAGGACCCTGTTTCCTAGCCGCTGGCGATTACAACGCTAAACATACCTTCTGGGGTTCACGGCTCATTACACCAAAGGGTCGTGTTTTGTATAATACAATGTCTAAAATGGATTTAAATGTGGTCGCGAGTGGACAACCAACTTATTGGCCTACTGATCAGCAAAAAATTCCAGATGTCATCGATTTTGGCGTGGTTAAAAACATCCCCGCAGAAACGATTCACGTTGAAGCTTCTTTAGAATTATCTTCTGATCACACACCTACAATTCTTACCATATCAAACCCTTATAGAATTGTATCACCGTCTGGTTACTTAGTGACGTCAGCCACACAAATAAATTGGTTAAAATATAAAAAATATCTCAGTACCCACTGCACTGAAAATATTCCGCTTAGAACACCGGAGAATGTGAATCTTTCTATTGTAAATTTTGACAATTATCTCAAACTAGCTGTTCAACATTCTAGCATAGCCCGCAAAAATATCAAAAATAGTAAAATATATTCTACTGATGTCGAGCGTCTCTTGACTGAAAAAAGGAGAGTTCGAAGAGAGTGGCAATTGCACAGATCCCCTCAACTTAAAAATTTACTAAAAGAGTGCACAAAAAGGCTAAGAAACTTACTGCAGTCTCAAAAAACGGCTTCTCTGGAAAAATATCTTAAGGAACTTGATGCAACTCCTCAATCTGATTACTCATTATGGCGTGCAGCTAGAAATCTTAAAAGACCAGTTATCACTAAACCACCATTAAGAAACTTAAATGGACGTTGGGCACGAAATGACATAGAAAAAGGAAATATTTTCGTTAATCATTTGAAAACCGTATTTACCCCTCATACATCTTTCGATACTGCGGTCGAGTTACCACCTGTTGCTGTTAGATCAGCTGTTCCACTAAGGTTTGAAGTAAGAGAAATCGAGAAGGCTATTCATGATTTAAACCCCAAGAAAGCCCCTGGTTTTGATAAGATCAGTAACAAAATGCTTTTGGAGCTACCCAGCATAGCAAAGAAAATTATTCTACTAATTTTTAATGCTATTTTACGCCTTGAATACTACCCACAAGAGTGGAAAGTATCCTTAGTTACCATGATACCTAAACCAGGAAAGGATCCCACAAAAGTTGAGTCATATAGACCTATAAGCTTATTGTCTAATATATCAAAGCTTTTTGAGAAACTTCTAGTGTCTAAATTAACGCCGATTTTAAATGGTAACAGATGTATTCCCAATCATCAATTCGGTTTTAGAAGAAAACACAGCACAATTGAACAAACTCATCGAATAGTAAATGTCATAAGAAAAGCCTTTGAAGAAAAAAAATATTGCTCAGCACTCTTCATCGATGTGTCTCAAGCTTTTGATAAAGTCTGGCATGAAGGTTTACTACTGAAATTGCAGCAAAACTTACCAGCAAATATACACAAGCTGTTACAAAGCTACTTAGTCGGTCGTCAATTTATTATAAAAGAAGGCGAATTTTTAAGTTCTCCACAGCCAATTAGCGCTGGAGTCCCACAAGGCAGCATCCTGGGCCCTCTATTATACTTAATTTATACTTCGGACTTGCCAACAAACAGCTACACCCATACCTCAACATTTGCGGACGACACAGCTTTTCTAAGCGTACACGCAAACTGTCAAGAAGCATCTCGTTATCTACAGGATCATATATTTGAACTAGAAAGGTGGTTAAAAAAATGGAGGATAAAGATCAATGAGCAAAAATGCGCACATATAACATTCACATTGCGTCGGGATACATGCCCCCCTATTAAAATAAATAATCAAATAATACCCCAACACTCGCATGTAAAATACCTCGGTATACATCTAGATCGGCGTTTAACGTGGAAATGGCATATAGAAGCGAAATTAACTCAAATGAAACTAAAAGCAATCCAAATTAATTGGCTTATTGGAAGAAATTCTGTTCTTAGTCTCGATTGCAAACTTCTACTCTACAACTCTATCTTAAAGCCAATTTGGTGCTACGGTATTCAGTTATGGGGCACTGCCTCGGCTTCTAACATCGAAAAAATTCAAAGGCGCCAAAATAAACTTCTTCGAATAATCACAGCCGCCCCCTGGTACGTCAAAAACTCAAATATCCACAAGGATCTCAATGTGCCATTAGTAAAAACTATGATAACGAAATATGCAGTAAAATATTTAAAAAGGCTGGAACTGCACCCAAATCCATTAGCTAGAAATATTTTAAATTATGGCGGCCACACTCGCTTAAGAAGAAGAGACACTGCAGCACTCACCCAATCAGATGAGCGATAAACACCTATATATGTAAACAGAAACCGTGATGACTAAATCTTTTGTGTTTGGCACTGGCAGGACATAAAGCGAATATTAGGATAAGATTTGATTAATTATTGTTAGTTCATATTTAATATATGAAGATTCAATAAATAAATAATGAAAAAAAAAAAAAAAAAAAAAAAACATAAAAATTCTTTCTTTACTTTAATTGCGAAGAATAATTCTAGCTGACAACAAAATGTTCTTGCTCACAGAAAAAATAATCAGAAGTTTTTTATCAATTAAAAAAAATGTTTAAAAAGTTTTTAAATTTAATTGATGTGATAATTGAATAAATTATTTATTTATTTGAAAGAAAATTAAAAATTTTATTATGATTTAAATATCATTTTCGCTATTTTGAAATAAATTTTTAATTAAATTAATAATTAAATAACAAAAAATTTAATTGATTATATTCGTTTAAAATAAAATAATTTTAGCTCGTAGAATTGTTGTTGAGAATTGTAAAAGCCTGAGCTATATTTAATCATTTTTTTAATTAAAATTAATAATATAATTTAATGAAATTTTAAAAAATTTTAGTAATCAATATAATCATTTTGGTAATAGGTGCAAAGTCAACAAATTGTTTGCTTGATTCTATGAATTTGGTATAAATTAGGTGATTACAGAAAATCTTAATTTTTCTGTGCTACAGCCATAAAAGTAGTCCCAGCCAGACCCAGGGGCTCGTTAGTGTAAGTTTTTTCGATAGCCATAACAAAATCATACAATATACAAGGGGTCCCAGCCAGGCCCAGGTGGCAGTTTTTGACACACAAATTAGATGCCTACTTAAGAGTTAACAATGTTGCACATGCAAACTGTTAGTCAGGTCTTTAAGTGTTTATCATATCATATTTCGTAGATAGGACCGTTTGTTTTTTGCTAATAAAACCTTAAATTTAGATTCCAAAAATGTTTGTGGATATTTGTGTTGATGCAATACATCAATGAAATGAGAATCAATGAAAAAGTACATTTTTAATTTTAGGTTAGTTAGGGCCTTTTGCATTTGATATAACAATATGTATATAGTAACTATTGTGTAAACAAAATAAAAATATCAATTCCTTGGAGAGTTTGATCCACACATGGGTCCATGCCTCTGTTCCTACTTTACTTATTGCTTTGTCATTTAATCCCGAACTGCTTAGAATATTCTGACATCAAAATCACTTTTTATTCCTACGGCATTTGGGAGTCAGCGTATTTTGAACAGGCAGACGGTCGACATAGATAATACTAAAGGACGAAGAATATAAACATATATTTTATGACGTCTTACATAAATTTTTCATCATTCTACTAACGGTATAATAAACTTCATCACCAGCACTGATGGAATACATTGCTGGTGATGATGGAGAGTAAGCCAAGCCACAATTTGAGCATAACCAAACACCAGGGTTTAAATATTCTTTTAAAAATGTTTACGTAAAACTTTCTTTATACCTAAACCAATACAACCCTTGATATATGATTTTTACGTACTCCCATTATTTCAACATACACACATGAGTGAGTTTGTTAAAATGTAAAAATGCCGAAAGCTTAATTTTTTGTTTCTAAAAACCATAATTCATCTTTATTTATTTACTTAACTAAGAAAAATATACAATACAAAGTCAAATATGTAGAAAATATAATTTACTTACACACGTCAAGAAAGTCAAACAAAAGTCGTTTTTAACAAAAAATTTGAAACTGTGTGTGCATAAGGGAAAGGCACAAAGAGTATTTCAAAAACCAATTTATGATCTTTATTGTTTGTTAAGTAACGACGTGGAATATGGAAATATGGAAATGTAAATCTGTCTTTCAGAAATGCCTTAGATTTTAACTTAATTTGGAATATTTTTAAGAGCATTTCCTCTTTATATGAAAAAAAATTGATTTAGGAAACCAGCAAAATGAATTCCAGTTCCAGTTGATGATTAGTTACGTTCATTTGCGTGTATAAAACTGCCAATATAAGCCGGCCCATGTACATTAGTAGTGTTTTTCTCCGGTTAAAGTCATGGAAGAAACACCCCAGCTAGCATTTTCGTGATATTTTTTTTGTATAAATCACCGAAATAAGTCTTTTCAGATCTCTTTGGATAATTAACAACTGACTTATCACTTAAGCGATTGAAAATGGAATAATATATTTGTTCACTTATATGCCCAAATAATGATTTTAAAATAAATTGAATTGTTTGGTATTCATTCGTCACGCTAAATTAAAAAAATAGAAACTTTCCCATCAGCCGAACAAATAAAAATTATTACCTAAAAAAATAAGCCCTAAAAAAAGTGCGAATGGTTTCTTTTATTCTTTTAGAGAACCCGAATACTTTTGTTTGATTGAAAATAAAGTTGTAATCAAAATTAATAATGGGGCTGCTTTTATCGAAAAAAAACATGACGATTAAAAATATTCGAAATAATATTAAAAAAAACTATATAAAATTATGATTGATAAATGAGACGGAAAATCTTAATAATGATTATAAAAGATTTAATTTAATTGCTCAAAAAGGGATCAGAAAAGTTTATCCATCATATGATAAGCTATATGATTCTTTAACCCTAGATGGTAACTGTTCTTCATATCGACGAAACTCATTTACACTTTATCATATAACATTTTTATGTGTATTCAAATTACGCGCTTATTTTCAACAACTTAAGCTGATGACGCAAGCTTTAAAAAAATAAAATGAGTTTAAATCCGTATCAAATTTTGAAAGAGAAGAAAAACTTTTATATTTTATGCTTTATTTAATTTAATTTTAAAAAAAATGCTTAACTAAAAAAAATTGTTGTTGATTTTTTACTTTAAAAATCGTTGCGCTAGATTTTTTTTTAAAAAGTTTGTCGATTCGACGAAGACTAACTTTAATGTACTAAAATGAAGAGTTACCTTTGTGGCACTCTACAACATATTTAAATTTTTAATTTACTTTTTTATTTAGATAAGTAACATTTTATTTTTATTTTAATTATTAATTTTCTTTACTAACATGTTATTTTTGTTAATTTCGAAATTAACACTGGTTTACAGCCAAAAAATACCAAGAACGTTACATGCCTAGATAAGTTAATTGGGACCTCCTGAACACGAAAAACGCTGTAATTTTTTTTTTCTAAGTACCGTTTTTTAGATAACGGTACTTTTGTGTTTTTCGGTGTATGGTCCCACTCAAACCCTTGTGGAGCCCAGCCGAGAAGTCCGATCGAGATAAGTGGCATATCGTTGCAAAGGTAATTGAATATATTTTTTGTCGATATACCGCAAATTTCTTTCTGATAAGAACTGACTGAGTTATGGTACCTAAAAAATTCAAAATTTGCCTATTTTTTACGTTTTTTTCAAAATTTTTCATTTTTATTTCGTTTTTTTTCTACGTTATAGTAAAGATCTGGAATGTTTTATTTTTTTACCTAATAGTTTATTTAATTACCAACATTTTAAGTGTAATTTGAATGAAAAATAAAGTTTTTATTAAGGACTTTGTATATATATATATATATATATATATTTGTTCCTTTTACTCCTACAAGGAGCATAGGGCCGCAAGGACTTTGTGGAACGAAAATATTTTCATCTTCATTGCTCACACACTATATTCGGCGTCCATCAGTTTTGGACGTTTGGGAAAAAAATAAAATTTGTTTTTGTTTTCAATACAACTGCCGAACAATATTTAATAAAATTGGTAAGGGTCAAGAGTGTTTCTTCACATTTGAAAAGCCAATGCAATGGAGAAACCAGATCAACCATACAACAGATTGTTATTTCTGTTTAACGGAAAAGGCTATCGGACGTAGAATTGAACCAGTTTATCCAGTTGTTAGCTCTGGGACGCTACCAGTGCCGCACTCAGTATCGTGCCCCCAACCGCAGCTGATTGTAGCGGGCCCCACAGAAATACGAAAAAGAACAATAAAAAATGATTCATCAGATGAGTGCAGTGAAGCAGAAATGCAATCAAATAAGAAACCCCATTTACTTACTCAGGCCGAGCTCAATTATTTGTGCCGAGATTTGTATTTGCCGAAATCGCAGCAAACAACTTGCACTTTTCTTCGCAAAAACGGCAAACTTTTGTTTTTATGCCAACATATGTGGTCTTTTCAATGCTCTCCAACAAAATTATGACCCAGAGGAATGGAGGCAAGGATAGTTTGAAGGCAGTCTTGCTTCATAAAGGGAATACGAAACCATCAATTCCAATCGGATATGGAAAATACCATTATGACCAACATCAATGGAAAGTTTGCTCTGATTTACAATTAGTTGCCATACTATCTGGATTGCAAGGGGGCAATACGAAGTTTCCCTGTTTTCTATGTCTATGGGACAGCCGTGACCGTCAGAATCACTACACCCGAAAAGTTTGGCCCGAGCGAAGTGGACGTACGCAAGGAGTGTACAATATCAAAAATGACCCACTCATTCCTCTGGAGAAGATAATACTTCCTCCATTACATATTAAGCTTGGGTTATTTACAAATAATCCAGTCTTGCCATGATTTACCTTAAACAAAAATTTCCGAGAGCCACAGCGAGCAAAATTGAAGCTGGTATATTTGATGGACCTTGAATTCGGGCTCTGTACGGTGACCAAGCATTTAATGAGTATTTAGGTCCAGCTCATTTTGAGGCATGGGATGCATTCCAGGACATCGTTCACAACTTTTTGGGAAACTACAGAAGTCCTGATTACGCAGAGAAGATCGATACATTACTGCAAAAATTCAATGCCATTGGTAAGCGTTGAGTGAAAACATGTATATCAAAAAGGCCGTTATCATTTTAAAATTTATTCTTTTTAACCTTTAGGTTCAAATATGACACCTAAATTACACTTCTTATTCAGTCATTTGGATATTTTCCCCACGAACTTGGGCTCCGAAAGTGATGAACAAGGTGAAAGATTTCACCAAGAAATGGAAGAAATCGAGAGACGTTACAAAGGCTGGTGGGACGAAGAAATGATGGCGGACTATTGTTGGTTCCTCATTCGCGAAGATCCATCCGAAAAAAACGCAACAGTTCAAGTCGCTCGTCATATTAATTTAAATTTTTTGAATTTACGCCGAATATAGTGTGTGAGCAATTAAGATGAAAATATTGTGGTTCCGCAAAATCCTTAATAAAAACTTTATTTTTCATCCGATTTTTTTTCAAATTACACTTCAAATGTTGGTAATTAAATAAACTATTAGGTAAAAAAATAAAACATTTCAGATCTTTACTATAACGTAGAAAAAAAATGAAATAAAAATGAAAAATTTTGAAAAAAAACGTAAAAAATAGGCAAATTTTGAATTTTGAGGTACCATAACTCAGCCAGTTCTTATCAGATAGAAATTTGCTGTATATCGACAAAAAAGGTATTCAATTACCTTTGCAACGATGTGCAATTTATCTCGATCGGACTCTCGGACTTCTCGGCTGGGCTCCACAAGGGTTTGAGTGGGACCATACACTGAAAAACACAAAAGTACCGTTATCTAAAAAACGGTACTTAGAAAAAAAATACAAATTACAGCGTTTTTCGTGTTCAGGAGGTCCCAATTAACTTATCTAGGCATGTGGCGTTCTTGGTATTTTTCCAAATTAAAAATTTGTAAAGCAATGTAATTGAGTCGGAGGTAATTTATTTTGTGAATAACCCCAAACCTTTTAGGGTTGAAGTGATTGGTCGGTAGGGTACCATTTTCTCACAACGAGAGTATAATTTATGATCGAGGAATTCATTCTAAGATTTGATTGATACAAAATGCTAGCTGGGATATAAATGAGGACTAATGTATGTTTTTTACAAACATTTTTTACAGAAAGCAATAACAAAAAAACTGTTTATAAGTGAATAAAAATCAGTTTTATTGTTTAAAAAGTTATTTTGAGATTTTACTACGCCCTACGATGTGGTAGATGAAGGTATATTTAGTTTGTTATTCCGTTTATAATGCCAAGAATTATTTATTAAATACCCAATAAAGTATAAATATTCTGGGTCCTTATGAAACTCTTTGTCGACTATCGTCTGACTGAAACAAATGTCGCAAATATCAAGGAGTTTCCCAGGAATACTTTCAAATACCTATAAATTGTGGTATAGCATTTTAAAGCAACTGCAAAATACCCATCCGATGTGACAATTTATATTTGCTTGTAGCCTACATATAAAAAAAATTTTCAACATTGTAAACACTCAAATGAATGCTTTACAACACTGAAAAAATAATTTTGATTCGTTCAGTATCGACTGAAAGAATTAGTAATAAAATTGCTTTCGAATCGAGATAGTGCTCGATCACGACTGCCAGAATTAGCCCCCTGAAGTAGGGTAGCGAAAATTCGGCACAGTTGCATATATGCAGCAATATTACTTTCCTTTGTTAATATTGTTCTGCCTGTCAGAAGTTAAGCTCTAAAAAATGTAATTTATATTCGTAAATGTAAGAAACAGAGAATGCTTGCAAAATTAGTTATATTTAAAATTTTCAATTCTACAAAAACATCCGAATTGCTTTTAAAATTATAGACCATTTAGTTGAAATATATAATATTCTTTGGTTAAGATATTTTAAAATTGATTTTTATTAAAGCAAACTTCTTTTTACAACAAGTATTATCTTTTTTAAGACTAATGTCAATATAAATAGATATAGTTTTAATTTAGTAAAGGTTTTCAAGACAAATTTGCTCTGATAATTAAAATTTGACTTAAATTTATTGGTTATTTTTAAATACGGCTGTGAGACTTTTCACACAATTGTAGCTGCTCAAATCGATTTTTGCAAATGGAAAAGAGTGAAATTCTATTGTTAATTTAAAAACAAATTATTTTCAGATTTAAAAATAACATGTTTAGATGCACCCATAATATAGTTGTGGCTTCCTGATGGAGGACTTATTTAACAATAATATGGTTGTCGGTGACAATAACATGGTTCAACTAAACATAATTGTGTGATTAACAAGGTGTGCTATCAAGTCATATCGTCATAATGTCTTAAATAATATTTTACAATTGTTGAAAAAAAAAATATTATTGCGTTTCAAGCAAAATAAATCTCACTATTTTATTGTTGGTAATTTGTTTAAGCTTTGATATCATTGCAAACAATACTTTTTGAGTGTATGTAATTCTCATTCCCTCTGTAGTCTTGTTTGCTAAAAGCTTTGGCTTTTCTAAAATTATTTAGGAGAACGTTTCCTAATGATATGGCCTAAGCAACCAGTGAAATGCGCATAGGAAAAGCTTATCCTCCAACAATAAATTTCAGTATTTTTTCTCAATTATAAAAAAAGGGAATTCAGCACAACAAATAAAATCTTTTAAATGAAAAAATGCACCGATTCTCATTTCACAAAATTGTTTTATAGACAAGAAATCTACTACAAAATTTTCTGAAGATCTGGGGCCAAATTACAGCATTTTATATCGCTCGAAATTACATTACAATTTAAATGGAACTTTCGCTTGATATAGAATGACGTAATTTGCCCCTGTCCATAATAAACTACACGCCTCATATAAAGCTCACTCTCGGAAAATACTTGAGTAATCCTAAAACCGTAACGAATAACGATATTGTAGCAAAATAGTTAACACTAAAAATCACACGACAAATTTCATGAAGATCGGTTCATAGTTAACCATAGGCCCCATATAAAGCCTACTTTTGAAATAGAATTTAATAAGACTAAAACCATGACGAATTGTAAAACTCTAAGGTCAGTTTTTATTAATGTTGGTTTATAATTTTTAGATATAAAGCCCAATCTTGAAATATTCTTACTCTTACTGGAGGGTATGAAGCTCTTGTCACAGCCGGACATATGAATTTTGTATTATTAAAAAACTCATATATTCGTAGACTTGTTTTGCATTATCTTATTAAAATTCTCTGATATGTAGATCTCTTTAGATACAGTTTGCATTATCATTATTACGAATGTATACTTTTTTATTATTGTTCTTAATTAATTTACTGAACCTTCCTTTAGTAGGTCTAACAGTAAGTAGTAAATAAAAACCTAAAACTAAGAATTAAGGATTTAATTTTCGTAAGGTGAGCGTAAATGTGTTTTCTTCTAACTTATTTCTTCCCAAAGTATTTCATATATTTTCCTTTCATTTTTCAAACAAAAATGTAATTAATTTTTTTTTTAAATGTTGCGTCTACTTCTACTTCAGCAACAATTTATATGAAAATGTATATGTCGCTTATAAAAATTTTATTTAGTTTTGAATGAAAATTTCATCAAAATGTATAAAGTAATTCCTAAAAAATTTTTAAGGAATAGAAATATTACAAAAAGCTTTATAAAATACATAACTGAAATTTAACTCATAGAATAAATTCGAAAAATAAAAAAATTTGGAATATAATAAAGTTGCTTATGAAAAGAAATAATTCCCAATATCTGTTTTAAAAAAATAATAATAAATACGAAATAATGTTGTGGGCAAAATTTGGAATCGGCTTCTTAATGGAAAATGTGTGCGGTTGTGAAAAAAATTGCTGATCTATTATGAACACCAGGGAAGATGTTGCTGCCTATTGTGTACGAGGCTTTACTGATTTTTATTTCAAATTAAATTTTCTTTTAATTATTTTCATGAAGAAAGGATATGTATAAAAATTTGTTAACTCCTTTTTTATTCTTGACTGAACGGGGCATTGAATACGGGTCGAACTTACATGTTTCGAGAATAACCACATTCTCATCAGAGTTCTTCGCAGTTTTACCCTTTCGGCCGCTGCGACGGCTGTCAGTCTATAGTCAAACGTTAATCTGTTAACCAACGTATTTTTTGTGGATCGAATTTTACTGTTATTAGTTACACAAAAACTGTGAGTTTTCTCACAGTTTTATGTTTTTATGAGTTTTTAAAGAACAAAAAATGTCTTTTTTTTTATTTTTTTCAAAACTTCAACGGTATCTATAAAACTACACGCACGACTTAAAGATAATATTGTTGCCGAGTTTCGAATTTTTTTTTATTAACTGAATATGGTGAATCGTTTTCAAGTTATTCCAATATATGTAGTGAAAGTGCCTTCATTTTGGGCATAACGGTATATCTCGAAAAGTCGAGCTGATAGAGAAAAATGGAGATTAGATTTGAAATCAGCGACTTCAAATAAAGGCCGCAAAATGACTGTTTCCCAGTGTTATCGATGCTCAATTTTAGCCTGTTTCTTCTTTACTTCCTGTTTTTTCATACTTTTTTCAAGAATTTCTTGAATTTCCAAATACATTTTGTTTTTAATTTATTTTTTTTTTGCTGTTTAAACATTTTTTAATTTTGAAATAATACCCATTGAATATTTTGTAAATTTGTTGCAAGGTACTAATTTTCCAATCTCTTGGTACAGGGATGTGAAATGGGGTTTTAAATTTTGTACCAACTTCCAAAAAAAAAATGTACTTTTTGGACCTTCACGGTACAATTTATTTTTTTTTTTAATAAAACAACAAAATAAGTACAAAAAAAATCAATTATACACAAAAAAACATAAAAGGAAAAAATGACGAACATTGAAAACAATGAAAAATGGGGAACATTTTATAAATGGATTTAAAAATTTTACAGAATTATGAGACGTTAAATGTGAAAGTTATAAAAATAAAACAAAAAAAAGCAGGATATGAAAAATTTCTTTCGCATGTATTTGTTAAGTTAAGTAGTACTTCTTTCTATATTCCAAAAAAAAAAAAAAAAAAAAAAAACACAATATGTACTTATGTTTTGCTTTTAGTGTATTCGTCTCTGGTAACAAAAGTAGTAGCACAGGTTATGACTAATGTTGCCTTTTCTGTGGGTACCATTAGTCCCCTTTTACAATGAGGTAAGTGAAAGGTAGACGGAGGATGTTATAGGCGAGAGATGAAAAAAGTAAAGTGAGCCACAATTGACAAATGACAATATGACAAGTTTTTAAATTGTACCAAATGAGTCACGATAGTACCACTGTACTTTAGAAGGTCAAAATGTACCAAAAAAAGTACAAAAGTACCATCTTTAACATCCCTGTCCTGGTATAATATCGGTTATATTCTTTTTCGATTATCGAATCGCTTGTTGATACGTTTCTAACTTCAAGTTCATGTCGTTGTTTTTTTTTTTTTTTTTTTTTATTGAATCCAAAATTCTTGAAAACAAGGAATTAGACTTTTTCAAACATTTTTAGAAATAAAAGGGACACAATTTTAAAATAAACGCATGGTTGACGCATCGGGGCAAAGGTGTATCAATATGATTATCTATTTGCAGTACATAACATTTTTGAGTTCTTTACTTTGGTATTAAAAATATGGTCACTGTATGTATCGTGCATAATGTTAAAATAAAGGTAATGCAAATTGTAATAATAATAACAATAATACAATTATAATAAATACTATTGACCTCTACAAATAAACCATTTAGCTTTATTTATTTTGTATTAAATAAAAATCTGTTTATTTACCTATAATTAAATTGCATTGAACTCGATTACGAGTATAATACTAACTTTACATGGCCACACAGCGTAGTTTTTGTTTTTGTTTGCACTCAAATATACATAAATGAATATATTTGTGGTTTCAATATTATTTTTTAATGCATAAATAATGCACAGAAATACAACTTTATCTGTTTACATAGGGGAATGCGGTGTAAATTTTTAAGTAATACGCAATATTTACATGAATATTACAACGATTTTAAAATGAGAAATATTAAAATAATATAATTTACATACAATTTGTTGTGGCGATCATAATGAGGATATTGTTAACTGAACGTGGAAAGCAGACAATATTTGCAATTAAAACTGGCTTTTACTATACGAAACATTGGGTATAATTTTGTTAAGGAAACCTTAATTTTATTATTTGTTCCATTAATGTTTGAGATTAAAAGCTGTTTGATATTATTATAAACAAATAAGAAAGTGTAATTGATATAATTAACCATTTGTAGCGCTGTTCTTGCTGTGTTGTTTGTACGTAATACAGTTTAAATCTTTTTTGAAGCACTAATTGCTTATTTTAAAAATGAAGGTCATGCGCAGTGCAATAAAATATTTATTAAATTAAATGAATAGATTTTAAACAAATTATACAAATAAATATTAATAAATTAAGTTTTAGTAATGACTAAATTAACAGAACCAAACAGTAAAATATCCAGCGTTGTTCTAATTTTTTTTTTTGTATTGTTTTAACCAAAAAATTAGGGCTCTCTAAAAATCCCAAATCAAAACTATTAAGAAAGTTATGATGCTCTATTGGGACTAGTATTTTTCATACGCTATTTCCCGGGACAAAAATGCCGGGATCCCGCACATTTTCGGGCAAAATTCCCGAGATTTTCTTATTTACTTATGGCAATTTTACTGCTGATATAATGACAAAAAATGTATGTCAAGAAATAGATGTAAATTCAAATCAGATATGTAAGGCAATGTTTCATGTTTGATTCTGTGAAATTTCGAACAAGTAAAAGAAGAGGAGTTAAAATGAGTATATGTGTAATAAGGTTTCTACGCCAAATTTACCCAAAAAGCCATTAAAATCAGCCAAAAGCCATTAAAATGTCATAAAAGCCATTAAAATTACCCAAAAGCCATTAAAATTTTTCCAAAGCCATTAAAAAGCCATTAAAATTATCCAAAAGCCATTAAAATGTCATAAAATTTTAAAAAAGGTAAAATTAGGGGGGAAATTCCTGAACACGTGTTAAAGTATGTCAAATGAACACGTGTTAAAAAAGGTCAAATTTTTAAAAAAAAAAATGTTAAAGTATGTCAAATGAACACGTGTTAAATTTTATAGGAAAGCAATGCACAAGTGGTGGGTGCATTGTTGAAGCCTTTCTTTTGTTGTGATCGATAGACAGACATAGAGATATGTAGATAGATACACAGACAGACCTTGAGGAAGAAATTGGAAAAATATTTTTGTGTGTGTTTTGTGGAAGACAGACATACTGTGTACTTGTCAATGCACTTGTTGAAGCCTTTCTTTTGTTGTGATCGATAGACGGACCTTGATTTTGAAAAAAAAATTTGTAGACAATTTTTTCAAAGCGCTGATATTAAAATTAATAATTTATGGGGTGTGAGATGATAAGGGTATTGTATTGTATTGAGGTGTGTCTTGAATATAGATAGATAGATACACAGACAGACCTTGAGGAAGAAATTGGAAAAATATTTTTTTTTTTATTTTTGTGTGTGTTTTGTGGAAGACAGACATACTGTGTACTTGTCGATGCAATTGATTTTGAAAAAAATTTTTGTGGACAATTTTTTCAAAGCGCTGATATTAAAATTAATAATTTATGGGGTGTGAGATGATAAGGGTATTGTATTAGAGTGTGTCTTGAATATAGATAGATAGATACACAGACAGACCTTGAGGAAGAAATTGGAAAAATATTTTTTTTATTTTTTGTGTGTGTTTTGTGGATTGTTGGGAGAAAACACATTTCTGATAAAAGTCCTTTTTTTTTGTTGTGTGTGTGTTTATGGGTAACCAGATGGAGGGTTGTTGTTATTTTGTTTGTTTGGGTGATCGACGAAAATATTATTGGATGGATAGACAGACATACAGACAGACTAGCTTCGTAACAGCAAATGGTTTTTCAATTTTATTTGGGGTTGAAGAATAAATTCAAAGTATCTATAAATTATGATTTTATTTAGTTATTAAAAAAAAAAAATTGTATAGATGCAATTGGTGTTTCTATTTTTTTATTTTGGAGTGGATAGGGAAATATGAAACCATTCTTGAAAATTTTTTTAAAAAATTTCAAAAACAAAGTGTTGGGTGCATTGTTGAAGCCTTTCTTTTGTTGTGATCGATAGACAGACAGCCAGACAGACATAGAGATATGTAGATAGATAGACATACAGACCTTGTAGAAGCAATTGAAAAATATTGTTGATAAGACTTCCTTTTTTTTTATTTATATTTATTAAATAAAAAATAAATAAAAATCTAAAAAAGTTTTACGATATATTGTTAATATGTTTATTCTTAGTGATGGATAATAAGTACATAAGTTTACCCCCTAAACTATAAAAAGTTTTCCCCCTGTAACCATCTCATTCTTGGTTAAGTATATAAATACTGTGAAATTTGGTTTTGCTATTAGTTCACCTACACCCAATCGGTTACGGCTGGTACGTTCCCATTCACTAACCAACCGAACGTCTTTTCTCTTATCGACATTTTCCATGGTTAAAAAATATTGGTTGAAAAAAAATTATATGGAGCCTATTACAGATTTAATTTTGAAATGTAATTTTTAAATAAAATATAAGCAAAACTATAAAGATAACATGCTTTTATATATATTTTATATCAGTTTTGTTAGAGACAATGCCGCAGCAAGATAGTTTTATAATCGTTGATCTGCAAGGATTTTATATTGCAAATAAATTATATGCAAAAGAAGTCTGCATTTCAGTCTCTGATTTCGAAAGTCAAACTTTTCTCATTGAATCACCATTAAAATATTCAGAATTAACTAATAAGGATAGGATAACAAATAAATGGTTATATAATCACTTGCATGGATTATATTGGGATACTGGAGAGTCTACACTGAAAGAGTTAATAGAATACTTAATATCAGTTATGAAAAAAAGAAAAGAAGAAGAAGAATATCCTGTTGTATATGTTAAAGGAACTGAAAAAGTTAGATGGTTAAAAGAACTACTTAGAGGAGAAATAGAAATATATATATTTAATTTAGATTATTGGAATTGTCCGAATATAAAAACTTTATATAAAAATAATTCTAATATAAATAATTGTAAAAATCATAATAATATCAATCAAATATGTGCTGAAAAGAATGTAATTTTACTTAGAAATTTTCTAAATTTATATCTAAATAAAGAAAACCTTATTAATCAATAAAACATTTGAAGTTAATAATTTTATTTTTAGTTAATCCTTAGTCTTTATACAGAGTACATTACTTTTACTATTTTAAATATTTTTCTTCATACTTATCACATATTTTGCTACAGTTCTTTCGTGTAATTCGTATGATTTTGGTTTAGTTAGTGTGATTTGTTTTGCTTTGTTGCTGTTTGATGTAAATTCCGTACTCTTTACACTTCATATTTGCTCGTTTATATCACACTAATAACAATTAATTTGCAATTGTGTGTTTTTATTTATTTTTTGTTATATATGTTTTGCACAACATAGCATTTGATTCGTTAGCAAAGAGTGAGCAACAATCAGTATTTAAAAAAACAAAACGAATGTCTTGAAACGGCTTTTAAATGCATTTGTACAGAGGTTTAATACATACATATTATTATGAAAAATTTTTATTCACAATACTTTAACATTTCTCGATGTCAAACACTTTATGAACAACATTTGTTAGCATTTAAGTTTTTTAATCTTTATGAACGTATTTTAATTTTAAATCTGAAAAACTGAAAAAAAGAAATATCTAATTATATTTTCAAAAATAAAACACAATTTTTTTATTTTTTATTATTTTTTTATTTTTATAAGTTCTGTAAAAATCTGAAAAAAAGAAATTCCTAATAAAATTTTTTAAAAAATAAAACTCAATTTTTTTATTTTTTTATTATTTTTTTATTTTTATAAGTTCTGTAAAAATCTGAAAAATAGAAATTCCTAATAATATTTTTTTTAAAAAAATAAAACACATTTTTTTTTATTATTTTTATTTTTATATGTCCTCATCATCATCATCATCATCATCATCATCATCATCATCATCATCACTTCCCATTTCACTATTGGAAGTGAGATCGAATTGCATAGAACATAGTATATTAGGCGGGGGAACTTTATCTATTATATAACACTCCCCCACCTTTTTGATCATATGTGCACTAGTTATATTCTGTCGGCAGTGAGGACACGATATCCTTTTCCAACTTCTTGCACAACTAAGGCATAAATAGTGGGTACAGGCAAGGAATATTAGCTCCTTTCCATTCAAATGGTGTAAACAAATATCACATTTGAACCGTCTTTTGTATAGAACTTCTAACGGAGAATCGGGAGTTCGATGACTCTTCTCCTGCCTTTTTACAAACTGCAGCATTTTTCTTTCTAACTTCTCCTTCTTTTGCTGCAGTTTTTTCACCTTCGCATCTATAATCTTCTGCTTTTCAGTATAACGGACCCATTTTCCGTATATCCTATCAACATCGTTCAAACGTTCCGTAAACATAGCCGAAAACCTTCCCTCTATTATTGTAGGTGGCGCTGGTGTGATTGTAGGTGGCGCTGGTGTTGTTGATGATGCTGGTAAAGGAAGGTGTTGGGATAGTGATGGTGGTGGTGGTGGTGGTGTTGGTGATGATAATAGTTGTTGTCCATTAACTGGAAACAACTGTGTTTCCTCATCATCATCAATTATGAACATGGTAACGTTTTGGTTCGACATTTTTTTTTTTGTTTTGTTTTGGTGATTTAAGAATTTGTAATCAACAAATATTTATTCTAACTACTCTATTTATATTAAAAAAAAAAAAATCTTTTTTTTTCATTACCTAATTCAAAACAAAAAAAGAAAGGTTTTCAACAATATTTTCCAATAGCTTCTATAAGATCTATATGTCTATCTATCTATCTCTATATCTGTCTCTCTTTTCTACCCACAACAAATATTTTTGTATGGAAATCAACTCATATTCCTCGGCTGTACCCCATTATTTATGTCTTGGTTGTGTAAGAGGGTGGAAAAATGCTTATTGAGATAAAAAACTAATTGTAGTGAGTTTGTCAAAACACATCACAACTACATAAAAATAATGTGTAGAGTGTCTATTATAACACAACTATCCAACAATAACAATACTAAGAACAATATAAAATTCATAATTTAATTTTTCTGCAACATGGAACAGCTTGACACCTCTTTAAGTGTGACCACACATAAGACAATGTTTTATGTGTACAAGCAAAAGGCATTGCACTTGAAAATATGTCAACGCAAGCGATTTGACTAAAAAATATTAGATTCGAAATATTATGAGGAATAATATTCCAAAACATAATGTGTAAATGCAAGCAGACAGAAAATAAGCCAATGCACTTGAAATAAAGTAATAAGCAATATAGAAAATAGTTTAAAATAAGAAATTGAATGAAAATTGTATTGTCTTGGTTGTGTAAGAGGGTGGAAAAATGCTTATTGAGATAAAAAAAACTAATTGTAGTGAGTTTGTCAAAACACATCACAACTACATAAAAAATAATGTGTAGAGTGTCTATTATAACACAACTATCCAACAATAACAATACTAAGAACAATATAAAATTCATAATTTAATTTTTCTGCAACATGGAACAGCTTGACACCTCTTTAAGTGTGACCACACATAAGACAATGTTTTATGTGTACAAGCAAAAGGCATTGCACTTGAAAATATGTCAACGCAAGCGATTTGACTAAAAAATATTAGATTCGAAATATTATGAGGAATAATATTCCAAAACATAATGTGTAAATGCAAGCAGACAGAAAATAAGCCAATGCACTTGAAATAAAGTAATAAGCAATATAGAAAATAGTTTAAAATAAGAAATTGAATGAAAATTGTGTTAAACACTGACCAATTAAAATCTAGTGTTTTGACTCAATAAACCTCATCGTAATACTAAAGTAAGATCACTACAAAAACGAGATTGTAAATAGTGTATAATTTATGATAAACCTTTCTTTTGGTTTTGAATTAGGTGATGAAAAATTATTGTATGGATAGATATATAGACAGGCATAAGTACAGACTGTTTTAGAGCAATTGGTGTTTTACATGTATTTGTTTATGATTAAGAATTCATATCAGAGCTATAATTATAATTATAATCTTATTCCATCACCAACTTTTAGATCTTCGAATATCTCGTTGTATACTTTTAACGAAACAGATTCCTTAAATAGCTAAACAGCTTTTTAAAACAGCTTTTAAAAACAGCTAAACAGCTTTTAAAAACAGCTAAACAGCTTTTTAAAACAGCTAAACAGCTTTTAAAAACAGCTAAACAGCTTTTTAAAACAGCTAAACAGCTTTTAAAAACAGCTAAACAGCTTTTTAGAACAGCTAAACAGCTTTTTAAAACAGCTAAACAGCTTTTTAAAACAGCTAAACAGCTAATTAAAACAATTTCTCCCACATTAGCGCAAAACTCCCATTACCCCATATACAAATACATTTAATTGTGATCACTTGTGTTTACAATTTATATTTAATAAATATGGTTTGAAATAAAAATAACATTTTAACTTTTGATTTCCTTCATAATTTTTTCTATTTTACATTTTTTTTTTCTTATTATCTAAATTTACAATTTTATCTTATCATTTTAAAAACATAAAATTAATTAAAAATCTATATTTACGTTGAGAAGATTGTCATTATCCTCTTCCATAAGTTCAGGATAGTTATTTATTCTAAAATGGCCCCATGCATATGTATCAACACCATTATCTCTAATAAATCTCTTATCATCTGAATAGCTTAAAGTTAACTTATTTATATGTTGAGTATATATTTGATGAGCCTTAGATCTAAATATATACATTGAATCATAATATAATTTCTTTTCTAATAGACATTTTCTAAAGTCCCGTTTACGTCTGTTCTCCCATTCGCACACTATTTTAATGTCCTTTCTCTTGTCAACATTTTCCATAGTCTTTCCATAGACAGCATTATTTAAAAGTTTAAAAAAATTTTGTTCAAAAGAGTTTTTAGCTTAAGTCCGATGATGATTATTCAAATCAATATATATCTTTAGCCAATCTGATTGATTAAATTCAAGAACTCTATGAATTTTTTTTTAGAATTAATCCATGTTGAATACATTGCTGCAATGTACGGTAGTCTATTACATAGTTAGTTTTATTATTTAAATCTGCTATTAGTTTTGTCTGTTTCATTATTTCATTTTTTTTTTTTTTTTGTTTTTCCACACAAAATGGTAAATCATTATGAAAGTCATGTAACGCGGATGGATATTCCAAATCTACTTCTAGTATATAACCTAATGGAGAATCGTCTTTTATATTAGTGAGATCAAAATTATCAATATTTTCCATCCATTTAAAATTTTTATAGGGAAGATATTGTGACATTGCATAACCGTATAAATTATTAACATCTAAATACATTAGATAATGTTGATTCCTTGTTAGAGTTATAATCATTTATATATTTATTGTTAGCAATAGAATGTCGTTTACTGCATTGTACAATACCTACCCTTAAGGTTTTCTTTATTTAGATATAAATTTAGAAAATTTCTAAGTAAAATTACATTCTTTTCAGCACATATTTGATTGATATTATTATTATGATTTTTTACAAATATTTATATTAGAATTATTTTTATATAAAGTTTTTATATTCGGACAATTCCAATAATCTAAATTAATTATGCATATATTACTTGAAATTATTAATTTAGCCTTTTCGGTAAAAACAGTTGATTATACAAGATTCTCATCATTTTTTATTACGTATTAGAATCAATTAATGTTTTGCATTCAATAATATTATTGTTATAGTCTTCAGCGAATCCCAACAACAATTTAAGTGGTACATAAAAATTAAAATAGCCACTTACGAGATCAATATCATTAATTTTATTCCGTCGAGCATTTTACATTCCATTTCTATCTATCTATTGGTTATAATAAAACCAATTTTTTAATAGTACTTGATGTTCCTAAAAGTCTCGTTTGATCAATTTCAACACCATTTACTTCGTAACGGATTTCATCAAATGTATGTGCTGCAGAAGATACTAATTTTGTATTGCTATCATCTTTATCCTTCTACATATATAAAACTTTTCCGACGGTAAATCATACAAGTCTGGATTTTGTATTGTAATACGAATTTTATCGTTATTATTGTAAGATTGTAAATGTGGGGTATACGTATGGTAGGCCTTTTAATTTTATTTGCATCGGACAAAGGTTTATCCAGAACATCTATTATTGAACTCATGGTTTCTTCAATTTTAAATTTAATGATTTTAGAAATTCTTTATTTGATTGCGTTAAGTTGATATTTTTTTTTTTTTTTAATGAATTCTATGAATTTAAAATTGAAGAAACCATGAGTTCAATAATAGATGTTCTGGATAAACCTTTGTCCGATGCAAATAAAATTAAAAGGCCTACCATACGTATACCCCACATTTACAATCTTACAATAATAACGATAAAATTCGTATTACAATACAAAATCCAGACTTGTATGATTTACCGTCGGAAAAGTTTTATATATGTAGAAGGATAAAGATGATAGCAATACAAAATTAGTATCTTCTGCAGCACATACATTTGATGAAATCCGTTACGAAGTAAATGGTGTTGAAATTGATCAAACGAGACTTTTAGGAACATCAAGTACTATTAAAAAATTGGTTTTATTATAACCAATAGATAGATAGAAATGGAATGTAAAATGCTCGACGGAATAAAATTAATGATATTGATCTCGTAAGTGGCTATTTTAATTTTTATGTACCACTTAAATTGTTGTTGGGATTCGCTGAAGACTATAACAATAATATTATTGAATGCAAAACATGAATTGATTCTAATACGTAATAAAAAATGATGAGAATCTTGTATAATCAACTGTTTTTACCGAAAAGGCTAAATTAATAATTTCAAGTAATATATGCATAATTAATTTAGATTATTGGAATTGTCCGAATATAAAAACTTTATATAAAAATAATTCTAATATAAATATTTGTAAAAAATCATAATAATAATATCAATCAAATATGTGCTGAAAAGAATGTAATTTTACTTAGAAATTTTCTAAATTTATATCTAAATAAAGAAAACCTTAAGGGTAGGTATTGTACAATGCAGTAAACGACATTCTATTGCTAACAATAAATATATAAATGATTATAACTCTAACAAGGAATCAACATTATCTAATGTATTTAGATGTTAATAATTTATACGGTTATGCAATGTCACAATATCTTCCCTATAAAAATTTTAAATGGATGGAAAATATTGATAATTTTGATGTCACTAATATAAAAGACGATTCTCCATTAGGTTATATACTAGAAGTAGATTTGGAATATCCATCCGCGTTACATGACTTTCATAATGATTTACCATTTTGTGTGGAAAAACAAAAAAAAAAAAAAAATGAAATAATGAAACAGACAAAACTAATAGCAGATTTAAATAATAAAACTAACTATGTAATAGACTACCGTACATTGCAGCAATGTATTCAACATGGATTAATTCTAAAAAAAAATTCATAGAGTTCTTGAATTTAATCAATCAGATTGGCTAAAGATATATATTGATTTGAATAATCATCATCGGACTTAAGCTAAAAACTCTTTTGAACAAAATTTTTTTAAACTTTTAAATAATGCTGTCTATGGAAAGACTATGGAAAATGTTGACAAGAGAAAGGACATTAAAATAGTGTGCGAATGGGAGAACAGACGTAAACGGGACTTTAGAAAATGTCTATTAGAAAAGAAATTATATTATGATTCAATGTATATATTTAGATCTAAGGCTCATCAAATATATACTCAACATATAAATAAGTTAACTTTAAGCTATTCAGATGATAAGAGATTTATTAGAGATAATGGTGTTGATACATATGCATGGGGCCATTTTAGAATAAATAACTATCCTGAACTTATGGAAGAGGATAATGACAATCTTCTCAACGTAAATATAGATTTTTAATTAATTTTATGTTTTTAAAATGATAAGATAAAATTGTAAATTTAGATAATAAGAAAAAAAAAATGTAAAATAGAAAAAATTATGAAGGAAATCAAAAGTTAAAATGTTATTTTTATTTCAAACCATATTTATTAAATATAAATTGTAAACACAAGTGATCACAATTAAATGTATTTGTATATGGGGTAATGGGAGTTTTGCGCTAATGTGGGAGAAATTGTTTTAATTAGCTGTTTAGCTGTTTTAAAAAGCTGTTTAGCTGTTTTAAAAAGCTGTTTAGCTGTTCTAAAAAGCTGTTTAGCTGTTTTTAAAAGCTGTTTAGCTGTTTTAAAAAGCTGTTTAGCTGTTTTTAAAAGCTGTTTAGCTGTTTTAAAAAGCTGTTTAGCTGTTTTTAAAAGCTGTTTAGCTGTTTTTAAAAGCTGTTTTAAAAAGCTGTTTAGCTATTTAAGGAATCTGTTTCGTTAAAAGTATACAACGAGATATTCGAAGATCTAAAAGTTGGTGATGGAATAAGATTATAATTATAATTATAGCTCTGATATGAATTCTTAATCATAAACAAATACATGTAAAACACCAATTGCTCTAAAACAGTCTGTACTTATGCCTGTCTATATATCTATCCATACAATAATTTTTCATCACCTAATTCAAAACCAAAAGAAAGGTTTATCATAAATTATACACTATTTACAATCTCGTTTTTGTAGTGATCTTACTTTAGTATTACGATGAGGTTTATTGAGTCAAAACACTAGATTTTAATTGGTCAGTGTTTAACACAATTTTCATTCAATTTCTTATTTTAAACTATTTTCTATATTGCTTATTACTTTATTTCAAGTGCATTGGCTTATTTTCTGTCTGCTTGCATTTACACATTATGTTTTGGAATATTATTCCTCATAATATTTCGAATCTAATATTTTTTAGTCAAATCGCTTGCGTTGACATATTTTCAAGTGCAATGCCTTTTGCTTGTACACATAAAACATTGTCTTATGTGTGGTCACACTTAAAGAGGTGTCAAGCTGTTCCATGTTGCAGAAAAATTAAATTATGAATTTTATATTGTTCTTAGTATTGTTATTGTTGGATAGTTGTGTTATAATAGACACTCTACACATTATTTTTTATGTAGTTGTGATGTGTTTTGACAAACTCACTACAATTAGTTTTTTTTATCTCAATAAGCATTTTTCCACCCTCTTACACAACCAAGACAATACAATTTTCATTCAATTTCTTATTTTAAACTATTTTCTATATTGCTTATTACTTTATTTCAAGTGCATTGGCTTATTTTCTGTCTGCTTGCATTTACACATTATGTTTTGGAATATTATTCCTCATAATATTTCGAATCTAATATTTTTTAGTCAAATCGCTTGCGTTGACATATTTTCAAGTGCAATGCCTTTTGCTTGTACACATAAAACATTGTCTTATGTGTGGTCACACTTAAAGAGGTGTCAAGCTGTTCCATGTTGCAGAAAAATTAAATTATGAATTTTATATTGTTCTTAGTATTGTTATTGTTGGATAGTTGTGTTATAATAGACACTCTACACATTATTTTTATGTAGTTGTGATGTGTTTTGACAAACTCACTACAATTAGTTTTTTATCTCAATAAGCATTTTTCCACCCTCTTACACAACCAAGACATAAATAATGGGGTACAGCCGAGGAATATGAGTTGATTTCCATACAAAAATATTTGTTGTGGGTAGAAAAGAGAGACAGATATAGAGATAGATAGATAGACATATAGATCTTATAGAAGCTATTGGAAAATATTGTTGAAAACCTTTCTTTTTTTGTTTTGAATTAGGTAATGAAAAAAAAAGATTTTTTTTTTTTTAATATAAATAGAGTAGTTAGAATAAATATTTGTTGATTACAAATTCTTAAATCACCAAAACAAAACAAAAAAAAAAATGTCGAACCAAAACGTTACCATGTTCATAATTGATGATGATGAGGAAACACAGTTGTTTCCAGTTAATGGACAACAACTATTATCATCACCAACACCACCACCACCACCACCATCACTATCCCAACACCTTCCTTTACCAGCATCATCAACAACACCAGCGCCACCTACAATCACACCAGCGCCACCTACAATAATAGAGGGAAGGTTTTCGGCTATGTTTACGGAACGTTTGAACGATGTTGATAGGATATACGGAAAATGGGTCCGTTATACTGAAAAGCAGAAGATTATAGATGCGAAGGTGAAAAAACTGCAGCAAAAGAAGGAGAAGTTAGAAAGAAAAATGCTGCAGTTTGTAAAAAGGCAGGAGAAGAGTCATCGAACTCCCGATTCTCCGTTAGAAGTTCTATACAAAAGACGGTTCAAATGTGATATTTGTTTACACCATTTGAATGGAAAGGAGCTAATATTCCTTGCCTGTACCCACTATTTATGCCTTAGTTGTGCAAGAAGTTGGAAAAGGATATCGTGTCCTCACTGCCGACAGAATATAACTAGTGCACATATGATCAAAAAGGTGGGGGAGTGTTATATAATAGATAAAGTTCCCCCGCCTAATATACTATGTTCTATGCAATTCGATCTCACTTCCAATAGTGAAATGGGAAGTGATGATGATGATGATGATGATGATGATGATGATGATGATGATGAGGACATATAAAAATAAAAATAATAAAAAAAAATGTGTTTTATTTTTTTAAAAAAAATATTATTAGGAATTTCTATTTTTCAGATTTTTACAGAACTTATAAAAATAAAAAAATAATAAAAAAATAAAAAAATTGAGTTTTATTTTTTAAAAAATTTTATTAGGAATTTCTTTTTTTCAGATTTTTACAGAACTTATAAAAATAAAAAAATAATAAAAAATAAAAAAATTGTGTTTTATTTTTGAAAATATAATTAGATATTTCTTTTTTTCAGTTTTTCAGATTTAAAATTAAAATACGTTCATAAAGATTAAAAAACTTAAATGCTAACAAATGTTGTTCATAAAGTGTTTGACATCGAGAAATGTTAAAGTATTGTGAATAAAAATTTTTCATAATAATATGTATGTATTAAACCTCTGTACAAATGCATTTAAAAGCCGTTTCAAGACATTCGTTTTGTTTTTTTAAATACTGATTGTTGCTCACTCTTTGCTAACGAATCAAATGCTATGTTGTGCAAAACATATATAACAAAAAATAAATAAAAACACACAATTGCAAATTAATTGTTATTAGTGTGATATAAACGAGCAAATATGAAGTGTAAAGAGTACGGAATTTACATCAAACAGCAACAAAGCAAAACAAATCACACTAACTAAACCAAAATCATACGAATTACACGAAAGAACTGTAGCAAAATATGTGATAAGTATGAAGAAAAATATTTAAAATAGTAAAAGTAATGTACTCTGTATAAAGACTAAGGATTAACTAAAAATAAAATTATTAACTTCAAATGTTTTATTGATTAATAAGGTTTTCTTTATTTAGATATAAATTTAGAAAATTTCTAAGTAAAATTACATTCTTTTCAGCACATATTTGATTGATATTATTATGATTTTTACAATTATTTATATTAGAATTATTTTTATATAAAGTTTTTATATTCGGACAATTCCAATAATCTAAATTAAATATATATATTTCTATTTCTCCTCTAAGTAGTTCTTTTAACCATCTAACTTTTTCAGTTCCTTTAACATATACAACAGGATATTCTTCTTCTTCTTTTCTTTTTTTCATAACTGATATTAAGTATTCTATTAACTCTTTCAGTGTAGACTCTCCAGTATCCCAATATAATCCATGCAAGTGATTATATAACCATTTATTTGTTATCCTATCCTTATTAGTTAATTCTGAATATTTTAATGGTGATTCAATGAGAAAAGTTTGACTTTCGAAATCAGAGACTGAAATGCAGACTTCTTTTGCATATAATTTATTTGCAATATAAAATCCTTGCAGATCAACGATTATAAAACTATCTTGCTGCGGCATTGTCTCTAACAAAACTGATATAAAATATATATAAAAGCATGTTATCTTTATAGTTTTGCTTATATTTTATTTAAAAATTACATTTCAAAATTAAATCTGTAATAGGCTCCATATAATTTTTTTTCAACCAATATTTTTTAACCATGGAAAATGTCGATAAGAGAAAAGACGTTCGGTTGGTTAGTGAATGGGAACGTACCAGCCGTAACCGATTGGGTGTAGGTGAACTAATAGCAAAACCAAATTTCACAGTATTTATATACTTAACCAAGAATGAGATGGTTACAGGGGGAAAACTTTTTATAGTTTAGGGGGTAAACTTATGTACTTATTATCCATCACTAAGAATAAACATATTAACAATATATCGTAAAACTTTTTTAGATTTTTATTTATTTTTTATTTAATAAATATAAATAAAAAAAAAGGAAGTCTTATCAACAATATTTTTCAATTGCTTCTACAAGGTCTGTATGTCTATCTATCTACATATCTCTATGTCTGTCTGGCTGTCTGTCTATCGATCACAACAAAAGAAAGGCTTCAACAATGCACCCAACACTTTGTTTTTGAAATTTTTTAAAAAAATTTTCAAGAATGGTTTCATATTTCCCTATCCACTCCAAAATAAAAAAATAGAAACACCAATTGCATCTATACAATTTTTTTTTTTTAATAACTAAATAAAATCATAATTTATAGATACTTTGAATTTATTCTTCAACCCCAAATAAAATTGAAAAACCATTTGCTGTTACGAAGCTAGTCTGTCTGTATGTCTGTCTATCCATCCAATAATATTTTCGTCGATCACCCAAACAAACAAAATAACAACAACCCTCCATCTGGTTACCCATAAACACACACACAACAAAAAAAAAGGACTTTTATCAGAAATGTGTTTTCTCCCAACAATCCACAAAACACACACAAAAAATAAAAAAAATATTTTTCCAATTTCTTCCTCAAGGTCTGTCTGTGTATCTATCTATCTATATTCAAGACACACTCTAATACAATACCCTTATCATCTCACACCCCATAAATTATTAATTTTAATATCAGCGCTTTGAAAAAATTGTCCACAAAAATTTTTTTCAAAATCAATTGCATCGACAAGTACACAGTATGTCTGTCTTCCACAAAACACACACAAAAATAAAAAAAAAAATATTTTTCCAATTTCTTCCTCAAGGTCTGTCTGTGTATCTATCTATCTATATTCAAGACACACCTCAATACAATACAATACCCTTATCATCTCACACCCCATAAATTATTAATTTTAATATCAGCGCTTTGAAAAAATTGTCTACAAATTTTTTTTTCAAAATCAAGGTCCGTCTATCGATCACAACAAAAGAAAGGCTTCAACAAGTGCATTGACAAGTACACAGTATGTCTGTCTTCCACAAAACACACACAAAAATATTTTTCCAATTTCTTCCTCAAGGTCTGTCTGTGTATCTATCTACATATCTCTATGTCTGTCTATCGATCACAACAAAAGAAAGGCTTCAACAATGCACCCACCACTTGTGCATTGCTTTCCTATAAAATTTAACACGTGTTCATTTGACATACTTTAACATTTTTTTTTTTAAAAATTTGACCTTTTTTAACACGTGTTCATTTGACATACTTTAACACGTGTTCAGGAATTTCCCCCCTAATTTTACCTTTTTTAAAATTTTATGACATTTTAATGGCTTTTGGATAATTTTAATGGCTTTTTAATGGCTTTGGAAAAATTTTAATGGCTTTTGGGTAATTTTAATGGCTTTTATGACATTTTAATGGCTTTTGGCTGATTTTAATGGCTTTTTGGGTAAATTTGGCGTAGAAACCTTATTACACATATACTAAAATGAACACAATTTAAAATTTTTTAAAGACCCAGATTTATTTTGTAAAAACGAAAAAAATTTGTTCCCACTTTCTTGAACAAATTTAATGATTTTATATGAAGATCAGCTGCATAAAAGATTTTTTGGATAAGATTCTGAAAATACAGTTAATACTATAATAAGTATTGTGGTTATTTTATTGAACTGGTAATGGTTTTTAATCCAAATTTTGATATTTTTAATTAGGCCTAAGATCATTGAATTAATATTCATTAAATTATTTTTATGAAGACAGGAATGTTAAATAAAATGTTATTGATAATTTTTCATTCTTGACTGTGCTGGGAATTGAACCCAGGCCTAAGTTCATTGAATTAATATTCATTAAATTATTTTTATGAAGACAGGAATGTTAAATAAAGTTTTATTGATAATTTTTCATTCTTGACTGTGCTGAGAATTGAACCCAGGCCTAAGTTCATTGAATTAATATTCATTAAATTATTTTTATGAAGACAGGAATGTTAAATAAAATTTTATTGATAATTTTTCATTCTTGACTGTGCTGAGAATTGAACCCATGCTTTCACGAACAGGTTACACTGACTAGTTTTGATTGTAACCACACAATCTCTTCGGAGGGGTTTGCCATTTTACTCACATCTCATTTCTGTAAGAGATGATGACATAGGAAATTTTTAAATCAGAGATGTCAGCGTCATGCACAATTGTGTCAGCTAAACTCACATGTACGCTTACGCTCTTTTATTTTGCGAGCGTAAAATATAATTGTTCACTGCAAAACACTCTCATTCAGCGGGAAATATCGCACGATCGCACGGCCTGTTTTGAGGCCTCTAAACAGAAATAGTATATTTATTATTTATTATCTTTGTTTCTGTTTTGTTTTATTTCTGTTTTTAACATTGTACAATGATTTTAAAAAAACAAATTGCTTGTGGTTTTTGTACGAGGTGTACTTGTTGTAGTATCAAGAATAACTTGATGTTGTGTTTATTGAGCTTCTGTAAACTTCAAATTTTAATTTTATTAATTAGTCTTGTAGACAGCGATTACAAGCATACAAGCGGATGAGTTTATTAAAAATTTAATCATCCAGATAGGGAAAATATTATTGAGTTCTGGAAAAATTTAGACGGGGCACTATATCCTGTATTAAAATAAAATTCCTTCAAATGTTTGTCGCTGTTTTTCCTCAATATAGGTATCTTTGCGAACAAATATTTTCCGATTTGAAATACATTTGCTCAAAACAACGCAATAAATTAACGTCCGCAAACCTAAAAAATGTTTTGTTGTTTCGAAACTGCAATATAAATTTAGAAGATATTATTGGTAAATAAAAGTATATTTTTATAGGCTAGTAAAATCTTCTCTTTTTATAATGGTGGTTAATAATCAAAGAATATTTTTAAACTTAATGGGGTTATTATTTGCATTAGTATGTGCAAATGAATTTTCATTGTTGGCATTCGCAAAGATATGTTGAGCACCAAATTAATAATATTGGAAAGAATTGTAAAAGGTTGTAAAAAGACTACAAATATTGTCAAATGCTCAATTTTTCCAAAAAATAAACAAAGTTTCTGCGAAATGCAGGTTCCAAATTAAATTTATTTAAATAATAACTGAGTGTGTCTGTCCATAACTCAACATTTTTCGATAATTGTATTATTATTAATTGCTCTAAAGTCTTCATAGCAAAATATGAATGTTAATTAGGCCTCGTAATAGGCCTCGCAACCGCAGATTCCTCCCGCTGGCAATGAAAGAGACAAGAGTATTCGCACTAACACAATCATAATTGACACCACTGTTTTAAATGCAGCAATTAGTAGAGAAAACGCCGATTGTATTCATAGAGAATAATGTTCATTAAAAAAAGGAATTACAAGTTTTTGAAGGAAGTGGTGATAAAACTGAAAGTGCCCAGGGATTATTTAATGTTCATTTGACTGTAAAGAAAATGATCCAAAGAAAAACTTTTTTATTAGATCTCATGGATAGTTATTTGTTTTTTGTTCAAATAAATTAAATAATATATTATATTTTGCATCGTTTTATATTAAGCGGGAAATGCCAAAAAAAAAAAAATTTCAAAATAGCTCCCCCCTTCCCGGGAAATGAAAAAGCCCGGGAAAAGAAAAACTCTAATTTCGCCGTACCAATAGCCTTCATAACCATTTTGGTTTTAATACTTTAAAAACCTCTCTAAATTTGCTTCAGTAAAACGGAAATTTTTACTCACTGAAGAAAATGTTATCTCCTATGAACATATGGGCGGTACTACCCGGGTGGACATTGGTAAACGATTTACAATAAAACCTTTGGTAAGGCGAAGGTTAAGAGTTCTTTGTGCCGTGTATTATCTAGATATTTAAATGAGATATTCTTGTCATCGAGTTATATTATCGAGAGGGTATATGTAGAACCTATGGTATATTCTTGACCTACCAGCACAAACTTTTGACATGACATAGTAGCTGTAATAGATGTTGGTATCATTGATATCATTTATAAGAATAAAATGGCATTAAAAAGTATTTTCGGGAAGTTATTTGTATGGGAGTTGTGACCATTTATAAACCGATTCTAAAATAAATTGGTAATGTAATTTACATTGCAATAAAATATTTTTGTGAGAAATCGAATGTAAACACCAACATTATCAGATGGATTATGGGCACAATGACTCCGGAAATAAGTTTGTATTGCGACTATATGAAATTAGATACCGACTCTCACCATCTTATGGTAAGTAAAATGTATATAAAATGAAGATTTTATCAAAACACCTCTCATATTACGATCTGTACTTTGGGCACACTATTAACATAGACAGCCAGCCAGCTGGGCAGACCTTATTCTAAAACTGGTTATAATATAATATGCACAGACTTTTGCTGGTGCGGGTATAAAAACAACCCACCTAACAAATCTTTTAGTACAAATTACATATTTTCAAAATTAATATAAACAACATAAAAATGTTATGTTATGCAAATAGATGCTATCAGGACACATTGGCGTTGCCGTGACGTATCAACCAAGAATTTATTCTTCAAATTTACGCCGTATTGAAACAAAAATTATTTCTAAAATTTCTGAGTTCAACCAAATAAACCATATAAAATTAAAGTTACAGAAATTAAAAAAATTTACAAAATGTTCAATAAGATGATTACGATATTCTGTGTTATGCTTTCTTGGAAACTAAGAATCTCGGTATTTTGTTAATTTGTTTTATTTTGTCAATATCGAAAATGCGTGTAAAAAGTTTTTCTTTGAATAAATTAGGGAAAAAGGAAGATATTTTTCACTTTCTAAAGGCATTAGTTTGTAAATTTTTTAGAAAAGAAGGAAGAATTGTTCTAGTTTCCAGTAAGGAGCAAAGTCATGGGAATATATCTCCTTAAGTGATTTTACTTAATACAGTACAAATAAAGAACGTAATAATAATTTGACATATAGCATTTGTCAACTAATAGCTTGTAAAAATTTTTACCGATGAAGCTGGCAGTAAATCCTTAAGGACATGTCTTTGGAGCACAATTATTTCATATCTGGTTTTGGAACAAGCGACTGTGTTCCAAAGTATGTATAGGGTTTTCCAATAAGGACTTGATAACTGTTTTGTTTAAATAAAACGCAAACCATTTGGGATATTTCCAAAACTTTATGATTGACTTGAAAAACAATCAAAACATTTATGAATGGAACTCGACTTCGTTCATATGGCCATCGCGACCACTTCGGCAGCGGTCGATTCGATGACTCGGTCACTCTAAGTTCTTCCAACGTCGTCGTCGGCTTGTTGGAATATACCAATGATTTGACGTAGCTCCAAAGAAAAAGTCTAGAGGCGTTAATTCGCACGAACGAGGCGGCCAATTCACTGGTCCATTTCTTGAGAAAACACGATCACCAATTTTACTCTTCAATAAATCGATTGTAACGTGTGCTGTGTGGCTTGTGGCGCCGTTATGTTGAAACCACATGTCGTCTAAGTGTACATGTTTTTCAATTCGGGTCAAAAATAATCGGTAATCATGTCGCGATATCGATCGCCATTCCCAGTTACGTTACGATCGTTATTGTCGACGAAAAAATATGGAACTGAAGTTGTATTGCCATCCGTAATCGACCCATTAATTAAATACAGACAAATTTTAAGTTTTTACTTAAAACCATTTCACACAGAACAAAGCTCTAAAATATAGACTTTTCTCTACAATGCAGAACGAATGGCCCCGTAACTATTGGAATTAAAAGTACATTTACCACACATTTCAGGCTCACAGAGTTGAACAAAACCGGATAAAATCTAAGTTAAAACAGTCTATTATTTTGATACGATTAAGTTTAATATTTTATTATGGATTTAGTAATAATACTTACTCGATTTTGTTCTCCAATTTTTAAAAATATCTTGCACATTTTATAAACTTTCAAATATTAAATATTAAAGCTTTGTTTTTTTTTCAACACATTGAAGAAATAATGTCCAAATTTGAAAGAAATATTTTTTCAGTTTCTTAAAATTTAATATTTCTAAGGATTGCAATTAAAGAGTTTCAAAAAATAAAGAGCATTACGTGATTGGGCAAAAGTAAGGTGCAAATATTTTTAATGAAAGATTTGCTATTAAAATTTTTTTGTGTTTTTCTTGTTCTTCTCAAGGAGTGTTCAATTCACGCCACATCTGTATATAAAGAATGATAAAAATTATTGCCATTGTCAAAAATTATACTTTACTTTATTGTATATTAAATTTACTCCTAAATTAATGTGTCAGAAGAAGATAGACGATTGTTGCTTACTTTTTTAGACCTCCCGTCAAATCGCTCTTCAAATTTATTAATAAGCGTAACATTTTTATAAAATAAGGCTAAAATTAAAAAAAAATTGCAAAACTTGCATAACAACTATATTAGGAATGGTTTTGTAAGCAGCACAACTAAACTTTTCGTCTTAAGAACGAGTCAGATATAATCCGTTGTACTATATACGTCGATTTTTCACAAACACTTAAGGGACAACGGAGGAGTGGCATGCAGTGAATACTTTGATGACGGATATTTAATCAGGACAGAGGCAATCAAGGCGAATTCAATTTTAAGGTGGCGTTGAAAGTACAGCTGTGCTACTTTTTTTTTAACTTAGAGAGAGAGGAATGTCAAAAGTTGCTTGTGTTTTTGACATATGGACCAACGAATGCAACAATTAAACTACAATGTTGTGTTTTTGGTGTTGTACTTGTTGTAGTATCGCCACCAACGTTAACATGAATTCACCTTAGAGACAATATTATTTATTTAATTCTAGCTTATATATTTTATTTTGTCCTTTTTTTTTGCTTACACACAACACAAAAAAAAACAAACTTTTAGCTATCAATAACTCAACGTTCTTTAAAAGTTAAAACTGGCCCATCTTGAGTACTTTGAGTTAACGCAGACGTACGAAATCTAACAAAGCTCATAAGAAACACTGTATATTAACTTAGATGTCATTATAAGTAAAGGTTGCGATATGGACATTGAAGTACCTACCGTGAAACCATATTGCCCTTTGATCAGCAAAGTTCTTTTGCGGTTTTTCCAATTCATATCTACAAATCAACACCAATTCCTATTGCAGGTATAGGGTGGCCCTGAGATAGTTTTTCTTTATATATTATATTTTAAGGCGATAAATATGTGTGAAATATGTATGAAAACCCAAAACAAAAATATGTATTTAGTTAAATATCTCAATTAGTAGGTCGCAAGTGGTCAAGTTATATACCATTGGATGCTGCTTCAAAAACTCTTTTCGATGATACCAAATTTCATTTATGTCGCCTTGGAGCAAAGTACAAAATACTTCGAAAAACTGAAAAAATACCTTTTTTAAAAACGGACCAGCTCATGGATGGTCAACGCTAGAACCAAAATATTTTGGGAATCATCATAAAACATATCAACCTTTATTTTCAGAGGGGTAACAAAATCACTTTTTTTGAGGCTCTCTATTGTTTATGCTTATTTGATAAATGTTCAGTCTGTTGTTTTATAGCAGCATAAATTTAGTCAGGCTCTACTTGCACGAATAGCGTTAGACTGAGCGCTTCATGCAATCTGGGTCCACCACAGGTGTCGCAAAAAGCCAGCTGCTCGTACATCTGGAAATATGGCTGTCGTTTTCGATGACGTCAGAGAGAATTCAAAAACATCAACAAGATGACAATGCAAAGAATTAGGTATGAACAGACGTTTATTGGAACTAATTTTTGTGAAAGATTTGAAAATATACCCTTCAAAGCTCCCATAGATTCCACACGAATATCACAAAGAGCCATCAAAAATGATCAAAGTGACTGTTTGGTGCAGCAATAATTTGAAATGCCGTAAGACGAGCGCAATAATTTATGAACTCGGGAGGTGTCCATTTCAGCGATATTATTATACCCTTCACTACAGGTGAAATACTCTGGGTCCTTATGAGTAGCAAAGTAGATTTAATGATTTCCGTCTGTCTGTTGAAATGGATTTTCGGGTGTACCCAGATATGATGAGAACTAGGTTTTTATATGCTTTTGCCACATATGGGCATTTCCATGAGAATGTCAACCACGACTCAAAAAATAAATAGCCTTGAAACTATTTTTCGAATATGGTAGAAAGTAAAAAAACACTCAAACTTTACTATGCAAAGGGGTTTACAGCTTATTACAATTTTTAAAGAGCAAAAAATAAAAGTTAAAACTGATTATCTCTTCGATTAATTTTTAGTAACTGCAATCAACAATTTTCACTTTTCTGCCGATTAAATACAGATTCTGGTAACATTGGAATTATACCTTAAAATTAATGTTACAACAATAATGAACAAAATTCACGAGAAGAGACCAAATATATAGTTTGATTAGCGGTATATTTTTTGGTTTGCTTTGGGTGCTATTCAAATGTCACGTACGTGGTGCGAAAACATCATTTGTCTATGTCATTGGTATTTGATCAGTCGAACGTGTTTCAAAATAAAAGTTCAAAGCAAGATATTTGTTGCAAAAAAATATTGACCGGAATTTTTTTTTAAATAGGTATAATAAAAATTTTATAAGCTGTTAAACGTCGCCACGTACGATATTGTATTACTATAAATTCAACTAAATGTATCATCTTATTATGTTGGTATTAGGTTGAAATTTGATCAAAAATTATTTTTTTGCAGTCTTAATGATCTAAACAATTATAATTGGTATCGGTCCATATTTGACCATAGCACTCATTCAAATACTACTCCAGAAAATAGCTTTTAATGTTGTAACTTTCTAATAAATGCTGGTATTAACATAAAAATTGGCGACAATACCTTTTACGACAAGTTCTATATCGTGATAAAATGTTGTGCTGATAGGTCCAAAATTAACTATAGGTCCCATATAAACCCCCTTCCTAAAATCGCTGAAAGGCAAGAAAACCTCATATAGATGAAGATATCTGAATAATATACGGCACAAATAACTTTTATAGAACTCTTAACGTCATAGCATAATTCTGTTCCTGCGACCATGATTGGCGATGGGTTAAAAATAGGGACACTCAAAAATTTGTTTTTAAAATATTATGGTGTAGGGTATTATATGGTCGGGCTTGGCCGACTATACTTTCTGACTTGTTTGTTTTAAGTTTTTGTATGCATATATTTCCCAAACATATATTTCATATCTTGTAAATACTATAAGAGAAAAATCTGTCACGTACGGTATGTCACGTACGATATAACATTTGGTTCATTATTAAACCATCCAGAAAAATGTTTTTCTTTCCAATTACTGATGATAACGGAAAAATATATGGTTTAATGCAAAAAATTTAAAAAAGGAAAAATACATCCCACAATTCGCAGATTTTCGGATTTTTTGACATTCACCCCAAAATCACTTCCGTTTTATGTCACGTACGATATACACCTATTTTGCTAGGTATTTTGGACAATAAGGTCTCGAATGTAACAATTTTTTTTTTCATATATAGTACCCTCTAAAAGAAACATAATGATTAATAAGTTTTCCAGTTACTACTATTTGCGCAAAAACTCCATAGCTCCGAAGGCGTACAAATGTCACGTACGATGACATGGAAATGCCCATATGCTCCTTTCAAATTTGTTATTTAAACTCAGCCTGATTCGTCCATAAAAGGCTGACATATATAAGCACAATACCACGACTGCCTCAAATTTGTACCCATAAATCTCTATTGTTTACTTATAAATTTTCACTTTTCACTTAAACCAACTTAGTAGTGAAAATAACAAAGCCAGTCCATAATTGATCTAACAACCTTTTTCTCTGAAATAATGGTTTAAGCACAGTAGCAAGGAGGACCAAATTTGGCCCAATTTTTTTTTTAAATATATGAGGTATTAATATTGAAACTCAGCTAGATCGGTCGACTATTTCACCTGGCCGCCATACATGTGTCCTACCGAGTTAAAGGCTTTGTTACAACAGGGTACATACAAAACAAGCTCGGTGGATAAAATTTGAGCTTAACCCTAGTTAGATAACATTATTTTTTTGTACTGAAAAGATTACGTTACGCCTGAAAGACGTGTGCTAGTTTATATCCTTTAAAGAACATCACCGAAAATAATATTGATGAATTTTTATGTTAAAATCATTTATTTTTTTCTTTTAAAATAAAGTAATTTTTAAACAGAAAACAATAATAAAAATTAAATTAAAAAAAAGGCAATAAGACTTATAAAAATATCACAACTTAAGAGTTATTTATAAATGACTTCAGTTCGGCTCTAAAAACTAAAATAAATCCTTTTGTTGTACTTTGCTTAGATAACAATATCTGTACCTAAAGAAAAAAAATAAATTCAAATAGCATTATATGCAAGATTTACAAATTAAATATTTGTGGTCGCCACACACAGGTGCATTGCATTTTAAACATAGCATTTTGGACGTACGTCGAATTTTTGATGGACAGAAACCACAGTATTTTCTCTTTTTGTTATTCAGGCTGGTCTCCACTGCTACTGTAATTATTGTTTACTTCATCTGGTAAATCATTTTTAATGTTGCCGCGATAAAGTAGGAATTTCTAGCCTTTTGTTCGGTGCATTGAACAATTTCTGAAATTCTTTCGGTAGTAAAAAAAATAACGAAGCATGAAATTGGGTCGTACAGTGATTTACATTCCCAAATTAGTCCTCCTGCCGTTCGAACTATATTCATTGAAGAAATACGGCCAGAGCTTTGACCCTCTGATGTAGTCCAGCAGTGCTTACTTTTACGTCTTATAGTGGGATAATATACAGTAATAATTGGCTATAGGCAGAAGTACTAAAATTATCAGGTTCTTAGGATTTTCTTAAGTGGGTGGTATATTCTCATCACACGCAAAGAAAAATCATAGTTGATACAATCACAATCGCAAACTATCATTAATGTTTGTGGTTATAATTGTGTCAAACACGTCTTAAACAACAATATATGTTCAGTAATAATGATTTTAGATAATTGTTGTCTCCACCATATTATTATGTTCAGAAAAAAAATGCGCACGACCTTTCAAACCATTTTTCTATATTTCCCAACACCATACAAAATGTATATTTCAACATTTTATATGGTTCTTACAATAAAAACAATAAAAAATGTAATTGAAAAATGTATGTTTTATTACGAATATAATAAATAAAATATAGCATATATTAAAAATAAAATTAAGTACACATATTTATATACCAGTCTATGTGTTTTAATTTATAAATTTTTTATTACGTTGTGTGGTGCAAATATATCCAAAAAAATAAGGATTCCGTTCATTTAAGACTTCTAAAAAACGTCAAACACAAACTTACCTTTTATTTCTTTTATGAAATCTACTACATATATGCTGTTGAACAGTTTTTGAAAAAATTCGGGGCTAATGACAAAATTATTTGTCAAATTTTGTTATAGGTTTTTTTGGCTGCAAGAAAGACAAAGTAATTGCATATTTATATATTTTTATAATTATATTTAAATAACTTACCTGTTTTAATAAACGTATAATAATTTACATCGTTAGTTTTGCAAGGCAGAATGGTATTTTTCTCCCCGAAAAATGTTTTAATTATTCTGTCATCATTCCTGTTTCCTAAATAACTGACGCTCGCGGACGGAGAAAATGTAATTTTCTTTATATGCACACGCTGTTTGTTTTGACAATAAATTTTTGCTCCCTAAGAGATTGTGATTTCAAGCAAACAAAAATTATGGTATTAAACATACCTTTTGTGTTCAACTAATATTATGATTTTAACTGTATAGTTGGAAATTTATATATTATAGTAGCTAACATATCAAATAATTTAATATGTTTAGCTAGAGCAGAGTATCTTTTTAGGTGTAAGCCACCATATAATATTATTATAGTGAATTTAAAAATGTTAAGGACAAAAAACAATTTTTTAAGTTATATTAAGACTATAATTAATTTATGAGGGTAAATATATTAGGCAAGTATAAGCAAAAATGGTCGTAGTGACCATTCATTAATCATGTTTTTTCTCTGTGTGCAGCATCAAGGATGTCAACAAGCTTGTCTTATATATCACGTTGAACCTTATCCTCCATTTATTTATTTTCCGATTTGCTCACATTTTCCAGTGAATCTGAGTCGTCCAACACGCTTTTCAAGAGCAGCAATTTCTGCGTCGTCCAAGCCGCGCTTACAATAAATTTTTACAGCTAATTTAAATAACAAATACCTTAAAATTCAACCAAAACAAAAACTTATTTTTGCTACAAAAGTTACACTAAAGATAACGATACGTATCTCAGACGTTTGTTGTGTTTATTTGTGCTTATTTCTCAAAGAAATCATAACTTAACGCACAAAAAAAACAAGCTGATGCTAACAAATGAGATAATTGAGAGCGAGAAAGTTGTATTTTAACAAATGTGAGAGTAGGAGCACAAAATTGAAAAAGCGTACGTCTCGCAGACGTACCTTATATAACTAGGGTTAAATATGCCTTTTTGCTTTTTTCCAGCAATTTTGAAGGTGAATGTTGAACATTCGGCAAAGCCGCATATAGCACTTTTATTTCTTTTTTTTTCTTATTATTGAAATCAAGTTAAAACTTTCAAAGAAATTTCTTATGAAAACAGAGATCTTTTTATTATTTAATAACTAAATGGCAGGCAACTAAAATTATGCTTATTACTTTTGTGCCACCTTGTGTATGCCTGCGAACCATGTACGCCTGGTGTTAACCACCTAAAATTATTTTAAAGGGGTCTGTACACGGCCAACCATTTCTCACCAAGCGCTATGGTAGTATTAGTGAAAATGTGTTTGTATGATTCCGATGACGTTGAATAGAAAATAAAAAAATGTAGATATGACGGCAAATATTACGTCCAGGACACGTACACGAATGAAATTAAAAAATATTAAATACTGTTCTCCTTAAATAAATTCTAACAATTAATTTTCATTAATACAAAATTAAAAAATGGTTTTAAGCTGCCAGTCTTTCCCTAATCATAAACTGAAAGTACAGTTGAACAATGTTTAATTTCGTTGGCTTGGTAAAAAATGCAAAAAGAATTGTTTTCGTATAAAGTGAAATGTTTATGTAAAAAAAATTTTCAGTTTTGTTTCAATTTTGTTTTGTATCCTACGTTTAGTTTTAGTTTTAATTTTTTTATTGTTCATTATTTTTTGAAGCAAGCTAAAATAACATTCAGAAACTATTGCAAAAATAATAGAATTATATTATGAAATATTTTTTCTTTTACATAAACATTTACTCAGTAGTTGACCTAAATGAAAACAGTTCAAAAATACAACAGGGTAACATACTCCCATACTAACTCACACACACACACACACACACACACACTCAAACACTCCTCGCTAGTATGACTGTTTATGGCTTAAGCCAAGAATTACCTCAATTGTTAAAATAACCCTGAAAGGTTAGAGGAAGTGCGGGTAATGTGGTACACCTATTTGTTTTTAGATTGACAAATTTTTAATTTTTGTCTGATTAAAATATGATTAACCTATTAACATGCTTCATATGTTAGGCTCCCACGAAGCCATTTTCGAAAAATATTAAACCCACACTTTCAGAGGAATATAAGAAAATATTGCAAATCTCATTAGATACGACTTCAAAAAATGTGCTGGTAATGTGGTATAGTGAACTACATTACCAAATTATAGTATTTTCTTTAAAATTAGTCGTGTTATATATAAATATTTACTTTATTGCCAAAAAAAAAAAAAAAAAAAAAAAAAACAAGAAAACAACAACAATTCATGTAAACAAACAAAAATTTCATTAATATTTTATTTGACAAGTAATGTGGTATACTATAACAAATTTGTTATTTAAGGTATACCACATTAGGCGCACTTAAGGTTAATGCAGATATTTATTAATTTTAAATTATTTACTACATCTATTGAGTAATTGCATATATTGTTCACTAATTTGGTACTTCCAAATTACTTTAGTTATACGCTTAAAAACTTTTAAATGCACCTTTACAAGAAAACTTTGTTTGTTAACAGCACCCAAAAAAAGTCGACTTCGCAGCCAATCGAATTTTTCGACACTCACAGTAAGAATGACTTTCAAAAATAAAACAGATCAAAGTTTTCTTAATTTTTTGAGAGCGGCAAACCATTTAGATTGGTCTCATTACGCTTGATTTGTTAGTTTAAGAAAAAAGGCACTGTACCAGCCTATACCACATTACCCGCTCTTACTCTACTCTTCATATTAGTACATGAAAGTAACTCTTCGTCGAACCGAAAATTAAAAAAAAAAATTCTAGCGGAACGATTTTTAAAGTAAAAAATCAACAAAAATTTATTTAGTTAAGCCATTTATTAAAAAATAAAATTAAATAAAGCATATAAAAGTTTTTCTTCTCTTTCAAAATTTGATACGAATTTTTACTGATTTTTGTGTTTCAAAATGTATTTTTTTAAAGGTTTCGTCATTAGCTAACGTTGTTGAAAAAAAGAGCGTAATTTGAATACACATAAAAAAGTTTTATGATAAAGTGTAAATGAGCTTCGTCGATTCGACGAACAGTAACCATCTAGGGTTAAATATGTATAAAAAAAATAAAAATTTTAAAATAAAGTTGTAAAAACATTGCATTAAAAATCAAGAATTAAATGTTTAATAAAAAGTTTTAGGAAAAAACATTAGAGGCAATTAATATTTTTTTTTTTGAAGAGCCAACGGGAGTATTAAAACGTTTATTTTAATATTTCATAAATAGTTTTTGTAAGTTTAAGTTAGAAAAAGTTAAGGTTGATGTTTAAAAAATATTGTAAGTGGAGTGTTTAAACGGTTAGCTGAATTTGTAATTATTGTTTAATTAGTACTTTGGTGAAAAGTGGTTGTACTAAAGAAAAACTTTAAAAAAGGTTTTAGTACAAATTTAAATAAAAGAAGCTTTTTTTTAACTCATCAAATGTTTCAGGCATATTTTATTTAATATTTATTAAATCAGAAATATTTGTTTGTTATTGCTATCCGATTTGTGCCAGTCTAATCTTCATAGAATATTTTCTATAAACTAAGATTTAGTTAAATAATTTAAATAGTTTTATATTTATAAATATGTTTGCTTAAGCCCCATAACAAAACATTGCATTGAGCCATATTTTAATAAGATTTAATTTCTTGACTAAAATGAATTTAATTAAAACAAAAAAAAATGCTAAAGTCGTCTGTACCGAATCTATAATACCATTGACATAAAGTAATGCAGCGCATTAAACCACTCACCCACTAGCACAAATTATCAATCTTATCAATCAAAATTAATAAATAAAATATAAAGAGTACATTTTTTCATTTTAAATAAAGGGTCCGCCATTTAACGTTTTTTTTCAACTAGTGCTTATTTCGTGAATGGTAACACTTAGCTCATGTCTGATGTGACAGATAATTAGTTTTATCCTTCCGCTGAACGAATATGGTTGTGTATACGCTTGAACAACGCTGGGAAATATTGCGACATTACTTTGAAAATCATGGTAATGTTGCAGAATGTGTGCGAAAATTGCGTACGGATTTTGGAAGAAGAGAAGCACCGTCAGCTCCGTATGTTCGTTATCTTGTGAAAAAAGTGAAAGAATCTGGCATCCTCATCGACAAACCAAATCGTGAAAAGCCAAAAACAGTGCGTACACCCGAGAATATTGCTGCTGTGGCAGAATGTGTGGGTGAAGCGCCATCAACATCAATTCACCGTCGTTCTCAACAATTGAACATTTCGGAGACATCATTGAGAGGAATTTTGCAAAAAAACCTTGGTATGACGCCATAAAAAGTCCAATTGGTTCAGGAGTTGAAGCCAACTGACCATCCAATGCGTTTTCGCTTCGCTAAGTGGGCCTGCGATCGACTTACATCGATAATGATCGATAATAATCGATAATGTGCTTCAAAATTGGACCGATCGTGTAGGCTACTGCATGGCCAGCCGAGGCAGCCATTTGAATGAAATTATTTTCCGTTATTAACCGGAAGGATTGTACTTTCAAATTAAAAAAGAAATTTGAGAAAATATTCAGTAGTTTTTTTTATAGCATTTTCAAAAAAAAAGTTATGCTGCAAATCACTTATGTATTTGTTATATGTAAAAAGCAGAAAAAAGACTACACATTGAAATAAAAAAAAAACAACAGAGAATTTGGTGGGTAAAAATTAGGGGAAGTCGTGGTTTTTTGCTCATATCCAAGCCATTTATAGACCGATATGGCTGTTTTTTAATAACAAACTTTAACGAAGTATATGTGATATAAACGTATCGGTGGTCAATTCCAGCCGAACATATATAACTTATTAATTTCTTTAAGAATAAAATTTGATCCCTCAATAAAATTGGACAAGAATACAGGGGCTAGCCAAGTAAGCATTGACGACCCAAATTATTAAAAAAAATTAAAACAACGGGTATTGGAGGTATAATTATCTATGATCTTTTGTAAAGATTGTATAAGTAGTTTGTGGAAAATATATGTATGCTGCTCTCCCGTCCTCTTCTTTTTGACTACCTGAGTAAAAAAGTAGACATGATCTCTAACATAATATATAAACATATGTGATGAGACAAAAATATATAACAACCTAGTCCTTATCACATCTGCGGTCTTTAGAAAGCTTATTTCCAAATACGCACGAACAGGGGGACATCGTTAAAGCAACCTTCTTTAGGAGCCACATATATATAATTTATGAGGTCTTAAATCAATATTGTACAAATGACAAACGGAATATATACCATAATACTGTAAAGATGAACCATAATTTGGTCAATATTAATCACAATTTGGTCAAAGTTGCAATGTCGCTCATACTGTCTCACATAGAGCTTGATAGAAGATAACTTAGATTATAATGTCGGTCATACTCTCGTAAACGACGATTTCCTCTAAATTGTCTTCTAGAACATCCAAACGATAGTGCACATATCGTGAATTCATCATTGACGACGATGTCGTGAACCGCAATCTGGCCAACTGGGACGTAAATGAATACAAAAAACATAAAAGCATATAAATCTGTGCACTCGTATACATTTTATTGGCCGTTTTCACATTAGGCTAGTATCTGTTTTCCCAACGAAAAATTGCACATTAAAGGAATTTGGTTTTCTCAATGTCTCATTTGTATCATGCTAACTGGCAATTATTTATTTGCTGTTTATTTGTCGTACATGTTTTTTGAGAGGTGCTGCCAACTGAAAACCATACTTTTTGTCGGTATATGTTGAAAACCAGGACGGATAAACTGTCCGTTAACGAGGACAGTTCATCCGTCTAATAAGTTGATGTCGACATTAAGTAACAGGCAGTATGTCGATACATTGAGAAAATTGCCATATGACAGCTAATATTACTACCGTGTGTGATTGATAGAACAAAAATTTTTTACTTAAATATTAATCTCGTCTGTACATGCCCATTGTATGTAATCTATTTTTTTTTTTTAGCCCGTAGCGACCTTCATCAATATTCTTTCAGTTTTTCTAGTTTGCGCTACTTTGTAAAATTCATATACATATTTCACACAAAAACAGAAAAAAGGAAGAGTGCTATATTCGGATATGCCGAATATTATATACCCTTCACCATGGTGCGATAAAACAGAAAGTCATATAAATACCGTCTGTAAGATATGAATAAATCAATTTTGTACCACGCCGACGTTTCCAATATCGCTCATATTTTCTCGGCTGTTGTGTATTGATAACCGAGATGGTTGTACCTAATTTGGAAAGCTCTTTCCGTTCTCCAGATATGAAGAAATTTAATAGTGTGTTTGTATGGGATGTGGCACGTCCACTTCTCTAATCCCATTTTTTAGACAGGTTGTGCATTTATAACCAAGACTAGGTAAATTTGAAAACTGTAGCCACTGCCGTTCTCCACATATACAGAAAAAAATTTAAAAATAAACAAGAGCAAGGGGTTTATTGGTAATATTAGAGGCATTCGTGGATTTTTTTTTATCATTCCTCAGTCATTAATGGAATGATCTGGCGGAATTTTAATACCAAACTAAAACGGAGTATATGCGACATAAATATATGACAACTTAGTCCCCATCATTTCTGGAGGTTTCGGAAAACCCACTTCAACATACGTACGGACAGACAGACATCGTTAAATTAACTTTGCTAATCAAAAGCACCCAGAATATATATGTATATATACTTTAAAGGGTCTAAAATCAATATTATAGAAATTACAAAGGGAAAGACGAACTTATATATACCCTTTTAGCTTTGGTGTGCTTGAAAAGCGAGTAGTTGAAAAACGTTAAGCAACTGCAGAAAATCAAACGAACATTATTTTGTGACTTTTTAACCAATTTTTTGGAAATTAAGGGCAACATTTTTAAAAATATGTTATTGTTATATTTTTTAATATCTAGGTTAGGATAAGTAGAAAGACTGGTGCGAAGTCAAATTCACACCCGCTCCCAGAGACCAGTATGGTCCATTCTGACGCCTTAGTTAGTGATAGATTACTTATAACTAAAGAATGAGAGATGAAAGTTGTGGAAGATAAAAATTGGACCAAAAAGAAAAACACGGTAATTTCCATTACGAATCCCGTTACATTCTCGAGGCCACAGCCCAACACATCTCCCAATTCGCTTAAGAACCTACTACCTAGCCATATAGCCAGCTGTTCTGCAGCATATGATAGTGTCACAGAATGTTCTTAACTGTCTCCAACTCCTCTGGGTTTAGCACAATCCGTACTGCTAAATACTTAACTCGGTCATATTTAATCCCTGATCCGTACTTAAAATAATCCAAAAACGGGATTGACTTAACTAAAAAAGAGGTAAAAATTAATCTCAATCTATGCTGGACTCAAGAATTTATAAGTTGGTTTAATCCCGATTTGTACTTGAAATAATCCGAAAGTGAAATTAGTTTCTAACGTACCAAAACAATTACCTCAGAGAACCAGAGATAGAGAGAATATTATTATTTACTTACCAGTTACACATGTTTGTTCCGCCCTTTGTTTACAGAAGAACTCTCAACTACAACACACCTGCAGCATTCCCGATATGGATTTCGTAATAATTATATTGCTTCTTACTTTACTTTATAAACATGAAAATAATCTGTATTTATTTTCTTATAGTGTTGTTGCTGTTTCTGCACAAAACAAGCAAATCGTTTTTCAAGTTGTGCCAACAAGAAAAAAAAAGAAAGACAAAAACATGATAAACAAAAAAATGTACTTTGGACTTCAAGAAGAATTCTTGACAAAAGTACGAAAAAACAGAAGTAAGGAAGACATGTGAGATCAATTAAAAATGGATAATCATTCAAAAAGCAAATTTCGATCTACCAAAGGTTAAAATACAATTTGGTTTAAGGATTGATGTTTGACTACTGTCGTCAGCAGTCATCGATGGCTGCGAGTGTAAGACGGCAAATCCCTCTGAGGAGACCTAGTGGTTGAGGTCGAAACATGTCAGGGTAACCAGCCGCCTGGGTTCGAATCACACGCCAGCCAGCCTGGCTTCGAATCCCAGGTCAGTCAAGAATGAATATTATCAATAACAATTTTAATTAATTTTCCATGTTGTAAAATTCCTTTCTTCATAAAAATAATTTAATGAAAATTAAATTTAATGAACTTAAGCCTAATTAAAATAGTAAAAATTTGGATTAAAAACCATGAATAGTTCAACAAAATAACCACAATACTAATTATTGTTTTTCAATATATTTTATAGTATATATAGTATAGTAAGCTTTTACAAAATCATGCGTATGCACGCATATTAGTTTTTGAAAATTATCCCATTTTTAATTGTTTTAAGTATTTTTAGTTAAAGTTTTAAGAACGAATCGAACTTAAATAAGTATAAATCATGTAAAACCTAACGCAACGCCAAAGAATTATATTGAAAGCAAAAACAATGTCATAAATATTTTGTAATTTTGTTGCTGCTTTCTATAGAAATTCACATTGCGTTGTAAAATTTCAAACGCTGCATTTCTTGTGAAAATTTAAAACGGTACATGAATTTCCTGTAGAAAGCAAAAACAAAATTACAAAATATTTATGACATTGTTTTTGCTTTCAAGTAATTTTATTTTGTTGCGTTGCGTTTTACATGATTAGGGCCTTAATTTTAGTATGAGTTTTTTCTTTCTGTATAGCATTTTAGGACACTTTGTGAATTGACAATTTGTTAAATCCAAACATATTTAAAGTTCCAAGGAAGGATACCATTTGATGGTTAAATATAAACATAAACTTTTTCTTTGTTACAATAGTTATGTTCAAAACAATAATGGTTAGTTTATTATAATTTTTGTAAGCCATACTTTGGTCATGTCTTTTATACGTGTAATCTCCAAAAAAAATGGATAATGCCAGGAATTATTTTCTCACGGTTAAATAAGATGAAAAACTAATAAACTGGCATTACTGCATACACTTAATATGACTATAGTTAATATAAAAACGCAATTTTCTTCTTTTCTTTAATATGTATGTATCTATCCTTTAATTCCATTTATCCTTTAATACTATTTCCCATTTTGGCATTTGCCAGTATGTATCCCGTAAATCCACCTATTTCCCATTTTGTATTATATATTTTACTATGAAGCCTAAAGAGTAACCTTAAAAAAGTCTTTATAATTAAAGTTATAAACAATATTAGCCAAGAGATTTGGTGAAATAAAAATGTTTCACTTAATGTTCCTTATGCTTCTTGTTGTAATCAAAAGTGGTTCACAAAAAAAAAAAAAAAACTGCTTTACCAAAAACAAAGACAAACTTTGACAATCTAAATGGACTTAAATATACTAACAACATAATGCTCTCAATGCACTGCTTTAAAATATTTTATATAAAAAAATATAAATAAATAGCATCAGAAATAAAGACATAAAAATATTTACTCTCATACGTTCCACCAAGGGTTTCTTACTTTCCAAGCATTTTAATTTTTTCTAGGAATGTTAAAATTTGTCGTGCATTTTGGAAATTCGCGGGATTTTTTTGTAAAGAATGTAAAAGAAAACAAGTAAGAAATCTAGTCGGTAAAGCTCGACCGTTTGATACCCAACAGCAAAGTACTAACAGAAAATTTTTCGAGAGTGCATCCTATTTGGGACCAATGGGAAATAAGGGAGCCGCAAAAACAAAATTATGGTCACATAGAAAAAAATACCAATGCAAAATTAACTTGTCGCTGTTGATTGAAAATCATAGTAAATTTCTGCAAAAGTATGGACTCAGTTTAAAATTATCATTGATTGTTTCATATTAATTTTAAATGGAAAATGTTAAAATAACATTATTCAAAAGAAAAACATACATTTTTATTTTCATGTTTACAATAATTTATTAAAAGATTTTGTTTGTTGTGATTAATTCCCTTTTTTAATAATTGATAACAAATACTGAAATTTATTGTTAGAGGATAAGCTGTTCCTATGCGCATTTCACTGGTTGCTTAGACCAGATCATCAGGAAACGTTCTCCTAAATAATTTTAGAAAAGCCAAAGCTATGAGCAAACAAAACTACAGAGGGAATGAGAATTATCTACAAACACTCAAAAAGTATTTTTTGCAAAGCTTAAACAAAATACCAAACAATAAACCAGTGATGAGTTTATCTTTTCTTACATTCCCCCTATAATTATTTGGAATTCTCCCAACATTAATTGTAGTTGTAAGTGGGTAAAGAAAAAACATATTAAAAACAAAAACAAAGTGCTTTTATTGTTTTCCCAAGAAATCAAAATAAAAACAGTTTGCCAGTTCAGTTTTTTATGCACGTGCACTTGCAAAAATTTATTATCAAAGTTGTTTTTTGGAATACTATTATTTATTAAAAGATTTTGTTTGTTGTGCTTAATTCACTTTTTTAAGTTTACAATAATTTATAAAAAGAAGAAAAATTCCCGTATTCTTTTTGTTAAAATTATTTAGTTAGGTACATCAAATTTTCAAAGTGGAATGATAACGAATCATATCGGGCTTTCTGATGGTGTAAACAAAGGGGAATACAACAAAAGTGAAGCTTGTTGAAACAGGAAAATAAATAATAATATTCTCGCTCTCTCGGATTGCAGGGTTAACTGTATAGAATTATACTTAAATAAATACATATTAAACATCTGCATGGGCATCGAAAACCGCCTTGGTAAACTGACTTAAAATGTTGGTAATTGTAAATACCGAAACAGTTGATAATATATACTCACAAAATAATAAAAGCGAAATCGATGGAAATCTCGTTTTGCTTGAGTAAATATTGGCCATTTCATTAAGTATGCAAATACACAATAAAGTGAATGTGTGTGCGCGTGACAGAACTTTTTTTGTACACACACACTGACTTGCGCAAACAAACAGTGTATTTTCATTTATCTTGAGACTGTGAGAAAATTATTCCTTTTTCAGATCATCAGAATGATCAAAATCTTACAAGAGAAAATTATATTTGTGGTAAAATGAGCATATCGATGAGTTCCCGAGATTATAATTTCTTAAAAATTAAAGGTAATAAATACTTTGTTTTATCAAGAAAAGAAAAGCTGATAATATTTGTATTTTGGGTAAGTAAGTACTTGTGTTGTCTTTTGCGAACATGGGCATATTTTTGCATGGTTATCCCTTTAATAAATATGTCGTCCTTAAAGCTAATTCTCACTGTTATTTCACAATGAAATCAAATTGATTCAACATGAAATTACCGTTGTTTAAGCTTGCAACAACTTTTATTCAACATGATTTGTAGTAATATTTAAATATAAATGTCATTTGCCTCTACTGAAAGTTAAATTAACACGAATTTAAGTTAATTTAAAAGAAAAAAGTGTTGTTTGTAAGTTATTGCAAAATCATGTCGAATTAACATGAAGGAACTATGAAGCAAAATAACAACCTAAAAATATAAAATCAACCTTGTTTTCAACGGTTTTACATTGCTTTTTTTTGTGTGTCATAATGCTAAGATTCATATAAGAGTTCTTTGTGCTGCGTATTGGCTGAGTTCCTAAGCTTCGGTTTCAAAGCAATTTGATTTTTTAAATGCATTCTACAATGTTGTCTGTCCCAAAGTGCGCCAAAGAAGGTGTCAATGCGTTCACAATAAGCAAACCTTGCACCATTAAACTCTGTGATACATTTTTGACTTTGACAGCAAAGTATTATGATGTTTGGGAACCCAGCCATTATCTACACATCAACATCAATATAAATTCATCGTCTTAAAGTTCAGGGAGGGTTTTATATGAGCTATGTGGTAAATTTTGGACCACCAAACAACACAATAGAAACACAAAATACAAATTTAGGATAATTTCAATTACATTCAAATGTTTTTGGGCCAAATTTGATCTAAATACCAACATAATAGGATGGTTTATGGGCAGAAAGAATTTCGCAGAGGGCCTACATGGAATTAAAGAGCGATTATTACAGTTTGTATTGCTCTTGGCCTTTATTACAATTAAAATGTTTGTACCAAGTTTTACCGAATTATCTTAAAAATTTCGACCTGTATACCATTTTGCCAGCTGGATGGACGGACATCGTTAGACCAACTTAGAAATCGATGCTGAATCTATCGGTATAGTATAAGATGGATCTAGGACCAATAGTGTTAAGTGTTCCAGGAATCAGCACAAACGTATAATAACCCATCCACGAAGTATAAAAAGTATATTTTTGAAAAGTTTCGTTTTAGGGAATAAAATGTACTTTCTCAGAAAAATATTAAGTATTTTATATTATTCCGACTCTGCTCAGACCTTAGACTGGTCCAGTACAAAAGTTTTACTTTAATAAATTTCCTTTACATCGGTAGAGGGATTGAGATATTCAGTATCACAAAACTATAAATACCAGCGAATTATGTTTATATTTTCCCGAATAGTAACCCTAGTACCATCACCATACCATCAACAGCGAACTTATTCGTACAAACTTTTGTATTTATACAATTTCGATTAAAGAAGCCAGTATGTTGGGGATTTGCATAATCTTTGAGATTATTTTAAACAGCAATGCGAAATAATAAAAAGAAAAAAAGTAAAGAAGGCAAAATATAACGTAAATACAAATATTAAACATTTCTGCAAATCATGTGCGAGTGGAGTTCATTTTGCTCTTTGATGTTGCGAGTGGCAAAAAAAAGCAAAGATTTTGTTAAAGATTATTTATTAAAGTTTTATTTATTTTTTGAAAAATAATTTATCTTTATATTAAAAAAAAACTTAAACTCATCTTCATCAGTTGAGTAAAGGAAGTGCATGCATGCTGCTAACCAAACTCACTCGCAAGTCAAACAAAAAAAAAAAAAGATAGATTTGTGTGGGATAAAAATCAATCTTTTGAAAAATAATGTCCTACTTTAGTGTAAAAGGCACAGGTTTATAAGTATAAACTTTTATTTGGCTATGAACTTATGAGCATTAACCATTTGTCAAAAGGCTTGTTTGAGGGCAACTGCCTGTTTATGATTAAAAAAAAAAAAAAAAAAAAAAAAACAAAAAATAAAAAAACTTCAAATTGCAATTTACAAAGGATGATTTTAAAAAGTTTACAAACTTAAGTTTTAAAGATCAATCATGTTGTCCATATTGTAAGCTGTACTTTTAAAAAGTGTTAATTTTAAAATAGAGTTCATATTGAAGGTTATTAAATTATCCTAAATTTAAAATTTGAAATCGATATATAGTAATATAGAACTTTTATAATTATCTGCATTAAAAGAAAGCAACTAGAAAGTTTTTCAGCTGTTCAGCCAACTTCTTAAAATTTTGTTTGAATAAATAAGAAATGATAAACAATGAGCAACTAAGAATTAAGGGGTGACGTACATGTGTTAAATTTAAAACCGATATTTATTAAATGCATGTTTATGTAATTTTTATTATAGTTTTATAATTATTGAAAATTACTTTTCGAAAGTGATCTTACACTTTTAATTGCACAAGAATTTTTTCATTAAGAACTTAACACCCTTGAGCTTTCAGTGCTAACGAAACGTTAAGCTGGTTTCCGTACATTCAGTGTCGAAATGATCGGTAAAGACAATGGCTAAGTAAGCAATCAAACAACGTTTGCAAATAATAAAAATTAACTTCAAAAATTCCGAGTCGGGAATTATAAGAGCAACGGCATCGTTAAGAAGTGGAATATGCATTATCCGCAAAAAATTAACATGATGGTTGGGTTTTCATGCCGGTACACAGTGTTCGATTTTTTGAATTTTACTGGCCAATAGCACAAAATTAACTTAAAAAAACCAGCAAGAGTGCTTTATTCTGCTATGCCCTTCACCATAGTGCAATAAGAATAGAAAGTTATATTAATAACAACACATATTGTTGCTTTGGAGCGTAAACCTGCTAAATCCATTTAATAGACTTCACCGACATTTCGAATATTTCAGGAGTGTTAACCGGCACTCGGAAAGTTTTATGCTTTTCTTTTTATAAATTTGAACTGGCTTGAGTAAAAGATCATGATTCGTAACAGTTTTAGCCGAACTAAAATGATTTTGCATTATTTGTGAATTATGGACCGTATATCACAAAATTGCATGACATTTTTTATGCCCATGTAAAGCAAAGTTTGAACAAATTTTACCGCAATATCTATATCTGCTATGATTTTAGGCGTATTTAGTTAATTTCCCAGAGTGGACTTTATATGGGGCATATGGTTAGCTATGGACCGATCATCACAAAGTTTATTAGCATGTTTTATAGCCCTATAAAACTGTGAAGTATTACATTTTATTGTGATAGCATTTTCGCAGAAAAGGGTTTATATGGGGCCTAGGGAAAATTATGAAAGTCCTACAAAACTGTTACTAGATAGTATGCGATAACATTATTAATTAAGGTTTTAGGCGTTCGAAGCTCTTTTCCAAGACCAGGCTTTATGTGGGGCCTATGATAAATTATGGACAGATCTTCACGAAATTTGGCAGTGTGATTTCTAGTCCCATAAAACTGTGACGTACTAAATTGTATGGCAATAGCATTACTTACCACGGTTTTACACGTAATACACTGTTTTCCGAGAGTAGTCTTTATATAGGGCTTTTGGTAGCTTATAGAGCGATCTTCACAAAATATACCTGTGTGATTTCTAGTCTTATAGAACTGCTACATACCAAAATTTTTTATGATGACATTATTTATTACGGTTTTAGGAATACTAAACTGGAACAGGGTTTATATGGGGCCTAGGGTAAATTATGAATCGATCTTCATGAAATGTTACACTATGATGTCCAGTCATATAAATCGAATTTGTGAAAAATTTTATATCATTCCGTGCATTATTCCACCATTTATGTAGTTTTTGTAACAGAATTATCAATTTTTCTAGGGCGGTGGTTCCACATTTTGATTCATAGCTCTGATCCTACTGAATTGATTTTGCTGGATTTCAATCTCTGCTTAGGATTGCTACAAGTAATTTGTTTGTTCTTTTCTTTTGAATCTTTTGATAGTAAGCATGTTTTTAATAGACGGGCGGACGGACAGACAGACATGGCTAAATCGACTGAGAATTACTCAAGGTGCCAGAATAGATATATACTTTATGGGGTCTAGATGTATAAAAAAAAGATTTAACACGGAATGACAAACTTGGTATACCCTTATTCACCACTGGTGGTGGTTTAGGGTATAAAAAGAGCGGAAAATGCAAATTGAAGATAACATTTTATAACTAAATGTTAAGACCTAACAAAGCGTGACTAGTATATTAATAAAATGTTAGCTTTATTTTTTACAAATTCTATTGATTTACTAAACTTTACTTTAAGGATCTTTATCTGTATTATCATGTGGTAGTGATAAACCAAAAGTCAGTAATTTCTACTAAAGGGGGAAAATTAAATTTTCATTAACATTTTTCAGTTTTGTGACTCCAAAAGTCTTTGATGCCCATATTAAACAAGGTATTTATTTTTGCTCTGAAAAATTAAATTCTTGTAAAAGAGAGTTGAAATGAAGGCAAGCATTCACCCAAAGAAATTTAACAATTTGTAATCAACAATTTTATTAGTATTATGTCACAAGTCGCAAGAAATCGGCATATATATTTAGTTATACCATATAGTTATACCCTACATTTTAATGATTTCAAAATATCTGTCCTTCTTTACCCTACGGCTATTATTTTTTGGGGATTTTTCCCCACGTATAACATCACTGGTCTCGTCCCTCAACAAAATTTTGAGATGAAATTGAACCATGATTTTCAAAAAAAATTTTGCGCAATTTGCAATCGTTGCTCTGGCCTGAGCCTCTTCATGATGAATTTCCAAACCAAACTTACCCAAAACCACCAAGAACTGCCAAAATACCTGTCGCAAAAGGCAGTGCTGCCAATTTTAATTCTACACAATTTTTAATAAAACAACCGATACTAGTGTGTAATTCACATAAGATGTAGCAAAACTTGTGTTGGTATATAAATCATTGTTGTAAGCATTAAAAAAAAACACAACTTAACAAGACTCATTAGCAATTTCGTCTAATAATAATTCAAGTTCCGTATAATCTTGTCCACTAATCCACGTACTAAACATCATTAACCTCAATAAAATGTAAACTATTGCTCGTATCACCTCGCAATCAGCTTAAATTGATTCATTGCATCTTGGAATACTGGTATGTTTGGGTATTTAACCCATAAGATATTTAGGAGCTGTGAGAGTTTTAAAATCAAAACTGTCACCAGGGATCTTCACACGAATAGAAAAGTTATATATATATATATATATATTTTTTTTTTTGGAAAACTAACAAGATCTTCTAACTAAGTAATCGAAGTCCTTACTTTTGACAAATTGATATATTGAGCTTTAATTTTATTAGATAACTAATATTCAGTGTCCTTAAAAAAACCAACACAACAAGTGCATTTTTATTAATAAGAAACAGTTTTAAGTTGAGAAAAAAAATTGAATTTGTAAGTTATGCGCTGCAAAAATTTATGTTTAAAAACTCCAATAAAAACAGACCAATTCTTTATTGAACTTTATCAAAGAACAATATAACACTTAGGCGTGACAAGTGTATTTAAGTTTAAAAAGTTCTTCCACATTATTTGTTAAAAATCTATTTGGTTACAGCTGCAAAATAGAAGAATAAATTTATGAGGCTATGATAGAGATAAAGAAAACAAATCTAGATTTATTCTTTTGTACCAAATATACGTATTTACTTATGGAGTTTCCTTTTTCATTAAACAAACAAACTCTTTCGTAAAAGTTGAATACGTGATTTGCATTTAAAATCAACGTTTTTACAAACAAATTTAAATATAAAACTTACAGTTGTGGTCAACTTAAATAGAAAGAAGATTAAATGACTTTTATAGTCTATTGGATTTTTATCTATTTCTTTATACCGTTACTGTTTTACTTTTCACTGTAAATAAAGCATACAAACAACAATTTGTTGAAAATTATGGAAAGCTGAATATATTTTGCATTAAAAGCATATTTATTGTAGATACTTAAATATACTTATAAATATCTACTTATATATGCAAGGAAAAGAAGAAAAATAAAAAATAAATTTCACACTTATTGGAGTTGATCATAAAGTGGGTATTAACTCAAAATTTTTATATTTCACTTTTTGGAAAAAAAAATCGACTCGTGCAATTTTCTCTCCTTTTTGGTAACGAACCGGTTGGATTAAAAATAGTTTTTTATTTGTCTTTAATAAAGGGTGGTTACATTTTAAGGCCCGATGTTGAATGTGAACCACATCTAAATTCAAGTTTTTTTCTGCATTTCATTTGATATTTCCCAATTTCAGAATAACTCAATTTGAACCATGGAAAGATACACAATCGAGCAACGCGTTAAAGTTATTCAGGCTTATTATGAAAATGGGCGTTCAAATCAAAATCCATATCGTGAAGATCATCTTTATTAATGAGGCACATTTTTACCTCAGTGGATTCGTCAATTAGCAGATTGTAGCAACAGTGATTGTCGAAAAACCAATGCACCCACAAAGAGTGAATGTTTGCTGCGGTTTATGGGCTGCAGTATAATTGGCTGTATTTTTACCAAAATGAGGAAGGTCAAGCAGTTACTGTGAATGGTGTTCGCTATTGTGAGATGATAACAAACTTTTTATGGCCCGAATTGGAAGATATGGATGTGGACGATACGTGGTTTCAACAGGACAGTGCCAATTGCTAAATAGCTAACGAAACAATGGCTCGTTTGCACGACAAATTCAATGGCCATGTTATCTCTTGTGGTGGCGATGTCAATTGGCCGCCAAGATCATGTAATTTGGCACCGTTGGACTTCTTTCTTTGGTCTTATTTGAAAGAAAAGGTGTCCATCGATAAGCCAGCAACAATTCAAGAGCTATAGAATGAGATAATTCGGCACATTAAAGGCATAGAACCTCAATTATTCCTCAGCATCATCGAAAATTTGGACCATCCCATGGTGGTGTGCCGAAGAGGTCGCGGCGGCCATTTGGCCGATATTGTTTTCCATACATAATTGAACCATACCAATATTATCATAATAAAAAGAAACTACAATAATTTCCTAAATAATTTGTGTTTTATTCAAAATCAACATCGGTCCTTAAAATTTAACCACCCTTTATTATATTTAAAATTAGAATACTAAATATTTTTTATTTTGAGTTATTACCTTCTTTATAATCAAGTAGAATTTTGTACAAATTAAATTTATTTTATTTACTCTTTTTCTACTTCCCAAATTCCATAACGCAAATTCAGAACTACACTATATTGACAAGAGTTGTATACAGGATTTTTATTAAAAAAAATCAAAAAATTAAATTAAAAAAAATTTAAAATAAATGACAATTAAACTCATTCATAATTTCAGTTATAGGCTATATTTCTTTTATAATTTTGCTGTCACACTGGATTATATCTTTGACGTTAGGCAAAAAGGTATTAAGTAATTAATTTATTTAGTTAAGTATGTAATATTTTTTTAAACATTTTTTCATAATACAAAGGCAATTACCTGTTCAAACTTAAAATAATATTACGTTTTATAATATCAGCAGTTTAAGAGAAATATATTAAGTTAAAAATTTCAATAATAGTACAACATAATTTCCTAAACGGATCTGGCATTTCGTAGTTTGCTAGAAAAGTTTTAACATAAAGTGGTGTATTGGATGATAACGTGCGTTGTGGAACGTTTAATAATAACTTACTTGAAAGAAATTCAGATAAAACATTCACATTTAAAAGATTTACAAGAAATGAAACATTGAGCATAATTCTTCGGTTCTTAAATGTTGGTAGCCGACTCAAAGCAAATCGAGATAAATACGATTGAAATGCAGAATATCTTAAACATATCTTAAACAAAAAATGTTTCTGGACAGATTCGATAAGATAAATGTGAACATTATACTAGGGGTCCCAGACAATTGAGCCGTTCTCTATGAGCACAATGAGGATTCAAGGCTGTTTAAGCATTTTATGTAGTGTCAACAATTGGGAATTAAATTGTTTGCATTGAGTGAACATTAAACGGATAGATGTTATCATCATCATATTTAGAGTTAGAGTAACTAAAGTCAAAAAATGCAGTGAAGAGGTTGCTAATTTGCCACGTATTATTTGACTCTGTACTTAGATATTTCATAACTTTTGGAGTGCCACAGTTCTTCTTTCGTGAGTTAACAAACGTAAAGAATGGCCTCGGATTATGATCAAGATTACGTTTCATTTTGCTGAAATAGTTTTGATATGGTTGAGCATTCATTAAATTGTATTCAGTACGAAGAATAGAGTATTTTCCATAATCAACTTCAAAGCCCTATCTCTTGTACTCTAATGTAATATTAATTTTTTTGATTTTTTAGGAAGATACTTTCTTGGAGATCCAGAGAAACCCAGTTTCAGAACGTGCTAAACGTTTTAGAATACATTCATCCATATATATATTGGTACATGGTTTCATTAAAAATTTTAATCATTTTATCAACAGAATTCGTCATACCATTTGGGATGGATAATAGTTGAAGCCAATTAGTATTGTATAAAAGATTATTAAAGTTTGCATAGTTTGTCCGTTGGAAGCAAAACGCTTTTTCTTTTTGGTGCCTTTTTAACGCTATCAAACCCTTAAATATTAGAGGTTATTTTTATATATAATAATATATATATATTTACCCCCATATTCATAAAAAAGATGTTTGATTAATGAAAGGTTTAAACAAATTTTCATAGAAAATTCGTTTCATAAACTTGCTATAAGCCTAAAATATTTTTTATGAATATGGGGGTTAATATATAAATACATATAATACTGCATATTAGGCACATGACTTATTACAATTTTTGCAAATAGGAAAAATGGCATAGCATAGTCAAAAAGAGCATAAAAAAGTATGAAGACCCAATTTAATTTTCATCAGATCATTATTGCCATTCGCTTTATCATTAAATTTAGAAATTTCAATAAATATTATTTATGTAAAAATGTTAAAAAATTTATATAAGTGTGACATGCAATACTGATATGAACTGGTCCAAGCTTTTAAATACTTTTACGGCCCTTTTCACAATATGTGATTACATTTTAATCAAAACATTAACCGTAAGTTAGTAAAATTTGCTTTAAATTTACGATTAACACGTAACTGAAACTATTTAACGGAGAAGTTGTTGTTAAGTCTAGTCGAATGAAAAATGCCGGTTAAGTTTTTAATATATAAAAAATATCGAAAAAATGGAAAAAACAGCAATAAAAAATGTATTTTTAATATTTCTTTTATTTCAAATGTGTAAAATGAGAAATAAAAGACTTCTTACACATCCACTTTTGTTTCCCAGTATGGATTTACCACCATGAAAAGTTAAAAAAAAGTTGATATACCCAGGAAAAACTTTTTGAATTTTGGTAATAGGTCGTAGTTATTTCATACGTTACCTGGTAAGTAGTTGTCATTACAATTGTCATTATTTTGAAAACCTCAATAAGTACTTGCTAGTAATGACCTTAGTAAGTACTTTTCACTACTATTATTTTCAGTTATGAATATTTGCTTACTAATAATCAGCTTAATAACTACTTATTAGTTGTCATGTTTTCAATACTGAATATCTACTTACTGGTAACTAGCTCCATAGCTACTTATAAGGTCTGTTAACTAGCACCAATTAAATAAAAACTAGTTATTTTTTGGCTTCTAATCAGTATATTGTAAGTACTTACAATACAACTTACTGGTAGTTAAATAATAACTATATATTTTGTGACTTCTAGTAAGTGTATTGTAACTACTGAATTCTGTGGACAACTCGAACAAAAATAAGTAGTTATTCTGCCGAAAAATAAGTAGTGTTCATATGTCTCCAATGTTACTTGCTAACTTACCAGGTAAGTAAAGTTTTTGCTGGGTACTATTAAAATAACCCAATGTCGCCATTACATGATATTTTGGACAAAAACACACTTTCACAATGATAAACATGAGATGGTACAAATAATTAAGAGCTAAAGAGCCATATAATAAGACAAATGTCCCATTATATTTTAAAAAAATGTTGTGCTCGTAGGAGTTATTTTTGCATAGACGTAGCCGTTTAATCGTTTTTCACTATCACCTGATCAAATTTGTTCCCTAATATTGCTTATAGGTTGCTTTAACTAATAGCAAATACTTTTTAATTTATAATTTTTAAATTTAAAAAAATATTTTATATTAAATATCAGTTTTATGTTTCTCATTATACACTTTTTCGTAAACAAACGGAGGTGGTATTGTCATACTTTCAATCTGTTTGCGTTAAGTAACCGGAAGATCGTGAAACAGATAATCCTAACCATCGGTTAAAAAGTGCTTGTTAGCCTAACCGACAGTTTGTTAATTTTCTTGTTAAATTAATTTAATTGTATATTGTGAAAAAGGCCGCTAAAAAGTAAATACTTTCCCAATAATAAATTTAAAGCAATGCCAACACTCAGTAACGCTCGTTGGAATTTTAGGGTTATTCTGGCACTTTTGTCTTTTTTATTTGTTCTGGAAAATCGATTGCACAAAATTTGTATTTGTATGTGATGCTTGGAGCGAAGTCTGGTTTTCTGATTATACTAATTTATACTTTTGTCTGGCTTTAAAATTGCAAATTAATGTTTTCTTAGATTTTGGGGCAAAAAACCATCAGCTATTCTGGAACTTGTGCGAAGCAGCCTCTGCGCAGAATGTGCCGCTTAAAATATGCAAGACATTTTGATATTGTGTAAATTACCACATATTTCAAATTAAAAAGTTATTTCATGTAACAGTTGAAAACATTTGTGTTTCAAAATAAAAATATTTCAAAAACAAATTTGTCTTTTTTTAATAAATCACGGGAAAGAAAATTCCAAAAGTAAATTATGAAACGATTAGTATGAAGCCTCGTACACAATGCTAGCAACAATCTTGATTTTTTATCTTATTTCTTCCCAAAGTATTTCATATATTTTCCTTTCATTTTTCGAACAAAAATATAAGTAATTTTTTTTTAAAAAGTTGAGTCTACTTCTACTTCAGCAACAATTTGTATGTAATGTAAATAAAATCTAGTTTTGAATAAAAATTTCGACAAAATGTTTTAACAAATAAAAATAAGTTCTTAAAATTGTTGTGGACATATTTTGCAAACGGGTTCTTTACCGAAAATGTGTGTGGTTAGGAAAAAAATGTTTGCTCTATTTTAAACACCAGAGAACATGTTGCTGCCTATTGTGTACGAGGCTTGAATGTTGGAAACATACATAAAATCAATCTAAATTTTTTTATTTATCAAGCGTTACAAATACAACTTCAATATAATTGTTGTAATAATGAGTATATGTTTACAGGAATTCATGACTCTGTATCTAATGCTAAGTAAACACAAATGCTAAGTATAACAACTCTTTACAACAATAGAACATAAGTACATTATATTACTAGTATACATACTAACCAACAAGACCTGTTATTAGCAAATAAGAAACACAAAGAAAAGATATCTTGAACTTTGCACAGGTATCTTAGTAGCTTAGGCCTTCAGCTCGTTAAGAAACAGAAACGGTGAAAATTGAACAAGTAACCCTTACACCGATAGACTAGCTCACTGCCAGCAAACCTACCGGAGCAATATAATAATCAATTTTAAATCAACACTTATGACAACACCTGCATTTCCCTACTGATTTTATGCAACAATTCATTAAAAAAGCATATAATGTTGGTTCGTTACAGAAAATTTTCAAAATGATTATATGGATTACTAAAAATTGTAAAAATTTAAAATTGTTAATCTAAAAAGATATTATTTATTTTAATAAAAAAAAAAAAATTCAAAAAACTTTCCCACTTCAAACAGCGTGTTAATTGATATAATTTAATTAAATAAACAATTCTTCGAGTTTAAATTATTTTATTTTAAGCGAAAAAATCATTTAAAATCATCAAATTTTAATTAAATTTTTTTTTCAAAACAACTAATATGTTAATTAAATCAAAATTATATTTTAAATTTCTTTTCAATTAAAACATGTTAGAGTGCTATATTCGGCTGTGCCGAATCTTTGATACCCTCCACCGACAGGAGTGGGCTCTATATGATAAAAACATATATATTATTAACTAAGCTTCATAAAAACAAACACCAGCATTAAAATTGGTTGCGGTTTAGACCTGAATTTTTTTTTTTTTTTTTTTTTTTTTTTATTATTCCTACACTAAGTCCCGCGAAGCTTTTCGCTTGTCTGCAGGAGACCAGAGTCTCTGGCGGGAATCGAACCCGCAACCCCGGTACTGATAGACTGGCTCACTACCAGCTAGCCTACCGGGGCACCGACAATAAGAAAGTTTTATGCTTTTCTTGTTAGAACTTTTCCGAAAGTAGGGTTTATATGAAGCCTAGTGTAAATTATGGACCGATCTTCAAAAATTTTACAGTGTGATTTCAGGTCCTATAAAACTATGACGAACCAAATTTCATTATGATAGCATTATGTATTACGGGTTAAGGCGTACTAAACGGTTTTTGGGAGTATGCTTTATATGGGGCTTCAAAAAATTTTACAGTGTGATTTCTGGTCATATAAGACTGTGACGTACCAAATGTTAGTATAAAAGCATTATTTATTATGGTTTAAAGCGTACTAAAATGTTTTACGGGAGTAGGGTTTATATGGGGTCTACGGTTAATTATGGACCGATGTTCACGAAATTTAGCAGCCTGATTTCTAGTCCTACAAAATTGTACCGTACTGAATTTTATTATGATAGCATTATTTACTACGGTTTTAGGCGTACTAAACTGTTTTCCGCGAGTAGGGCTTACATGGGGCCTCTGGTCAATTATAGACCGATCTTCACAAAATTTAGTATGATTTGCAGTCGTATAAAGCGAATTCATGCAAAATTGTATGTCATTCCGTGCATTATTGCACCATTTATGTAGTTTTTGTAACAGAATTATCAATTGTTTTAGGGTGGTGGTTTCACATTTTCATTCATAGTTCTGGTCCTACTGAACCGATGTTGCTGGATTTCAATCCGAAACTGCTTACGATAGCTACAGGCAATTTGAGACCTAGATTGTTCTTTTCTTTTGCGTTTTTCGAACGTGAGCGTGTTTTCAACAGACGGACAGACAGAAGTACATGGCTAAATCGACTTAGAATTACTCAAGGAGAATTACTCAAGGGTCTTAGATGTGTAATAAAAAAGTTCCACACGGAATGACAAACTTATTATACCCTCATTCACCACTAGTGCTGGTGGAGGGTATAAAAATAATTGATCCAATTATCACATTAATTAAATTGAAATACTTTTCAAAAAATTTTTTAATTAATAAAAAACTACAAAAAAAAATTTTTTTCCTGTTTTATATTCAGGATTTTTTCAACTTAACCAATTTATATGGGTTTGAATCCCAAGCTGCTCGGGAGAACTAGGACCTAGGATTTGATGCCAAAATCTTTATTTTATGTTTAATCGGTCAGAAGTGAGCGTAATTTTAGCAAATGGGCAGACAGGCGGACATGGCGAAATCGACATAGAATTAATCAAGGACCCAGAATATACATATCTTTACAGGTCCTCAGTTAAATATTTTTTGGTGGTACACACGTAATCCCAAACTTATGTTAGTGAATTTTAAAACATTTTAGTTTACAAATTTAAACACTGTCTTTTTACAACATTTTAACAATATTAGATAAGTTAATCAACCAGTAATGCCAGCTCTTTACTGCTAAAAAAGCTACATTTTAATTCAACAATGGCTAAATAGTGGCTAAAAATGGCTTAACAAGATTTAATTAAAAAAATCCATCAATATTGATAAAAAAAATTACAAAATTTATTTACTACGCTGAAACTGCATATAAGAGATTACTTTAATACTTTTTAAGTAACAATTCACTAAACACAAGAAATATCTTTGATAAACGAAAATCTCAATTATCGATCAATTGATTTTTTTTACTGTTAAAGTCATTTGTGTTAACAATTAGAATCAGAGATGCAACACAACTAGTGCATAATTTTAAAATTTTTTTGGGCTAAAAGTTTGAAAAACTTGAAGAAAATTTGGTTAAATAAAAATGGCTAAAATAATGGCTAATGACTAAGTTGACTTTCTCATGCTTAAACGAGATGAAAAATGTCCAATATTGAAACTAAATGGCTAAATTGGCAACACTCAAATCAACCCTTTTTGCAATACAATTTTTTATCACTTTGATAACTAGTATGTGGCGTATGATTAATATGTATTTAATACATCACATATCCGCCTTTATATATATGCAGCTTAAGTTATGCAAGACATTTTGATGTTGTGTAAACTACTAGGGATGGGCAAATTAAAAAAATATATCTATTAATATCGTATCGATATTTTTTAAGTGTATCGATATTTATTAATTAAAAATATCGATGTATCGAAAGTATTAAGGTGAAATGATTACAAAATTTAAAAACTTAATATGCCTATGTCAATACATATTTACATGTGTACACACATATTACATGTAATTCGATTCTAACTTTTTGTTGTTTCTTTTAATTTCAAATTTACTGCCTGTCCCTCGATTTCGAACGAAACTTTCATTCGCTTAACTTTTATTTAAAACATAAACCAATTTTAAAATTTAGTTCTTAAGGTTAGTTATGCGAACGAAGTTTTCGTTTGAAATTGAAACAACTGCAGTTAATTCTACAATAGAAAAAAAGTAAAAAAAAAAGTAAAGAACACAAAAAAAAAATTTTATTTATTCGCCATATGAAATCTGAAAAAAAAATCATTGGGATTATATACTGCCGGTAAACGAAACTTGTGACACATACTATACAAGTAAACTGTGCAATATTTTATTTTTAATATATAAGAACATGCTCAAAAAAAAAAAAAAGAACAAAATATTTTTTTTATTATTAACATTCCAACTTTCATGAGTCAAATGCTGCTAATACGCCATAATAAAGGCGATTGTTTGCATAATTCTACGAACCCTTTTTAGAATATTTTTTCCGCGCTTATTTTTTGTTGTCATTTCTTAAAATCCTGAGACAAAACTGAACTGTGTAATCTATGAAAATGTTCAATGGAAAAGCGCTGTTGTTTTCTTAATATTGGTTAAAAAATATATGATGCAATTCTTAAAAAACAACAGTATTGGAAGCAGTTGAGCAACGGTTAAAATGTTGAATTTTGTTATATTCTTGAAAATATCGAATTCGATAGTTGTAGATAAATGTATCGATATATGGGTATTTTTAATATCAGCGGTAAATATCGATTATAATTTTGTTAAGTATCGATATTTTGATGTATCGATATGTATTGCCCATCCCTTTAAACTACCACATATAACAATTGAAAACATTTGTGTTTTAAAATAAAATTATTTCAAAAACACCTTTGTATTTTTTTAGAAATCACTTTTAATGTGGAACATTTGTAAACTCCAATCACCTAAAAAAAACTGATATTCATTACTTGTACAATATTTGCCTCTATGTAGTGGTGGTATGCAAAATTTTTCGTAAAATGTTGTTATATGCCTCCTGCATACATATTTGACTGACGACCCCTAGAATGAAAGATAGTCAATGAAGTTTCTAAAACAGGAAAAAATGTTGCCACGCCCTAAACTACAGCGCTTTTTGTTTTTTATAAAAAGCACTGCCATTTACAGTCCTATTTTATCATATTGCACAGCGTTGTGCATCACTAATTTATGTCTTCATTTTTGCCTTTGGCGACTCTTTAATCCGACATCAAGTTCTGGGTACCACTTATAATATCTCGGCTCCTTCCCCCTAATGACCAATTTTTTTCACGTATTAACAATATCCTTCTAAAACTTAGTATGTATAGCTTTTAATGAACTCATTTATATGACTCGCCTTAAAATTGAGCACCTTTTTCTATTTCACATACATGTTAGATTAAACCAGGTCGATGCCATTTCAAAATAAAAAAGCACCACACTCAAAATATTCTGCAGCTAAATTCCACAGAAAATTCATTTGAAACAACTAAACATTCATTTAAAAAACGTATCATTTACATTTCATTTATACATAAATATTTGGATTTTTTTTTATTTACAGCATATTCCGTAAAATTTAACAGTTGTTGCTTTAAAAAATATAATTTAACAGACAAAAAATCAAACTACACAAAAATGTAAGAACGGAAAAACATTATTATACCCTCCAAAACCACTAGTGGTGAATGAGGGTATACTAAGTTTGTCATTCCGCGAGAAACTTTTTTATTATACATTTAAGACCCCATAAGGTATATACATATATATATATTCTGGCTCCTTGAGTAATTCTCAGTCGATTTAGTCATGTCCGTCTGCCTGTCTATCTGTTGAAAACACGCTTACTTTCGAAAAACGCAAAAAAGGACAAACTTTGTCTAAAATTGCTTGTAGTTATCCTAAGCAGTTTGGGATTGAAATCCAGCAACATTGGTTCAGTAGGATCAGAACTATAAATCAAAATGTGGAACCACCACCCTATAAAAATGATAATTTTGATACAAAAACTAATATAAATCGTTTTATAAGACTGCAAATCATACTGTGAAATTTCGTAAAGATCGGTCCATAATTCTGTGGTTTTCACGAATAATCGCGTAAGTCGGTTTTTACCGAAATTGAGATAATGATGTCAAAGTGTTACATTTTGCATTAGGTTTTTATAAGTATTAAGCTTTTTAGAATATAATGTAGTATTATTAATTTTTTTCTGCTAAAAACAACTTAAGTTAACTGTTTAATAAAATATTTTGCTATTATAACGATTTATGTCGACATACATCGCCAAAAATTGTAAAATTGCGGAATATGTTTCCAAATAAAAAGCATATGTGATGTTATGTTGTTATTCGTGCAAAAAATATGAAAGTATTTTTTGAAAATTTTTCTATTAATAACAACTTAAGTCGTAAAAATAACAACGTAAGTCGTCATGTGTGATTAAAATGATAACATTTATTTTCACGAAAAAGAACTTATGTGGAGATATGATGTTATATTGCACACACTTAATGAGTCAATCAAACATATGCATTTTAAATCCTTTTACAGATTGTGATCCTGTGAGGATTTTTTCATGAAAACTATGTATAATACGTAGAAAGTCACTGTTAAGAGGATAGTAAAGAAAAAAGCTTAAAAAAGCATCTACAGAAGCCGCAATTGAAAAAAATAATTGTTTTTGCTCTCCTGAAAAGTTTGGTTTTATAACTTACGCGATTATTCGTGAAAACCACAGAATTAACCCTAGAACCCAAATAAACCCTAATCCCGGAAAACATTTTAGTACGCATAAAACCGTAACAACTAACGCTATCATACTAAAATTTGGTAAGCCACAGTTTTATAGTAACAGAAATCACACTGTAACATTTTTTGAAGATCGATCGCTTAATAATTTACTCTAGGTCCCATATAAACCCTACTCCCAGAAAACCGTTTAGTACGCCTAAAACCGTAATTAATAATGCTATCATAATGAAATTCGGCACGTCACAGTTTTGTAGGGCGAGAAATCCAAATTTCACTTCCAAATTTCGTGAAGATCGGTCCATAATTGACCATAGGCCCATATAAGCCCTACTCGCGGAAAACAAAAACCGTAACATGTAATGACATCATAATAAAATTTGGTTTATGACAGTTTCATAGGACCTGAAGTCACACTGTAAAATTTTTTGAAGATCGGTCTATAATTTACACTAGGCCCCATATAAATCCTACTCTCGGAAAACAGTCTATTTCACCTAAAACCAAATAAAGCCCACTTTTTTTATTTTAGATGAATCTTTATTAAATTATTTGTAAACATATTAACATAATTACATTTTTCGAGATTTTATCTATAGATATTACAGCAAATTAAATTTTTAATCACGGATATTGAGTAATTTTTAATTCTTAATTCTAAATTCTAAAATTTTTAAAGGAAAAATAGGAAAAACCTTTATATGACAAAAGCCCACTTTTGGAAAATAATTAAATTCGCCTTAAACCATAAAATTTTTTCCAACGTAAAATTTTTTCCAACTTAGATTCATATGGCCAGAAGAAATATCATGCAATTTTGTGAAATTCACTGTTAACACTAAAACTAATTAAACTGCTGTATTGAAATTTATTCTAATTTATTTTTTGTAATAAAAGAAATCAGTCTTCAGAATTTTGGGATAATTGGTCCATAATTTACCATAGGTGCGATACAAATTACCCTCCTAAAAATCATTTTAGTTCGGCTAAAACTGTTCAAATTCATGATATTTTACACAAGCCAGTTCAAAGTTCTAACAAGAAACGCCTAAAACTTTCTTATTGTCGGTAAATAATTTAATTCAGGTCTAAACAGCAACCAATTTTAATGCTGGCGTTTGTTTTTGTGAAGCTTAGTTAATAATATATATGTTTTTATAATATAGAGCCCACTCCTGTGGGTGCAGTGTATCAAAGATTCGGCACAGCCGAATATAGCACTCTACCTGGTTTTTTGGTAGTTTGGTTTTTGAATAACAAACATAAATATTAAAAAATAAAGTTATTCGTAAAATAACTAATTTTTTTATTCAATTTCAACAGTACGAAAAACGAATTTAATAACACACAAGTAGTTACTGTAATAATTTTTTGAGTGCAGTCAATTAAATACTTTTCAATTTATTATTGCGTAAACTTCAAAGATATATATATATATAGACCTTTCACTATTGTTGAATCTGACCACCGTATGTACATATGCCTAGACCCCCTAACATAGTGTCTAAGTCAAAAATAATATATTAGCCATTTGTTAGTTTTATATATTTTAGGCATCTTCAAACTTGGTATAATATTTATATGTGTCGACACAAAAAAAAAAAAAAAAAAAAATAATAATATTGGTGGCTATTATTAAAAACGCGTCAAAGGTGTGAAAATTAACAAGAAAACATGAAATTTGCCGAAAATTTACAAAAAATGTGTAAGTTTGTCATACAAAATTAACAGATTTTAAAAGAGACAAAAAAGTGTTAAATCTCATGTTAATTTAATTTTGTATAGATAACAAAAACACTTTTCGTAATTTTTTTTTGTTTTCATGTTAATGTTCACTCCTTCGACGTGTTTTCAATAATAGCCACCATTATAATGTATAACCATAAATTTTTTTTATTTTTTTTCTTCTCATCGAATAGTAAATGTCATAAGAAAAGCCTTTGATGAAAAAAAGTATTGCTCAGCACTCTTCATCGATGTGTCTCAAGCTTTTTATAAAGTCTGGCATGAAGGATTAATACTGAAATTGCAGCAAAACTTACCAGCAAAGATACACAAGCTGTTAGAAAGCTACTTAGTCGGTCGTCAATTTATCATTAAAGAAGGCGATTTTTTAAGTTCTCCTCAGCCAATTAACTCTGGAGTCCCACAAGGCAGCATCCTGGGCCCTCCATTATACTTAATTTATACTTCAGACATGCCAACAAGCAGCCACAAACCTCAACATTTGCGGACGATACAGCTTTTCTAAGCGTACACGAAAACTGTCATGAAGCATCCCGTTACTTACAGGATCATATATTTGAACTAGAAAGGTGGTTAAAACAATGGAGGATAATGATCAATGAGCAACAATGAGCACATATAACATTCACATTGCGTCGGGCAACATGCCCCCCTATTAAAATCAATAATCAAATAATACCCCAACACTCGCATGTAAAATACACCTCGGTATACATCTAGATCGGCGTTTAACTTGGAAATGGCATAAACAAGCTAAATTAAATCAAATGAAACTAAAAGCAATTCAAATTAATTGGCTTATTGGAAGAAATTCTGTTCTTAGTCTCGATTTAAAACTTTTACTTTACAACTCTATCTTAAAGCCAATCTGGTGCTACGGTATTCAGTTATGGGCACAAGCTCGGCTTCTAATCTCGGAAAAATTCAAAGGCGCCAAAATAAGCTTCTTCGAATAATCACAGCCGCTCCCTGGTATGTCAAAAACTCAAATATCCACAAGGATCTCAATGTGCCATAAATAAAAACTATGTTAGCGAAATATGCAGTAAAATATTTAAAAAGGCTGGAACTGCACCCAAATCCATTAGCTCGAAATATTTTAAATTATGGCGGCCACACACGATTAAGGAGAAGAGACACTGCAGCACTCACCCAATCAGATGAGCGATAAACATCAACATATGTGAACAGAAACCGTGATGACTAAATCTTATTTGTCTGGCACTGGAAGGACATAAAGTAATTATTAGGATAAGATTTGATTAATTATTGTCAGTTCATATTTAATATATGAAGATTTAATAAATAATTAAAAAAAAATATATAAAACAATTTTTTTTTTTGTTAATAGAAAAATACATATTAAGTACACAAAAATTGAGTTGATTCTTTATATAATAATGTATTTTATTTGACCTTTATTCTTTTGATGATTAATTAAATTGTAAAACCTAAGAGCTTACTTTTATACAAAATGTTCACTTTATTGTAACCAATCTTTCGGCACTACTTTTTGTGCCTTCTTCTGCATAAGGGTGGTTAAATTTTAAGGGCCGATGTTGATTTTGAATAAAACAAAAATTATTTTGGAAATTCTTGTCATTTCTTCTTATTATGATAATATTGGAATGGTTCAATTAGGTGTGGAACAAAATATCGGCCAAATGGCCGCCGCGACCTCGGCGGCACACCTCCATTCGATGGTCCAAATTGTTGATGACGCTGAGGCAAAATTGAGGTTCTTTGCAGTTAATGTACCGAATTATCGCATCCCTTAGATCTTGAATTATTGCTGGCTTATCGACGTACACCTTTCCTTTCAAATAACCCCAAAGAAAGAAGTCCAACGGTTTCAAATCACACGATCTTGGCGGCCAATTGACATCGCCACCACGTGAGATAACACGGCCCTTGAATTTGTCGCGCAAAAGAGACATTGATTCGTTAGATGTGTGGCAAGTGGCACCGTCCTATTGAAACCACATATCGTCCACATCCATATCTTCCAATTCGGGCCATAAAAAGTTTGTTATCATCTCACGATAGCGAACACCATTCACAGTAACTGCCCGACCGGCCTCATTTTGGAAAAAATACGGCCTGATGATGCCGCCAGTCCATTAACCGCAACAAACGGTTACTCTTTGTGGGTGCATTGGTTTTTCGACAATCACTCTTGGATTATCATTCGTCCAATTCTGCTTATTGACGAATCCACTGAGGTGAAAATATGCCTCATCACTGAAGATTCTTTTCACGATATGCATTTTTATTTGAACGACCCTTTTTGTAATAACCCTGAATAACTTTAACGCGTTGCTGGATTGTGTATCTTTCCATGGTTAGTCAATTTGGGTAGATTGAAATTGAGAAATGTCAAATGAAATGCAAAAAAAAAGTTGACGTTTTGATGTGGTTCACATTCAACATCGGCCCTTAAAACCACCCGTTAGTAGCGCAGAAAAGAAAACAGATTTATTACTTAATCATTTCCAATTTCGGGATAAATTTACCTCTATGTAATTTTTTTATTACTTAGGAAATATGACTCAATATTTATATTAAATTTTTATATCTTCGGCAAAGAGATCTAGAACTTCTTTGCAGATTCTATCAAAGCACTCCATAAAGTTCGAAAATCGCAATAAAAAACTAGGTACTCTAAAAAAAAAAACAAGTTAATTATAGCAGCAATACACAATATCGGGTAGTTCCAGAAAAAAATTTTTTTAACGATAACATAATTTTTTTTTTTTTTTGCAATATTAATTACCATGAATATCTTTTCTTTTTGGTACGCATTGTGACTAACAAAACTACTTACTTTCAAAAGAATACATTAAGAAATAAATTTTTGGCATTTTTTTAGGAAAGCAGATACAATTTTTTTTTATTCAACAGTTTAGATCAAAAATGGTTTGACTTTGGTGCCACCCACTGTTAACACAAATGGAAAATGATTAACTCTACTTACATATATACTTAATGTTTTTTATTAATTAATTATTAAATATTATTTTTATTTATAAAGTAAAATGAACGAACTCTTAGTTCATTAGGCAATTTCATCTGTTTTCAATGCGTATCACATAAATGCGTCTTACGAGTACTTTTCAAAATGTGCCATTAGCGTTACGCAAAATGGGAACAATTTTTATAAGGTAATTTTGGTTTTAAAACTCATTTATTAAGTAAATTCCAAATTTTACCATAACTCCCACACGATTCATTTCCGGAAATAATTTTTTCTGCACTAACAGGATTTGCTGGGTTTTAAAAAGTCGTTCGTGCCCAACTACACTTTATAACTTATTTAATTTTACAATTTGTAAAATAAATAATACTGACATTTAATAAGAAACAAAAATAACTTTTTTAATATGCTGGCTGTTATTTAAAAATTAACTGATGTTTAAAATGTTAATTTTTTTTAATAAAATCTGCTAAACTTTGACTCTAGCACGAACTCCTTTTTTGTAATGGAATAATTGCTATAAAAAAAAATGAAAAAAAAACCAACAGTTATAATTACTTTGGCATATGCAATATGTATATAATGAAATGTCTAAATGTAGAAAACTTTTCTTATCTAATTTTAGAGGAACAATAAATTGTAATTAAAATTCAATTTAACATTTTATCGTAAAACTTTTATTATTTAATATTTTATTATAAAGTAAAGGTAAAAAGAGTCTTTCAAAAAATCATGTGATACTGCTATTTAACAAGAAACATTTTTAATTAAATCATAGCTTATCAAATAAGAATGCTTGAATATTTTTTTAACCTTCCACCAACAATTATAATTTTTATGAATTCGACTTTATATGAGATATATGAGAAATTATGATCCATGTAAGCAAAATATCTCACAAATCCCAAATTTTCCCAAAATACAGTAATTTGTTAGAGTTTTAGGTGTATCAGATTTTCGGAATGCTGCAGCTCGTTTCTGTATTACCGCATCGTAAAATTGCTCACATGAAGTGTGAAACAAAGAATTCCATTGTTTCTCGATTTGTGAAAAAAATGTTTCTGTATTTGAATGTGAAAACCAGCGTTGCCATAATTTTTTAGAAAATAACTGCATCTTAAGAAAAAAAAAAACTGATTTAACACCTAAAAAAAACTGCACATAAAAATTGCCAAAAATAATATAATTTAGATTATTTGTTTTTAACATACGTGTAATACAGAAACAAATACAACATTATATTATAATCGAATATCGTTTCTTTGTATGCTAGATGAAAGAGATTGGAATAAGGAGAGGTACACAAGTAACTGTAGTCCAGCGATTTGTTTTATTTCCTCAATTAATACAAAATAAATTTTAGTTCGGGCTCAGATTTCCTATATATCAATTGAGCATACATGAAAAATTTGTGCAATAAAAATTTTACAATGCCAACTCAAACGCGACTTTTAAAAATAAACAACAAAAATGGCAAAATGTAAACAGGAAAATAATTAAACTTTCAAAAGTAAATGCCAAACGGCTTGGCAAACATGTCAAAATTGTACGTTTGCACAATCATTTTTCGTGGGTAATTGGGGTATTTGACAAACGCTTAAAACATGTTTGAAAACAAATTGAAATGTTGTATATTTTCCAAACTGTTTGAGCTACCTAGTTTTAAATTAAAGCATTAAAGTGAAAATTTTGCAGCGTCAAGAAGGAAACGACAAAACTTAAAGACTAAAGAGAATCAAACTTTCTTATTAGAATTTATTCAAAAATGATTAGTTAGATTTGGGTCGTTTATTTATTTATGGAAAGTGCGTATTTCCCAAGCCGTTTGTGTTTTCTGTTTGGCTCTTAAAGCTTGCCAGTGTTATACGAGTATGTGTTTAGCAAATTACGTAAGATTATGGCTTAAGAAATAAAAAATAATATAACAAAATTTAAACTAAAAATCATTTACAAAAAAAAACTTATTTTTTTTAACAAAAAACTGCAACACTGCTCAGTGCTTAGAAAAACTGCAAAATGCAGATAAATCTGCACATTTGGCAACGCTGGTGAGAACAGACAACACAGATTCTGTTTTAACTGGAATACTTCCAGTAAATAAGTATCAAATGCAAGCTAAACGTCAACGAAAGATATAGATATAATAAAAATAGGGCTGCCAGATTTGACGATTTACCGTCATTTTGACAATTTGTTATTCCGAAATAAATTTCTTTCTAGTGACGATACTTTTCAGTGTTCAAAATAAAACAATTTTAAATATTTTTCAAGAAAAAAGATATCTTTAGAATCAAGACAGTTTAAATTTTTATATTTATCCCTATTGTCAAAATTGTCCTCGAAATTGTTTGTCCGTCCCAAAAAAATGTATCGGCAAAAGCAAAATTTCGAGGGAAAACTGTTTAATTTTTATTTCCTTGGATTATTTAATACATTTGCTTATGTGATCAAAACATTAAACTATCACCCCAATTTTCAGTCAATGCACTAAGGAAATTTTTACCTTTTTTGGCCAAAAGTGTAAGTTTTATTCCAATATGATATTTTGTCACGCCTTTGCGTGATTTTTTCAGAAAAAAAAAACAATCTGAAATTTTAAATTGTAATCGGATTACCGAAAAAATAAATAAATTATTTTATACAAATAGACCTCAAGCTTAAGTATGTATGTATAAAATATCCATGCACTTTAACTATGTTTAATTTATGTTTTCATAAATAAATTTTAAATTTTCCGATTTTTTAAAACAAAACAGGCGATTTTGTTTTATTTTTTTCTTAGAAAAATAACGATTTTTTCACAAATTTATCTGGAAGTTCTGCATAAAACGAGAACAATAAAAGGCTATAAAAAGTTTAAATAAAAAAAATATAAAAATTATGTTTTATTTATTTTCATCATTTAAATTCTTTCTTTTAAAATTAAAAAAAAATATAAATACGCATTCTTGTTTACAGACAAGTGTATATGTAGATATTATGGTATGCATTCGGTTAATTACTCCCCGATTAACTGATCGGTTAATTTAAAATTGGCTATTTTCGACAAAATGTAAAAAAATTAAATGAAGAAGTACAGTTTGTAAAAAGTTTTTTATATTACAAAGTAAAAAAGCAGCACTATATTCAGAAAAAAATTTACAACAATCAACCCTGAAGATTTGAAGATATAAGCAAAAATATGCGCCGGCGTGATGTTACAAAAAACAGAAGTGGATTTTGACTTGCATTACAAAGCGGCATAAGTCTGCGAATTGAGCAAGACTTTTTGTATAAAACTTTTTTAATAAGCTTTGGTCTTATAAAGATTTATTTTCCAAGTTATCAAATTTAAAAATATTTGCTCGGTTTAGGTACATATAAGATTTTCCAGCGATTTTTGTAATGTAACGCTAGAAAGCTAATTAGCTTGTTCTTTAGGACCATGTTGTTCAAAAGTTCTCCCTTTTGTAACGTAATGGAGAGCTAGCTGCGCTTTACACAACATATAGAAAAGTAAATTATACAAATACAATTTTTGATAAACGAATTAAATTACTTCTGGCGTTACGTTACAAAAAAGAGACCTTTCGCTGGAACTTTCTATATGTTTGTATGTGTTAAGTTATTTGTGTCTTCTCATATTTTCTCATATTAAACCTTTAACAGAATTAACCAAAACAATTAGAAGAGTTGAAAATTTTAAAAAATTAAAACAGGACTTTACTGACATAATGGAAGATTTTATACATTTAGAGAAATCCAGGTAAAGGACTGAGAAATTAGATATTCTGTATTATAGATTGCGTTCGATTTCTCCAACATCAACGATAAGTGAAAAAATTTTTAGATTTATCAAAACTAAAGAAAATAATCGCTTAAATCCTAAACATTTTTCTAAAAGATTATTTTTAAGGTCTCCTTAAACTATTGAAATAACTAATAATTTGGAACAGTTTATTTTTAAATAACAACTTAATAAATATTAATGTATTAATTAAAAAATATGTATAACATATTTATGAATTATTTTTTTGTTTGCTCGTGTTAGTTCAATAACTGTTATGTTTGTAATGTTATTGCCTTTTTTAAACAATAAACTCTAAATAATCAATAATTTATGCGTTTTTATGTATTGAAATTACTTAATTTATAAAAATTTAATTTATTAATCGGTAAACTGATTACAAAATTACAAAATTAGCCGATTAAAGCAAAGGCCCGACTAAATGAATACCCTAGTATATGTGTACAAACATAATTATTTTTTCGGATAATTTAGGCTCCAAGATTTAAAATTTAATTTTTCTCGCATCAATTTCAAATGTGACTTTTTTTTGACAGTTCCTGTGAGAAAATTTTCGCTAAATATTGTTACAGAAGCACTTTTTCTCACATCCTTCCAATAAATGCTTGACAATTATTTAAATGACAGATAATTCTCACAAAGTAAAAATACAGAAACACTTATGAGAGAAAACCCATTTTTTGTTTCACATTGCACTGTGTTTTTCGTTATTCGCTTGTTTAATGCGGAAAATTTTAATATGCGAGAAATACAGAAACGGGCTAGTGCTTTATATTCCGATAGTCGATTATGAAGCGATCATTATGAATGTTGGAAACATAATTGTTATTTTTATTTAAATATCTACAATTGTATTATTGTAATAATAAGTTTATATTTACACTTATTTATGAATCTATACCTAATACTAAGGAAACATTGCTTTATTATTACACTGGAACATAAGAACGTTCTAGTCTTAGTATAAATACCAGTCAAGCATACTTGTTATTAGCATATAAAAAATACAAGATACAGAGATTTTGAACTTAGCACAAGTATTATCTTGGTAACTTAGACCTTTAGCCCAGAGATGGAGGAAATTGCACCCGCAACCCTTGCAGCGATACACTTGCTAACTGCCAACTAATATACCGGCCACCCTAAGAACCAATTTAAGTCCATAGTTTATGATAATACCAGCATTTCCCTACTGATTATATGCAAGGATTCATTAGAAAGGCAAATAACTGGGGTTCGTTATAGAAAATTTTGTGTAAATAGAGTAAAAATATTAATTTTTTCGGAAGTTTGGCTTACACAGAAAAAATTAAAAATTGTTTTTTATCGCCAAATTCATAGAATCAAGTAAACAATTTGTTAATTTTGCACCTCTTATCAAAATTTGATTATTTAAAATTGTTAGAATGGAAAATTGTGAATTTTATTTTTTTGAAAAAAAATATTTTTAATTTTAATAAAAAAAAGTCATCAAAAAACAGAGTTGCAATAAAATAGAAAAGATAAGCTGTGATATTAATTTAAGTTGTGTGTTTTATTTAATTATATGTTAAATGTTTTATGTTTTATGTACGCTGTGTAACATTCAATGTATAATTTAATGTGAAAAAATACTTAGTAATTACAACCCCTGAAGATGTCAACAAATAATTGACGAAACGTTGGGAGAAACATGTAAAAAAGGTTTTTTATTTACATTTATATATTAGGCCCAATTAGCTTAACAAAAACTTATATATAACTTTCCCATTTCATACAGCGTGTTAACTGATTAAATTATATATAGCTCAGGTTTTGATAACTCTCAACAACAATTCTACATGTATTAATTATTTTATATTAAGCGAAAAAATCAATTAAGTTTTTTGTTATTAATTTAATATTTTGAATAAAAATTTATTTCAAAGCAACTGAAATGTTAATTAAATCCATATAATATTTTTAATTTTTTTTTTCAACTAAAAAAAAATAATTGATTCAATTATCACATAATTTAAATTGAAATACTTGTCAAACAATTTTATTAATTAATAAAAAACTACCGAAAATTTTTTTCTGTGTTTCAGTAGTTTAGTATTTACTGATCGTAAAAATACAATTTTAAAAACTTCAAGAAAATATTGCTAAATACAAATGGCTAATGGTTAAATTGATTTTCTCATTGCTAAAAGAGATGAAAAATGTCCAATCTAGCCATTAAATGGGTAAATTGGCAACACTGAACTCAACCCTTTTTGCAATACAATTAATTTATTATAGCATTGATAAGTAGTGTGTGGCGTATGATTAATATGTATTTAATACATCACATATCCGCATTTATACAAATTAATTGTTTGGTGTAAATTTGTACATTTCTGCTTAATGATGCCCAAAACACTTAAAATTTTTCAAATTACCATATAACATATGACCATGGTTTAAAAACTGCAGTTGAAACCAAAAACTGTCGAACAAAAACGAAAATTTATGTACATTTTTAAATTGGTTTGACAGCGACTATTTACATTTAATGAATTAGAAGTAAAAGCAAAAATTTTTTTTTTTTTTGGCCAATGATAAATGAAGAAGTGGAAGAATTGGCAGTTTTTCAACTTTGACTGCAGCTTTTAAACGCTGCATATTACTCTAATTACGCGTATAAAATAAATTAAAAAGGCTGAATACTTGATGCTCTGGGTCACAACACAGAAAAAATTATTAAATTTCTCCTATCACCAAATTTGTTCTAAATTCATAATATCAAGCAAACAAGTTGTTGATGTTGCACCTATTACCAAAATGATTATATTGATTACTAAATATTTTAAAATTTTGAAAAAATTTTTTCAATAAATGATATTTTTAATTTTAATTAAAAAAGTGATCAAAAAACTTTGCCATTTTAAACAATGTGTTAATTTATTTAAATAAATATTCACAATTCTACATGTTTAAATTATTTTATTTTAAACGAAAAAAAATTTATTTCAAAACAACTAAAATGTTGATTAAATCCAAATTAAATTTTTAATTTTCTTTCAGCTAAAAAAATAATTGATTCAATTATCACATTAATTAAATTTAAATATTTTTTAAACCATTTCTTTAATTGATAAAACACTTTTTTCTGTGTATACACTCATATTTATATTACACTAGCCTAACCAAGTGTGCTTCGCTATCCTCATTAAAATAAAATATCTGTAATTCCATGTAAAATCGACCAATAGCGGGACCCGACCCATTTCGATTTGAATGAAATTTAATGAGAAGGTTCCTTTCATCCTCTAAGGAATATATTTCAACGAAAAAAAATTTTAAAATTTTTTTTGCAAAAGTTATGTCATATTCAAACTGTCATTATTTCGCCGAATCAGCCGAATGTATTGAGTTTATTTTTTCAATGTCTTAAAAACTACTTAGATATACAGAAATCAAGTTTGATCCACGCCCACTTCTCCAATCCCACACATGACTTATAGATGATATCTCTATATTGATAGCCATACTAATTGTTCCCAATTTAGACAATTTTATATTTACCGTTATTCAAATAAACGGGATTTTATTTTGTGCTACGCTCACTTATCCACTCCGATCTTTTTCTATTTGACTAATTTTCTATTGACAGTTTTCTAGACATAAATAAATCTATTTTATGCCATTCTCATGATATTTTTAATTTTAATTTAAAAAAACTTTGCAGTTTCAAACAATGTGTTAATTTATATAATTTAATTAAGCTCAGGTTTTGACTATTCCGAAAAACAATTCTACAAGTTTAAATTATTTTATTTTAAACGAAAAAAATCAACCAAGATTTTTTTTATTTAATTAATACTTGAATTAAAAATTTATTTCGAAACAACTTAAATGTTTATTAATTCAATATTGTACTTTTAAATTTCTTTCAACTAAAAAAATAATTGGTTCAATTATCATATTAATTAAATTGAAATACTTTTTAAATAATTTTTTTAATTGATAAAAAGCTACTGTAACATTTCAATGCCTGAGGCTGTTCTTACTTTAAAGGACTTTAAATTAAAATGATTTCCACGCAAGGAAGATGTGTTTTACATTGGTAATGAAAATCATTTTGGCATACTAATTTGGCAGGAAGTATTCTATATAGACGATTTTAAACAATTGGCTGCAGTGTTTACAAAAATTTAAAGTTTTGATTGGGTGAGAAGTAGAGAAAAGATAATACATCAGTGGATCAAATATAGATGGAACATTTTGGCTATTTCAATGAAGAAAATATTGGAGGTTATAATATTATAAAGCTTGTAGAATTTTGATTGTATCTGAGGGCCTTTAGTGCCCCAACAAAAATATTACAATCAATTGCTAATATTTTTTGTATATCGGAAAAGTCAAAACTCAAAGTGGTTACTTAAGAATCAATTTTAAGAAAAAGTGAAATAACAAAGTCAAAAAGACTACAGAATGTAAATTATTCTTACCTATAAACAGTGATATTTATAAAAAATGCATACTACAGAAAAATACCAACTATTTTTAATTATAAAATTTTTTGATTTAAAGACTTTTACATAATTTTTAAAATTGCTTTTTAGTTTTTATATGAATTTCAAGATACATTTTCTTTTCTTTTATAGGCAATAAAATAAGTATATGTATTACTATTAGTTCTACTTGCTAATATCATATAGTTATCTTATTACCTATTCAATAACCCTGATAATATTTAATATATTTTCTACATTTCTAAATGTCGTTTGCTTTTCGTTAACAAAAATATGGTCACCGTAAGTATGGCTAATATTTGCATATTTAAATATTACTCATACGTATGGTAAGACAAAATATTATGAAGAAACTAAGGCCCTAATCATGTAAAACGCAGCGCAATGCCAAAAATAACATTGAAAGCGCAAACAATGTCATAAATTTTTGTAATTTTGTTGTTGCTTTCAACAGAAATTCATGTACCGTTTTAAAATTTTTAACGACACAAGCAATGGAGCGTTTGAAATTTTAAGACGCAATGTGAATTTCTGTAGGAAGCAACAACAAAATTACAAAATATTTTTGACATTGCTTGTGCTTTCAATGTTATTCTTTGGCGTTGCGCTGCGTTTTATATGATTAGGGCCTTAAAACAAAATACATGCTTGCCTTATCGTGAGAAAACTTATCCCGTTTCCAATACCGAATTGTTTTTTTATGAAAAGCCTGTTTAACTATTTTTATACATCTTCCGCGTTGGCGATATGAAGCGGAAACTCTTTGAGGGGTCTGTAGTGTTGGAAGTTGATGTGGCAGGATCGCCATGTGGTGTTGGAAGTGGTGTTTCTAGTGTAAAGTATGTCCTTGTGTATTGGATTCTTATTCCCTATAGCCCTTGGTTAGTTTAACTAGCTGTCAGGGTTTCAGCTGCTTGGATAGGCGTTCAAAGGAACTGCCGAAAGATATGAGAGCTTGTAATTAAAAATGCAAGGCAAGTTATTGCCGATATAGATTGATAATTTCAAGTCTACTTTATTTTTAATTTACATGCACTTAAATACTATTCATGAGTTTTTAACTTAGCCTGTCTTACTTATTCTACTTATCGATAAAGTTCTAGCTGTCTTTGTCGATATTATGGACATATGCATAATTACCCTGATTACAATTGCTTTGACCAATAGGAATATTTGCGGTTACACTCATTCCTATTTGTCACTCAATTTACAATTCTTATTGAGTAGAATTGTTCGTTTGTTTTATCATACTTATGCCCTAATTAACTTGCATTCCAATCAATGTGTGTCGATTGGTAAATGCCGTTATTTGATCTTGCATAATTACCCTACTCTATTTAGGTTGGTGTGTATAGATTTAAGAGTAGTTTAAGGGTAGGCGGTGGCAACTTATGAGGTACACTACACCCTCACCGCTAAGAGAAAAATTAGGGGATTGATTTTTCTTGATATATTCATAGTACCGACAATGTTTATAAAATAGTTCTTAGTTTCTATTTACATATTTTATGTGTTTTTGAGATTTTTATAATTTTATAAAGTAATTCTTAATGTCTATTTATAAAGTTTTTATATTTTATGTACATTTAATTATTGTTGTCCGTTAGTATAAGTGGTTCCTTAATATGTTTGGTTTGTTTGTTTGTGTTACACTTGTCACAGTATTTTACGAATTGTTTTATCATCTCATTCATATTTTTCCAAATGTACCGCAGTTTCAATTTAATTATTGTTCTTCTTATTGGGGCATTATATATTAATATTTTTAGTTGAGGACTTCTGTTGTTCATTCTTATCTTTGCATATGCTTTTTAAAATCTTCCATTCTATATATTTTAAATATTTTTCATTCTTCGCTAGCGCTAATTCTTCTATATTCTCTTTCTGCATTACAGATATCAGTTTCCTCAGAATCGAATCTAGTTTCGCTGAGTTATCGCTGAATCTAGCATGCATATTATCTTTATTCTTGGAATGTAACTTCTTCATAATCAAATCTTGTTTTGATGAATTATCGTTACTTCCTTCATTTATATAATTATTCTTTTGGGTACGTGATTTCTTCATAATCGAATCGTGTTTCGATGAATTATCATCACGCCCTATGTGCACAATATTATCTTCAATTCTTATATCGACGTATTCTATATTTTCAAACTTTATTAAATTGCAATTTCTTCATATTCCTAACATCATTTATGGATGTGCATTCCCATATTAGAAGTTGATCAGACTCCTGAGAGATGCATTTTCCCATATTACTTCCATTCGCGCGTTCTTCATCCATATTTATTTCTTTATTCTTACTTGCCTCTTTATTTGTATTTTCATCTTTCTTTTTATCGCCCTTGTAGTTATTAGTATTTTCTTTTTTGTTTCATCATTTTCCAACGGTATCATTTGCTTTAGTATGTCTGAGTTTATTTCTATTCATTTTGGTCTAACTGTAGCTCATTAAAATTTTTGTTAAAACGTTCGTCATTGTTTACATTTGTGTAACTTAATATGTCAGAGTTTCTCATTGGGTCAGCGTGCAGTTTAATGCCCTGCAAAATTTCTGTCTTATTTATTTATTTTTAATATTTAATGTGTCATTCTGATTTTTTTTTTGTGCTATTGAATTACTAAAAAAAAAATTTTCGTCTTTTAATTCATTATTATTTAATATGACGTAATAATCAGTAAGGTTTAATTTCAATAATTGCATAATTTCTGTTTTGGGGTAGTATACAATTTGTTTGTGTTAAATGCTTTTGTTTAAATTGAAAGTGCTATGTTTTATTTAAATTTTTTTTTGAAAAATAGTAAAATATTCTTAAAAACTAAGTAAATATTTATGTGTTTATAATAGTTTTTTATAATAATTGATAATTAAAAATACAAAAATATTAATAAATGTTTAAAAATGTTTTGATAATTTTAATAAAATAATTATTTAACATTACTGTTTCTATATATTTTGAACAAATTAAAATAAATACAATATTTTTCGTTTTGTTTTTATAATATTTAAAAAATTTTTCCTTGTTTTACTATTTTTTTTCTTTTTAATTTATGTTCATTAAAAGGTTTCATTTTTCTCTTCTTTTTTATTATTAAAGCCATTTCATTTATTTTACCCATTTTTTTAAATTATTCAATCTTAGTTCTATTTTCATCTATCAAAACATTAGAATAAAAAAAATTTTGTTTCATATCTTCTATTGTTTTAATCTAATTTTCCGTTTTCCTCTTTACGAAAACTTAACGAAAAAATTGTTCCTATCTTAAAAACTTTGATACAGCAGGATCTGTACGATCTTCTTCAGGTTGAAAGGAAGCGCAGAATTCCATCTTTCTGGATCCGAATAGGTATGGATTGAAGTGAAGGATCTTCTATGGTGGGTGAAATGTAGTGGCAGGAATTTCTTAATTATAAAGGCATTTCTTAATTATTTTAAAAAATTAAAAATCTTTCAAAATTTTACTTAAACATTTTTTTTTTTTTTTTTTAGTTTGGTAGGAATTTCTACCGAATCTTAATTATTATTTAATTAAATTTTTTTTTTTTTTTTGTCAGGATCTTTTCTTAATTCAATGGAATTTTTAGTCTGGCAGGATCTAAAAATTTAGAGGGGTTGGACTGGATCGTTAGTTTATGGTCCGATTGCAGGAACGGTTAGTTTGTTATGGTCCGAGTGCAGGATCGCCATGTAGTGTTGGAAGTTGATGTGGCAGGATCGCCATGTGGTGTTGGAAGTGGTGTTTCTAGTGTAAAGTATGTCCTTGTGTATTGGATTCTTATTCCCTATAGCCCTTGGTTAGTTTAACTAGCTGTCAGGGTTTCAGCTGCTTGGATAGGCGTTCAAAGGAACTGCCGAAAGATATGAGAGCTTGTAATTAAAAATGCAAGGCAAGTTATTGCCGATATAGATTGATAATTTCAAGTCTACTTTATTTTTAATTTACATGCACTTAAATACTATTCATGAGTTTTTAACTTAGCCTGTCTTACTTATTCTACTTATCGATAAAGTTCTAGCTGTCTTTGTCGATATTATGGACATATGCATAATTACCCTGATTACAATTGCTTTGACCAATAGGAATATTTGCGGTTACACTCATTCCTATTTGTCACTCAATTTACAATTCTTATTGAGTAGAATTGTTCGTTTGTTTTATCATACTTATGCCCTAATTAACTTGCATTCCAATCAATGTGTGTCGATTGGTAAATGCCGTTATTTGATCTTGCATAATTACCCTACTCTATTTAGGTTGGTGTGTATAGATTTAAGAGTAGTTTAAGGGTAGGCGGTGGCAACTTATGAGGTACACTACAGGTCACTTTTAACTCATTAGCGCCCAATTTTTATCTTCAAAATTTTTTTTATTTCGAGAAATATGATTTTATTTATTTTACTTATTCAATTATTATTTATTGAATTATTTGTGCATGTTCCCATTGGGCGCTAATGGGATGTGGATGAAATAATCAGTTCGTCCATGATCATGATAAATCAAATTGTTGCAAGATGACTGCTAAAGCTCGTTTTAGTTAGAAAAATATTTGTACGCAATTTGGTCAAATAACCGATTATTTTGACCGATTCCGGGGTTCATTTGCAGTATAATACAAAATAATAAATATTTTTTATACCAAACGAATGTGTGTTAAACTTTCCGCTACACTTTACCAACTTAGTGAAATGTCTACTGTGGCTGAGTGTCTACTCCTATAGATCTAAACTGCACAGTAAAAAGGCTTGCCAGATTGAAATCGGCAAAAAGCTTTACATTCAAAGGAAAAAAAAACTTGATTTTTCTTGTCAATTAAAGGAAAGAGTGTATAGATATATGTTAAATATCTGCACGAACCTTAATAATAATGATCATGAAACCTTTAAAAAAAATGTTTTGCCTCGCTCGTATTTAGTAAGATGAAGAATAACTATGACATGAGAACAATCAACACTCGATATTTAAGAGCCGAGAGAGATAAAGTTAGTTTGTTCACTTATAAAAGAGAATATGAACATAAACCAGTGTGAAACAGCACAACCATTGAATAAATCTCGTTTTGTTTCTTGAAAAACAATTTGATTTAAAAGTCAGTGTTGCCACTTGTAGGAAAACAAAATATTAAAGAAAGTTAAAAAAGCCAAAGTAATAATGACGGGTTAAAGCAACATGATAAGGAAGTACATTCATGTTAAAATAACCAAAATAAAAACCAATTTTTTTAGTTTTCAATGTAATATGTTAATATGCTTATGAATATATTACTTCATGCAGACTTTTAGTGTGGATAAGCTCGTATTATATAAAAGTTTGTCACTAAGCTTGTAATTTTTACAATATTGATATAACACCCTTAAAAAAAATTATAGTATATGCCGGAACCTTATAAGAAGCGTAGTTGATTTATCGGAGTCCTTCTATCCGTCAGTCTATTTGTCTGCCCGCATGTATATTAAAATCAGTTTTCTGAAGACACCAGCAAAGATGGGGACCAGATCCGGAATAGATTACAATTAAAACTCAGGTAGGTTAGGTTATGTTCCATTGGCAGCCGTACTCAAGCACCATTGAGTTACCATGTCGCTCCTTCTCCCAAGGGTCCTATGTTACCTGGCTGCTAATATTCTTACTCAGCCGCCCAGTCAATTCAATAATGTAGTGGATCCTGTTTAAATCAATGTTAGGGAGACACGCTTCGTCTCCAAGAGTTCTACGACCAAACAGTTTAAGTCTCAGATTTCGAAGGCCGGACAATGACACAGAAGATGCTCCGTTGATTCTTCCTCCTGCTCTTCACCACAACTTCTATAAAGGTCATTGCAAGGAAGCCCTAGCCTTTAGGCGTGCCTCCCAATGGGCCAGTGGCCAGTTATAACCGCAATAAAGCTCCTGGGGTGATGTCTGGATAATTGTAAGGCCGGCCTAGTGTTTTTTCATATTTGATGGGCCAAATTTTTCTGGTTTCCCCACAGATGGTTTCATCAAGCCATCTCTGTCCGGCAATAAGATGAAACTTCTGTAAAATAAGTTGCTTTTTCCTTGGGAGTGAAAAACCTATATCATATTCAGCTAGATCAGTCCACAAATGGCTGAGATATCCGCCACAAATTACGACTGCATCTAATTTTTACCCATAATTTAACCAATAAATCGCTAATTTTCACCATAAATCTTTACTTTCCTGTCTGGCTTTATTTTATGAACTTTATTTTCAACATTTTTTATTTTTTCGAATTTATTCTATGAGTTAAATTTCAGTTATGTATTTTATAAAGCTTTTTGTAATAGTTCTGTTCCTTAAATAGGAATGACTTTATACACTACCAGACTATTATATTGCATCTTCTTGTTACATTTTACCTTAGCTTTTTACTAAGCTTGTAATTTTTACAATATTGATATAACACCCTTAAAAAAAATTATAGTATATGCCGGAACCTTATAAGAAGCGTAGTTGATTTATCGGAGTCCTTCTATCCGTCAGTCTATTTGTCTGCCCGCATGTATATTAAAATCAGTTTTCTGAAGACACCAGCAAAGATGGGGACCAGATCCGGAATAGATTACAATTAAAATTCAGGTAGGTTAGGTTATGTTCCATTGGCAGCCGTACTCAAGCACCATTGAGTTACCATGTCGCTCCTTCTCCCAAGGGTCCTATGTTACCTGGCTGCTAATATTCTTACTCAGCCGCCCAGTCAATTCAATAATGTAGTGGATCCTGTTTAAATCAATGTTAGGGAGACACGCTTCGTCTCCAAGAGTTCTACGACCAAACAGTTTAAGTCTCAGATTTCGAAGGCCGGACAATGACACAGAAGATGCTCCGTTGATTCTTCCTCCTGCTCTTCACCACAACTTCTATAAAGGTCATTGCAAGGAAGCCCTAGCCTTTAGGCGTGCCTCCCAATGGGCCAGTGGCCAGTTATAACCGCAATAAAGCTCCTGGGGTGATGTCTGGATAATTGTAAGGCCGGCCTAGTGTTTTTTCATATTTGATGGGCCAAATTTTTCTGGTTTCCCCACAGATGGTTTCATCAAGCCATCTCTGTCCGGCAATAAGATGAAACTTCTGTAAAATAAGTTGCTTTTTCCTTGGGAGTGAAAAACCTATATCATATTCAGCTAGATCAGTCCACAAATGGCTGAGATATCCGCCACAAATTACGACTGCATCTAATTTTTACCCATAATTTAACCAATAAATCGCTAATTTTCACCATAAATCTTTACTTTCCTGTCTGGCTTTATTTTATGAACTTTATTTTCAACATTTTTTATTTTTTCGAATTTATTCTATGAGTTAAATTTCAGTTATGTATTTTATAAAGCTTTTTGTAATAGTTCTGTTCCTTAAATAGGAATGACTTTATACACTACCAGACTATTATATTGCATCTTCTTGTTACATTTTACCTTAGCTATCCGTTGGATAGCAATGAAGTATATTGTATGTACAGAAAAATTTACAATTATTAGACACCAGCAGAATGTAATGCATTTTCTGGCCCGCTACGGCCTTCGTCAGCATTCTTTGTGTCTCACTGGATAGTGATACTTTATAAATTGAATGCATTTAACTCAACTATTTTAAAAAATAGATATTGGGAATTATTTCTTTTTATAAGCATCTTTATTATATTCAAAATTGTTTATACTTCATTGCTTTCCAACGGAAAGCTAAAGTAAAATGTAACAAGAAGATACAAGATAATAGTCTGGTAGTGTATAAGGTCATTCCTAAAAATTTAAGGAACAGAACTATTACAAAAAGCTTTATAAAATACATAACTGAAATTTAACTCATAGAATAAATTCGAAAAAATAAAAAATGTTGAATATAATAAAGTTGCTTATAAAAAGAAATAATTCCCAAGAACTTTATTTTCATAAAGTTCATAATAGTAAAATCGGTCTATAAGAGAGCTAATTAAAGACAAATAAAAAATATTTTTTGTGATTTCATGCCTTGAAAATGCAATTGGACGGTAAACAACTTGATGAACAGCAACCTTTTAACAAAAAAGTAACCCTTCCGCAAAGATAATCAACCTAAAAGACAGGAAGCATTTCCCCCAAGAAGCATTCTAAAGGGAGCCTCAATCAATAGTAAGACGGGGGCATGTGACTGCTGTGGGACCAGAATGAGAAAATACACTTGTGAAACCTCGTTCTCAAGAAATATAGAAGACTTTTGCTTGATTTGCCCTATAAGGATAAATAAACAAACTTCGCTGGACACTTATGATATTTTAAAATGTGATGTTGCTAATTATCACTTATTCGTATTTTAAATTTTTTCTCAACAAAGTTTAAGTTACACAATTTTAGTAACACAATTTTATGAGTTTACAAAACAACACCCTTTGTGATTAAATATAAAAAATTTATTCTTAATTTATTCTGCTCATAAAATATTTACATCCATTTCACATGTGTATTTTTAAAATAAAACAAGAGCAAAAACAAAATTTAATATTCAACGCATCTAATTAAAAACATGTATTTAATTGCAAATATGACTGGAGGTAAATAAGTAAGTAGGATTTTTGAAGTCACGAACAACGACACCTCTAACAAAAAAGCTAAAATTTCTAATCCATATTAAAAACAATTTTGTTTGAAATTAATTACCACTGCAGTGGGACATATTTGTACTCATAAGAACAATTAAGAAAACAATCAAAGAAACAAACATACGAACCAAGGAGCCTTAATTAATCCATTTTCCACGTTTAAAATGCGTAAAGGGGAAAAACATTTTTATTTTGTTTTTATTCCTTCTAGTTTTTGCTCGATTTCCATTTTGCATAACAAAGTAAGCAATTCTTAGATAAGTGAAACTACATTGCACGCAAACTTAAACTGCAAATTTTGTAAATAATTAAAGGGAAAACAATTAAAAAGCAGGTCACTTTAGGAAAGTGCGAATACACATGTTTAGAAAAACATAAATCAATGTGGAGTTGCCTTAATTGTGGTTACAGTGATACGTCCGCATAAAAGCTATTATGGTTTCCTTTAAGGCAGATTTATGTATATAAATTGTAATTGTGCATACCTTATTAGCAATTAAAGTCATTAGTCAAGATTTTCCTAATTTTTTGAAACATACTCTTGATAGTTTGAAAATTTCCTACTTAGTGTTTAGGAAGGATAAAGAAGAAGTATAAAACATGTATTAATGCACAAGAAAATGCAAAGTAATAAATAAAAACCTTGAAATATATTTTGAACATATCAAATTAAAAATATGTCAACGATATGTGTCAAAATATTAATAAAGTACTACATTTTAGATTGCTAAGATAACACAGTGGAACAAAATTGAAATTTTTGTGTATTGTTTGGATGTTTGATGAAATTTTTTACTAACTTGAGGTCGCTGATTTCAAATTTAAGCCCCATTTTTCTCTATCAGCTCGCGATTTTCAGAATTCTTCTTTTGATAAGCAATCAGAAAAAATGGCTGAGTAATGGTTGTTTGCGTAAAAAAAATTCCAAAAAATTACAAGTTTTTATGTTTAAAAATCATGAAAAATCCAAAAAGTTAAAGTCTTATTACTTTCACGTAAAGTCACATAACTTGTGAAATCGATGAACGCATTTTGCTTTTATCCATAATCAAGTGAAGTGAAGTGAAGTGAAGGAAAAAACGTCCATAAGTAGAACAGCAGCAAATAACACAGATTAAAAAATTTTATTTTTGTATGGAAATCGCGATTTTTAACAATTTAATTGTCTCAGTAAATTGAGAATAAAGTCAAAAGCATTTCATTCGAAATATGTAAGGCTGACTGTTTGTATGCTATTTTTAAGTTTTTATGAATTTTAAAATAAATTTTTTTTTTTCAAATTGTTCTTTTTTTTAAAAAACTTCAACGATACCACTGAAACTACTGGCCAAATTTAAAAACAATGTAACCACGGCTTAAAGATAATCGGCCTAAGTTATAAAAAAATAAAACAGGTTAATAAAGTGTTTATGAAACGGATTTTCACACAAAATTAGTCCTATTGGACACCATTTTTCAGCAAGATCGGTCAAGAACTCTCTGATTTAAAGGGGGTCAAAATTAGACATTTTGGCCAAACAGGTGTTTCTTCCCATTCATGTAACTTATTACCTTTAGTTCTTAGCAAAAGTTTTCCCAAATAGCTAAGATAGCTTTATCATTATTTTGAAACAGTCCGGCGCCGGTATAACGAATTGTCCGTTTCGATCCATAGGAAAACCAAACTTAATTTAAATGCTCTTGCAACTAAGATTGGTCTTCAGTTTGATCCCTATCAGGGCATTTAAATCTCTATGCAGTACGAGACTTAGCAGCATATAATTGTAAGCTAAACTAAAAGGATGATCGTCAACAATTCTCTGAACCCTCATCTTTAACTTCGCAATGTGCGGTATCCTAAGAGCATGTTTCTATTTCCAATTAATGTATTGTACTAAATAAAAAAATTTTCAGATATTTCAAGTATTTTAAAACAGTTTTTATTTTTAACTATAAACCCTAGGATTACCCTCTTGGTCTGACCAGACCAAACTTGTTTTTGGCTTGCAGTATCTTTCAAATATAAAAAAAAAACAGAAACGTAAATTCTATAAATGTTCTGAATGGAAGGAATCAAGTTTAAATCGGATTAAAAATTACGGCCCAATTATATGCCACGTTCAATTTATTTGTGGTGGAAATATGGAAAATAAAAGACCACATTTTCGATGACTATCATGGGGAATTAAAAAATGCTATAAAAAAATATAATATAAAAATTCGCATAATTTAAAATAATAAGTACACGTTCAATAAAAAATATATTTATTTGCTATTTTTCAATTGGTTTTTTTTTTTTGCTATTCTAATTGTGGTCTTACCAGACCAATAGGAGAACTTCGTGTTAAAAAGTTACCGACAATCATGGGGTTAAAATAAACATTTTTGCTGGATACAGATCAACTAATTTTTTCAAACTAGAATTTAAGACAAAAATTGTTCTCTGCTTAAGCATTTAAACGCAAAAGAAATATATTAATTTAAGAGTAAATAAATTGAACGTTACAAACGTATATGTGTATTACATACACATGTTTGTATGTACGGGTAAGCTGTCTCTACACATTTGCCAGGTATGCAATTACTTTAAATATTTGAACGTATGTTACATTGCATTCGTGTGAAACAAGAAATATGTTTCTGTTCAAAACTAAAAAAAAAGCATTGATTTCTGTATGGAAGAGAACTAAGTGGATTATTATATTTATACTCACCGAATCAAAATGCTGTACCTCAAAATTGACTGTGCAAGAAAATGTTGGGTCGTTAGAAAAGTTTTTTTTTCATTCCAACGATAACTTCGTGATACTCCCATGCTATATATACTTTTTATAACCAAAACGCTCTACTCCCCTTCTACAAATGCACTAAAACGCACTAAATCAGAGCGTTGACAAAAATATATAACTAAAGGGAGCTATTTCTAGCGTGCATACTAAAATAAATGTTGAGATAATCAGCTTTAAAGTAGCCGGTCAATACATTAGAAAATAGATACAGCATGAACTAAGGCAAATTGAATTGCTACAGCAATAGCACAATAAAATAAAACACGTAAATGAAGACGAAAAAAGCGCCCTTTGCTTGATTAAAACGTGCGAGACGCGCTAAATTGCCATCCTTAACCACAAGAGTGTTCGTGATCGTATTCGGCCGGGATATTTTGCATATTATTCGTATACACTTATAATTAAAGATTTGCAGTCTTTGGCCTTTGTTGCTTTTCCTAAGCCATGTTTCGCTTTCGTAAAACAATGTAGACTTAATGCAAGCATTAAAAATGACAATATCTGTCTGTTGGGATTTTAATAAAATGTGACAATCATACTTTTCTTTAATCCACAAATGCAGTCCTGAGGGAAAATTGCGGCATTCGATATCGATCGAAAATACTTAAATAATTAAAAATTTCGATCGATATCGATTGCCGCAATTCGACTACCGGCTTTTTAAGTCTATCCGTAATAACTTCGGCCACACCCCCATCAAATATGGTAACAAAAAGGATTAGCATTTTTTATCTTTTGGTTTTGTATTACATTCATAAAATTATTACAGTTACTGATTGTGGGTTATGAAATTCGTTTTTCGTACTGTTAAAATTGAATAAGAATATAATTATTTTACGACGAACTTAAAGCCTCTTACACAATAGGCAGCAACATTTTCACTGGTGTTCAAAATAGAGCAACAATTTTTTTCGTAACCACATACATTTTCAGTTAAGAAACCGTTGCAATTTTAAAAATTTATTATTATTTTTTAAAACATTTTGTAGAAATATTCATTCAAAACTAAACAAAATTATTTTAAACGTCATACACATTTTCATACAAATCGTTGCTGAAGAAGGAGTAGACTCAAATTTTTTAAAAAAAATTTAGTTACATTTTTGTTGGAAAAATTAAAGGAAAATATATGGAAGACTTTGGGAAGAAATAACGAAATTGTTGCTAGCATTGTGTATGAGGCTTTAATTTTCAAGATTTATGTTTCTTATTCAAAAAACAAACTACCAAAAAATAATGTTTTTCCGTAATTATATTGTTATGTAGTTTGATTTTTTGTCGGTTAAAATATATTTTTTAAAAGCGACAATACCTGTAGAAAAAACTGCCATCGACGACATTGTCGTCAGCGATTTATGCACAACATGTCCACTATCAATTAGGATTTCTGGAAGACAATATTGAGGAAATTGTGGAGAACGACAAAATACTCGGCATTGTCTATTGCACTTTCTTCTAAAGAAGTTTAAAAACGACGACATGACCTACATTGTCTTGTAAGGTGTTTTATATCAACCTATACCAGACAGTATGAGCGACAACGTCTTGTAAGTTGGCCTCTATCAACAACTACACACGACAGTATGAGCAGCAGTGTCTTGTAAGTTGTCCCTTATAAAATTCTATCCACGACAACATGACCGACATTGTCTTGTAAGGTGTCCTATTTCCACAATTAAGCACGACTGAACAACATGAAGAGCGATAATGTCCTTCTTTGTGTCGTGTCTCACATGTCTTCAAGGATGTCTTAAAGACGTGGCCAACTGGGATTATTAAATTCTACGGAATATGCTGTTTATGGGAACTTTACACTATCACACAATTCTTACGAATTTTGAGGAAAATACAACCCTGTCATGATAAGTTGTTTTCGTTTTTTGAAAATTTTCAAACAATAATTAAATCAGACATGTATTTTTGTCAAAATACTTTTTTGGTAGTGTAAAACAGCCTTTAGTAATTAAAAATTTAAAAATTATTATAAAATTTATTATTTTTAGTGAAATTTTAATGATCCGTTTTTTTAATAAATGTTTAGTTGTTGAAAATTAATTTTCTTTTGAATTTAGCTACATAATATTTTGAGTGTACAAACCCGTTTTTAGTGGAGCATTTCATGTATTTTTTCAATGCTAATTTCTAAGCCAACGAACTTTACCAATTCTACGAAGTCATCCACTTCGCTCTGCATGTAGTTAAAATGGTGGAACTTTTACCATATTACGTCCGCAAAATCCAGATCTTTCAAATGTTAGCTAAAATCACATACAATTGCTTTTTTAACGTAGAGTTTCAGCATAATCTCGTCCAGCCCACATCAAAGACCAGTGAAGACATGGGATATCCTAGTTTAACCTCAGAATTTGTATTGAATGGCTCATTTATCATGCCATTGTGACGAACTTGTAGTATAGCATTTCTAAGCATTGGATTGATAAGTTGTATTCATTTTAATGGTACACCGCACAAAAAAAATTTTTGCCAAATATTTTTTAATTAAATAATTAATTGGTGAACATTAATTTCTTCAATTATTTTTTGTTTGCTGCAATTAATTTTTTTAATCAAAACACAAAAATTTAAATATTTTTGTATAAGTTGTGTATTTTTTTAGTTGATGCAATTAATTTTTTAATTGATTAAATTTGTGTGGCATGACTCGAAAATACAAATCCGTTAATTGATATGATCAATTCTTTTGCAGGGGCAAAATTAGTAAAAAATTTAATTGTCTGAACGAATTGTTTAATTAAAGTCGATTTTCTATTTTTTCTGTGCGGACGAAAGCTTAATATAGCGGTATGCGCCATTGAACAGACTGTTTGATAATTACATGAAGGTTGTTTGTCTCTTCAAAGCAATTCCGATGTTTATTCTCCACATTGTATTCTGTTCTTTATAAAATAAGGCATAACCTTTTTAGGTCGCAATTGGTCAAGTTTTATACACCATTGGATGCTGCTTCAAAAACTCTTTTCAATGATACCAAATTTTATTTATGTCGTCTTGGAGCAAAGTACAAAAAAATCGAAAAACTGAAAAAAGACATTTTTTAAAATGGTCCAGCACACGGATGGTCAAGGCTAGAACCAAAATATTTTGGGAATCATCATAAAACAAATAAACCTTTATTTTCAGAGGGGTTACAAAAACACTTTTTTCAGCTCCATACAAGGTGAGTCGGTCTAATATATACATATATATTTATTTATTTTTTTTTTTTGCATCGAAAAGTTATTGGTAGGGAGCCAAAAAAGTTGTACCAGACCTCATAAGATATGTACATTTTTATGTGTATTTGAATTTCATTATTGTAATTTACACGAAAGATATAAATTACTGCAATCCATATGTTGCAAATATGTACGTATGTATAATGGCATGTTTGTATGTATGTAAGAACATTATTGTTTATATTCGTAAACTGTTGTATGAGTTCAAGTATTTAGAGTAAAACTCTATTAGTTTTTGTTCTTCAAAATTAGTTTTGTGTTACGTTTTTAACAAATTAAAATAATAAAGTGCTGCTACACAGAAAAAATTAAAAATGTTCTCTAATTACCAAATTTTTACCAAATTCATAATATCAAACAAACAATTTGTTGATTTTGCACCTATTACCAAAATAATTATATTGATTAAAAAAAATTTTAAAATTGTGAAAATTTTTTTCAATAAATGATATTTTTAATTTGAATTAAAAAAATGATCAAAAAACTTTGCAATTTCAAAGAATGTGTTAATTTATTTAATTAAATATAGGCAATTCCCAACGACAATTCTACAAGTTTAAACTATTTTATTTTAAACGAAAAAGTCAATTAATATTTTTTGATATTTAATTAATATTTTAATCAAAAGTTTATTTCAAAACAACTAAAATGTTAATTCGATCAAAATTATATTTTTAATTTTCCTTCAACTAAAAAAATAATTGATTCAATTATCACATTAATTAAATTTCAATTCTTTTTAAACCATTTTTTTAATTGATAAAAAACTTTTTTCTGTGTACCAACAAATAAACGTATTTCCAAATATGCTCGAATATTAGAAGTGCTCATATAAATAGTTTTTATTAGTCTGCCACAATTTTTTAATATAATTTTTGCACTGATAATTAGGCAGTAAACTTGCAAGCACCGCTAAGAGAAAATCGATTAAAACTGTTTTCGAAAACTGTAGTGCCAAGCAATATACAGGGTTTTTCAGGAGTATTGAATATTTAACCAGAAATCACTCGTAACTAACCAAATTTTGAATGCGATTGATAACGGCTTTGACAGAATTTTTATTTATTTTTGTTTTTAACTTACGGTGTTTGCAAGTGGACTGCTCAATTCAACAATTTTTTTCTGTATAATGCCATTTTAAATAACATATTTAATCTTTTTGGATCCGTTAGTTCATAATTAGTTTAAAATTTTTTAGTAATATGTACACAAACTTCGGAAATCCATAAAAAATATTTTAGGCTTATGGGTAATTCCATGCCAACTCGACCAAGAGTGGGACCCGACTCCTTTCGATTTGAATGAAATTTGGTGTGAAGATTCCTTTCATCCTATAAGGAACATATATTAACGAAAAAAAATGTTTTTTCCAAAGTTACGTCATATTCAAAATATCCTAATTTCGCCGAATAAGCCGAATGTTTTGAGTTAATTTTTCAATATCGCAAAAACTACTGCACATACGAAAATGATTTGTATGTCATTTTAAAGAGAATACATGGGAGCGAGTCCCACTCTTGATCAATTTGACATTGAATTACCCTTATATCAGGTTTATGAATCGAATTTTCTATGAAAATTTGTTTAATTTACCTTTTATTAATCAAAAATATTTTTTATGATTATGGGGGTCAATATATAATATATTTCAGTTATTTACATCTTAACATATATCCAATGGGTTTAGTAGAGTTATATGAAATTAGTTAGATTTTGCTTATAATAATTCTATTCTTTTAAACAAAATTTCACCGCTTTAATATTGAATTATTTACAACCCAATAACCTTCATTGGTGGGAAATTTAACAACTTTTTTTAGAGCGCAATAATAAAAATTTCAGAAATTTTTAAATCCATCTACCTAATTTGTAGAAAAAATTTCACAAAAACTTTTCTCATAAACATTTGTGTTTGCTGTTTTTTTTTTTTTATTGCACTGAACTACTGATGCGGAAGGAAATTGTTGTGAGCATGATGTGGAGATAGCCATTAACCCTGTACTAAAGGAAAGAAAAAAAGTTATACCTTTTTTTTGGGTTTACACTAAAGTGAATGTTAATGTATTTATATTTGCTCATGTATGTATATCCTGGAACGTATGCAATGGATTTTTGTAAATGTGGTTAAATTAAAAAAAAAAAAAAAATATACATATTTTTTTATTTTGTTTTGCTCTCATTTGCCGATAGCTTGCACGTCATTTAAAACATAGCATACGTTTCTTTGAAATTGACAAATTAAAAAAGACTTTTAGTCTAATATACTCGTAGTTTGTAAAGAAAATATATCTGAATGAACAAGATTTAACAATTAAAATGCCAAAGCAATTGCTATATTTTTAATACATTTACAACCATTTAATGGTAAATTTCTAGAGGCTTAAGACAAGGAAGTCGAAATCGACGGATAGCCGTCATGTCGCGGTGAAGCCGCTCAGTACGCGCAAAGACCCTGAGAGTATTGGCGGTGGTAGCATAGTTACTGGTACACTCATAAATTATTACAGTAATTGATTGTCGGTTATTTTATTAGTTTTCCGTACTGTTAAAATTAAATGAAAATATAGTTATTTTACATATCAATTTATTTTTAAACATTTATGTTTGTTATTCAAAAAACAAATACCAAAAAATACTGTTTTTCCGTACTAATATCGTTATGTTTTTTGATTTTTTGTCCGTTAAATTATATTTTTTTTAAAGCAATAACTGTTAAATTTTACGGAATATACTGTTAAATAAAAAAAATTTTTAAATAAATTTTTAGTTGTTTTAATTGAATTTTCTGTGGGATTTACCTACATAATATTTTGAGTGTAGGGTCTCCCAAGCCGATAAGGTCGAAGGGGATCACTGCAGCTTAGAACAATCCACAACGTGGAAAGTCAACGGCGGAGAATTAAACATCAAAGGCGAAGGAATGAAACAATTTAAGGTGCGGCATAAAGCGGATGTCTATGCTTGTATCAAGCGGCACGCTATATAAACGTGTGTCTTATGGCAGGACTGGATGCCTTAAAATACCAGTACGGTTCCACAAACGGATTGTGGTTGCTCAGGGTTGGTATCCCGGCCATACAACTTAATTTACCCTAGAAACGGAACAAAATAATTACGACATGAATAAAGCGGCTTTAGAATACGCAGATCCTGCGTTGATCATATAAACACTATACGTATTATTATATAACAGTCCGTAGAATGACGTTCCCCACTTTATCTACTGTGTGTAGGTTTTGAACGCGCCTTTAATACCATCAACAAAGACGCCACATGGCTCACTCTGCGAGATTAAGGTGTGCAGGAGAAGATAAAAACTAATATCCAAGAATTAGTATATATATGCTTAGTGTTCTGTCCGATTCAAAGAAAGAAAAAAAGTGAAAAAATAAGATGCGTTCTATCACCACTTATTTATTGTTGTACTAGATAGCGTTCATAAAGAACCAACGTGGAAGTGTCCGATGGTAAACTATAGAGTTCATACCAAAGCTAGGAGATTTGAACTATGCTGATGACATCTGCTTTTTGTCACACACACTTACTGGAATGAGCCGTAAGCAAGAAAAATTAATTGAAAATGCAGGCATGGTTGCTCTCATGTCAATGTCAAGAAAACTAAGCTTAAGCGAATTGACACTCCAAACAGTACAGCCCTTAGTGTTGCTACAGATAGTAGGCAACCTATAATAGAGGATGTCGAGCAATTTTCTTATCTTGGTTGTATTGTATCTAAAGATGATTGAGCGAATAAGAATGTAATGTCCCACATTAACAAAGCCTGTCACGCATACCACAAACTGAAAAAAGTTTGGCCGACACGCAATATATCCCAGCGAACAAAATTGAGAATTTTTAACACCAGCATAATACCGGTTCTCCTCTCCGGCTTTAAAACCTGATATGTAGCAGCCGATATGCGACAAACTTTAGGTATTAATCAATAAATGCCTGCGACGAATATGCCGAGAATTTTTGCCTTCTACGATATCCAACGTGGATTTACTTGTGATTACAAATAACGAACCAATTATGATTTAAATAAAGCGCCGCAAATGGCACTGTATAGGCCACAAATTACTCAAATCTAAAAATGATTTTGCAAAAACGGCATTTGAATAGAACCCATACGGCTCGAGACGACAGGAAATACCCAATGGTAAGTGGATGAGTTCTACTCATGCAGAATGTAGATCCGGAGGAACGGGGCAGCAGAGAAAAGGGAAAGCACATATAAGCCCTGCGGGAAATTTGTGTTAATTGTTCCAGCAGACTGGTCCTGGGATTTGTGAAAATAGAACAAAAAAGAAAGAACTCATGACCAGTGAAAGGAGAACCAATCCTTTAACTGGCTTATGAAGCAACAAAAAGTAGAAAAAGTAATGAATTACAGTACAGTATTCACCAGTGGTGTAACAAATTTTTTTGGGACTTTCAAAAATTTGGTTCCTAAATTTTGTTTTAGGACTGGTTTTATTGAAATAATACTCCATTGTAGTAACACACACTAAACACGTTCATTAAGAATAGATGTGTGTCTTGCCATATGGTGGCTGTTAGGTATCAATTGGCCTCCTCCAATGACAAATCCATGTAAAAGTAATATGCTACATTCATAAAAAGTGCATCGGTCCGTACCGCCAAAGCCCAATGACGGACTACTTTGGTGTCAGTTCGCATCCCTCTAGGGAGACAACAATGGACTGATTTTGTTTTTCGCCCTATGCTCCGACTAGGAGTTGTAATGTTTTTGCATATATATTGTATCTAATTTAATTATATATGTTATATGTTATAATGTATATGTTAAACAACTATTAAAGGAATAAAAAGAGGAAGTAGAATGAGTTTTTATAGTTTGATTAAATAAACAATCTTGAAACGACAAAATAGCCTTTTAAGAATAATCTGTTGTATAAGAAGCAGTGGTCCATGGGCAACACCATAAGACGGTGTAAAAAAATCTAGTTTTTTTTACTTAAACAAGTTTTACCTACTTTCTGAAAAATAGGGAAAAGCAAGTCAACTTATCTTGAGTTTAAAGTTGCTTGCGTTTGTCAAAAAAAAAAAGTGTAATTAAGCCAAAAAAATTAATAAAACTCTAATTAAATTCTATGTGCATGCGTTTTTGTACCTTTTACAATATCTCTGCATATATATATATATATATGTTCCTTTAAGTCCCACTGGATCATAGGGCGCCTAATATCTCTGCATACCCTAAAATATATAATTGGCGTTCTAGCTTCTCTCGGTAACTCAGATTATTGCACCATTTCCGCCTCTTTTTCGTTCTCCGAACTTTGAAACGTTTCATGACAGGCTACGGATGCTCAATATCTGTTTACGGAAAACCACGTTGGACTGACCTCAATGACTTTTTTCGGTATATTACGCCGCATGAAACAAGTACGTTGGAGACAACGAAAATTTATGTTAAGCAAACAAAAAGTTTATAAGTTTACGTTTACTGAATTTGTTCGTTTTGACAAAGAATGATATTATTTTCTATAAATTTATAATTTAATAAAAGAATTCTTTAATTCCTTCAGTAAAACTTTTTTTTTTGCAAATTTATTGACTCAGCGAACAGATACTCTATTCTCAATAAATTAATATTTTAAATTTTCCCTCGCAACATTATAGCACCTGCCTACCCTTTCACTATTACTAAACGAAGATTGAATGCAAAAATCTGCACTCTATTCAAATTGCGCATAATTTGTACTTGCAATCAAAAAAGCTGCATATAATCAGACTCTCACTAAAATTTTAAAAATGTAATTTTGTATGAACATCATTTTTGATTCTTGTTATGATATGTACTTATATAAGAAAGGAAATTAAACAACATATAAATAATTTGTCAATAACGGAATATATCATGGCTGTAATCATAAAAAACAAGTTTTTTGTTTGTAAATTTAGTGCAAAATTTTAAGTTGGACTCAAATGAGTGAATAGCAAAAAAAGTTGCAGTAAACTGATGATTGCTTTTTCTTAAATCGAACTATTTTTTTTTTTTTTGAGTGCAAAATTTTTTAACATCACTATTACTGATGTTTAGGTGGCTTCTAATATTCAATGCATCGCTCAACATCAACAAAATGTTTGTAATAATTTTGCAATATCACTAACTGTAAAATAAGTGCACTACCCCCATATATGGCACATATGATGTGTATATGAAAATCCAATTGCAAACACCCCTAGATAAAAAAAAAAATCTGCAAAAGCCGGCATTTTATTTGTTTTTTATAGCCATTATAAATCTCGGTTAAAAAAATATTCAATACTCCTGCAAAACTCTGTATTGCTGGGCATTTCACTTTTAAAAAACTGTGTTAATCGATTTTCTCAGAATTTTGGATTTTTTAATTAGCGGTGTTTGCAAGTGGACTACTCATATATTTTTAAGATGTAGTCATTTGTTTTTATTAATTTTTATATTACAATTTTTTTACAGAAAAATTAAAGTAACGAATAAAAGGACATCTATGTATATGAAAAGCTATTATGTCTCTTTCAATTATATTTAAAATAAGGCAGCCAAAAAAATAAATAAAAATATTTGTAATTGTGAGCGCGGTATGCTGCTGAAAACCAATATTTTATGTTATTTATAAAAAATTAGAATTATGTTATCATTTCTCGCAAACAATTATCTATAATGGGTTGGAATTTCATTGTTATATTGGTAGGAAATTAGCCTTTAAAAAAATGGTATGCATATAAATTTTACTATATTTTAGTTAAATTGGAATTTCCTTGGACTTTTGGGTGCAAAAGGGGTTAAAGAGATTTAACTACTAGCCGAAAGCTGAATGCGTTTTCTATAACCACATATGTATATACGTTTGTATCTGTTTGCGCAATTTTTTTCTCAATTTTAAGACCCATAAAGTAGGTATTGCTGTTCGGTGTAAACCGAACTCGAAAATGCGGTTTCTAATGCCTAAACGCCGAAACTGAAAACCGACAAAAATACCTTGGTTTTCAGCTTTTACTTTAAAAATATATTAATGCTTAAAGAAATTGCAAATTATATATAGCACATGAATTTCTCATAAAAAAAAAAATGTATACATCACAGCCGACAACAATGGCAAGGGGTTTTGAAAAATATTTAAAATTTAAAAAAAATACTGAGAAGAATCCTCCTGTTATTGTTTTGAATTTCTTGTTTTGTACTCGTATCCGTAAGCAAACATACTGTATTATTAAAACTAAAAGTGAGAAATTTTTATTTTAAACTACTACTTGTTGTACTACCTATTGTTGTTCAAATATCTTTAAGAAACTTTAATAATTAATTAAAATTTTTATTTGTTTAAACAAACATAATTCTAATTTTTTATAAATAACATAAAATATTTGTTTTCAGCAGCCTACCGCGCTTACAAGTACAAATATTTTTATTTATTTTTTGGGCTGCCTTATTTTGAATATGATTGAAAGACACATAATTGCTTTTCATATACATAGATGTCCTTTTATTCGTTACTTTAATTTTGCTGTAAAAAAATTGTAATATAAAAATTAATAAAAACAAATGACTACATTTTTAAAATATATGAGTAGTCCACTTGCAAACACCGCTAATTAAAAAATCCAAAATTCTGAGAAAATCGATTAACACAGTTTTTTAAAAGTAAAATGCCCAGCAATACAGAGTTTTGCTGGAGTATTGAATATTTTTTAAACGAGATTTATAATGGCTATAAAAAACAAATAAAATGGCGGCTTTTGCAGATTTTTTTTTTATCTAGGGGTGTTTGCAATTGGATTTTCATATACACATCATATGTGCCATAGATGGGGGTAGTGCACTTATTTTGCAGTTTCAACTCACAGTTAGTGAATTGCAAAATTATTACAAGCATTTTGTTGATGTTAAGCGATGCATTGAAAATTAGAAGCCACCTTAACATCAGTGATAGTGATGTTAAAAAATTTTACACTCAAAAAAAAAAATAGTTCGATTTAAGAAAAAGCAATCATCAGTTTACTGCAACTTTTTTGCTCTTCACTCATTTGAGTGCAACTTAAAATTTTGCACTAAATTTACAAACAAAAAACTTGTTTTTTATGATTACAGCCATGATATATTCCGTTATTGACAAATTATTTATATGTTGTTTAATTTCCTTTCTTATATAAGTACATATCATAACAAGAATCAAAAATGATGTTCATACAAAATTACATTTTTCAAATTTTAGTGAGAGTCTGATTATATGCAGCTTTTTTGATTGCAAGTACAAATTATGCGCAATTTGAATAGAGTGCAGATTTTTGCATTCAATCTTCGTTTAGTAATAGCGAAAGGGTAGGCAGGTGCTATAATGTTATGAGGGAAAATTTAAAAAATTAATTCATTGAGAACAGAGGACATGTTCGCTGAGTCAATAAATTATTAAAAAAAAGTTTCACTGAAGGAATTAAAGAATTGGTTTATTAAATTGTAAATTTATAGAAAATAATATCATTCATTCTCACAACGAACAAATTCAGTAAACGTAAGCTTACAAATTCTTTGTTTGCTTATCATAAATTTTCGTTGTCTCCGCGTTTTGATGCAGTGTAAAATACCGAAAAAAAAGTCATTGAGCCCAGACCAACGTGCTTTTCCGTTAACAAATATTGTCGTTTCGTAGCCTGTCATGAAACGCTTCGAAGTTCGTAGAACGAAAAGGATGCGGAAATGGTGCAATAATCCGAGTTACCGAGAGAAGCTAGAACGCCAATTATATATTTGAGGGTATGCAGAGAGAGATAATGTAAAAGGTACAAAAACGCATCCAGATAAAATTTTATTAGAGTTTAATTAATTTTTTTGACTAAATAACAAATATTTTTTTTGACAAACGCAAGCAACTTTAAGTTCTAGATAAGTTGACTTGCTTTTCCCTATTTTCCAGAAAGTAGGTAAATCTTGTTTAATTAAAAAAAACTAGCTTATTTTAAATCGTCTATGGTGTATGGCAAAATCAAGGTTGTTTAATTAACCAAACTATAAAAACTCACTCTACTTCCTTTTTTTATTGTGTAAATAATTGTTCAGCATGAACATTATATGCAAAATTAAATACGATATATATGCAAATACATTACAACTCCTAGTCGGAGCATAGGGCGAAAAACAAAATCAGTCCATTGTTGTCTCCCTAGAGGGATGCGAACTGACACCAAAGTAGTCCGTCATAGGTCTTTGGTGGTACGGACCGATGCACTTTTTATGAATGTAGCATATAACTTTTACATGGGTTTGTCATTGGAGGAGGCCAATTGACACCTAACAGCCACCATATTGCAACACACATCTATTCTTAATGAACGTGTTTAATGTGTGTTACTACAATGGAGTATTATTTCAATAGTGCTTAAAATATCCGCTAATAAAAACTAATATACAAAATAAACACCAAAAACTTAAAAAATTTTAAAAAAAAAATTCTTTTTTAATTTTATTAAAGACAAATATATAAAAAATTCAGCCTATTGTTGTTCAAAAAAAATAAGAATATTTTAATAACTAATTAAAATTTTTATTTGTTTAATCAAACAAGTGCTGCTTTATTAAAAGTAAAGCTTTGTCTGTTAAGACCCAAAAAACTTTTGTACGTGGAAAATTATCTGTCAACGTCAACCAAAGTTATAGGGACCACACATGAAGAATGCCAATGCATTTTGAAAAAAAATTATTTTCAGATCCCAATTTGATTCCAGATCAGATCAGAAATATTTAAAAAAATTTTATTTTTTGAAATGCTTAATTTTGTTGCAAGATGTTTTGGATTTTTATCGGGCTATTCCTTCTTCCACATTGTTAATTTTACTTGCTGCAATATCAATTAATTTTACTTGAGTATTTTAAGTGAACTTAATACTTTCTAATAATTTATTGTTTCCCCAATATATCCGTACAAATAAAAGTTGACTTCTGATGTTATTTAAATTTCATATTTCTTTTACTTTTTTATTTCCATAATCATCGGTATCAACAAGCTCTTCGAAAATTCTAAAATGTATTGAATAGAATTCTAAAGCATCTAGACAGGTCCCCCATCTTGTTTTTGAAAGAATTTTTTTTTGTGTATATATACATTTTTTGAAGTTTTTTCTAAAATGTGGAAATTAAAAAAAATCCTCAAAAATATCAAAATATGCAAAAAAAAATATACATTTTTACCAAAATTTCACGCAAATTTAATGATTAGCAAGGATAATTGGTCGACATCGTTCTTAGACTATTGACAAAAAACATGCATTGGCATGGAAATTGCAGCCATATTAAAAACTAATAAAATCTGGCAGCATATTAAACCTTTTATTACTTATTTTATTATATTAATTTTATTTCAGAAATGTCTTAATTAAAATCTGTAGTTTGGAAACATTGCAAATTATCAGAGCACCACTAAAACACAACAATATGCAAGATTTGTAACAAAAGCCGAAAACCGAACTGAAACCGAAATAAGTTTAAAACTGAAACCGTGGTTTCTCATTTTTACGGTTTTTAGCAAACGTTAAACGCAAAAAAAACATGGTTGTGGTAAACATATTCTAAGTGCAACCTGTTATGATAAGATTCATGATTGTAGTCAACATATTACGATTATTATTGAATCATATCGTGACCAAATATATTCGTAATATTACATCATAATATTTTTCCCTTAGTCCTAATTTGTTTTTATTACATCTTATTATAATTTAATGTAATCATATTATTATCATGTTTATCATCATAAGTTAAAAAGTAATCATATTGTTATCATGTTAATAATAATAGGTTAAGAAGTAATCATATTATTATCATGTAAATCATAATAATATGTAGATTAAATCTAAAACCGAAAAATCTTTTTGATATATATTTATTAAAATAAATATTAAAATTTGTTTAGCATTGATATTTTATTTTGTGACACTTTACAATTTTTTTAATGTACCTACAATTTCTTTAATTTTAAATTCCTTTAAACTTGGTTTTTTTAATGGGTATTTTTTTTAAATTGTTTAACCTCTGAAAAGGAAAAATTCGATAGGCATATGTAAAACAAATGACACAACTGATGCAAAATTATTTTACAAATGGCGATAATAAAATATTATTAGAGTAAAAATATTTTGTTTGCATCTTAAACATATTATGAGTACACGTATAGAAAGTTATCATGTTATGGCTATTAAATATCATTAAATGGTTGTGAGGATTATAATATGTTTTAAAAGCTATCATTATTTAGTTGTTATAAAAATAATTATTATTCAGTGAACCATACTTAAATGTATAATAAAGATAAACATTGACATGTTTACAGTAACTATAATATTATTGATATTTAATAAAAATAACAATATTTTGTTTACGACAACAATTTATAGTTACAATAGACATAGTGTAGTTGCCGTAACCACCGTAACCATGCCCAACCATATTTTTTCTCTGTAACCATAACCGTAACCATGCCCAACCATATTTTTTCTCTGCGTGTATGCAACCCCCTAAAAAATTAAAAAGACTCATAGTTGAAATGGTTATATTTTTACATAAATTTTGCAAAGTAATTAGCCTAAGTTTATTTACAATTTTTGCAAAGTTTTTGTAAATAAAATTTTATAGTGCAACCGCTAACACTTTGAGGCTTCAAAAGAAGAAATATTCCTACTTTTGAAGCGTTGAAAAGGTAAAATCGGCAAAAAAAATAATGATTTTGCATAGAAGAAGTCTATATTTTAAAATCTTCAAAACACGTTTAATACATTTTTTATTTAGTTCATTTAGAAAAAAATATAATAATTAATTTCAAAATAAAATTTTTCGATATTTTTACATTTAAAATATCTAATACAAATTTAATTACTCAAGCTGAGTAAAGATGAATCAGATCTTTGTAATTTAAAACAATAAATTAGGCGTTAATTGCTTAACATGATATTTAAACTTTTAAAAGTCTAATCTAGAAGTTACAAGAAATCAAATATTGCATTTTTTACAGATATTTATACAAAAGTTCATATGAATATATAGGTACTTCCACGTTACGCCACCAAGCAATTAAACTTGTATTTTAGACCCATGTTGTTCAAATTTGTCCACTCTTTCACTAAATGCTGTGCTTAATACCAAAATAATAATAACATTATTCTTTCAGAAACAATTATAAATGGTGAAGAAAAGTAGACTTTTCTGTGGAAATGCCCATATACGTATATTTGAATATTATTTCGTGTATTTATCAGATGAAACAAGTCGGGGGGTATTAATGTGTCAAAGGAATGCAAATTTTTAATTTTTTGTGAATAAAATTTCTACTAATAAATCAATTTCCAAACGGTTCGACATCATAGTGGAACTATTTATTTATTTTTAAGTCTTTTCTCGAGCAAAATTGGTTTGCGTGATGTGACAACCGTTATATATTTTCTCCAACGCAATGTTTTTTTTTTTTTTTTTTTTTTTGTATTATAAGTGCAAAAATCTCCGTAAGTACCGAAAATAGCAACACTTAACAAACATGCATATTTATATTTATTTTGTTTTGTGTTTTCTTTCATGAATGGTTGATATTTTTCCTTTTTCAATGAAAGAAGTGAAAATAGTAAAAAATATAATTAACGTAGTTAAGAAGTTTCCACAGAGCTAAAAAATCTGAATTTTGATGTAAAAAATCGTCAAATCTGCATTTTGGCTATATTTGGGTATAAAATCTGTTAAATGCAGATAAATCTGAACTAAAGTAACTTATCAAGCTTTTTTATTAGTCATAAGCTTTTCATTAAATATATTTTTTCCACGTTAAAGTTCTTTCTTATAGGTGGATCAATTTCACTGTAATCCATTGTACTTTCTTACTTGTTATTACTATTATTTTGTCTATATCCTCGATATTTTGAAAATAAATGACGTTCTTTATTTAGCATCCAATGTGGTCATATTGAAGAAATTAGATTAAAAAAATCGTTATTACCTTCCTATATGCACGCATACGGTTTATAGATCGACTACGAATAAAATTTTTTTTATAATGAACGAAGAGGCCTTGAGTATTGTGATTTTAGTTGGCTTCATCATTCTCAATAAACTTAAATTTAAAACTGTTTTAAAGTTTATTAAAGCAATACATGTGTGTTTTTGGTCTGCGAGACCGACGTTTTAATAGAAATATATTTCCTCTGATATTTTTATCACTTAAGAATTTAACCACATTTTACTGAAATTAGGTTTATATAAAAGAGTTATTTCCTCTAAAACTTTTATTTATATTGGTTAAAATAAACCAATATTTCTAAAAGTAAATAGAGATTTATTTAATATTCTTAAGCAACTATAAGTTTTGTAGCATAGTATAGAACTAGTATGCCAACTCGAGAGAAAGTTCTCAATTTTTTAGTTCACCCCTCACACATAAAGGTTCTGTGTGAATTTAACACATTTAAAAACAACAAAAACAAAACAGAATTTGAATTTTTCAATTTAAAATTTTTCACAATTTAACACTTTATGTTTAATTTTATGACACAAACATATAATTAATAATTTTTTCCAATACATTTTGCTCATTTGCTTTTGCAAAATGTTTTTATTTTTCACAAGCTAAACATTTTTAAATAAATTTTTTTCTGTTGTTAATGTTATTAAAGCCAGCAGAGTAGCATTTTGTGGTATGAAAATTATATTTGAAATCATAAATTATTTTAATATTTTCCGATATTGCAGAATAAAAATTTTGCAAACATTTTTTTTAAAAGTTTATAAATGCAGCCAGCATTTAATAAATTGAAAATTTATTGAACTTATAAAATTTTATTTTGTAAAATTTTTTTTTGCCACATTCTATACGATTTTATGCAACTATGTTTAGTGGTGGAAATAGTTTTATACACCAATACATTTAAAAAAAATCTTACTAATACAATCATAAATTAGGTTCAACTGACAATTGAGTTATGTACCTGTCAAAGAGTCGGCATACTATATATTATATACTATGTTTTGTAGGCTCTGCAAACATCGGAGTGACATATCGAGAGCGAGTATACGGGTTTCGAATTTAAACGTGAGTCAAGGAAGGTTAACTTTATTAACAGAATTATTGCCACCATCTTGTGCAAGATTAGTTTAATTATGTAATATGAAGCATCCGGGTGTTTTGATTGAACGCTTTTGTATACCGGAAGGTTAATAAAAAAATTCAACTTTCTTCCTAACATTCACCTTAAATTTGTTTTATAACTTTTTAACCAATTTATTTTTGATTTAGATTAAAAATTTTCTTAAACTTGCTAACGATTTTTAAATTTTTTTCCAACCATATTGTTACTAAAATTTCAGATGATTGTAAAATTAAAACAAAAAAAAAAATTTGGTTACGCAGCACAAAAAAGTTTTATGGCAATAAATATTTTTTCATTTACATATTTTACCAATAATAATGGGATTTTTTGTTATTTGAGCCGTGTCATGAATCTATCAAAGTGCTTGAGCATTATTTATCAGAAATCAATGTGCTTTTAAAATATTCATGCTCAAGGCAGAAACGAAATATAATTTGCAGATGTTTGTGTAGAAGTACTAAAAGACTCGCGTAGATAGAACTGTTTGAACTTTCATTTGGTTTTGTTTTTGAGGAAATTGAACGGGGAATATAAATAAACAAAATATAAAAAAAAAATTAGGCAAAAACCAAATGCCAAGAAATAGCTGAATGGCTTAAATTTTTAAGTATCTTTAAATACATTATTTGTTCCCTACGCAATTCACATACTGCTATAATGACATCTGAACAAGACAAGAACATTTATTTCGCATATTTTCATTAAAAACAATAATAAAAAACTAAAATTTGTTTTTGTTTTCAATATAAATATACGGAAAAAATATTCTTGCCGACATTGTGGGCAAGACAGTAGATAAATTCTAACTAATTAAAAATTATTTCATAATAATATAAATTTCCGAGTATTTTATCTCCCTTTTTGGGTGGTTTGCGAGTAATTTTGGGATACGAGAACATCCCAGTAAAAAACGTGCTCCAAAAGGAGCAGGTTTTATGTATGAATTCATACCTGAAATTGCTTCAAAGCTGCTGATAGGATGCCTTCTTTCTGCTGACAATAAGCGCTTTTTAAACATAATAAAACACGCATATAAAGCACTCCTAAAGTGCTTTTTTAAAGGCTAACTAAATTAACATATTCATTCATGTTTTTCTTTTACTGGTTTAAATGCCTTTAATCAAGCATTTTCGTAACCCATAATATATTTTTATTTTGTTATCGCTTTAAAACCTTCTTCGTTGTCAGCACTAAAATAGCAGCTTTTTTGTATATTTTATTCGTTATCGTTTACTGCTTTATAAGAGCCCTATTATCAAAGCTCTCGATTATGCGCTTTTTCTCTTAAGTGCTTCAAAAATCACAAATTTTTTTTACTGGGATATTATTAAGAAAGTTTATTTAGACTAGTGTTTGCCAAGTGATCGAAATTCGACCATAATTATATATGCAAATATGAAGAAAACATATGCATTTGTTTATTTTCGCCTTAGTGGATCGATTTGTCTGGTCTCAGGTTCGCAAATGTTTAATTTAGTTTTGTAAGTTCAATAATATAAAAAAATCAGAAAGTACTAATTATAAATCAAGAAAGTACAAAAAGTCTCCTCATATAGTTTCTCAATCTCTCTAGACTCTGCATGTTGAATTTGATGTTTCTAGTTTCAGTATTAATATAAATTCCAAAAGCACAAGTTAAAGACCGAAAAAGTACCAAAAAGATCCCTCTAACAGATTTAAATTTACTTTGGACCTTGAATGTTTAATTTTATGTTTATAGGTCTAATACTAAAAAAAAAATCTAAAAATACCAGTTGAAGAACCAAATGCTCCACACGATTTCCTTTTATAAATTCTCACCCACTCAGGACATTGCATATTTAATTTTATGTTGCTAGGCCCACTATTAACGAAAATCAAATAAAAGTACCAGTAGTAGAAGGAAAACATACCAAAATCTCCCTCTTACAGATTCTTATTAACTCAGAAACATGCATGTTTAATTTTATGTTTCAGTCCCAATATAAACGAAAATTCAAAAAACCTGCATCTATAATTTTATGTTATAAGTTCAATTTTATAGCGATTAATATTGTGCACTTACGTAAGTAAATACCTTTCAAATGGTGTATTTTTTGTTCAAATCGGTTGAGAAACAGAAGAGGAAAGTGTTCTTAACTGTTTTGCTCTTGCCGATTTATATATGGATATTGGGAACTATTTTTTTTCATAACCAACTTTATTATATTCAACTTTTTTTTTTTTTATTCTTCGAATTTATTCTATGAGTTAAATTTCAGTTATGTATTTTATAAAGCTTTTTGTAATAGTTCTGTTCCTTAAATTTTTAGGAATGACTTTATACACTACCAGACTATTATCTTGTATCTTCTTGTTACATTTTAACTTGCTATCCTTTGGATAGCAATGAAGAATTATTATACACCAGCAGAATGTAATGCATTTTCTGGCCCGCTACGGCCTTTGTCAGCATTCTTTGTGTCACACTGGATAGTGATGCTTTATAAATTGAATGTATTTAACTCAACTATTTTAGCAAATAGATATTGGGATTTATTCCTTTTCTTAAGCAACTTTATTATATTCCAAATTTTTTTTTTAACTCATAGAATTAATTCGAAAAATAAAAAATAAAATGTTGAAAGTTTATTTAACATTATTCGTATGTTGTCATTAGATTGATGTAGACTCCAGATGCAAAAAGGACCCAGTTGTTATAGAATTATATCGAATAATATCCGGAGAAAATTTAGATAAAGCTTTTCACAAATGGATAAGATATGAGCAAAAAAGCACAATTGCTTCTAATTTATATCCATATAACATCGCTTTTACATTCAAAAAGTTTTGAAAAAGAGTAGCAAAAATTGTGAAAAATATTAAGAAATAACCGATATTGTAGCAATAGGCTACAGTTTTCTTCCCGAACCTTATCAACCCAAATTTTTGTGAAATTTTAGTAAAAAATCTTTAAAATTATCATCAAAATCAATTTTTTTATCAACCAATTTTTAAAATCGGTTTGTTAGTAAAAGAGTTATGAACAAAAACAAATATCCTTCAGGATGAGAAGTTTTCAAATACATCTCTAACAAAAATTGTTTCTAGTTGAATTGGTTCAAAAATTTAAAAATTAATTATCATTGTGGTTATTTTATTGAACTGTTAATGGGTTTTAATCCAAATTTCGATATTTTAATCAGGCTTAAGTTCATTGAATTAAATTTTCATTAAAATTTTTTCACGATGACTGAGCTGGTAATTGAACCCAGGTTTTCACCGACAGGTTGCCCAGACTAGTTTCGATTGTAACCACACAATCTCTGCAGAGGGGTTAGCCGTTTAGCACTCACCGCCATTGACGACGGATGACGTCATTAATCAAACTTCAATCTATAAACCAAATGGTATTTTACCTTGGTAGATCGAAATTTGCTTTGAATAATTTTATAAATTTGTATAATATATTTTATAAAGTATTTCAGTGCCCAGTAAAAACTTCGCTTGCTTTTTTTTAAATTAATGGCTTCTTTCACTTATTATATCAGCTTTCTTCTATAACTACAGCTTTAACTACTTCTTTAACAGCTTATTTCCAGATGTATGTAGGTAAAAAATAATGACTAACTTGGGACATCCCTTGTAAACTTCATTGGTTTTTTCAGAAGAATTGTAAGTTATTTTTTTTGACAGGGTAGCAACTTAAGCGAGCGACAACAAATCACTCATTATATATTATATGAATTGATTAAAAAATATGTATTACATATTTATGAATCATTTTGTTTTGCTCGTTTTAGTTCAAGAATTGTTATGTTTGTTATATTGTTGTTTTTTTTACTAATAAGCTCCAAATAATAAATAATTTATGAATATTAATTTATTGAAATTACTTATTTTATAAAAAAAACTTTATTAATCGGTAAATCGATTAATAGCAAAATTAACCGATTAAACCAAAACCTCGTTTAATTAATCGAGCGATTAACCGATTAAAGCAAAAGCCCGATTAAATGAATATATTAGTAGATAAAAGAAGAAGGGATTTTTGGAGAAACTAATTCTAAGGGGTTATAATGGATAAAAACGGGTAGGCTCGGTAGCCAAAAAAAAAAAAAAACTTTATTATAAAATCAAAACAAAAGTCAACAGGGGTTTGGTTGTTTTCTGAAATTTGTACATTTAGAAGACGAAAAAGGCAAAAATAATATTTTGGTAGTTCTTGGTATTGTTATAAAGATAGAAATAAAATGTAAATTGTATTCTCCTCTCCTAAGGAAGCCCTTAAGTACATTTTGGTACTTTTGTAAAATTCGAATATATAAATATTTTTTGTCATTTTTTCTATACAGATATTTATGCATTGCAACGAAAATAAAATTTAAATTAAGACACATATTTATTATATATAGTGATGCAGTTGCGGGTGTTAATAAAAAAGGACTACAACGATACTGAAGACGATTTCAATTATAAAAAATTCGTATTGATTTTTTAAATATTTTTATTTGCACACGAGTTAAGATGTACATTGAAAAAGTTTAAATTCGAAATCTACACTTGACTTTAAGTATCAAAAACTCAAATATCCACAAGGATCTCAATGTGCCATTGGTAAAAACTATGATAACGAAATATGCAGTAAAATATTTAAAAAGGCTAGAACTGCACCCAAATCCCTTAGCTCGAAATATTTTAAATTATGGCGGCCACACTCGCTTAAGAAGAAGAGACACTGCAGCACTCACCCAATCAGATGAGCGATAAACATCAACATATGTGAACAGAAACCGTGATGACTAAATCTTATTTGTCTGGCACTGGCAGGACATAAAGTAAATATTAGGATTAGATTTGATTAATTATTGTTAGTTCATATTTAATATATGAAGATTCAATAAATAAATACTGAAGAAAAAAAAAAAAAAAACTTTAAGTATGAAGTCATTAAAATGTTGCAAATAATTACTTTTTTTTAAATGTTGTTTATTTTCGTTACATATTTAATATTTTGTTATTTATTGTATCATTAAAAAACAATAAATTAAAACTTTTATTAACAGCCTGTCCCACGATGTCGACCGTTATCTTTCGTTTACATTTTCAAAGCTAAACAGCTGATTTGCTCCCCACTAACAATTTTCAGCACGGGCCAGGCTTTAAATAAAAATCATACTTTTTGTCAAAACTACAAATGCATATGTTTCGTTTTATATATGTACACAATTTGCTTTTGTACTTTGTAAGTCGAATAAGTCAATATTATATAGGCAATATTTAATTGTGCTATTGTTGTATATGTATAACTGTAACAATTATCTAAACAACTCTTTAACGTGACGAAAAAATATAGGTTTAGAACTCATTATTCGATTCTAACGTATTTGGTTGTGGTTAAATTCCGCAACTTCTGCTGTTTCACTTTACCAACTGCTTGGAGGGATTCAATATATTTACAGGAGCTTAAATTTCAAATTATAAAACAAAATGTTCCCAAAAACATCAATAGTTTAACACACAGTTAATGTTATACGCTTGGAAAAACAAGTTCTATTTAAACTATGACATACATATGATTCGTTCAGTGGATAAAAGGAATGAGTCCAAAAATTTGAAATGGAGAAAAACGACAGAACAGTTGACGTTGACTTTAAAACTAGTTGTTACAACAAAACTCAAAACTATAATTGCAAAATTAGTTATTAGGGCCTCTTTTACAATTTGTAAATATATAATATTAGTATGTAAGTGTATGTGTTCACAAAACCTGTTAATATGATACAAATACGTTTTTATTGATAAGAGTTTCAGTGGAAAACGGGAATAAGTCCATTTGACAAGTATCTTTTGACAATTATCGCACATTTGACAAGTTTCTTTGGATGGGTGTTTGAAATGTAAGTTGAATTTCGTAGAAAAAATATGGTAGTAAAATTTTTCTTTTACAGGTTCAAGACTGTCCGACTTACACTTCTTAACATAAAGGTCGTACATTTTTCTTTTTCTTATTGCGATGCGGATTAATCGATCTGCTGTAATGGCTAGTATAAGCCGGAAATGAGTTTATATGATTAATGATGGGTGTGTCATCAATTTTATTAGTTCGAATGTGTTTTCCCCGCTGGTCTATTAATTCCGAAACCTGATTTTTTTGACTGCAATTAAAAAGTCGTTTGTTGCTTATGTGGTATGTGTCCAAAAAAATACTTTTTGCAGACAGGAATGTCGCCTTGGTCTGGTATTCGAATAGAATACGACAAAGTACGAAATCTTGGCTTTGGATTATCATATCTTGGACGCTGTCTTTCAACCATTTTCGACGCAACGCAACCTCTAATAAAAATATTTTGTTGTGTATGGGAGTTTAAGTTAAAAAAGGATTTTCTATGTTCAACTGTAATTTTGCAATTACAGTTACGTTTGCATCGACAAACTACATCCGAAAATGGTTTTGCTGATACAATAGAGCCTGAGCTATTTGTGTATTGCAAACCGTTGATTCGACGAAACTTTCTTACATTTTTTCGCCATTCAATAATATTTCGTCGTCGCTTTTGCCCAACTGAGATCGTTGTCATTTCATCATCATTATTTGGCGATGAATCCGAGGATATAATTCTTGTCACTCGCCTTTTTGAGACACGTAGAAAGCCAACTGATGAACAATCGGAATCACCACTTTCGACATTGCCCTCATTGCTGTTGTTGTCGTCGATTCTTGGCACTATTTAACTATAAGTAGTAAACTTTAATATTTAAAATATTAAAAAAAATACTATTCAACTTTACTTACTTAATATGCGCAGGTCAGAAAATTAAAATATTTTTACGAAATCTTTTTCAAATGCTTTTTAGCAGGAAGGTTGTAACTTACGACCGATCTGCACTCACTGCACTTACTAAATTAGAAACTCTTCTAACAACAGCGATATCATAACAGCGATCAAAGGTCGAATTCATATGTAATGAAGCATAAAGTTGGATTGCAGTTACGCTTCCGATTGCTGCTCTCATGCATCAATGAACTAAGTACAACAACAATTTAAAGAACACAAAAAATTGGCAGGTAGCGAAAGCTCGAAGAGAGGCAAGAAATAGAAACAAATAAGATTGATTAAAAGCAAAGTTAACAAGTGATTAATGCAATATACATGCAAGCGTGGACTTATTCCCTTTTTCCACTGAAAATAAAAATTTCGTGTTTCGTACAAAAAAATTTTTTGTCTTTAAAAGGGGTTTTCCGTTGAAATTTGAAAACAAAATTGTTAGCATACATTGTTAGTCATAAAAGGAAGTGTATCCACGCTAAATCTCAAAAACGCCAAAAAAATGGACTCATTCCCTTAATCCACTGAACGACTCAAATATTTATTAAGAAAAATATCCTCAATTATCTACAAGTACTATTTATATATAATTTTGATTGGCATAATTTTAAATAATAGTAACACTGACATTTTATTTTCCAAGTGTTAATTATATTGACCGGATTATGTTAAAATTGTAAGTTTTAAAAAGATATTATAAATTTAATCACACTAACAATATATCTCACATGTATAATCATATTTATAAACATTAGTAATTGATTTGTTTAGACATTAAATATTCGAAACTTGAAAATATATTTATTGCAATTTCATGCATATTTGATTTTATTTTATTTTTAATGCCACATTTCGAACGCACATGTCTAAAAGGCAATTAAATAAAGCACAATATTTGTGCACTTGTTATACGTACATGTTAATACAATTATTTGAAAAATATTTAAACAAATAATAGACAAATTTCCATAAACATAGAAATAAGTTTATTAAATTAGTTTATTGCATGAACTTTAAATGTACAATTAATTGTGGATAAATTAATTATTCATAATTGCACAACTATTTACATACGAATGTACATAATTTCAAAGAATTGTTTTAATGAAATCTATCCATAATGAAATCTATATTTCTAACGATAAATTGGTCACAGCATGATTATTAGAATATCATTAACTCAATTAATGGCTTACACTTATTATTTCAGATTAACTTAAAGTCAAAAGATATTTAATGCAAAAATATGTAAGAAATTCAAATTTTTATGCGTTAATTTTATAAACTGGTATAAAACTGTTAAGTTCGCTCTAAAACAAGTCAAACGTTTGTTATTTATATCCACACCACAATCAATAGTGGAGAGGGTACTATGCGTTTGTGCTGATGTGAATTACACCTTAAAATATTGGCACATGACCATAGTCAAATACTAAATTCGGTTCTTTTAAAAAACAACTTTAACATTATCATTATCGTTCTCTTAAGCGGCCAACTAACTATCGACTTGTGGGTCGACAGGTTTTACGTGCCTAACGTAATTAATTTATTTATTGTCAAAGAGTGTATTGCCACATCATCAATTTCGTAAATAAAACGCTAGTTTGGAATTAAAAATCTACAAAACATTTAAAGTAAGTCAAAAAATAGATCTCTGGTTACAAACAAATTAGAAAAGAAAATAAAGGAGTAAACAAAAAACAAGCAAAGCAGTACACAAAAAATTTGAAATAGAATTTTATAAAAAATATATTAATATATTAGTCTGGTAGTGTATAATGTCATTCCTAAAAATTTAAGGAAAAGAACTATTACAAAATCACTGAAATTTAGCTCATAGAATAAATTCGAAAAATAAAAAAAATAGATACTAAGATTAGTATAGTAATACTAGCTGACCCGGTTCGCGTTGCTGGCCCTAAGCAAACATTAGTGTTGTATTACCAGACGATTTAAATTGATCTTTAAACGAAATTTACGGCCTTTAAATCAAAATCCATGAAATACCTATCATAAAGTTTTTTTACAGAATAACTTACATATGGTGTAGATAAAATACATATGGTTGTATGTATGTATATATATGCTGTGAATCTTACGAAAAAAGTGAGCGTAAAAGTGGGCGGTGCAAAATTTTCTTTCCGCAAAACCTAAGTTAGACCATGGCGATCATTTTAAAGAAAAAATCGTCCAAATCGGTCAAGCCGTTCTCCAGTTATGCGCTTAATAGAAAAAGTGGGCGTAAAAGTAGGCATGGTAAATTTTTCTTTCGATGAAAACTTAAAGTTGATTAATACGAACATTTGAAAGAAAAATTAGTCAACTCGATGGAGCCGTTTTCTGATTTTAGGTAAATCGAAAAAAGTGGGCGTAAAAGTGGGCGGGGCAAAATTTTCTTTCCGTAAAAACCTAAGTTGGGCCATGGCGATCATTTTAAAGAAAAAATCGTTCAAATCGGTCAAGCCGTTCTTAAGTTATGGATTTTGACAAGCCCGTCCGCCCCCAGACCGAAAATCAGAAAACAGACTTCACAGTGTCACCCGCCTGAATATTCTGAAGATTCCCTGAAAATTTCATCAAAATCGGCCCAGCCATTTTGGAGTCCATACGTTACATACACACATCCTATTTGATATATATATGTAGATGTTTTTATTAAAAAAATTTACTGCATCAATAATGCTCTTTAACATGAAATAAACAGATATTTTTAAGTTTGTATACAACATTTAGAAATCTCCAAACACTACATATATCTTGGCTATATTTTATCCAGATTTTTTATCCAAATAAACACGTAGCATCGTGTTTCAATAATCCTAAAATGTTGCCAAAATATTAACCAGAGTTCAGAATTGTTCATGTGCATCGAAATTTGAAAACTTCCATCCACACATGAATCAACGATGAGTTAACCTATCGGCACACTGATATAAACATTTTTATTATCGGGTACGTTAAAATTCAGTGGGGAAATATTTTTTTATACCACTCTAATTTATATATTTTTCATTTAAATAAATTTGAAATAAATTGCTATGATTAATAAAATGTTTACTCATATTTATATGCAAATTAACGCCCTTCATAGATATTTGGCCCTTCACTGTCAATTTCATATTGTGCTTTTTTTAAGCAGCCAGACACATGACACGTGCTTAGCGTTTTAAATTATTCAGGGGGGATGACAGCAAGCACGAATATTTTGCCAAAAGCTTTATTTGCAATAAAATAAATGTCAAAAGCCTCTAAAATCATAGCAACATAATTGTGCTAAATAAAATGCGCAATAGTAAATACACATTCTCGCAAAAACATACCAAAAAGGAATTTTAACACATTTGAGAGATTCGCAGTCAGGTGTGAACGAATAACAAATGTTGATTATTATCTTAACAACTTTAAATGGGATTTAGGTCCATAAATAACCTTTGATACATTTCTTAACATTAAAAAGAACTCAAAATCTCTTAGCTGATTTAATAGAGAAGAGTTTTCTAACATTCCAATTCTAATAAGAGGCGGATTCATTAATCGTTTTGCCAAGACAAAAAAAAAAAAAAATTGCTGCAATAGTTGACTGTATAAATATTCTTTTGATAAATATCGCCAAAAAAATTTCTAATAAAGAAAGAAAAGATAAACTCACTGTTTATTGTTGTTGTAAGACCTGAGTGTTTAAAATTCTAATTCACGTTATAGTCTTAATTGTATAATATTTTTAGCTTTTCTAAAGTCTTTGGAAAAAGTTTCCTGGCGAGCTGGCCTAAGCAACCAGCGAAATGCGCATAGCTGTCCCTCAACAATAAGTTTCAGTGTTTTTATCACAAATAAAACTTGGGTATTTAGCAAGTCATAGAGAAATCTTATTAATAATAAATTTTGTATTCCCGAAAATAATTTTTGATAAAAATAAGGTCTTTATACATTTAAAAGAATTAGCATTACACAATTTTCTTGCCATATTTATACTCACCCCACTATTGACTTGTAATATCGCAATAAATAAAATATTGACCCTAGGCCCATCAATATACCGATCGACTCAGAATCATTTTCTGTGTAGATCTAGCGATGACATTCCATCTGTCCGCCTGGCATGCCACCATCCTTAAGTCACTTAAAGGCAAAACAAATCTCATATAGACGAAGGGCTATGTAAAATATGGGCCAATTCACAGTCCATATTTTCAATAAACTCCGTCTTTATGACAATTAAAGTTAATGTACCAAATTTCATCTAATGAAATTGCGACCTATACTTTGCGCTTAACGTTTACTCAAAAAGACATCCAGGCCGACGGACGGACATTGTTAGCTTTATTCAAAAAGTGGCTTTGAGTCGATCAATATGCAGAAAGGTTCGGCTAGAACTAATATTTTTAAGTGTAACACACATCAGCACAAACGCATAATACCCCAGTTGGCCAGATTGCCGTTGACGACTTCGGCATCAATGATGTATGCACGACTTGTCCCTTTTAATCTAGGTTTTCTGGAAGATAATTAGACATTGGGTCTCATGCATAAAAACGAGTAAAAGCGCTGAGGTGAGGCAGGTGAGCAATTGCTAGTAAGTCGAGTTCGATCAAACAGCAACAGCTTTTGCTCAGTTTCGTATGCATAAAAATGAGTTCAAACCAATTGCAATTACTTCAGCAAAGGGAGATCAAACGTAATTGTTATTGAAGTGCAAACATGTCGTCAAGTGAAAGTGAAGTATAAATAGAATTAAATAATAATAATAAAATAGAAACTGACGACATTTCTAAATTTTTCTAGCATCTGAATTTCTTGCTGTTTGTTGTTCGATATTATTTCCTAATTGCCATACATCATTATTGTTGTAATCGTCATTGATAAGGGTATATTCGCTTTTAAAAATTTAGCTATGTTATGCAAAAAGAAACAACTGGCTATTACGTGGGGCGCTAACTATGTCGATACAAAATCTTAAATACAGTCGAATTTTATCAATGTTGCTGAGGGCACCACCACGAGTTTCTTCTGACTCCTCAAAAAAATAATTAGCCAACCAGCAGATGCTACAATCATCAAACCTATGTATTTATCATTTTATTATTAATTATATAAAAAATAAATGAATAATTAAGAATACAAACATTTATAATTTTTTATGCTCAGTTGCTGAATTTGTTTTACGCTGTTGATAACATTTTGTATTTCTTTGTGGCACAAAATATTCAGCCACGATTCCTTTTTAGTGTACGCGAATCCAACTATAAGGCAGGCTCATCAAAATTTTAACAAGAGCTCACAAAAGAAAGCAAAAGCTTGTTTTTATGCATATGAAAATGAGCACAAGCTCATATAACTTAGTTTAAGCTGAGCAAGACGAGATCAAACGTGAGCAGTAAGTAAAAGCAAATACATTAAATTTTATTATGCATACAACAAGCACCTTTTACTCAAAAAATCGAGTCCGAGCTCAAGCTCACGTTTTATGCATGAGACCCATTGTCTTCTATCAAGCTGTATGTGGGACAGTATAAAGAACACTTTCTTAGATGTTGTCTTCTATAAAAAGCTATTGACGACAAAGTTTTCTTCTGCCATAGTTAAACGCTTTTATATCACTTGGTTTGGTTTGCTTAAAATTCTCACATTCTTTTTTTTTCAATTGTTGATGTTAATACCTTCAGACAATTTACGCATTAAAACAAACCAGTAAAACTGAAAACATCCTGATGAAGGTAGTCGCGTCCTGGAAAATGGACTACTGTAAATTTAAGAATTGCTTATAAAAGCCGAGTACATAGAAAAAATTAGAAATTGTCTCTTACCACTTAATTCATTTCAACTTCATAGAAAAAATTAGGTGATTTTGCACCTATTACCAAAAATTACTAAAAATTGTAAAAATTTAAAATTTTGAATATATTTTTTTATAAATGATATTTTTAGATTTAATTAAAATATGAACAAAAAACTTTGCAGTTTCAAACAATGTGGTTATTGATTTAATTAAATATAGCACAGGTTTTGACAAAATTGTGAATATTTTTTTCAATAAATGATATTTTTAATTTTAATTTCAAACAATGTGTTAATTTATTTAATTAAATATTGACAATTCCCAAGAACCATTCTACAAGTTAAAATTATTTTATTTTAAACGAAAAAATCAATTAATATTTTTTGTTATTTAACTAATATTTTAATTACAAATTTATTTCAAAACGACTAAAAAGTTAATTAAATCAAAATTATATTTTTAGTTTTCTTTCAATTAAAAAAAATTATTGTTTCAATTATCCCATTAATTTAATTAAAATATTTTTTAAACAATTTTTTTAATTGATACAAAACTACTAATTATTTCTGTGTATATAATATATAATATGTTACAGAAATAAAACAACACAATAAAAATGCAACTATACAAAAAAAAAAAAAAAAAAAAAAAAAAAACGGAAAAATTATTTGAAATAAATAACCATATAAATTTTCGAATAATTCGTGGATGTTGTCATTGACGACAAAGTAGGAGATATTGTCTTGTATATAGTACATAATATATCGTAAAGGAGATATTGTCTTCTATATGTCGACGGCGTAATTATTAAAGACATTGTCGCTCATATCTTCTTTTAAGACCTCGCCGCCATTTGTATGGAAATTTCGTCGACGATTTGTATTGAGATGCCCTCTGTGTGACTTTCACAACTTACTTTTGTCTTGTACCCGCTGTTAAAGATGTCTCAAAGACATTGACAACTGGGACCCTCTCCACACATGGTAGTGTACGTGTAATTAGAAAAAATCATTACGCACATTTGTACGCCGTAAAATTCGTATTTGATGAGTAATCAATAGTTCAACAAACCGTATAAACAGAGAAAAATAGACAGATAATTGATCAATGCCTGCTGCAATTCACAAACAAATCAATTCAAAGACACAATCATTAATTAAATATCTGTTTGTATGTAAAACATTTCATTAATTTTTTTTGCTTCTCTAAGTAATACGAAAAGGCAATGAAGCATTAAAAGAATTTTCTAGCGTAAAAATTAAGAAATAATTGTTAAATTGTTAAATTGTTATTAATCGCGATTATGATTAAATTTTTAGACTTACTTCGTTAAAGTAAAATTTTAACCGCCTTGTTTATAAAAAATAAAACATGTTCGTAAAGGGTTTATTGAAAAAATTTGCATAGAAATTTCGTTTCATAAATCTGTTTTTTATAACCAGTTTTATTTTATATAAATAAGGTCGTCGCTCCAATTATCTCATGACCAATACTTGTAAGAAGAATATGATTTATATATGAGACATGTGTTTGGTAGTGTAATTTTGTGTTATATTTGCGATGACTTTTAGTGGCATAGCAACATTTGTAATAGTTTAATGCATTATCGTTTGATATATTCGAGTTGCAGCTATTTTAAAGAATTAAACTAACATATCGTTAACTAAGAGGCAAAAAGGCGTAACTAACAAAAAACTCAACATCGAGTTTTTGATTGATTTTTATTAGGGAGATCGAACGGTTATTATTCGGCCGGTTTTAACCGGTTATATTAGTTTTGCCCAAGCCGGTTATTTTAAAAGGTCCATTTTTTGAATATCGAATAAACCGGTTATTGTTATGAGGGAGATCGAACGGTTATTTTTCGACCGGTTTTAACCGGTTATTTTAGTTTTGCCCATGCCGGTTATTTTAAAATGTCCATTTTTCGAATTTCGAATAAGCCAGTTATTTTGGTATAATAAATCGGTTATTTTAATAATGTGTAATTATTTTAATAATGTGTAAATACGTTGACCTTGCTCTTATTGTAAATGTGCCGCTATTTTAAGTATTTTTCTAATCGAATATTGGCCAAGCTTAAACTTTTCATGCAGAATGTCAAAGCAAAATGTAACAAGAGTCAAAAGAGATTAAAAACAATGGAAATAAATGCGTGTGTTCTTATGAAAACAAACCAAAAGTAGTTAATATTACTGCAAAAAAGTGTTCAGTTAAAAAGTAAATAGCAATTTGTGCGAGAGTATTCTAAATATTAAATATTTTTTTATACAGATGTTATGTCTGGAGATAATTTGAACGCGATTAAAAAGAAAAATTAGGTGGCTTAGGTACCCTAAAATGATAAAAGCTTCTTCCACGTTGGTTCTTCCAAGTCACGACTTATTAATTAATTAGTCCACATGATTGACATAAATATGCTCCAAATAAACCTTAACCGTAGAATGCATAAGCCGTACCAGTGTAGCCACTAGCAAATTTAAACGTTTCTAGCTGAAAAACCAATACTAATAAAGAATTGAAACTTTGGATCTAGGAAATTTAAGTCTTTTTGAGTCGTTTTATTAATCATTTGTGAAATTCGGTTCAGCGGTTGCATAACTATAAGCTTGCAAAAATGACACCTACGTAAACACATAACCGGGGTACTCGTGACCCAATAGTTTTTAGTTCAAAGATCTTTTTAATAAAATATATTAAATTATCTAATTACTTTTTCTAAATTTTTAATTAAAGGATTCTAAAATAAATATTCTTTTTGTGAAAGTTAAAATTCATATGGGGTACAAATGTACCCCGGCTATATGTTTGCCTGGTATTTTTTTGGTTGATTGCCTACTGCATGTATATTAATTTATAGCTAGGCATAATTTTTTTGTTATAATAATTAATAAGCAATTACAAATTTTATCAAATATAAAAAAAAATATTTACCCCCTTATTTTGTAAAACATTTCACCCCACTAAAAAAATATTTTCATGCAAATTTTTGAATATTTTAAATCTTTTATAAAAAAATTTCTCAAGGCAAGGTGATTAATTTGTAAGATTTTGATTAAACTGGTTTTAAATCAAATAGTTTTTACTGTGAAGATAAAAATGATTAAGCATTGTAATGGCGTACAAATGTACCATGGTTATGTGTTTGCGTGGTTCTTTTTGGTTACGTATTCTACGGTTAACTCCGTTCGAAGTAGTTCTAAAGAGACGACAAATATTACTTTACTCAAATACGCTACCAAATATATCATCCTGTTGTGTTGCCGGGGACGGAATGCCCGTAAAGCCACTAAAAGCTCCTAAGTAGTTCTAGCAAATCTTCATGCTTAAAACTACAACATTCCGGCGGAATCAACGATATGGAAAAAATTCTTCTGTTTTTTTGAAGAAATTAAACAATGTCATGGAAGTTTTGATTTGTGATCAAGGAATTGACAAATATTGCAAAAAGCATGTTCAAATTACTATTCGTTTATCGAATGCTGAAACAAAATAATTTGAAATATATAATCCTGGCTAAGAGGTTTTGTTAGCAATTTTTCAAAAATATGGTTGAAGTCTAATGTTTCATATAAACATGCCCAGCAAAAACTAGGTAATGACTTAAAATTACTGAACAACTTACTTTTCAATGACTACGTCATACCATTTACATTACATAGAAGTAGTTAAATAATGGTTGACATATAATATGATACATAAGCACTTGTTTATGAGTTGATTACCGAAATTTATAATTAATTCATAAAAAATATATTTAACGTGATATTTATTTTAATCTAATACAAGTTGATTTTAAATACATATTTGTTATTACAATTTGTTTTTTTTTTTTTATTTGTTATAAATAAATATGAATCTGAATATGAAAAACGTAAATACTTAATTGATTTTGATATGTATTTTAAAACAAAAATCTTGAATAAAAACTACACTATCAATCAACCAAACGATATTATAACGATATGGCCTAGGTGATATAAATTATAATATATGATATCAATCTTGTGTCATAAACGATAGTATTTAAATTGTACCTTTCCTTATAATATCGTTTTTCTATAAAAATATCATATCGTTTTTGAAATCCTATCGTTCTCTGGTTTATTGGGTATGAATATGTCCTTGATGCAGGGTAGTAAAATTTTGCATTAAGAGCAAATTAAATTAAAGACACAATTTGTTTGACAATGCAGTTTTGTTGATAACAATGTGAAGTTTATATTTGTAAGCAAACGTGGTAATGACTTATTTAACTCCCTATTTCTAAGCGAGGGTGGTCAGTACTTGCCTCCAATGACATCACCGTGTTAAAATAATGAGTTAAAATGCCAATGTATAAGTAGTGAAGAGAAGTTATATTAGCTTTTTAACTCATTACTTTGCAATATAAGTTTTTGCTGGGATGCTTAACCACCAACAAGTTAAGACTCATTTTGAGTAAATTTGAGATGATATCTCAAATAATAAATTTATAAATTTTTTATTTGCTTTTGAAAAACGTTTGTCTGGATCAAACATCATTTAACAGTTTCTAAATTACATTATACAACTAACCTTTTACAAATAAAGTTTAGCACGCTTTCATGGGTTTTATCGTCAAATATTTTTTGGGTCCGTAAGTCATATTTTTGTATTTTGTTGGTTCCTTACCGTTGTGAATTCTTTTGTTTTTATTCAAATTAACGTTTTATTACAAAAACTTATTTGATTTTTGTAGTTTTATGTACATATAAGGATTAAGAGGTTATTTAAAAAATGCTTATTCGAAACCCGGGTTTTTTTAAATAGCAACTATTAGGTATATTATAAAACCGGTTTCTGAAATAAGTCGAATAATCTATCACCCTAATTATTATGAATGCCTTTAAACTAAATGTATTGACAAAATTGTATACTGCTGCGATCAAAAATTACGCTTTTATTAAAAAAAAAACAAAACCAAAGGGACATAACTACTTGTATTTGATAAACGCAAAACGACGTAATCACAGGTATTCAATTAATCGGGCTTTTGCTTTAATCGGTTAAGCGCTCGATTAAATAATCGTCGTTTTGGTTTAATCGGTTAATTATCGCTTAAGTTTGTTATTGATCGGTTAACCGATTTATAACGTTTTTTTTATGAATTTAGAAATTTCAATAAATTAATATGCATAAATTATTTATTGCTTGGAGCTTATTAGTAACAAAAAAAAACATAACAATTCTTGAACTAAAACTAGCAAAAAAAAAGAAATAATTCATAAATATTAAACATATTATGCATTAATTAAAAATTGCATGTTAATTCTTATGATTATTTGATTTAAGCAACAAAATAAAATTAGTCTCCGATAGAATTAAATTTCCCCATTTTTTTTTTTTTTTGTTTTTCATTTTTCACAAGCAAATTCTTTATGATTATTTTTTTTAGCAACAAAATAAAGGGAATCTCCCATAGAATTAAATTTCCTGTTTTGTTTTCTATTTTTGTTCCCACATTATGGTCAAGCAGATTGTGAGGATTCATACGTCAGCATAATTGATGGCACAAACTAAATATACGAAATATTAAATTTACACGTGCCTATTCAAATTACCAGCCAGACAGTATGAAACTCAATATCTTTTGCATTGACCAACGTTGAGAACTAAAATTTGTGAAGCAAAAGAATGAACGATTTCTGACATGCGTTAACTTTAATTTGCTGACATTTCTGTTTTTTATATGATTTTTTTTTATTATTTAATTTTAAGTTTTTTTGTGTTTGTAAATAAATTTAGAGTATAAATATGTTAAGTTCTTAATAAAGTTCACTCTTTTTCACATAAAGCAGTCGTAGACAACACTTCGTGATTTTAATTACCTTCATCCTGGTGCATCTCCTTGACGAAGATAGATTAACCAGTTATCCGTGTGTAGCACTCGGGCAACACAACACACAAAATAGGTATCTTGATGTACCACCACCTAGATAACCAATTATCTCACAAAGCTTAACGAGGCAAACGAGCCTTCGATTAAACAATATACTTTGTGATCCTTTTATTACTTGTGGAGGATCTTTTCAAAACTTGATTATTCTACTTTCGACAGAAATGGTTTTTAATTTTTTGTTTATTTGGTTACATTGAAATGAAAATTCTGCGAAGATAAAATTGCGAAAAAACTTTATAATTACAGCCGAAAAAAAAGAATTAAAAGGCATGATTTCGTCAAAAGTAGATTATTCCACTTCAAAATCACATTACCAATTTCAAATATATAGTTTTGGAACAAAATATGAATAATCCAGATTATTTAAAGGTGAGCCTGTTATTTTAATTAAAAATGCGATTTCTGATGCCTAATTAGTTTCAGCAAGACAACATAAATCCACAGTGGTTTGAATCAAAATATGATTATTCTTCTAGAGCACATAACAAAATTTGATTATTCCCATTAGCCGCGTCAAAACTAGATTCTTCCATTTCAAATTTTGGTTTTATTCAAATTATATTATTGCTTAATTTTTGAATAATGTACAAAGCAATAACTAATCGTGTCGTTCGGGTTAAATACATAGTTGCATTTCTAAAAACTATTTTCTTAAATTGTATTAAAACAAAAAAAGAAGAATAGTCATGTTTTGAAATAAACCTCCGCAGTTATTTCAATAGTTTAAGGAGATCTTATAAAATCTTTTAGAAAAATAATTTGGTTTAAATGTTTAGGATTTAAGAAATTCTTTTCTTTAGTTTTGATAAGACTTGACATGGAAAAAATTCTTTCATGTATCGTTGATGTTGGAGACATCGAAAGCAACCTATAATACAGAATATCCAATTTCTCAGTTCTTTTCCTGGATTTCTCTTAGCATATGAAATCACCGATTATGCCATTAGAGTCCTGTTTTATTTTCTTAAAATTTTCAACACTCCTAATTGTTTCGGTAAATTCTGTTTAAAGATTGATATGAGAAGAAACAAATAAATAGCACATACATATAAAAGTGAACACCTTCTATGTTTGTATGAACAGATATTTTCTAAACACATTCATTTTGAATATAAGGCGAAACAAATAATTAAAAACAAAAAAAAAAATATGTTAAGTTACTACATAAAGTTAAACATTTTTTCTATATCGGTTAATCAACTGAAATTAACCGGTTTAATCGTTAATCGAAAAAAGCAAATTTTAAATTAACGGGTCATTCAATCGGGTAGTTATTAATCGGTTAACCGAATAGTTATTACACATTTTTTTTCTAACAGTACATAATGCAATTGTCTAAAGAGTTCCATGGACGACTTATTTATTTATTTATTTATTAATTGTCTATGGATTTTTTCTTACAGACATTTTACAAATTTAAATTTACACTTTAATAAAATAGACTATGAACTAACATTTGATTAGATTACATTTATTTTACTGCATATTAATTTAGAAAATCAATTATTAATCTACTTGTTGACTTTGGTTCCAATGAAAAATCTATAAATCTATATAATTTATTGAAGGTGTTACACATTCTTCTAAGAGGGTCAGCATCGCCATAATTCGCTCTGAAAAATTTGACAGATAATGGGATTAAATTTGAGATGAACGTTGGGGAATATTAAATGAAATCTCATTAATAAAAAAACCAGCGCAGATATCACCATTAATAATGTTTAAAACAAACGTCACATTCAGCTTTGTTCTACGACTTTTAAAAGTAGGGAGTTTAATCAGAGCCAAGCGAGCTGAGTATGAAGGCATGGTTAGTGGGTTGAAATGCAATCCACGAGGACAGAAGAGCAGGAATTGTTTCTGTACCGATTCGATTGAATTAGAATACGTTTGGTAAATGGGACCCCATAATAATTGATCTATACCCAAGAATCGGCCTAACAAATGATATATATAAGGTTTTTGTAACATACGGGTCATCGAACTCTTTTGGCCAGCGTTTTGTATAGCCAAGTGTGCTTCTAGCTTTATTTATCTTAATCGTTATAAGCGAATTAAAGCTCAGTTTAGGGTCAAGTAGTATTCCAAGATCAAGGAAGTTATCCACTGTATCAATTTGAATTCTTCCTAGCAAGTAATTTACTGTAGCTGGATTATTTCTTGAAAAAAAGCATTAGTTTACACTTCTTTAAATTTAGTTCCATTAGGTTTGCTTCACACCATCCATAAAAACAATCTAGATCATTTTGAAGACGTTGATGATCTAACACATGCTTGTATGTTAAAAAAATTTTAACATCATCAGCATACATAAGAACATTTGAAAATTGTATTACTCATGGTAAATCATTTACAAAAAGCAGGAACAATAGGGGTCCAAGGTGGCTGCCTTGGGGTATTCCTGATGGCACATTTATTTTTCTAGAAAACGTTTTATTGAAAAGGACGGTTTGGACCCTATTCGATAAATAAGAGTAAATCCACTTTAAGGTCAGATCTGTAAATCGTGTTAATTGAAGTTTCTTTACCAAAAGAAAATGATTGACTTTATCAAAAGCTTTGCTGAAATCAGTATAGATAACATCTTTTTGATTTCTTATCAATGCATGTTTTTCTGAAGTGAGAAAAAAATATTGTTAAAAATGTTTATAGTTTTCATTTTACAAAGTCTTTGCTTCTCGAGTAAGATTATATTTTTGTTGGTTATGCATTTTTGCATTTTAGCTAACGATATGTACAAATGTAAATTCTTGCTTTTAAGTTTTGTAAAGTTTACGCTGGTTAAAAACCAAATTCCACAGCTTTTTAATATTTTATTCCGATTTGTTTACCAAATATTTAACTATCATTTAATTTATTTTGATAAGATCCTAATTTATGAAGGTGGCTTGGATTTGACCCTTTAAGACAGTACCATTTCGCTGTACCATTTCGGAAATCGAAGGGCAAGCATTTCAAAATGTATATACATTTTTAAAATCGCTTCTAAAACTTTTGTGAAGTCCACCATTTAGAATAAGGCCCGAGTACACCCGAGTACCAGCATTTTTTAAATTTTGTTTAAGGATATTGTGTTCCTCACTAACTAATCGTTAAGACCTGAAGAACACACATATGTGCACCTCCTTTTTGTACCACTTTAAATTAAAAAAATTAAAAAGTTAAAAAAAATAAGAACCGAAATTTTAATTGCACCTCATAAGATAAAAAACCCTTTCACTTAATCGGTTCACGTTCAGGTCTTAAGAGGTTAAATACTCACAAAATTTCCCGTCTTTTTTGTTCGTTTTGCTAATTATGTAAGATCTCCGAATTCTTTTAAGCTACAATTATTCAATAATCGATATTATGAAAAATTACGATTCAATGCAAGCCCTAGTGGTAATACTGTGACTAAAGTTCATAAACATATAAATCTAAAAAAAAAATTATCATAAGACTAAAAATTACGGAATGAAAAATTTTTCGGCGTGTCAAAAAAATAAAAAAAAAAATTAAGTTTTAGAAGGATCGTTTCATAATTGGGCATATCTCTCAAGTATTTACCCAAAAAGAGCTTTAATACAGATTGTCATAAAATTGGATATAAATAATTTAGTTTTTTAATTTCATACCATATGTTTTTAAGGTAACGTTTCATTGTGTGCTTATGTATTCTACATCAACTTCTAATTTTAGAGTAGGGTTTTAAATTTCAAATATGTGCCCTTAACTATTTTAAATTGAAAAATGTCAAACATCAAAAATCCAAACTTTCATTAAAGTTTCCAATTTAGCAAATAAATTTGATTTGTGTTTCTCCAGTTTTTGCAATTATGATAAATAAATATCTTTCAATTTATTTCCTTTTTGTTAGTGTTTGAACTCGTAAAGTTTTCCATATTAAAGTATGGAAAATTTATTTTTTCCTACCAAAATTAACAAATAAATCCTCTTTGTACTTGTTACTTTTGTGTGCCCTTTGTTGATAAGATTATAGTCGTATTGTAAAAACATTGTACAATGTCAGTTTATAAAAAAAGCTGGCAAAAAACACAATCGAGGGTTGATCAAAATATAATAGCAATCAGGACTTCAACAACTTTGAAACTAAGATTTCATGTTATAAAATATTAATGCAATAATGAAGTTACGAACTTACCCTCGTACAAACAATGTACTTGTAAGCTTGTACGTAAAAAGTATTTTTATTTTTTTTATTGTAGATAGAAAAAAATGTACTATTTTACACCTTTTCCTTGTTTTCCTTACATACTTACCCTTTTTTATATAATTTATGTGTATGCGTATTTTCCTTCTTTCAATGTATTTCGTATTACATGCCTATTACTCTTACCGAGTAAATACCCCGTGAACATTTGTCTCCGACTTGTATCAGAATTCGCAACGCCTGTCTGTACAAGTGGCTGATTTTCCATTTACGTCTGATTGAAAATGTAATGTGAGTTGTGCGTTGGCAAAAAAGTAAAATTCTGCAACTTTGTTAAATTTGTCCGATGAAATTCTAAATTTTCAGAATTAAGAAAGGGAAATTCTAAAGGAATTTTTTGATACGTTGGGATATTGTCGGACAAAAGTCTGATAAAAAGAACTATTAAGCCATTATCTTTTTAGTGTATTTTACGAACAGTCGTAGATTTGGCAGCGCTAACATACTTTTAGAGACTTATCAGACTTTTCTAGTAGCCATCTAAGTTAAAAAGTTTGTATATATTTTTTTTATTTCTTATGTTATAAAACATATACAATTTTCAGAAACTATGTTATTTGTACATGTGTATGTAAATAAAGGTTTTTTTTGTATTATTTCTACCCTAATCCCGCGAAACTCTTCGCTTATTTGCTGGGGACCAGAGTCTCTGGCGGGAATAGAACCCGAAACCCCGATACTGATATACTAGCTATCTACCAGCTAGCCTTCCGAGGCATCCGAGGCACGCTATTTAGAAATGAAAAGCAATATATATCAATAAATGGTTTTACCTGGTCCGCTTTGCTGGCCCGTGTGAATTGTGTTTTCCACTGTTGCTTTTGATACCAAAATATTTTTTATATATTTCCTCATGAACGATTTTTTTTTGTTCTTTAGCATATCACAACGCCAATATATGTATGATGTATTTAGTAGGGTTTTCATTCCGATTAATTACTACCAGATTAACTGATCGGTTAATTTAAAATTGGCTATTTTCGATTAACGACTAAACCGGTAAATTGCGGTCGATTAACCGATGTAGAGAAATTTTTAATTTTTTTAGTACGAGAATTATAACACATTTTTTGTGGTTTTAATTATTTGTATTGTCTCATATATATATAAAATAGGATGTGTGTATGTATGTAACGTATGGACTCCAAAACGGCTGGGCCGATTTTGATGAAATTTTCAGGGAATCTTCAGAATATTCAGGCGGGTGACACTGTGAAGTCTGATTTCTGGGTCTGGGGGCGGAGGGGCGTAGCAAAATCCGTAGAAAATTTTGCCCCGCCCACTTTTACGCTCACTTTTTTCGTAAGATTCACAGCATATATATACATACATACAACCATATGTATTTTCAAATCAAATGTAAATCAAACATAGTATGTATATGAACAACATTTTTATTTATAATATTATAATGATGAAACAGAACTGGGGATGAACGATGTTTTACATGCAGTTTGACATGAAATTTTGCCAGAGAATGCGGTCGTGAAATAAAATCAATTTTATTTTGAGGACGTTTTTTCTAATGCTCTCACATAAAGACACTTATCCTCTTAACAATGTGCCATACTTTCATTCAAAAAACTTTATGATAGGTATTTCATGGATTTTTATTTAAAGGCCGTAAATTTCGTTTAAAGATCAATTTAAATCGTCTGGTAATAAAACACTAATGTTTGCTTAGGGCCAGCAACGCGGACCGGGTCAGCTAGTTTTTCAAAAAAAAAGAAGGTGTTTAGTGATCTACATTTTAAATACAGGTTTGCTATCAAAAGCTTCTTGTTTCACGTACTTTTTATATGTATCGGGAATGTTCTGGAACTCGAAATCACGTGGAATTGAAATCGAAACTATTTTGGAAACTCTACCGTGCTCAAAGATCATAACAATATGTCCTGTTCTATATCTCATACTTTGAGGACCAAATTCTGCTACCTATACAACTTTTAAAATCAGGAATCGCTACGTTCATTTTAACAAAAATTCAATTGAAATCTATATCAATTTAAGTTTCACGTGATTTCGATTTTCAGAACATGACCGTATGTGTTTAGTTACTTGTTTCTATTCATATTATATCATATCAATCTTTTAACAAAATTAACCGAAGCAATTAGAAGAGTTACAAATTTAAAACAGGACTCTAATGGCATAATGGAAGATTTTGTACGTTTAGAGAAATTCAGGAAAAGGACTGTGTAATTAGATATTCTGTATTATGGGTTGCTTTCGATTTCTCCAATATCAACGAGAAGTGAATGAATTTGTTAAAGTCAAGTTTAATCAAAACTAAAGAAAAAAGTCGCTTAAATCCTAAACATTTTTCTAACAGATTATTTTTTAAGGTCTCCTTAAGCTATTGAAACAACTGATAAAATCAAATTACAGTTTATTTTTTAATAACTACATAATATTTATGTATTAATTAAAAAATATATACGATATATATATGAATTATTTTTTGTTTGCTTATTTTAGTTCAAGAATTGTTATGTTTGTTATGAAAATATTTTTTTTTACTAATAAACTCCAAATAATAAATCATTTATGCATTTTTCTTATTGAAATGACTTAATTTGTAAAAAAAATTTCAAAATAAATTACAAAATTAACCGATTAAACCAAAATCTCGGTTAATTAATCGAGCGATTAACCGATTAAAGCAAAAGTCGGTTAATAAAGATAGATACCCTAGTATCTATCGATCGGAAATGATATTAAAAAATCAATCAAATCAGTTAAAAAATTGATCATAACACACTCTAAAAAATTAGCTAAAGAACATCAAAATTTTTCTAAAATCTTAATTTTTAGTAAACCAGTATGGCCTATCGATACGTTTTCAGAAGATCGGAAATAATTAATAGAACCTAATTTTTTCAATAGTCGGAAAAAATCGGTTCAGATACAAAAATTTTATAACCAAAATATAAATTTTTTTGGAAAAATACCTATTGTTGGGAACCATAGATCTTCGCGAGTCAAAGTTTTATAAGCCAAATAAATGGTATATTTCTTCTTTAACAAATCCGTAAATATTTCTGTCAAATCAGTTTTAAATAGCCAAGTTATAAGCAAAGTACTCCAAAGATAGACTAATTTATAATCACTTATTATTAAAAACTTTAGGGGTGTAATATGATCTACGAATACGTCATATCTATGAAAAACTCGGAAATCCTTAGCAGAACAACATATATGTTAATATGATGTTATAGACTTTTCTAAAAGCAGCCCAAAAATCCTTTTTTTCTTACTCTCTCAAAAAATTGCCCCTACAAGAATCCCTAAAACTTTTATAGGATAATAAATAAATGCAAATAAAACCGTTGGTCTTAATATATATAAATTTTATTAAAAGTTGTTGTACATGCATACATTTATACCTTTAAGTCAAATCTTTTTATAAACAAAAATATGCAAAAAATAAAAAAACGCAAAAAACAAGTGATATTCACTTAAAATCACATTTAGTTTATTAGTTAAAAAAAGAGCAACAAACAAAAATGTGTATGTATTTTATACTTTTGGATATTGTTTGGATACTTGAAAAATTATTTAGTTTTGACTGGTGATTTCACAACAATCGTGCAGGTGTAAGGATACTTTTTTTTAACAAAGCGGACAATGCCAAATGAAGAAACGATTTTATGACTAAAGTTAAGTTCAGACCTAATAAATATTTGAGGGAAAAAAATCCAAAAAGAGCATAACCAGTTAATTTATCAATTTTTAACTTTATTTTTAACAATTTCTGTTTATTTACTAAACTTTATTTGAAAGAAGATAAATGTATAATGTAATTAGAAACTTTTAAATGATGTTTAATCTAGCTAAACGTTTTGTAAAAGCAAATAATTTTTTTGGCAGCGACAAATCAAAGATAACTAATTTCGACTAAAGATGGCTATGAAACTTTCATTAAAATTTTTCATTTTTGTGACTTTACTCATAAAGTTTTTGATGCCCGTTATGGATTTATTGCTCTGAAAAATTTAATTCTTCTAAAAGAGAGTTTCAAAAATTTACCTTACAATCCAAATTTAAATGTGTCAAGAAAAAAATTTAACAATTTGTAATATTGCCGCTACAACAATTTTATTAGTCTTTTATCACAAATCGAAAGAGATTCCAAATATATACAGTTTTGTTTCATTTTGCTAAAAGTTCTTACATTTTAATGATTTCAAAATATCTGTCTATCTTTTCTCTAGGGCCCTCCCAACGAATGGGGACTTCTCCCTACTTATAATATATCTGCTAGTATGGCCTGGAACCATCTTATAAATCAACAGAAAATACTCGTATTTCCCAAAAAGAACGAAAAAATCGGTCCAGAAATAGCAGAGTTACGCCCAATATATATTTTTTTATTGAAAATGACCCATTTTCGGTAACCATAGAGAATTCTTTCCGGGTGCAAGTTTTATTACCCAAAAATGGGTAATTTCTTCCTAAGCACGTCGGTATTTTAATCTGTCGAAGCAATGCCCGAGCTATGACCACTGACCACGCAAATCGCAAAAGACTCTTACTAACCAAATTTTAAAAACCGTCTTTTTCATTTAGTTTGATGAATTGCATCAACACAAATGTCCACAAAATTTAAAATCTTTAGACGAAAATTAGCGAACTAATTAACAAAAAACAAACGGCTCTATCAAAAAAATATGATATGATAAGCGTTAAAAGACCTAACTAACAGTTTGCACAAAATGCCACATTGTCAACTGTCAAAACAATAATTGTCCATCCAGCTTATTTTTAGTATACAAAGTAACATGATGACAATGAAAATAATTTACATCTTATTCATTCGAAGATAAGTCAATTAATTCAATTTAATTCTTGCAATAATAGTGATGTTCAGTAGTGCGATTCATTAACTTTTTTTACGATAATCGTATCGTTAAAATAAATATAACGAAAATTTATTGAATTTGCTATTCAGTAACATTTTAAACGATATTCGCTGTCGTTAAAGTCAGCTGTTACTTTCAGCAGTTTTTTTTTCGTTATTTTAACGACAATAATTTACGTTGAGTTTATTTAATCGATAAAGTGTATTTTATGTTTAAAAAGGCTGAGGCCCGACTCCTTACATGCACACTACACACATTCATACATATGTATATGTATGAACAAAAACAAAATTCGAAATTCAAAATTTACAAAAAAAGCAAATTATGAACAAAAACTTAATTCTAAATGTAAAATTCACAAAATAAAATATAAAACAGTAAATTAAGCACAATTTCATTTGTTTTTCTTTATTTTCTTTATTGCTTTTCGTTTATTTTAACATTTTGTAGACAGAGTTGTTACAAAAACTACAGCTGTTTACAATCGTTAAAAATAAATTACAGAAGCATACTATCGTAACTGCAAGCGAATATATATGTCGAAAAAAATAACGATTGTCGGACCGTTAAATTTAGTGAATCGCACCACAGAAGTTTGAAACCTTGTTTTTATTTTATTAGATTTTTTGAAAATAAAAAAACACTTTCATTTTATGGGGTGCTCTCCTCACTCTACTGCATCACATTCTCTGTTAGTCAATTCTGAAAACTTTAAATTTTGCAAATTTATTAAGTAAATGTTAGCTAGTATTTTATACTAATTACATTTGGAATACGAGGACGTGTCAATACGTCAGTGATTTCTTAAATTTCCCGCCTCTTAGCAGAGAGGCAATGCAGCCCCTGCAAACAGAAATCTGTTAGTTTAATAACACAGACAGCCATTAATAGCAGACTACCTCCTTATTTAAGCAAGAAATAGAAAAAAGGTAAATTTCGAGTGCTCATTTAGCATTCGAGTGCAAAAATCTATGAAGTAGTGTACGAATTGCTCACTCATTACGCTATTTTTATTCTTAAGCAGCTAAAGCTTTCAGTATTTTTCATGTATGGGGGTCAACATTCGCCATACTCATACCAATGCAGTGCTAAACTTTATGATGCTGATAAGCTTTCGGTTGAAACCAAGGAGGTTTTAAAGCTCTTACTTTTATAGTTTCCTTAATAAACGCTATTGAGTACTTACAGTATATAGAGGGGAGAATTTTGGCCTTCTTCCGCCGGCACAATTTTGGACCTAGTACTGATACTCTATTGATTATTTGACGGTTTGAAATAATCTAGCTCTTATCAGTTTACGTAATAAGCAATATTTAATATTCACTTTCTAAGAGAGTTTAATTTCTCACTTCTCCCACCAAGACAATTTTAGTCCAAGTTTCAGATTGTTACCATTTTAGTTTTTAGAAGGTTTGAAAGTTTCCTGTATAAACGATATTAAATATTTACTTTGGATGGGAGTAACTACATATTCAGATTTTGTCGTACATCTGATATTTATATCAGCAAATATTGTTTACTGGGTTTATATTTGTGGACACATTTGTATGTATATGTAACAAATGAGTTGAAATCAACATGATAAATGTGTCCCTGGGTAGTAATTTTCATTTGTGTACGTGTAAAGCCTGCAAGGTAATCATTATGTTCAGCTTTTCTCTACAACAGTATTAAAGGTATTTCAAGCACAATAGTAAGGACGAGTGACACATTTTTAAATTTTATAAATAATATTTCAAAACGAATTTAAAACCTTTAACCGAGAATTAAGTCAGTTGGGTCGTACGGATTCATATTTATCTCTAAACATTAGAAATTCGTTTAAGGTATGTATGCAAATATTAATACATGAGGTAGTTTTTTTAAAGTCGGCTTGTTGTATAATATTTATTTATATTTATGAAGAAAAATTTTTTTCTTCCTCATTTTTAATAAGTTTTTTCAAAATGTATATTTTTTATACATTTTTTTCTACTTTTGTTTTACATTTGGATGGATCCTTTAATATTATCATACGCAGGTCCTGCCAGAAACTTTTAGGAATTTTTAAATAAAACGGAAATGCTTAAATTAAACATGGCTCTTGCTCCATGAAACCATAGGAATCAATAAATAAACAAAGGCTTTTTTTATAAACCCGATAGAACTTATTAAGCTGTCAAACAAGCTCTGGCAAATAATCATTAATAGATTCTCGCTTGAACAGCGCTACTAAATTATCCAAATTTACTTTGAGAATCAGCCATTGATGTTTTTTCGGAAAATTGTGTTCCACGATTAGGCAAAATGTTGGCTAAATAAGTTAAAATTGCTGCTTAAGGAGTGGGACTTACAGACTACACTTCATCTAGAAAATTGCTAGTGGCATCATTCGGCCTTGAATTTTCAAAAATCAAGTCGGAACTCGCGAAACGGTCAATAGAGCTTGTAACCTCACCATGATCAATGAGTTTTTCTTTGAAAATATGGATGACATTGATCCGGGACAGATGTGCTTTTAACTACGTGCTAGACGGCGACCTTAACCATCGAATTAATATAATTAAAATTTGGTGATATCAACCTTTAAGGTCTCGCGATTTGACACCTCTCTATTATTTTTTTGTAGTGCTACGTGAAGTCAGTAATTTTCCCCCCCATCCTGTATACACGCGAACATGCCAGAATCCTACTACCAGGTACGATGAACCTTCCTTTAACTTATTGCTCACTTTTGGTTAAAGCAAAGTTTTGATAACGGAATACTTTAGCTATCGGTGGGTTGTGAAAACGGGTCTTAGTATTTTCAGGTGCTTTTAGTATTTGTTCATAACTCAGAAATTTAATTCACTCGAATACAACAATTATTATGTGGGAATAGGTAAAATAATGGATTTTTCGGACGCGTTGTATTAACCGAATAAGTCATGTATAGAGGGAATATATGAATAGGTGAGATGCAAAACTCGTTCGTTACAAAATTAAAAAAAGCGAAAAGAGTTAATTCTCACGCTTCCGTTGGACAGCTTATGGAAGAAAATATACTAATTGCATCAATGCATGTCCTTTCCATGTTTTTCCAAGTATATTTCTTCTCATAAACCGCCCAAAGGATCCGAAAAAGCGTTTAATCCTTTAAGTACAATTTATCACTTCGTAATTAAATATGTATAAGGTTAATTTTTATATAAAATTAAATTGAATATAAATACGGTTTGATTTTTTTCAGTGCTATTTTAATAGTCTTATTTAATTAAGATAAATAATGAATTAAGATGGTAGCACTACTAAATATCCGAAAAAATAACATAAAAAAGTGCAATTATTCACAAGGTGATCTTATTGAAAACAGCTGACTGTTTTTGCTTTGCCTGTGGTTGTTGTATTGTTGTGATATTGAGGACAACTTGCTAAATTATACACAATGGAAACTTAAACTGATGTTAATGCTACGATGCCATAAACCACTTTTCACTCTCTGACACTAGATCAGCCAAACATGCTGCTCATACGATTCATTCTTGTTTCATTTTGGCATTTTTTTTTTTTTTGTAATATTAGTAGGATTTTATTTAAAAAAGATTAAAATGTACGTTAAAAATCAAAACATATTATTTAACACTTTAATTAATATTATAATTTAATAATTATCACTTTGTTTTATTTAACATGAATTTTTATTTTATTTTTTTTTTTGTTTTAATTTTTCTTTGAGAGCTAGTTCAGATAAACTAACGATAATTGTTATCAAAATTGGAGATGATAGTACATTTTTCCTGTTTCGCAGCATGTTTTAACATGAGACGACCTGTTTCGCTCTGAAAATTTTGTATGGCAAAACATGTTTTTTCAATCATGTTTAGGGCGCGAAACAGGAATGGGAGAGCGAAACAAGAATATTGCTGTCCGTGCGAACATGGTTTAAATGTACCCGTTTGATGAAATATGGTTCGTTAACGTGTTTAGTGATAACCAGAATTATGTTTTTCAAACGATTTTAAATATAAATATGAACTAAAATCAAACCTAAAAATTGGCCGTAAGAGTTTATTTTACAAATTAAATCAAAAAATTTAAATGCTATAAAATAATTTAAGTATAATCTAAGGAAGTAAAGAACTTTTTCGATGAATGTTAGAAAATTGGTAAGGGAATGGAATTGAAACGCAACATACAATATAACATTTTTAAGAGTATCATTGGCTGGCTGTTTGTGCTTTTATATAGACCATGTGTATTTATAAACAGCAGATCACCATTTATATGACAATATGCTAAAATACGGTACATAATTTATTTAACTTAGGAACGAGTTCAACTGAAAAAGTTTGAAATTTTTACAGGACCTTACCTAACCACCATTCATTCTTATTACCTCTTAGGAAAGAACCTTCTAATTATATTGATTTTTATTTATTTATTCAACTGAACGTAATCAAAAGCCTTTATAGGCCAAAAAACAGATTACAGGGTAAATTTTAATTTTAGCACATTTTTAACAGATATATAATACATTTTAATTTAGTAAGTTAACAAAATTTTTCCTTTTTTCCACGAATATTGGTATGCATTTTTAATTTCTTTGGCTTAACAATGAAATTAAGTACTTATATCAGATCGAAAACATGAGTAGTGAGCTGCGCAACTGACTTTGAAAAATCCCTTTGAAAAATGTTAATCAATATAACACTCGAAATTTTTGTATTACAGTCGTAATCACTTTCCTAGATATTATGAAAAGCAGTCCATATTTGGCGACAGCTCTAATACAAGTCCCATTCGGTCATAAATACAAAAACAGTAATTTTCAAACACGAGGTAATTAAGAGGATAACGCCAATTGCCCCCCTGGAAGGTTGTGTAAAGTCTATTGTTCCAACATGTTACATTTCATATCAGTCTATTCAGCCATTTAAAAATAGATATATTTTTTTTCGAAATAACACGGTAGCATTAAAAGAATTCGTATACGCTTAATAACAACATGTAAGTAAATTGTTATAAACTTACTTGATTTTTTGTTTATGTTGCAAAATTCAATAGAATTCGTGCATTACACACATCCATGTATGTATAAAACAATACCATCATACCAGTTAACACAAATAAAGAATCATAAATACACTCACATACTCGCAATAAAAGTAAAATGGCAATAAGTGAATAATGTGTTAAATCACATGTATTGAGGTGTATTTATTACAGAGTTAATATCTCCCAGTAAGTGGTAATAAACTCCAAAAGAAACAGAAAAAGGAAAAGAAATATTAAAGACAAAATGAAATAAGAAGTTGTATGTAGAGGAACATTCATAATGCCAATGTGTTAAAAAGAAGAATCTGTAAAAAGCAAGATACAAAATGAATTATAATTTAATCATTAATCAGCGCTTATCGCTTTCTTTTCTTTGTGGTCTCTATTTTTGTTTTTGTTTTTTTTTCTAACGCCTAATAAAATGTTTAACTGGAATGCCAAATCAATAACAATGTGAAATATTTGTTAAATTTGTAGTTGTTTTGCTGCACATTTTGGTTTTTTATGAAAAATTTAACTCTGATTGATTTCAACAGAAAAAAAAAACTAAAGCTAAGCATAAAAAATTTTCAATGAACTGGAAATAAAATTTACAGTAACTTAATTTATATGCTATGAGCTTTGTCACTTTTTTATCGGGACTATTTTTTTTCATAATTTTTACCTAAAAACATGACTTACATAAAAAACTTCAAGGTTATTATACAGTGGTTATCTAAAGAGGGTGATAAACTGCTAACAGAAACAGGACCCATGTTCTGTAACTCTCGCTTCGAGAAACTTTTCGATTGAAATGCGAGAAATTAAACAAAAATGCCATAAATGGAAACAAACCACTGTTTTTCTCACTTAACTGCGTCTGTAACATTTTTAGCGAGTAATAGATGTCACGTAAGGCAATTACTCGTCAATTAACAAAAAAAGTGTGTCTATAAAATTTTTGTGAGACAGTTCCCGTTTTGAACTGTCAAATAAGCTCACGCATAAAAACGGGGTGAGAAAAAATTTTAACACTAAAAAATAAATTAAAAATGCAAAATGCAATGAATATTAACACGGAAGAGATAAGTATTTTGTTCTTGGCAGATTTTTTCATTGTTTAATTATTTTGCTTTTAACATTTTTTAACAATATACGAATGTTTTTTTAAACAACAAAAATTAAAGTCGCACTCTACATTGTTTGCTATAGCCGCCGGTGGTATTTTTTAATTTTTAAATTTTAATCATTTTGGCCGCCGTCAACGGTATGTGTTACTGGCGTTCTCAACGTTTTTATCCCAGGTAACGATATTTTTATATTTAAGGTCCAAAAATACACATACTCAAAACGCCATAATACCAATTGCCTACTCCAAATGCCTGCGATAAGAATGTATAGTTAATTTCAAAACTGTTAAGCCTACGATTAAATTGTATTTCCTTTTTATTTTTCGAAATTATAAGCTTGACATTTACGATGTGTTCATGTGAGATAATACATGAGATAATAACTTTTTCTGTCTTATGCAGAAAAAGGTAAAGTACACATTAGCTTACCACCACATTAAGCCCATATACTTTGGATGGCGTTAGTGTATTGGTTAACTAATGTGAAATTTAATTCTTTAATTTTTTTTGCATTAGGGGGTTTGTCAATATTTTTTTAACATCTTGAACTTATATTCTTCCTTGAACAATACTTACGGTAATGCTAACACTACAATAATATATTACACGCATCTATCTTTCTACATGTATTCAAAAGAAAAATCGCTTGTTTGTGTGTTTGTTTTTCCCTGCACAGAAAAAATTAAGAAGTGATTTTAGTCACCAAATTCGTAGAATCAAGTAAATAATTTGATAATTTTGCACCTATCACCAAAATTGTTATATAGATTACCAAAAATCGTAAAAATTTAAAATTGGGAATTATTTTTTTAAGCAATGTTCTATTTTGATTAAAAATATGATCAAAAGGGTGTTTCATTTCAATCAAAGTATTAATTGATTCAATTATAAAAACAAGAATCCTTTATATTCAAGAAATCTATATTTTTAGTTACCTCAGTTGATTGTAAATAAATAACAAAATAATTAATAAAGTAATTAAATAGAGCAAACAAGTAATCGAATCAAATAATATTGTTATTGAATAAATCCATATGGAAATATGAACTTTCGCCTAATTAGCAAAATTTATTTTTATAAATTATGTATACTAAAATTACTTGTTTAACAAAAACACGTTTTTATACCCTCGTCCACGAGTATAATACCCCCATAAAGTATATGTGCATGTTGCAAGTCCTTTAGTCATTCTATTTCGCTGAGTATGGCAAACATATTGAAATCACGTTAACCCCAGTTCAACACCAAAGATTATTTAGTAATTTGGCAATAACGTCGGCAGAATAATAGAGCAATATTTTTTATTGCTCAGCTTATGTTAAAGACATGGAAACACGTATTTATATTAACTCACAATTTGAAGAAAAAAAATCAAGGAAGAATGTGCGTGCAGTGCAAAAATTGATGCCATCTTCCAAAAATTATTTTTGTAAATATAATTTTTTTCTTATTCGACCTTTATTATTTAAATCTGTGGAATTTTGAAGAGACATCTAAAGTCGAGATAAGATAGCAAACAAGTTTTTTAAAAAAAACTTGGTGAAAAAATCATTTGAATCATATAATAAAATAAACCAAAATTAATGAAAAATACAACATTTTAAATATATTACATTGTTTAAATGTTTTTAAATAAAAATTCGTATGATAAACAATATTTTTTCAACTTTTTTAATTTGACTTAAGATGTTTTGTCAAAATGCCACAGAAATGTATATTTTTTTTAATCTTGAGGTCTTTTTTATAAAAAAAATATTAATTTAATTAAACATTATCCTCCAACAAAAATTTTTGTATTTAATCAATTTTAAAAAAAGGAATTAAGCCCAATAAATAAAATCTTTTAATGAAAAAAATTATGTGATCCCAAAAACAACTTTTTTGATAATTAATTAAACATATAAAAAAAATGATCGTTTTCAAAACGAGAATTCTTAAACCAACCATTTAATTACCAAAAAGGAGCTAAAATAGCACGATATCTAAACAGCGGTTAGATATGAATATTACATGTCCATTTTTTCCAAAAAGTTAAAAAATAAAAATTCTGATTTAATACACTATTGTTGAACAAGTGCGAAATGTTAAATAAAAGTCAATTTTATTATCCTTTTGATAATTACTATTTTATCTGGATAACTCAAACTTTTAAACATTAGATAGAAGTGTATTATTATGTACTAATTCCGTCAAAGAAACTTGGCAAATATTTATGTAAATAAACATTATTTTTGATATATAACGCTCAATTTTGACAATTCTCAAATATTTTATTTAAAATGAAAAAAACAGCAATTAATATTTTAATTTATTTAATAAATATTTTAATTACATAATATTTTTAAAACTATTACGTTAATTGAATTAAATATATATATTTAATTTTTGTTCTATGAAAAAATAATTGATTCTATTACCACATTTTTTAAATTATAATAGTTTTCAAGCAATTTAAATTTTAATGAAAATTTTTTCTGCATATACAAAGAAAAAATTTAAATTTGTCTCTAATAACCAAATTCATGGAATCAAGCAAAGAATTTGTGGATTATGCACCTATTAGCAAATTGATTATATTGCTTACTACAAATTGTAAAAAATTGGAAGTTATGACTTTTTTCAATAAATGATATTTTTAATAGACTTCTAGGCTACAGAACCGATTTTCCTCAACATTTTTGCAGGAATTTCCGATCGTCCATCGCTTAACATAAGCTAAACATATTTTTAGATTTTAAAGTGGGCGTGTCACCTCTCAAACAGACACAATAAAAGAAATTACACCGACAAATTGAGCGAAAACACACCAGAAGATGGCAGAACCAAAACAACCAGCAAAAAACACCATAGTATAGAACTAGAATGCCAACTGGACAGAGCGTTCTCAATTTTTTAGTTCACCCTCACACATAAACGTTCTGTGTGAATTCAACACATATAAAAACAACAAAAACAAAACAAAATTTGAAATTTTTCTATTTAAAATTTTTCACATTATATAAATGTTTGTTTAATTTTATGACACAAACAAATAATTAATAATTTTTGCCAACACAATTTGCTTATTTGCTTTTGCAATATGTTTCTATTTTTCACAAACTAAAAATTTTTAAATAATTTTTTTTGACACAAATTTTTACTGTTGTTAATATTATTAAAGCCAGCCAAAATATTTTAAATCTTAAGTTATATAAATATTTTCCAATATCGCAGAATAAAAACTAAGCAAACATTGTTTTTTTTGTCGTTTATAAATGCATACAGTATTAAATAAATTGATGATTTTTTCGAATTAAGAAAGTTTTATTTTAGAAAAATTTTTTTTGCCACATTCTAAACGATTTTTTTTATGTTTATGGGTGAAAATAGTTTAAAGCACCAATACATTTAAAAAAAATTCTTACTAATACAAACATATACTAGGTACTTGACATTTGTGTTAGATACCTGTCAAAGAGTCGGCATACTAGTTATATACTATGAAAAACACTTAGCCACTACTCAAATGTAGATGACATAGCCAAAAACAGTGGAAAAAACCAATACGCCAACATACCAATGTCAATACCAACATCTACATGCACGGTAAAAAACCAAATACTTCTTACTGTTCGAAAAGTTATTTACAGAATGGTTAAAGTAAAGGATTCCAAATTTGGGAAATATCGTTTTTTTTTTTATTAATTAGTACAAGACGTTTGTCAACAAGAGAGCTGAATTGAAAAAGTGATCGCAGTATTGCCAATGAAGAATTTGGAAATTGCACATGACTGTGACCCAAATTACATATTTGAAGCAAATTAACATACAGAAAATAAAAAGTAGCTTTGATAGAATGAATTCACCTTGCCTAACCATATTGAAAGTCATTGTTCGCAGTGATGAAATGGTTAAACTTACAAAAAAAGTAAAGCTTACCGATTTCTGAATTAAAAAAGGAATGGATACACATATATATCTATTTCTGAACATGATCAATAACGTTGGCAGAAGAACAGCAAAAAATGTTAATGTCGCAGCTTCAGTAACATACATTTTTGTAATTCGCTGTGAATTTTCTCTTCAGTGCAAATAAATTAATGAGTAACCAACTTTGACTGTGATGAAGACTGAAAAAAATTACAAAATATCAAAAAGAAAAGAAAAAATTAAGTGTCCAACAAAAATGATAAAATATAACTTACAGTAAGACTTGGTACAAACTGTTTCGTTATTAATACACGAGATCTGTTAAAAAAAAAAAATTGTAATTTTATTTTAATGGGGCAACGAAGGACATCGGGTTAAGATACAGTATTACGAAGATGATACCTTAAACTTTATTAGACAACTTTTTACTAAAAACAAAATCGGAACTAATTTTATCTGGAGACAATATAGTATTGGCGAATTTTACACGAAATATCAAATAAGCATTCTGATAGATCCTGAGGGCAAATTACAATACAATTTAAATGTAAGTTTCGATCCATATCGAATGCGGTAATATGCGCCCTGAATTAATAAAAAACAGCAAAAAAAAACAAACTTAGAAAAAGACCGACTCGGTTAAGCCCGAATATTTGACTCCCTATACTGGCCTCCTATAGGTCCTATAAAAAATAAATTCACAAGGGCCAAAATTCTAAAATTGAGGTAAGGGCAGATTTGAAACCGTGAATGTGTTTCTGATTTTTCTGTTAAGCTTAACCCACTTTCTTCTGCAAATGATTGGAAAACGTTAAGCAAAATGGTCACATCTACCACCTCAGCGCATTGCCTTAAAAAAGTCTTGTGTGCCACATACTATGATAAAAAGTTACATTGACCAAAATTTTAAGCTCTTAAAAATTTTTTTCTTAGTATTCATGTTTTTTTTTTTTTTTTTTTTTTTTTTTTTTTTTTTATGGTATGAGTTTTTTTCTTTGTGTGTGCAACACTGCGGACAAGTTTTTGCAAACACCGACAAGTACGAAAAACTTAAAAAAACCAGAGAATTCTGTTCTTGGATATGGAAATATCATTTCAGAGTAATAAAAAGTGAGCAAAAGAGAGTATCGACAGCTCAATTCCAAAACAAGCTAAGGCCCTTATCATGTAAAACGCAACGCAACGCCAAAGAATTACACTGAAACTACATCTTATTTTTCGCTAATTGCTTTTTCAAAAGTTTGATTTATTAGTTGTACCACATGGCGTACGCATGTTAATAAATTGGAATTAAATAATACTCATACGTAACCATGTAATTTGACAGATGTTTTCCTTGCATATTTTTCTCAAAAAAAAAAAAAAAAGAAAACAGATAAAAAAATGTACACTAGTGCGGGTCGATTTAAAAATCGCCCAATTGACAAGGTTGGGTTTGCCCTCCAAAATTAGTTCGGGTCGGTCATACATTTAGGCCCTAATCATATAAAACGCAACGCAACGCCAAAGAATTCCACTGAAACTATAAACAAAGTCATAAGTATTTTGTAATTTTGTTGTTGCTTTCTACAGACATTCACATTGCGTTTTAATATTTCAAACGCTCCAGTGCTTGTGGCGTTGAAAATTCTAAAACGGTACATGAATTTCTGTAGAAAGCAACAAAAAAATTACAAAATATTTATGACATTGTTTGTGCGTTCAATGTAAGTCTTTGGCGTTGCGCTGCGTTTTACATGATTATGGCCTAAGTCTAAAAAGTGAGGATTGCAGAAGCAGCTCCTTAAGTTTAAGGGCGATACAACATTCAGTTGTATGCTAAGTTATTTTTTTGGGCATAACTTTGGCTTGGATAAGCCGATCAACACCAAAATTTGACATAATTTAAATTAAACGTTACTCAATTCAAGAACCTGAAATTAATTTTGGCCTAAGAAGTAGCTGAAATTACCTCATATAGACTGCGGCGCCTGCCAATCTAAAAAAACATAATTGTTATGAAATAGATATGGCACAACCTCTATATGTTTACAGTTGTTCTTCAAGTTGTACAAAGAAAAGTCAGCTAAAAAAAAGAAAAAAACATAAAAACAAATGTACTTAGATTTTCAAGACAAAGTCTTGACAAAAACTAAGAAAAATAGAAGTAAGGAAAGAAAATTGTAAATAAATTGAAAATTAGTATTGTGGTTATTTTAATTAAAATATCTAAATTTGGATTAAAACCATTAACAGTTCAATAAAATAACCACAATACTAATTATTGTTAACAGCTAAGGCACGAGCTATGTTTACATTTGTCCTTCAAGTTGTGCTGAAAAAGGTCAACTAAAAAGAAAGACAAAAACAGGAAAAACAAAAAAATGTACTTTGGACTTCAAGAAGAATTCTTGACAAAAGTACGAAAAAACAGAAGTAAGGAAAACATGTGAGATCAATTAAAAATGGATAATCATTCAAAAAGCAAATTTCGATCTACCAAAGGTTAAAATACAATTTGGTTTAAGGATTGATGTTTGACTACTGACGTCAGCAGTCTTCGATGGCTGCGAGTGTAAGACGGCAAATCCCTTTGAGAAGACCTAGTGGTTGAGGTCGAAACATGTCAGGGTAACCAGCCGCCTGGGTTCGAATCACACGCCAGACAGCCTGGCTTCGAATCCCAGGTCAGTCAAGAATGAAAATTATCAATAACAATTTTAATTAATCTTCCATGTTGTAAAAATTCCTTTCTTCATAAAAATAATTTAATGCAAATTAAATTCAATGAACTTAAGCCTAATTAAAATATCTAAATTTGGATTAAAACCATTAACAGTTCAATAAAATAACCACAATACTAATTATTGTTAACAGCTAAGGCACGAGCTATGTTTACATTTGTCCTTCAAGTTGTGCTGAAAAAGGTCAACTAAAAAGAAAGACAAAAACAGGAAAAACAAAAAAATGTACTTTGGACTTCAAGAAGAATTCTTGACAAAAGTACGAAAAAACAGAAGTAAGGAAAACATGTGAGATCAATTAAAAATGGATAATCATTCAAAAAGCAAATTTCGATCTACCAAAGGTTAAAATACAATTTGGTTTAAGGATTGATGTTTGACTACTGACGTCAGCAGTCTTCGATGGCTGCGAGTGTAAGACGGCAAATCCCTTTGAGAAGACCTAGTGGTTGAGGTCGAAACATGTCAGGGTAACCAGCCGCCTGGGTTCGAATCACACGCCAGACAGCCTGGCTTCGAATCCCAGGTCAGTCAAGAATGAAAATTATCAATAACAATTTTAATTAATCTTCCATGTTGTAAAAATTCCTTTCTTCATAAAAATAATTTAATGCAAATTAAATTCAATGAACTTAAGCCTAATTAAAATATCTAAATTTGGATTAAATTGAAAATTAATAATTAATTTCAGCAAAAAACTATCCAGCAATACCATTGGTTAAAGATTGATGTTTGACTATAGACTGGCAAGTGTCGCAGTTGCGCAAAACGGTAGAACGGCAAGAATTCTGATTATGGGAATGTGGTTATTCTCGAAACATGTAAATTCGCCCCGAGTTCAATACTGTGTTCAGTCCAGAATAAAATAATCAAAACAAAATTTAGTCCATTTCATGTTGTAAATTCCTTCCCTCACTCAAAATAATTAAATGAAAATTAAATTTGATGAATTTAAGCCTAATTTAAATACCAACAACTTCAATTAAAAACCAACAGTTCAATAAAAAATCTCAATTATATATTTTTCAATTAAAATGTTTTGTTTTTTAAACATTTTACGCAAATGGTTTTTTATTAAAAAATTCCTATAAAACTAACAGGGGTCAAATTTACCACCACGTCAGTGACTATATTAAAAAATTTCAACACAGCAGTTCAACGTTTAACAGATGTACACGCAAAAAGATAAACTGGAAAATTATGATAAAAAAAGCCATGGAAGTACCATTGTCCTTTAAGCCTATTGCTCTGTTCGAACTTGCGAATAATGTTGACTAACATTGATTATTTCACACGAAAATTTCGACATGAATCAATATCATCTATCTCGTGATTTTTCAAAACTTAACGTTTTTATTAGTTGCAAGTACACAACATTGTTTTTCGAAAGTAAATAAAAATCATGTTTTTTAAACTACCATTAAAAAAACTTAAGCCATATTATTTTTGTAATTTACCAAATCATAAAACAAAAAAATTTAATTAAATAAAAATTAATCAAGCTCGAGGCCAGTGTTTTTTTGTAAATAAATATTCCTTTTTATTTAATTCCGATATTTCGATCTTCGTTGAAGATCATCATCAGGGATTGTTTCCTTAAATTTAATTAAAAGAACAATAAAACACATAAGTATAAACATCATTATTATAAACATACAAATAACAACAACATATATAGACAACAATCACACAAATCTTGATTAATTTGTATTTATTTAAAATTGGAAAGGTCGAATAATAACATATCTTATTAAAAAAATTTAATTTTATTATTAATTTTAGCACTTTTCTCCATTTTTCTTCGTGCAACGCTTGTTATAAAAACCACTTTACAAAAACAAAATAAAAAATAACAAAATATGATAAGCGTTGCTTAAAATTTAGTGCGAAATAATATGAGCTGCAATTGTTTCGCACGGAAAATAAAAATATTGCTAAAAACAGTTGGAACGTTTTTCGTAATATAAATAGAGTACCTCTCTACAAAGTTTTTTCGTTTGTTTCACAGAAATTTTTTTTATATTGAGTTTGACAACATTTCGCACGAAATACCGAACAGAGTACCAGGCTTTAGTATCAAAAACAGCTTTACAATTTTACCAACCCTGATTTGAATTACCAAAAATTCCTGGCCAAAGCTTTAAAACTTTTAAGAGCAATCAAAGAAACAATTAAAGGGCAATATTACTATTTTGAAAACTGTATTAGTACAGCAAAAAGGATATACTAATACCCAAGCCTTTTGTAACAATAAAATATTGCAAAAGCTTTTCTTCCTCGTTTCTACGTAGAAAACAGTCTGCCACATATAAAAACTTGTATTTCTGAATTTGCTACATTATTATTTTCCAACATTCGTTTTAATATTATTATTTATACATAGACATAATTATTTTAAAGTTTGTTTGTTTATTATGTATTTATTTCAAGGATATTAAAGCAAAAAGTTACAAACAACATATTTTAAACAGTATTTTGAGCAATTATTTTTAAGTACACAATCTCACTACCCCTATCGTTTTAATTGCAAGATTAACAAATACAATATGAAAAAAAAATAATTACGCAAAAAAAAATTGTAAAAAACAACATTAATACAAATAAAAGACCAGGTAAATGAATTTTAATTATTTGTATACAAATTCAGCATTTAATAATGAGGGTGTATTTAGTTTGCCCATTCAGTTTGTAACACTTTGTATTGGGTACTTCTCTTTTTAGGTACTGTTTAATCTCTTGTTAATTGTTAATAGTACTGAGGGTATAATCTTGGGAATTAATTAAATGAAATTACAACACAAATGAAGCGTAAAAATAATACACTTATATCTTTTAAAATCATATTACTCAGTAATTCCTTTTTATCTTTGATGCTCAATTACTAGGGATTTCTAAATGTTTAAATTAACTTGAATCTCTCAATTTCATGGAAAAAAAAGTTGGGAAAAAATAAACTTTTGTTTCATATCGTATATAAACGGCTCGCAAAGCAAAATTGTGTCAAATTTTTAAAGAAATTTGAATATAATAATATGTATACATATTATCTCTAAAATGCAAAAGAAGAATAAATATTCCAAATTAGTACTTGATTGATATTATTTATAAATTTTGGAAATAAATAAGGAAACGTTTATTTTTTTACAGCTAGTTTTTTAACATAATATAAACAAGAAGGTCAAGGCCGAGTACGTGATACCTCCCACCACCAATGGAAGAACCAATAGGTTATAATGGACCTACTAGAACAATATAATGTTGTGAGATTAAGAATTATATAATAGTCATTTGTACTGAATATTATTTAGATATCAACATCCATATAAAATTTCTTTTCCTAAAAGTGAATAAAATTTTAAATGTCAAATTATAGAACTGGGCAATATTTTAACCAATTTTTATGAAGTTCTTCGACAAGGCTGTAAGATGTGGCGATTTCTCACCAAACATATCGAATTTTAAACGATTTTGGCCGTGAAAATTTGAGGTTGGCGACATGGAGATTGGCGACAGTTGGCGATTATTTTGTCAATATGTGAAATTAATTTTTGGTAGATATTGCCACAAAAGTATATTATATCAAAATTATTTATTAATAGTTATTTAGTCTTATTTGACCTTTCTTTTTTTATAATTATTTTTTATTGTTTAAGCTTGAGGTCTTTTTATTAATAAAATATTATATTTATTTATTTCTATCGTTATATAGCTAATCTTTGGTTACAAAATTTATTTTGTAATAGTTTTTTGTTATTCATATAAAACTTTGTAAATTTAATTTCCTGACGATGCTAACCAAAGGTAAGCGAAATATCGATAGAAATAAATAAATATAATATTTTATAAATAAAAAATAATAATAAAATTATTTATTTTTTTTACTTTCTGGAAAAAATCGTCACTTAATATCTAACTGCTCTAAAAATATCGTGATATATTGTCAACTTTTTGGTAATGAAACGTTTGCTTTAAAAACTCTTTTTCATATCGCACTGGTTCAAGAATAGTGCATTAACTCAAAATTATTATTTTTCACTTTTTGGAAAACATCGACACGTAGTATTCATATCTAACCGCTGCAAAGATATCGTGCTATTTTGTCTCCTTTTTGGAAATCAAACGTTTGGTTTTAAAATTTTTTTTCATAAACCTTTAATGCAAAATTTAAAATTGTTTTGATTTTACTAAACATTTTGAGTTAATATAGTATTGTTGAACAAGTTTCTGAGGAGATTTTGTGGTTACTATTGAAACAAGTCAAACAAACCTGTCCGTGAACGTGGGTTCAATTCCCCGGCCAGTCAAGAAAGAAAAATTATCAATAAATTTTAATTATTTTCATATTGTAAAATTATTTTCTTCATTAAAATACAACTAATGAAAATTAAATTAAATGATTAGGCCAAGGTATTGTGAGATATAAAAAAAAAAAAAAAAAAAAATTTGGATCAAAAGTGCGATATGACTTTAATGCAAAATTAAAAATTGTTTTGCTACTAAACATCTTTAAATTTTGAGATAATACAGTATTGTTGAACAAGTGCGATGTGTCTAAAATTGTAAAAAAAACGGGTATATATAAGTTTTAATTTATTACTGTTATCACCATTCTTTCAAAAATGTGATTTTTTCTAATATTTTGTAAACCAAAGTAAATGGTGATTCATCGTGATGTTTAATTTTATTTTTAATATGCTTTATTACAGATAACGCGTAATTCATATCAAACCGCGTTCTCATTTTTGTTCAGTATCACTTGTTAAGTCATCATGGAAGGACTAACACCACAACAGCATCTTAAAATTGCTCAGCTGTATTACGAAAATCAATCACTGAAAATCCGTTGTTTTATCGTGAAATTTCGTTTAGAGATGAAGTACACTTCTGGCTCAATGGATACGTTAAATAAACAAAATTGCCGTATTTGGGCTGATGAGCAACCCAAAGAGAACCAAGAGCTACCATTACATCCATTAAAAACAACAGTATGGTTCAGATTATGGGCTGGTGGAATCATTAGTCCATATTTTTTTAAAAATGAGGAAAATCAGGATATTACCGTCAATGGTAACCGTTATCGTACCATATTAACGGACTATGTGCTTCGTGAAATTCAAGCGCATGGTCTCGGTGAACTCTAGTTTCAACTACGCTCTGGTTTCACGTGACAAGTCTCTTTAACATGGCAATGTCCTATGAGGGGTTAATTGGCACCTTTCTGACACTTTGTAACAGGTCACTGAAATAACCTTAATGGACACATCCAAATTCGGTTAATCTAATGACTGTCGCAGGTATTGTCACAAATGAACCATGTCACTATGATAGATCCTCTTCATATTAAGTAATAGAACCAGAGAGAATCGGCCACTACCCGAACAAAGTCCAGTCACATGAATGGTTTTGTGCCAATTACCTTTCCTCTGGACCAACTACACTCTAAACACATTATCACCAGTTAGGTGATAGGATTTTGGTTTCACCTATTACAATTTGTTTCTTTTAATTATAAAATTTTGTTCACTGGTCACGGGATAAGTCCTTTAAGAGCAATTAACACAAATTTCCCGCAGGTTAATTTCACGTTTTGCTACGGGGAATTGGCTAGCTAGATTGTGTGATATTACATCTTTGGACTTTTTTCTCTGGAAGCCAACATTACTCGTGATATTCGCGAGATAACAGTCGCCCGAATTTGGACCTTTCGAATGGACCCCCTCACCAGTAGTTATGGCCAACATTTACACGATATCGTTTTCAAACAGTAAATGCCGTAAATTTTTCTTATAACCGATAACACAAATTTAAAGTTAACTTTCAAATTTATGTGATAAAACACATGACATTATTAATCAAACCGCACGATGAATCGCCCGATCACTACCAGTTGCTTATAATTTTGATAACCACTTATGCAACTTAAGAAAAAATATACATGTTAATATTGACAATTGTTTCTTAACTAATTTAAATTTTCATAAATATAATTTCAGTAGTTAAAAGAACAAGCGTTTTTATTTATTCTAATTGGTTAAAATATAAAAGAAATCTCCCAAATATATTATTGCGAATACAAGTAAATTCGCATTGTGCAACACACATTCATCGCGGAAAAATATATGTCTGACAGTCAAAGTTCGCAGATATTGTCCCAAATAAGCCGTGTCAATATGATAGATCCCCTTCAAATAAAGTAATAGAACTAAAGATAACACAAATTTAAAGTTCACTTTAAAATTTATGTGATAAAACACATTACATTATTAATCAAACCGCACGATGAATCGCCCGATCACTACCAGTTGCTTATAATTTTGATAACCACTTATCCAACTTAAGAAAAAATATACATGTTAATATTGACAATTGTTTCTCAACTAATTTAAATTTTCATAAATATAATTTCAGTAGTTAAAAGAACAAGCGTTTTTATTTATTCTAATTGGTTAAAATATAAAAGAAGTCTCCCAAATATATTATTGCGAATATAAGTAAATTCGCATTGTGCAACACACATTCATCGCGGAAAAATATATGCCTGAGAGTCAAAGTTCTTTTACGACAATTTATAATTAACAAATAAATATAGCTAAAAGCTACAAAAAGTACAATTTAAATTTTCTTAAATTTAAAGCCATTTCCAATAAATTCGAAAATAATAGATTACACTGCACAACAAAATGAATCTTTGTAAAAGTTTCTGATTGCTGATTTATTGTGAACACCAAGTGAAAATGTTGCTGTCATTATGAACGAAGTTTTATAAATATTGTTTGGAAATCTTAAACCTGCAGTTCTTTACCCCTCTCGGTAACTTTCTACCACTAAGTTATCCTCTTGGTCTTGCCAGACCACAATTGGAACAGCTTAAACGCCCAATTAAATAAATAGTAAATAAATGATAGTAAATAAATATATTTTTTATTGAATGTATGTATGCTTATTATTTTAGATTATACGAATTTATTATATAATTTTATTATTTCATTTTTTTATTTAACATTGAAGTCATCGAAAATATCTCTATGGGAAAGGGAACTAACACTAAACTTGTCACGTGACAAGTCACTTTAACATGGCGATGTCCAACGAGGGGTTAATCGACACCTTATTGACACTTTGTGACAGGTCACTGAAATAACCTTCCAATTTCGATTAAAATAATGCCTGTCGCAGATATTGTCCCAAATAGATCCCCTTCACATAAAGTAATAGAACTAAAGAGATTCAGCCACTACCCGCACAAAATCCATTCACATGAATAGTTTTGTGCCAATTACCTTTTCTCTGGACCAACTACACTCTAAAGACATTATGACCAGTTAAGTGATAGGTCTTGTTTTCACCGATCACAATTCGTTCCTTTTAATTATAAAATTTTGTTCACTGGTCACAGGATAAGTGCTTTTAAAGCAATTGACACAAATTTCCGGCAGGGATAGTCTTTAATTTTTCACAATGCTTTCAAAATAGTTTCATTCCATTCAGCACATTTATAGAATTCACGTAACTGTTTTTCTGATTTTTTGTTATATTTGAAAAATATTGCAAGCAAAACACAAATTTGGTCTGGCCAGACCAAGACGGTTAATATTATATTATAAGCCAGAAATGAGCCTTATAAGAGAAGATAATTTTCTTGTGTTTGCGCGCGCGACGTAGTCTCGATAGAATGTGAAATTCCATTTTCAAGCGTATATCTCTTGATAAAAAATGGCCCATACTAAAGTTCCTAAAAAAAGCTCCTATTAGAGAAATGTAAGAGACCACATGCGTTATACCTATTGAAGAATCTTTTCTTGAATTTAAAAACAAATAAAAATATTTTTTGGCAATAAATACCTCAAATTAGCTTGTTAGATTTTTGGCAACCTCATTTTTTAAAGGGTTAAATTTCATGGGCAACATTATTTTCATTTTATATACATAGACACTTAAGGTGAACCTGTTTTATTTTGCAGCCAAAAATAAAAATAATTTAAATAAAAAAATATATATTTATACAAAATAGCTGAAGGCCAAAAATTGGCACTTTAGAAAAAAACAAATTTTTACACTTTATGAACACGACAAAAAAGAAAGTGAGAAAATAAAAGAAATAAACAAAAAATACTCTAAAATATAAGGCTTTTTTACTCCCACTGGGAGTGAAAGGAATTAAGAAGAAGTCTTTTAAATGTGAAAACTAAAAAAAATGTCTATACAATAACATTTAAAAACGCGATTTCACTAGAATCGTACTGTTAAAATTAGAAAGTAGAGTTTTATTACCAAATAAACTTTATTTTAATTTTTTGTTTAAAAGTTTTTGTTAAAAAATGTCCCAGTAAATAAAAAAAATCATTGTAAATTCCAAATAATTACTTTTCAGTTCTTAAGTAAAATGCTAAAAAAAAAATACTCTCCTAATTAAATATGGAGGTCTAGCCCTCTGCGACAGACGTGACTTTATAATAACACTTCCAATTTTTATTTGGTAAACCTTCTTAAATAATTTTTTTTTAAGATTAATGTTATAACTTACTATAAACTGTAATTTATTTTTGAGAATAAAATGACAATTTAATATTTTTAGGCATGGCACTAAATGGTCCAAAAGAACATACATCTATACAACCATTAAAAAATTTCCTATTTGTTATACCCTCCACAACCACTGTGGTGAATGAGGGTATACTAAGTTTGTCTTTCCGTGTGAATCTTTTTTACAATACATCTAAAGCCTCTAGTACACGGCATGTAAAAAGCCACATGCGCATGTGGTTCTGACGTAATTTTGACGTCATCACACAACACGCAATGCTTATTGTGGCTTTGCATTGACGTCAAAATTACGTCAGAGCCACATGCGCATGTGGCTTTTTACATTCCGTGTACTAGAGGCTTAAGACCCCATAAAGTATATATATTTTAGCTCCTTGAGTAATTCTATGTCGATTTAGACATGTCCGTCGGTCTGTCCGTCTGTTGAAAACACGTTCACTTTCGAAAAACGCAAAATAAAAGAACAAACTTGGTCTCAAATTGCTTGTAGTTATCCTAAGCAGTTTGGGATTGAAATCCAGCAATATCGGTTCAGTAGGATCAGAACTATGTATCAAATGTGGAACCACCACCCTAAAAAAAATTATAATTTTAATACAAAAACTAACATAAATGGTGGAATAATGCACGGAATGATATGAAATTTTGCACGAATTCGCTTTATACGAATGCAAATCATACTGTTAAATTTCGTGAAGTTCGGTTCATAATTGACCATAGGCCCCATATAAACCCTACTCCCGGAAAACAGTTTATTGCGCCTAAAACCAAATAAAGCCAACTTTGGAAAATAATTAGAAAAGCATAAAACCATAACAGATATAGATATTGCGCTAAAATTTCTTCCAATTTAGATTCATATGGCAGAAAAAAAATCATGCAATTTTGCGAAAATCACTTTTAACGCTGAAACTAATTACACTGCTGTATTGAAATTTATTCTAATTTATTTTTTGGACAACCAGAAATCAGTCATCAGAATTTTGGGATGATTGGTTCATAATTTACCATAGGTCCAATACAAATTACCCTCCTAAAAATCATTTTAGTTCGCCTAAAACTGTGTGATATTTGTGATATTTTACTCAAGCCAGTTCAAAGTTCTAACAAGAAACGCATACAACGTTATTATTGTCGGTCAATAATTTAATATAGATCTAAACCGCAACCAATTTTAATACTGACGTTCGATTTTGTGAAGCTTAATTAATAATATATATATATTTATCATATAGAGCCCACACCTGACGGTAGAGGGTATCAAAGATTCGGCACAGCCGAATATAGCACTCTAACTTGTTTTTTGTTAACAAGTTTTACAGGTTTTTGTTCACATCTGAGCTAACCAGTATAGAACAAATGAGATCATTGTAATGGTTTAACAGATACACGCAAAGAAAAAACTTGTTTAAATATGGTCACCTCCAACAAAACTATTTTTAAAGAAAATTTTAAACAAATTATGTTTAAATTTAACCATATTATTATCACTGACAACCATATTATGGTTATATGTGTCCTCCATCAAGAAGCCACAACCATATTATGGTTGCCTCTAAACATGTTATGGTTAAATATGACAATAATTTGTTTTTAAATTAACAATAGTATTTTCCTCTTCTCCAAGAGCACCAAGCTATGGTTGAAAACCAACCATGCTATTATAAGTGTTAAACATATTTTAGTTATTATTGACCAAAACATGCTCGGAGACAACCATAATATGGTTGTGCCTTCTTGATGGAAGACACATTTAACCATAATATGGTTGTCGGTGATAATAATATGGTTAAATTTAACCATAATATGTTTACAATTTTTTAAAAATAGTTTTGTTGGAGGTGACCATATTTAAACATAGTTTTTCTCTGGGTGTACAAATTATCTTATCTAGTGCATCGAACCAGACATTCTAACATAGATATGTCAAACAGTTGAATCTACAGTTCTGAAACTGCTCTTCGCGGTATTTCATTATGTTCTCTTAGAACAGTGAAGAATTTGTTATGTATTAGAGCGATTCGTCAAAATATCAAAACAATTTTATTGACATATTGTTTAGGAGGCAATACAAAAATATTGACATGATTGTTTCTCAGACACCTACCTTAATACTAAGGTTGTCTTAAAGACACTTCTCTGCTCATCAGTGTGCCCAGATCTCAACAATTGTAACAGCTAAATCTGGCATTAGACGTGGCCAAAAAATGTTAAAAATTATTATAAAAAATGCTAAAAAAATAATGCTAAAAGTTTAAAGATTTTTGTTAAAAATTTTATTCGAAGCTAAATACATTTTAGTGACTTATTTTTTAACGAAATTGAATTAAATGGGTATAATTATACAATTGGGTAAATTTTGCTAAGACATCAGATTTGAAGATGTAGCACAGGTAGTTGAGATTAACATTTAAATGCAAGCATCTGATACGTGTAAAAATTTTTAGATCATTTTATTTCTTATTGTTTAAGAAAAGTTAAATTTTTAAAATTATTATTTTTTCAGCAGTTTGAAGCAGTAAATGTTTCCAAACATTAACACTATAGAATTTTTATCTTAATAAAAAGAGAAATTTCCTTGTACTTAAAAATCGTAATATCAAAGGATAAATAATTTTTACGATCAACATGATGAGGGCATTTCTAATACATAAGAATTATCCATTTTCATACGAAATTCGATTTTGCGTACAACTATTTTTAGTCAAATTTTATTATAATTTATAAAAAAAATTCAGTAAAATCAATAAAACTATTCCTCAAAATTTTTAGAATAGTGCTAAAAAGAGCTAAATACATTTAATAAAAATGCTAAATAAAATACGCTAATCCCGCGAAGCTCTTCGCTTGTCTGCAGGAGACCAGAGTCTCTGGCGGGAATCGAACCTGCAACCCCGGTACTGATAGACTAGCTCACTATCAGCTAGTGGTGGAATTGACAAAAAGATTTGCGACAACTTTTATAATAGCTACTATGGTTAGGTAACATTTTGTTACGGTAGGTCTACAATTAAATTTATAAGACCCATATAATTTCATACATATCCTTTATGTGCTCAGGACCGAAAACTTACGTGGGCGGTCGGAAGACTAAATTTTTAGTTATATTATCTTTGTACTACTTTATCGATATAAACAAGGAAACAAAATGGTTATATATATTTTTTTTTTTTGTTTTGATTTTATTTTTATGAAAACTTGAACAAAACAATTTTAAAACCTTACCCCCATATTCATTAAAAATATTTTAGGTTTATAGCAGGTTTATGAAACGATTTTTCTATAAAAATTTGTTTAATAAACCTTTTTTTAAATCAAAAATATTTTTTTATGAATATGGGGGTTAAGTTTTATTTGTTAAAGGTCGTTTTACACCAACCTACAAGTCTTACGTATTTTGACGAAAATGTATCTCTGATCTTATTATTGCTTGAAAATTTTCCTAAAACAATAACAACTTATCATGACAGGGTTGTTTTTTTTTCAAAATACGTATGACTTGTGTGATAGTGTAAAGCAGTTCTAAAGCAGCATTTTCCAAAAACGAATTTGTACATCTCACACCGGTTTCTTATACCAACTGTAGATATTTTGCATATTTTTCGATATCGTACAGGATGTAGCGGCAGCTTATCGCCCGATAAATCGGGAAATTGATGAATTGTTGAAGCGAAAGAAGTTGAATTTGGTACGCGTCCTAGTGCCTAGATAGCGAGGCGTGTTGGAATGTAGCATATTAACCTTGGAATATGTGACTGCACATCTCTTTTGGAAAACTTCGAAAGAACTTTCTGCGTGCGGATATGACTATTATTTTCTATGTAGATTATAAAAGCAGCTAAGGCGGATACATCTAACAAGTTAAAAACATTGTCAATGGCCAGCGTAATGTTCTACGTTTGGTAGAACATGCAGACAGCATTTTGTCCATTGTATCAACGGCTCCTTTGCAGGCGTTATAGTCAAGTATATACTGTCACCTATATTTGTACTCTGCCACAAAAGTATAACTGAAAGTTGTACTTGACAATATTACAACTGCAAAAAATTGTTTGCATACAAGTCTCATAGCGACTACAAACCGGCCACGATATGGTCATTTTAAATAACATCGCTTTCGCACCATAGACATATTTATTTTTTCATCATTAACGTTTAAAACTGCTTAAAACAAAAACTCACTTAAACTCAAATTGTTTTACTGATGTTTAAAATTTTTATTCGCTAATTAAATCAAGATTACTACAAATGTAGACTACCGAGCACATAAAGGATATAGATGTTGATACATATCTAGAAAATATAGAGCACAAATAACTTTCATATATGAATCGTATCTTTATAACATAAATTTGTTTTGGTTGGTCGATGATCAAGGGCTCCAGAAAGAGTAAACTATTTAAAACGGGTCTGCAACTAACGCGGTGTAGGTTATCGTATGTCGGGAATGACCAACAATTATTTCTTACTTGTTTGTAATTTTCTTTTAGGAAGGGCCTTTAATAATGAGAAAATTTAGAACGGTAAATGTCGATGGTGTTGCCGATATTAAATGTATTTAAGCTGTAGTCGTGCTTAAAAGAAAATGGATCAGGCTAGTTAGATTTTGTATGTGAACGACTGCATTGTTCTTGGGCGAAGAAGCGCGACAAAGAACAATTACATATACATATTTACTAAATTAAGTTGTCGAATGTTCTTAAAGAGTAGGAGATAAAGAAAACAAGATTTTTAAATTAAGTTGTACAGATATTCCTTGTATTATGGCTGTATGGTCAAAGACTTCCCCCCGGGCGTTTGTAGAGATTTTTTTCCGGTGTTACGTCCTCCGGGAAAATCAGTTATTAATAATTTGAATTCAGCAAAAATCAAAAATTGACAGATCTCAAGACATCAATACGATCTCTTCAGATCTCGATTATTCAGATGTCCTATCCGGTACTACGGGAGTCAGTGGCTACAGGTGGCACGGTACCGGAATAACTATAGGTTGAAACCTCCGTTATTATACTTCTTGCGCCAAATGCTTCCTGTCTTTCAGTAAGATTGCCTGCGAAGTTTTTACTTTATTCTGATAAAATATATAAAACTCTCTTATAAAACTTTTTTTTTTTACATTTTATTTACACAGAAAAAAGTTTTCTTTCAATTAAAAAAATGGTTTAATAAGTATTTAAATTTAATTAATGTGATAATTGAATCAATTATTTTTAAATGAAAGAAAATTTAAAATTTAATTTTGATTTAATTAACATTTTAGTTGTATTGAAATAAATTTTTAATTTAAATATTAATTAAATAACAAAAAATCGTATTTGAGTTTTTTCGTTTAAAACAAAATAATTTAAATTTGTAGAATTGTTGTTGGGAATTGTCAATATTAAATTAAATAAATTAACACATTGTTTGAAATGGCAAAGTTTTTTGATCATTTCTTTGATTAAAATTAAAAATATCATTTATTGAAAAAAATTATTCACAATTTTAAAATTTTTTTTTAATCAATATAATTATTTTGGTAATTGGTGCAAAATCAACAAACTGTTTGCTTGCTATAATGAATTTGGTATAAGTTTGGTGATTCGAGAAATTTTTTAATTTTATCTCTTACATTCTTACATACGTGTATAAAGTCTTGCAAACTGTTTTTTTTTAATTTATTTTAAAAAACTTAAATATAATACAAATAAAAAATCGTTTAGGAATTTATTCTCATATAATTGCAAAATTTACATTCTGATCAGCTTATTAAATTCATATTAAATCATATATCGTTTAAAAATTGTTGGCAAAATGTTTCAATACACTAAACTGAAAACTAATATTGTGCTTGCAACATGTTATTTTTCATTATTGCACATGAAAAGAATGAACATCTTTATACGAACACAACAAATTGAATGCTCATGTGTTACATTTTGTGTTCCAGTTGGACGTATGTATGAGCATTCCAACAGATAGGCAGCCATGCCATCATCACACTTTCGTACATATTTTGGCTGGCATCCAAAAATGTATATGAACATGTTCCATCCTCACACACACACACACTTGTATATGGAAAGCTTTCACATAAACAATCAGGTACCTGCATATTTTTGAAATGTTGTTTAACCCTGCTGTGGTTGAAAAGATACCTGGGTACGTATTGCATTTTAAACTTGATTTTTTTTTTTTGTAAAACTTATTAACCGTCGGGTTCTTAACAATTGCCAATTGTGGTGTAATAAGTCAGGGATGTTGTGTGTAGTGTTATTTTTGTCTATAGCCCAATATAATTTTATGCAGATATAGGGTACCAACTTGATGGCCAGGCGTTCTTTCGAAATGCCAAATTAGAGATTAAAATAATCAAACAAGGCACCGAGTGCCACTTTATGTTTTTCCAATCAACGTCTATTTTATTCATGGACTACAGCCCTTTTATTACTAAATCGAACAATATTATTTACTTACTCTAACTTATTGTAATAGTTGTTTAAGTCTAGTTTTCTCTGTCAGTACCATGGAATTATCAAGGTTTTCCCACTGCATGATGTTCTAGCCAATCAGAAGGTATGAGTAAGGAATGCACTCATTTACATTTGACACCTAAAAATTATGTGACTCACGTTCTGATTGATCTGCTTTACCATTAAACATATTGAGTCACTGGGTAAGTGCCGTTATTTTATATATTGCATTTGCCCTACTACGATTAGGGTGGCATGTATGCATTTCAGAGGGGTTATTGGGTAAGCAGTGGACATTTTTAAGGTACACAACATAATAAAGTAATTTTCGAAGCTCTAAAGAAAAGAAAATTTATTTATAAAGACGTAGCATGCCAACTTTCTTTCAACGCCCTACGATCGTACCAAAGCGAATTTATTTCAGGTGGCGGCGAAGAGACAGCCGGTTATTTTTTTTTATCATGCCAGAATTGTCAAAAGTGGAATGATTTTTGACATCATTATAATGTTTTACACAAACAAAAATAATGTTGTTTTTCCTATAGATGCATTGTTGTAGTTGCGCGACCTACAAATTGAATAAAACAATGATCAGCAAAATCAGATTTTTCAGTCGACCGATATTGAATTTGCGTTATAATTTGTTAATATAAATTATAATAAATGAGTTTTTTACATAAAAAATGTTAGCCTTTTTATTTAGTTTAGCCTATAAATAAACAAAACTTTAAATAATTAACTCAAAAAGAAAACAATTTTCTTTTACATCCTCAAAATAAGCCCGAAATTAATTTTTTTTTTATCTTACTTAAGATAAGAACCCCAAATCTGGTAGCCCTGCTTTAGTCAACTGTTTTATGCAAGGCGAATTTATTTATATATTAATTCCCCCTATTCTTGACATTCCATGACCGAAAGACAAAAACAAAATACCCTGTTGTTTTTGAGATGTTGACTTGTTTTAATCTCGCCGCCACCTGAAGTAAATTCGCCTTGGATCGTACGAAAAGGTTCCCGCGTACCTTTGTGCGTTTCTATTCAAAAAGTTCTCATGTCACAAATAGTTTTTCCATTTTATTGTAAATAATATTGGCAACAAGGAACGAAATTTTATTTAATAAAATTTATCTATATATTAGGAATATTACCAAAAAAACCTGTTAATATGCTCATACCTCCATATTAACATTCCTATAGACCCTAAAGGACACCTTGGTGAAAGTATTTCCAAGTCACTAGTTTTGTCGCTTATTTTGGTAACTTTTTTGCGACATTGAAGCGAAGTGTCTACACTAGGGCTCCGGCAGCTGCCACACTTAAAAGGGGACGTTCGCAGAACTCTCCCACAGATGGAGCTCCTGCCAAGCGCGCCTGTGCGAAGCAGACAAAGATCCAGACGGTTCAAATGCCAAAGGGCATCAGACTGGGCTTTGTCTCAGCATTGGAGGCTCCGTCACTTACCGCCGACCAGATCGAGAGGGTCAAGAGTGCAATTTTGCAGGCGGTCATCGAGAAATCAGGAAATTTCAAACCGCAGTTTGAGAGCTGTCTACGGCGCACTGATTGGTTGATGCTTGTGTGCGTCAATAATGAGACGGCGGAGTGGACAAAGGCCAACCTTGGATTCATCCAAGCCAAATCAGGTGTTGACTGCAAGATAGTCCCTGAGGAAGAATTCCCTCGCACACATTTTGTGCGCGGGTACTTCCCACACAGTCTGGAGCTGCCAAATGAAAAGGTGTTGGCCTTCATAACAGCTCAGAATGACTTGGCTGCTGCACATTGGGCGGTGGTACAAAGGCAGACGCATGGTGAATTCCTTCACCTCCGTCTGGCAGTGGATGGCTGCTCCTACCAGAAGCTGGTTACGCTGGGAGGTAAGATCAGCTATTGCTTTGGGCAGGTCAGGCTACATCTCAAGAGCACTGGCTCGAGAGACGTAGCCAACAAACAAGAAAAGCCTGCTGGGGCCAAAACTGAAGGAGTCGAGGAACCTCCCCAGAAAAACCAAATACCCACCCCACACGATGGCCCGTCTACCAGCGGAGCGGCGATCGCTCGCGAGAGGAAACGGGCAGATGAGAGGGTGGAAAACAAACGAAAGCCTCAGCCTTCGGCCAATCGCAGCACAAACAACCCTCAGGAAAGGCCGGAAAAACCGACCAAAGGTTCTAGAGGGAAGGGACCCCGACGCAATAGGCTTGGGGATTTGGTGCAGCGATCCATAAAAGATGGAGATGAGCACCATTAGGGTGCTGCAGGCGAACCTACACCACGCCAAAGGGGCGTCGGCCACACTGTGTAGGATATTCGCCGAGGAGAACATCGGTCTTGCGCTTTTGCAAGAGCCGTGGGTCAGTGGTGGCCTGGTCCGGGGACTACAATCCCTCTCAAGTAAGTTGATCTATGATCGGTCAGTGGACAAACCACGCACTGCGTTACTTGTCGACAAGAGTGTTGAAATTATTCCATTGACAAATTTTATTTTCAGAGATCTAGTGGCTGCACAGATCAATATACCCACAGAATGGGGGTCGTCGGAGATCGTCGTAGCGACGGCATACTTCCCCGGCGAAGAAGAATTTGCTCCACCGAAGGAGGTGGTGGACCTGGTACGTCACTGCAGTATGCATGGTAAGCAGATAATTCTTGGCTGCGATGCCAACGCTCATCACACCGTTTGGGGTAGCAGTGACATAAACAAAAGAGGTGAGTTATTACTGGACTATCTGGTAGGTACTAACTTAGACATAGCTAACGTCGGCTGCAAGCCGACCTTTATTAATGCAATCAGAGAGGAGGTACTGGACCTCACACTGGTCAGCGGCGCCCTGCGAGACTCAATTCGTAACTGGCGGGTAACGGATGAGGCCTCGCTGTCGGACCATCAACATATACGGTTCGACATACCGGGTAGGGCGGATCTGCGCAAAGGCGCTCTTAATCCTAGACGAACGGACTGGAAGGAGTTCCAGTCCCTCGTCAGCCGAAGGGCTGGGCTCCTAATGACCGACATCGGGTCAGTCGATGATATTGAGCTAGCAGCCAACCTTGTAGAGGATACACTGATCTCATCCTTTCGGGAGAGCACGACCATACGCAACTTCAGCTCCAGCCGTAGAACTCCATGGTGGAACGACACGCTCGAACTGAAACGGCGACAGGTCAGAAGGTTATTCAACAAGGCAAAGAAGACTAAGAATTGGCAGGAGTACAAATGTGCTCTTACTGATTACAACAGATCCTTACGCAAATCCAAAAGGGATACATGGAGGAGCTTTTGCAGTGGCATAGCAAACCTCCCTGATGCGGCAAGGCTGCATAGGGTAATGGCCAAAGGACACTCCAATGGAGTGGGCCTAGTGGAGAGAACAGATGGTACCTTCACTACAAATCGTAGGGAAACTCTGGAAACCCTGCTACAAGTTCATTTCCCAGGCTCTACTATTGTGACGGGCAATGAACACGCGGAGATCGAAGCGGCAATCCCAGGAGCTGGACGAGCCACTGGATTGGCCGGTAGAATTTTCGACAAGGATAGGGTTCGCTGGGCAGTTGGCTCCTTTAGCCCTTATAAGTCACCAGGTGGTGACGGGATTTTCCCGGTATTACTACAGGAAAGTCTTAATATTATAATGGACCCGCTAATTGGTCTGTTTAAGGCTAGCTTCACCTGGGGTCATATTCCGACCGCGTGGAGAGCGGTCAGAGTGGTGTTTATCCCCAAATCTGGCAACAAGCCGCTAGAGAAGCCGAAGTCCTATAGGCCTATTAGCCTCACATCATTTCTGCTTAAAACTGTTGAGCGGCTACTGGACCTGCACATCCGGGACGAGCTGAGAATCTCCGCGCCATTGCACGGAACGCAGTTCGCCTATCAGAAGGGTAGGTCGACGGAAGTAGCATTGCACCATCTGGTTGCGCAAATAGAGAAGGCACATAACAACAAGGATATTGCACTATGTGCTTTTCTTGACGTGGAGGGTGCCTTCGACAACACAAGTTACGACTCTATCAAGGATGCTTTGTCGCAAAAACGGATAGATGATTATACCATTAATTGGATCGGCGCCATGCTGAGACAACGGAGAATTACCGCCTCGTGGGATGACGCTAGCGTCAGCATTAGTGCTGTTAAAGGTTGTCCACAGGGTGGGGTACTTTCTCCCCTGCTATGGTGCCTTGTGATTGATGACCTGCTCGTCAGACTTGAGGAATACGGCCTGCGGGCCATTGGTTATGCGGACGACCTGGCCATCATTGTGACCGGAAAATTCGAGAGAACAATCACTGAGGTGATGCAGGGTGCTCTCGACAAGGTTCTCAAATGGTGCCATGAAAGGGGGCTGAACATCAACCCCCAAAAAGCGGTCGTGGTCCCGTTCACGAGAAGATATAAGCACAGATTGGGTAGACTGTCAGTGAATGGGACGGAAATCGAGTACTCCAATGAAGTCAAGTACCTGGGAATTGTCCTGGATAAGCGGCTAAATTGGAACTCGCACTTGGATGCGACCCTGAAGAAGGCACTTAGGGCCTTCTGGGCCTGTAAGAGCTTCTTTGGGAAGACCTGGGGCTTTGGCCCTAGCATGATTAAGTGGCTTTATTTCATGATGATTAGACCGATAATCACCTATGGATCCCTGGTATGGTGGCCAAAGATCCAGCAGGTGTCGGCGATTCAAAAGTGCGGAAGGCTACAGAGAATGGTCTGTGTAGCTCTGACGGGGGTGATGCGCACATGTCCAACAGCGGCACTTGAAACTATTTTGGGCATCTTGCCATTACACATCCATATAAGGAAGGTCGCAATATCGAGTCTCCTTAGGATCCAACAAACATCCGGACTGGCAGATGGGGTCAACGGACACGCTGGTCTGATGAAATTAGCTCCTGGTCTATCGGTCTGCACAAGGGCGGACATTAAGACCACGGAACTGAGCTTTAACAGAAGGTTTAGCACGATCCTCCCAAATGGGGGAGCTTGGGACAGTGGAAATCCCTGTGATGGTAACCAGGGACTATGCTGGTATACTGATGGATCCAAATCGGAGCACGGGGTGGGTGCTGGGGTATTTGGACCAAACACGCGAATCTCGATAGCCATGGGAAGAACACCAAGTGTATTCCAGGCCGAGATCCACGCCATCGATGTGTGCTGTAGAAACATTCTTAACAAGGGAATGATAGGAAACAGCATTGCGATATTCACTGATAGCCAAGCGGCCATTAAGGCACTCTCTTCCTGGAAATTGTCCTCGAAGTTGGTGGCGGAATGCCGGGGAAGGCTACAGGAGCTGGGCTCAAGAAACAGAGTGACACTCTGTTGGGTGCCGGGACACTCAGGGGTTCCGGGTAACGATAGGGCTGATGAACTGGCTAGGGCTGGAGCAAATGCCCAAATGGTGGGCCCCGAGCCCTTTTGTGGGTTAAGCTGGGCCACTACCCAATCCCTATTGGGGGAATGGGCTCTCAGCGAGCACAGAAAATACTGGGTATCGCTACCGGGAATGCGTCAGGCGAAGGAATTTATATTTCCCGGAAGTACACTGGAGACAAAGGGTCTCAACAGACGAGAATTACGGCTGTTGGTGGCTTATTTGACGGGCCACCATACGGTCAAGCACCACCTCTTTCGGATGGGTCTGGCAGAGGACCAAGAATGTAGACTATGCCGTGAAGAGGACGAAACTACAAAGCACCTACTGTGTGACTGCCCCGCGCTGGCATGGGCCAGAAGGAGACACTTGGGGCACGGTACGATGGGCGCGTCCCGAGTCGGTGTAATACCGGCAAAAGACCTTCTTGGGTTTCTCTGGGAAGCAGAGGGTCTTTTGGCCAACTAAAGGGGGGTGGGTACAATAGACCTGGTTTGGTCGCGGTACCGTCTCCGTTGGGAGAAATCTCCCCGCTCTCTCTCGAAAAAAAAAAAAAAAAAAAGTCTACACTTTTATATTTGCCTTTATTATAAAAAAAAAGAAAATTATCAACAACCACTTATAAATATAACACCTGTCAAAGTTGCAGTAATGACGCAAAAAGACTGTTAATTGTATAAAAAGTGTAGACTAGATTTACTTAAATGTAGTAGTTCCAATATCTTCATATAGTCCCAAAAGAACTGCCTAGCCAATAGTCAACGTCAGTAGGAGATTTCCAATGATAGCACATATTAAATGTCTATAGTAATTAACAAGGTCTGGGGTATAATACGTCACCAATAAGTTGTGAATACTAGCACTAACGAGGACATGGTTTTTGACTTTGGAAATGCTCCTACACTAAAATTGATTCTGTGAAACAGTTTTATGATGGTCTATTTAATTTCTTTAGTGAATCTATCCCAATCAGAAGTTAAAAAACATTTAATGGTCCGCCTTGGAATACAAAAAGACTTACTTAAATTAAAAATTTGAAAAATTAGTACAATAAAAACTATAAGAAGACTATACTAGATACGCAGCGACAAGATCAACTTAAAATTGAGCAAATATCTAATATAACAATGATTATCTCTCTAAAGTTAATGAAAACTTTAGAAGCGATCCAAGATATTTTTATAACTTTGTGGATTCAATGCGACGAGTATCTGGTTATCCTTCTACGATTAAACGTGGTAACATAGAATCCTCAAAGGATCCAAATATAAGTGACATGTTTGCTTAATTTTTTTCTCCTAAAATTCAAATAAGGAAATAAATCTTTCATTCGATTATCGATATCGAATACCTAAACCTTCAATAATAAATTGTCTAACATTACATGAAACAACTGCTATGGATGCTGTCAAAGGAATACTCTAAAATTTATGGTCCTGATCAAGTTCCCAGTTGCCTTCTTCTAAAATATATATGCTTCTTAATTTCGCCTTTAACGTATTTTTATGGCGTTTTACTTTTAAATGGGTTTTCTCCGATTACTAGAAAAAGTAAATTTCATTATACCTTTATTAAAATCCGCATCAAGCATCTTTCTTGTTATCACCATTCTAACATGGATTTAGAAAAGGTCGTTCGACTTCTCCTAATCTTTTTGAATTTAGAACTTCGGTGATATCCTTATACTATTCTGGGATGCAAAATTATACTATTTATAGGGATTTAGGTAAAGCATTTGATAAATTTAATCATAACCTTCTTATGCACAATTCGGATAAAATCGGACTCTCTCCTATACTTCACTTATGTCCACTTATCTTGAGGGGAGGTATCAGTGCATATTGTTTTGCAGTTGTAATTCTTAAGCTATACCTGTTCTATCTGGAGTTCATCAAGGTAGTCACTTGAGTCCAGTATTATTCCTACTATAATTTATTAACCATCGTGTGTTTAATATTCGAAAGTACTAATGTATGCAGATGATGTAAAACTTTTCCTTTGCGACAAAGGCTCAACTACGTCTTCCTTACTCTAAGATAATCTTAACAGTTTGAGCTTATGGTGTGAAATAAATTTGATGGATCTGAACTCGAGAAAATATAAACATATTCATGTTATTCTACCGAAGAAGTCCAGTACTCTGTAGCCATACACTAAATAAGAATCAACTTAAAAGAGTATAGGCATTCCTTGATCTGGGTATTTTATTTCATCATAAATTGTGTTTTAATGCACTTTTATCGCAAACTATCAAGAAGGCCAAAGGTGTCCATGGATTTAGCAAACGGTGGGTCAAGGAGTTTGACGATCGCTATGTTATAAAACAGTTATATATTTCATAAGTAAGATCTGTTCTGGAATACGCCTCGTTCGTCTGGGACCCCCAGTATGAGGTACATACGAAAAAACTGGAGTTCATACAGAAGCAATTTCTTACCTCCGTACGAAAACCTTTAAAATCTAATTAATCCTCCAACCTTAAAGAATCCGAAAACATATACGCTGAATTTGATAAACGGTGAAATTGTCGCAGAATTCCTGCTTAAGGTTGAGTTTTTATTTTCTATTCGTCCTTCCAGAAATTATATACACTTAGACTTCAACACTTTCGATCTAATGGGACATTTAAGTGGGGTATTTTCAGACATGTCTATTTTATTCATTCTCTTTTGAAAATGCTTTCAAAAACGTATTGTCTTTTCACGATGTCTCTCCAAACATGTCTGTTTTCATGTCTAATTGTCTAATATCCAAACAAATTAAAAACATGAGAATTCATAAAAATGGGGGCATTTACACGGTGTCTTTTCAGACATGTCTGTTTTACTCATTCTCTTTTGAAAATTCGTCTAAAATCCTATTGTCTTTTCACCATATCTTTCCAAACATGTTTGTTTTCATGTATAATTGTCTAATATCTATATACAGACAAATTAAACAACATGAAAATTCATAAAAACAAACATGAAAACTCATTTTGTGTCTGTACATGAAAACTCGTTACAAACAAAACAAACGTGTTTGTTAGACATGTCTGAAGAGATATCGTGTAAACTCCCTCAAACATGAAAACTCGTTTCGTATCTGTTTAAGAACCCCTCTTTCTTCTCTAACTTGAGCGCCTACAAACAAAACAAACGTGTTTGTTAGACATGTCTGAATTGACATCGTGTAAACTCCCTCAAACATGAAAACTCGTTTCGTATCTGTTTAACAACCCCTCTTTCTTCTCTAACTTGATCGCCTACAAACAAAACAAACGTGTTTGTTAGACATGTCCAAAAAGACACCGTATACACTTCCTATAATTATGAAAATTTTGATCCTATCAGCAGAATGAGCTCGGAATTTAAGAATTTCTATACGTATATTGATTTCATTGATCCTATTGGCATCAAAAATTGCTTCTCAAATGTCTTAAGATAAATTTAATGCTAAATTTTTGCTTTTCTGTTATGTACTAAAGTATCTAAATTTGTTTAGTTTAAGAATATTAGCCAGTATGAAGTATAAGTTTCATTGGAGGATTAAGTAAATTAATAATAGCGACTGTGTTTTTCACTGGTAGGTCCATAATTTTCCATACTATGAAAAGAAAAGTAAGTATATCCGTACTTTAATCCAGCCAAAGCGTTGTCAATAGTACGGTATGTACGGATTTCCTTAAACAAAGTAGAGACTGCTTGATTATTTAAGTTCCCCGTACTTAAAATAACCCTAAAACAAGATTGAGTTAATTGAGAAAAAAGTCAATCTCAAACTGTGATTGATCCAAGAATTTCTATGTTGGTTTAATCCCGAATTCGAACTTGAAATAATCTGAAAATAAGATAGATTGATTCTAACCCTAACACTTACCCCAGAGAACAAGAGATGGACAGAATATTTTTATTTATTTAAGACTAGTTTGCACTATCACACAAGTCATAATACTTTGTGAAATAGAAATCTAGTGAGTTGTGTTGAGACTGTAAAACAAACTAATTCAGCTTTACAGTTTGTATTCACACTATCACACATGAACATGCTCTTGTTAGATTGCATTTTATCCTGATAAAATTAAATGTATTATTGTGTTGAAAAATATTAAAAATTTCGATGCAGTCGTATGGGATGTCAAATTGTTTTTCGTTAAACTTGTTATTTGCGTAACACATTGCATTCATACTGTCACAGTTTTACATATTACTAAGGTTTTTGAGATGCATTAATACAAAGTACAATAGGGTAAACTAGCCTTTACCCGTAGCAAATATTTTCTTTTACTTTTGTTGAATTCCGCTTTTGTAGCTTTGACATAAATTGGGATTTAGCCTAATCCAAATATCTCAAAATTAAAGGCAAATTCCTTAAGGTAGAAGTACAAAACAGGCGTTAGTGCGCGCGAGTTACGTACTTGCCCTCCATGCAACCCGAACTAGATATCATTGCCGACAACAACGATATTAATATTATAGTACAAAAATACATGACACAATAAACTACATCCAATAACACACTTATTTAAATTCTAGTACTCATAAAAGCGCCCCAACAATAGCTCATTGATTGTTGTGCCGCTTTTGTCAAATAAGCAGAATCAATTTCACAATTTAAAAAACAAACCACCCAAAAACCTCATTAACGAAAAAATAAACAAATCCACAAAAATACCAACGGTGTCACTTACACTGTCATTATTTTTGTAGACCTAAGCAATAAACCATAAATACATTTAACAACTTAAAGTAAACCCATATGTAAACCAATTAGCATAAGCAAATTGCTAACTAAGATAACCCAAATTGTAAACCCACTAGAATAACCCAGATTGTAAACACTCATGACCCAAATATCCATTCATAAGTAGAATTAAGAATTTCTTATAAATACTATAGTAAGATCACCACAAAAACTAGTCTTAAGATCCAATCCAACAAATAAAGAGAAAAAAAAAACCCAAAATATTACGCTGTGGTTTTTTTATTTTTGGAAGTAATAGTGTTATTTATTCTGAAGAATAAAGCACTAAAAACGTAATTGGCTCAGTCGCGGAAATTAAATTCTAAAGAATTTAATTTCAAAGAAAAACCTACACAACTGCCTTTAAATTCTGAAGAATTTAAAGAAAATTTAACACTGAAAATCCCGAAGGACCCCCCGATAGAATATTTTTCGGTGAAACGAAAATACGTAAGAGGTAAAAACAAAATAAAAGTTCGAAACAATTTGCCAAACGAAGCGAAGTTATTAAAAGAAAAAGGAAAATGTCGCTACAAGACCGATTTAACGAAAACCGTAACATCAACCATGAAGATGAACTCAATGAAGTCATAAGAAGACAGGAAGCTGCAATTCACCAATTGCAAGAACAACTCCAGCAACAGCAAGTACAACAGCAACTTCAGCAAATTCAACAACTCCAGCAGCAGCAACAACCACAAGCACAACCACAACAAGGTCTATGGTTAACACCAAAAGATCTGTTAACACAATTCCGGCAATTGAGAAGCCTAGATAAGGACCACGATGCAACAGCCTTCATAGCATCGGTAGAAGCAGTCTTAGCACTATGCCCTAGAGAAAACCAGCAACTGATAAATTTGGCAACCGCCATAATCATGATCGAGAAAATTAGCGGCGATGCAGGCGACTACATTAGAGGACTAGGAACGGATGCAACATGGGACCAGATAAAGGCGAAATTGATAGATCACCACCGACCAAGAACAACATACTCAGCAGATGCAGAAACGTAAAAGTGAGTAACCTTAGGGAATTATTTACATATTTTGAAAAGAGCAAATCTGAGCTAAATAAGATATATATGTACGACGACACAAGGCCAGAAATATATGAGCCAAATCGAGTCGATAAAGACCTAGTTAACATTTTAATTGAAAAAATCGATATACCATTACGATCACACAGCGACCAAAATAGTACACTAAACGAAATTATAACAAATTACACTAGAATTAGGGCTTTGGATGACCCTAGGACGATACACTACCGTCATAGGAAGAAAAACCAACAGACACAATACAGTAACAATAAAATAGAACAAACACAAAACAAACAACAAACATAATACAATAGTAATAAATCACAACAATACAACACTAACAAACCAACACAATATAACGATAATAAACAGACTCAACAAAATAATAAAAATCAATCCGAATACCACAAAAAAAAATTATCAGAATTATAAAACAAATAATTCAGCACAAACAAAAACGTCACATATGAGCGTCGATGCGCAACAACCGAACGTGACAAATCACCCCACATATATGGAGGTGGATACAATGCAAGAAGTTGAATCTGACACAGAGAGCGTAAATTTTATAATGCGGCCTCTAAATCAAAACTCCCAATAATAATTCTTACAATAGGCAAACAGAAAATAAGATGCCTAATCGATACGGGCTCCACAACTAGCATATTAAAAACTAATATACTAATGGAGCAATACCCGAAAATAGAATTAGAAAAACCCCAATTTTGTAGAACTATTAACGGATTAAATGAAGTAAAATACACTATCATCACACCATTCCCAAAAGAATTCAGATGCCTAGGAACCTTAAAATGGAAATTAATAGACTTTTCCAACCCCAATTTTTCAGGCATAATAGGGCAAAATTTCCTTACGAAATTAAAGGCAACAATTGATTGCGAAAATAAATTTATTAATATGTTGGGAACAGAATTGTACTTCGAAGAATACAATTACCCAGCGGAAATCGAGAATGTTTCCACATTAGAACTATTACAAGAAAACAGTAGAAATTTCAACCTCGACCACCTCAATTTTGAAGAAAGTGAAGCGACAAAAAGGTTACTTGCAAAATTCAAAGATCTTTTCTTTAAAGAAGGTGATACTCTCTCGGCAACGAATGAGATCCACCACGAAATAACCACAACCGTCGATAAACCACTTTACTCAAAAATATATAGGTATCCACAAATACACGAGGAGGAAATAAATCGACAAATTAAAGAAATGTTAGAACAAAACATAATAAGGAAAAGCAACTCACCCTACAATAGCCCATTGTGGATAGTTGAAAAGAAATTGGATAATTCGGGCATAAAAAAATATAGACTCGTCATCGATTATCGTAAACTCAATCAATTTACGGTAGACGATAAATATCCCATCCCCAACTAAAACTCATTATTAGATAAGCTGGGAAGATCACAATACTTTACTACTCTCGACTTAGCTAAAGGCTTTCACCAGATAATGGTCAGGGAGGAAGACAGGAAGAAAACAGCCTTCTCAACACCATCGGGACATTACGAGTTCATTCGAATGCCATTTGGCCTGAAAAATGCCCCCTCTACATTTCAAAGGCTAATGAACGAGGTCCTTGGAGACCACATAAACAAGACATGTGTCGTCTATATGGATGACATCCTTGTGTTCAGCACATCCCTACAAGAACACATAACCACCCTGGGGGAAATATTTCAACTCCTAAGGAAGGCAAAATTAAAAATTCAAGTTGATAAATGCGACTTTCTGAAAAAAGAAACGCAATTCTTAGGTCACGTCCTTACGACCCAAGGTATTCGACCAAACCCCAACAAAGTTTCAATTATTCAAAAACTTAAAATACCGACTACGGGAAAGCAGATAAAATCTCTCTTGGGGATGACTGGCTTTTACCGGAAATTTATAAAAGATTACGCGAAAATCGCGTATCCAATGTCGAAATGCTTAAAAAAGGATCAAAAAATCAACATTAACGACCCTGCATATTTAGTAGCATTTGAGAAACTGAAAGATTTAGTGACAAACTCACCAATATTAAGGTACCCAAATTTTAACAAAAAATTCAAAGCACAACTGACGCAAGCAATTTCGCAATAGGAGCAGTACTCTCACAAGAGGGACACCCTATCGCATATGCATCTCGTACCCTAAATAAACACGAGTGCAACTATGCAACAATAGAAAAAGAGCTATTAGCGATTGTGTGGGCAGTTAAATATTTTAGGCCATACCTATTCGGTAGAGAATTTGACCTAGAAAGTGACCACCAACCACTCAAATGGTTAATGACGAAATACTCAGGAAAGGATATAAATCCAAGACTCCAAAGATGGCTCATAAGCCTAGGAGAATATAACTTCTCTCTCGAATATATAAAGGGCAAAACCAACAATATAGCCGATTTCCTAAGCAGGATTAGAAACGATGAAATACATCACTGGGAAGATGAAATATATCTTGAGGAAACCCCGAAAATTCAGGAAGAGCAAGAAGACGACAACGCCTCGTTAGAAGTACAGACTGTCCATTCCCAAGAAGAGGACTTAGGTTACAATGTACCTATTCTAGAGACGATCGTCAATAGGTTTAAAACACAGATAATTCTCGTAAAAGAGAAAACCGAAACAATAAAAACCATTTTTGGAAACAAAGTCATTTTCATAGAAAAGAACGATATGGATAAAGGATATACACTCGATATCCTACGCAGAGAATTAACGAAAGGAAGGGTAGGGATATACTCCTACCTCAACGACCACGAATATTACCAACTCCATAAAACTATAGAAAAGGAATATTCCGGAAATCCCTACATCAAATTCATAAAATGCTCTAATATAGCAAAAAATATTGAATCTGAGGATGAACTAAAAACACAAATCGCACATTTTCATAAACATGAAAGCGGCCATTGCGGTATAACAGCAACATACGAAAAGCTAAAATCGCTAATATACAACCCAGACCTCAAAACGCAAATTTATAAGATCATAAATAATTGCGATATATGCAGCGGAGGAAAATACGATAGAAACCCAATTAAAAACAAATTTTATTTAACAGAAACACCCAAAACGATAAATGAAATAATTCACGTAGATACATACGTAAATAGCAAACATTCATTTATCGTTTTCATAGACAAGTTTTCGAAACACGCTACTTGTTTGTATCTATCAGATAGGAACCAAAAAACACTCGAAAACAAAATTCAAGAGTTCATAGCGCTAAAAGGAAAACCTAACAAATTCGTATTCGATAACGAATTTAACATTACAACAATAAGGGAGTTTCTACAACAACAAGGTATTCAATATCATGCAACAAAACCGAACAGTCACACGGGTAATAGTGATATAGAAAGACTCAATAATACATTAACAGAAAAGATTAGAACACTAAACCTCGAGGAGAAATTACCAATAACAACACAAATTAACAAAGCAGTCACACTTTACAATAGTAACTTCCATAGCACTATAAAATGCTCACCACTCGAAGTACAGAATTTTAAAGTAGATCATAACACTATTTTCCAAAGACTAACAAAAGCAAAGCAAACAAGATTAGAAAAAGCTAATGCAAATAGGGAAACATACAATGAAAACAGGGACATCGGATTTATAAAAAATTATAAAAATGTCAGACACAAAGAACAGCCGAAATACAGAAAAGCAAATCTACAAAATATTCATACTTCCAATATAAAACGATCATCCAAATTTGCAGGTATTAATCTTACTAATGCTAACGATGACAATTCCCCTAACTGCAGCATCGATAACGCTAACACCAATAACCGCAACTAACGGATACTGCATGTTACCAACAGAAACCGTGGAAATAGTCAACGAAACGAGTCTAATATTACACATAATACAACCACATGAATTAAGCAACATACTGTATAACATACAAGAAAATATAAAAACCCTATCAGTAGATTTAAAACAACACCTACTAACTCAAATAAAAACAATAGAAGCAAAAATTAGGTCTATAACACCCAATTACAGGAGACAAAAACGAGGGAGACGCCCAAAAATGGCTCTTTGGAACTATGAACGACGACGATAGACAACAAATCGAACAACGTCTCAATAACAACAGAATTAACAACCTACAAACAATAAATACTATAAACAGACAAATCGAGATAAATACGAACTTTAATAACTCAATCTCAATACTAAAAGAAACAATACTTGACGACAGAGACAAAATACTAAGTTACATAAATAATATACAAACACATACTAACGATATTTACAGTAGACTAACGTACCACGATCAATTACTGAAACTGCAATACCTAGAGAACAAAGTTGACGAAATATTAGACAATATAGCCTCAGCGAAATACAACACCTTACACCCATCCATACTAACGGCAGAGGAAATCAATAAATATGAGATTGACTTTCTAAAAATTAAACTAAGTAGGATAGGAGTCATGATGTATAACGACTCAATAATACTAGCAATTAAGTTACCGACTAACAGCATAAAAACTACACAATACACAATTGTACCCATCACAAACGAAAACCATCAAAAAATAGATGAAATATCAGAAAAGATTGTAAAAATACAAAATAACACATTCTCCTTTGTAGAAAATAAAATGCTCAACGAGCTTAAACTAAGCAGCAATTGCGTAGTTAAAAACAATTGTAAACTAATTAAAGATCTCGATACAAAAATAGAAGTAATAAATGACGGCACATTGCTTATACAAAACCCAGGAGAACTACTAATCACATCAAAATACAACGAAACAGAAACAATACACACAATACTTAATAATACACTCCTGGAATTCATAAACTGTACAATCTTAATCCAAGATAAGCAATATTCAAATAAACAAGATATATATATACAAAAATTCGAAGAAGACAAAACAAATGTAAATTACAATTTCACAAACAAACCATCATTCAAAGAAATAATTATAAAAGAAGTAGAGAATATTAAAGAAATACGAGAACTTAAAATAAGAAACATAATCTCAAACACAAGTCTAATAGCCATAGTTCTAATTCTAAGCATAATAATAATATACGGCTATGTAAAAATCAACAGAATTCAGGAGAATCCCATATCAACAGGGGGAGGAGTTACGTACTTGCCCTCCATGCAACCCGAACTAGATATCATTGCCGACAACAACGATATTAATATTATAGTACAAAAATACATGACACAATAAACTACATCCAATAACACACTTATTTAAATTCTAGTACTCATAAAAGCGCCCCAACAATAGCTCATTGATTGTTGTGCCGCTTTTGTCAAATAAGCAGAATCAATTTCACAATTTAAAAAACAAACCACCCAAAAACCTCATTAACGAAAAAATAAACAAATCCACAAAAATACCAACGGTGTCACTTACACTGTCATTATTTTTGTAGACCTAAGCAATAAACCATAAATACATTTAACAACTTAAACCCATATGTAAACCAATTAGCATAAGCAAATTGCTAACTAAGATAACCCAAATTGTAAACCCACTAGAATAACCCAGATTGTAAACACTCATGACCCAAATATCCATTCATAAGTAGAATTAAGAATTTCTTATAAATACTAAAGTAAGATCACCACAAAAACTAGTCTTAAGATCCAATCCAACAAATAAAGAGAAAAAAACCCCAAAATATTACGCTGTGGTTTTTTTATTTTTGGAAGTAATAGTGTTATTTATTCTGAAGAATAAAAACGTAATTCGCGCGCTCTGTTTAACTAGTGTTTTTTTCATAGAACAAGTTACAGAACTTTTTTGAACTTTTTAACGCGCTGTGTATTTTTGACAAGTGATCAGCTGACAACAAAAAATAATAATTTAACAAATTTGTGAATCATGGAAGAACAGTTTATTGAAGAGCTTATTAAACATACAGTATCGTATTAAAAAAGAGCTTCAGCTTGGAATTCTAAAGAAAAAACTGTTAAACAAAAAAAAAAAGCAGCTGAAAGAAAAGGCTTTTATAACGCGCGTTGTATAACTTGCAATTTTTCACGCGCTAAAGTTTTTAAACGACGAATTAACGCGTGTTATGTACTTCTATCTTTAAATATATGCAACTTTTATAAATGTACAAATTTGTTTAAAAAATTATTATTGTCTATAAGATTTGTATAAAGGTAACCGGGCATCTTGTCGAACAATAAAAGTAATTTTTTTTTGTCTATCACATAAGGGTTAAGGATGAACCACCTAAAAGGTAAATATTTTGCAACACAAGAACAGAAACCTTAGTAAACATAATAAAAGTATAAAGTATTTCAGTCAAAATATTATTTTTATATTGACTGTGAAAGTGGTGGTAACAAAAGACATGAGATGAAATTGAATATTAATTTCAATAACGTTCGTATAGTGTATGTAATACATTTTGTACATAACACATACTTATGTTTAAGCGTTTGTGCGAGTACTGCATAACGTACAGAATAATTACAGCTGCTATTGTAAAATTGTAACTGTAGGCAATATGTACTGCAGTGTTACCACCAACAATATTCAAAATTACAATTAAGAAGAAGCAAAATTACCAGATTTATATGAAATTACACCTGAATATAAAATTTATGTTTTATTTAATAAAGAACTTTTCAAAAAAAATAAAAACACCAAATATTCATTTAAGGAAGATCAATATTAGTCAAACTATTTAAATAAAATTAAAAACTGAATGTAATGAGTTCTACTTTTGGTTGCATATATGTTTCTAGGAAAGTGGTGGAACCAAAGAACTCCTCGAACTGTGAGTGGGGGAAATTGTCAAATTCAACGTTTAAGCTAAGCTGGGCATGTTGCGCGAATGACCTCAGGGAGGAGCTGCTTAAATACGACATCAGCTGCTCTAGATAAAGAGGAAGGACAAGAACGAGATAAAAAAGATTGAGTCGAATAAGGCTTGCGACTTATGGGTATTAGCAACTGCTAATATAAAGCTGAAAACAGTGAAAAATAGAGGAGACTTTTGGAGAAACCTTTAGCTCATCCCAAGCTGCAGCGCAATATGAAAAAGAAGAATAAGATATCTAGGGAAGGTTCAAAATTTTTATTGTCGTTCTTTAGTAAATAAAATATTCATTATATTTTCAGGCGACAGTCTGTTTCTTAAAATAGTTTAACAAGTGTTAAAACATTTGTTAAAATGACTAACTAAAGCATTTAAAAAATGGCAAACTAAAATTCATTACTATCAAAGTTGTTTGTGGGAATACTATTATTTATTAAAAGATTTTGTTTGTTGTGCTTAATTCCCTTTTTAAATAATTGATAAAAAATACTGAAATTTATTGTTTGGTATTTTGTTTAAGCTTTGATATCGTTGCAAACAAGACTTTTGAGTGTTGGTAGGTAATTCTCATTCCCTCTGTAGTTTTGTTTGCTGATAGCTTTGGCTTTTCTAAAATTATTTAGGAGAACGTTTCCTGATGATCTGGCCTAAGCAACCAGTGAAATGCGCATAGGAACAGCTTATCCTCCAACAATAAATTTCAGTATTTTTTATCAATTATTTAAAAAGGGAATTAAGCACAACAAACAAAATCTTTTAATAAATAATAGTATTCCCACAAACAACTTTGATAATAAATTTTAGCAAGTGCACGTGCATAAAAAACTGAACTGGCAAATTGTTTTTATTTTGATTTCTTGCGAAAACAATAAAAGCACTTTGTTTTTGTTTTTAATATGTTTTTTCTTTACCCATTTACAACTACAATTAATGTTGGGAGAATTCTAACTAATTGTAGCGGGAAATGTAAAAAAGATAAAAACTCAACACTGATTTATTGTTTGGTATTTTGTTTAAGCTTTGATATCGTTGCAAACAAGACTTTTGAGTGTTGGTAGGTAATTCTCATTCCCTCTGTAGTTTTGTTTGCTGATAGCTTTGGCTTTTCTAAAATTATTTAGGAGAACGTTTCCTGATGATCTGGCCTAAGCAACCAGTGAAATGCGCATAGGAACAGCTTATCCTCCAACAATAAATTTCAGTATTTTTTATCAATTATTTAAAAAGGGAATTAAGCACAACAAACAAAATCTTTTAATAAAATTCATTACTTTTTGTAATACATCTTGGTTTGTTTTAGTTCAAACACTTTTTTCAAATAAACTTCTGGTTCTAAACCACTATGAAGCTTATATTTAACGAAGCTTTTGCAAATCGTTACTAGATGATCGAACTCTTCTCTTCAAAAGAAACAAAGACTTTGGTTGGTTTAAGAGGCTGTGCACTTTTTTGAACATCCATATCAAAAATGGCAAAAATTCCACCACCGAAATTGAATCTTGATTTTATTTTGGTAACTACTTCAATATAAAATTTTCTTTCGAAACAACATGAAGGAGACTCGTATGACGAAATACTCATATACATGAATGTATTTAATTTACTTTAAAAAAATTACATTTAAAACGAAAGAATTAAAAACTATACCTGAAAAAAAATTTGCCCACGATAGAAACAATTAAACCTGATTCGGTTAATTATCCACGAAGTGGCAACACTGATGTTCAGGCAACTTTATCAGTGTTGTTTGTCAGCTTGTAAAAATGTGAGTGAGTTTAATGTTATATCCACACGTGCAACTTAAGTAAACATGCGATTATTTTGTTGGAGTTTTAGTATAAATCATCAAAACCAAGAAAAAAAAAATTTTAAAAAATTAAAGGAATAAAAATTTATAAAGTTTTGAATAAAGAAAGTTGTACCCCAATGTAGCCAACAGAAATGACTGTTTCAATAATTACTTTATATTTGTGTTTTTTTTCCTATGAAAAGAAGAAAGGGGAGAATTGAACCCGCAACCCCGCCGCTGATAGACTAGCTCACTACCAACTAGGCTACCGGGGCACCTCCGGTATATTTTCAGTATATTTTCTCAGAAACATGGACTAGAATTTTCAAATTCCTTTTAAAAAAAATTTGCAGGATAAAACCGATAAATTGGATATTAAATACTTTTTGCAGAGTTCCTATGCCTTAAGGCACAAACGTGGCATACATATTACATTAGAGACCCAACAAATCATAAAATGACAAACATTGAAAACGAGTGTCTTTTATATCTTTTGATTTAAAAGATTTCCAAAGTAAACATTCGATGTGAGTATTATTTTTTTTAATTCGTCCGTTTATAATTGAAGAAATTAGTTAATTCAGTAATTGGTACTTTTCTATCTACTTAATAATTTCTAATATAATACTAAACAACAAGTTATGTTTTTTAAACTATACTCCCCTTATGCAAAAAAAAGTTAAAGTTCACATTAGTTAACCAACACTTTAAGCCCATACACTTTTGATCGGCTAAATGTGTTGGTAAACTAATGTAAGCTTTAACTTCTTTTTGCATAAGGGAGTACTTCTTTAACCCTAGATGGTAACTGTTAGTCGAATCGACGAACCTCATTCGCACTTTATCATATAACTTTTTTAAGTGTATTCAAATTGCGCTCTTATTTCAACAACGCTATCTGATGACGAAAGCTTTAAAAAATAATAATTTTAAAACACAAGAATGAGTGAAAATTCGTATCAAATTTTGAAAAAGAAGAAAAACTTATTATCAAAACAAAACAACTTGTTTTTGGGAATACATAATTTTTTTCATTAAAAGATTTTATTTATTGTGCTTAATTCCCTTTTTTATAATTGATTAAATACTAAACTTATTGTTGGATGATAAGCTGTTCCTATGCGCATTTAACTGGTTGCTTAGATGAGATCATCAGGAAACGATCTCCTAAATAATTTTAGAAAAGCCAAAGATATCAGCAAACAAGACTACAAAGGGAATGATAATTACCTACACTCAAAACGTCTTGTTTGCAACGATATCAAAGCTTAAACAAAATACCAAGAATAAAACAGTGAGTTTATATTTTCTTACATTCCCCACAACAATTAGTTGGAATCCTCCCAACATTAATTGTAGTTAAGTGGGTAAAGAAATAACAAATTAAAAACAAAAACAAATTGCTTTTATTGTTTTCGCAAGAAATAAAAATAAAAACAATTTGCCAATTTCAGTGTTTTATGCACTTGCACTTGCAAAAATTTATTATCAAAAAAGAAAAACTTTAAAATTTTATGCTTTATTTAATTTTATTTTTTAATATAATCAATAACTTAAAAATTTTTTGTTGATTTTTTTACTTTAAAAATCATTGTGGTAGATTTTTTTTTAAAGTTCGTCGATTCGGCGAAGAGTAACTTTAATGTATTAAAATAAAGAGTTACCTTTCTGTGTTAAACCTGACGACCTTAGTTATAAAAAAGTTAAGAGTGCTATATTCGGATGTGCCGAATCTTCGATACGCTCCCGTTGAAATACTTCAGAAGTTTGCTTGATATTAAAGCCTCTGGTATATTATAGACCAATATTGACGAAAGTTTAAAGTATGATTTTTAGTCATATAAAACTAGGGCAAACCAAAATTTTATTAGAATAGCATTATTCGTTACGGGATTATGCCTACTACACAGTTTTCCGAGAGTGGGCTTTATATGGGGCATATGGTAAATATGCGACCGATCTTTACGAAAGTTGACAGTGCGATTTTTTGTCTCATGACTGACGGTTTTATTATTTACGGGTTTACGAGAGTGGACATTATATGGGTCTATTGACAGTGTGATTTCTAGTCTAATAAAACTGTGACAGACCGAATTTCATTACAGCAGCATTATTAGTTACGGGTTTCATTGCAATATGGGGTTTATATAGGGCTTATGGCCTTCACGGAATTTTGAGCTATGATTTCTTCCCACATAGAGTGAATTTGTCCCAGATGTTATATCAATATGTGCGTTCCGCCACAATATCAATGTTAGTTTGTGTAACAAAATTATTTTTTAGGGTGGTGGTTCCACATTTGGATTCATAACTCTTATCCTACTGTACCAATTTTACTCAATCAATCCGAAACTGCTTAGGATAACTGGAAATAATTTGACACCAATATTTATTTATTCACAAGGAAGTGATATAATAAGCCTATGAGGCCAAAAACAATTTAATATTATTACAATCTATATTTTACACCTGATTAGATATTCTAATTAATAATTCTAAGAATAGATATAAGCAAAATACAAATACCATATAATCAAGTTTTGGCTCCCTAGCCGGTTAACAAAAAATTTTAACATAATAATAAAAAATGTCTCAAAGTGTTAGGCAAATAAAAACTAAAGCAACACTGGCAGCAAAATCATCTTTTAACCCATTCAAAATATAAATGTTAAGGTTTGTATGTTTGTTAGTTTATGAATTTGTGAGTTTAAAAAAATGTTAGTAGCGCAATCACACGAACCCCGCTTAATGGATAAGCATAGTCTGGTAGACGGATAGCAAATAGCCCAGATCAGGGTAGTTCTTAAGGGTTGAAACGGGGAAACAATTGATGCTCTTACCAATATTGATCAATTAGGTATAAGTTAAAACCTCTTTATTCAAAAAAATTTTGCTTCTTTCTTTGTAACTAAAACAATTATTCTTAATTGCTGAGTAATATCTGCCTTTATGCAGTGAACTCATTCTGCCCAAAAATTAAAGATAATAATATTTTTGCAATAGTAACGTGAAACGAATAAATTAAAGCAAAACAAAAGCTGACAACATGTCTGCATTTGGTTGCACACTTTTTCGAAAAGGTTTAGCTCAGCATGGCTTGATAGTAATAAGTTAGTTTTTAAACAAGTCTTCATAGAAAACAAACTCAATTAAATTACGTAACTAAAATCAACAAAATTAAAATAAAATAAAGTGCTTTTTTTTTTATTAAGAACAATAAAGTTAAAGTGTTTATTTTTTATAAGAAAAATACTAATATAAATATTAGGCAGCAAGTTATAGGCTACATTACCCTACAGCGTACATTCTGGGGGCAAAAATGATCAAATGCTGGTAGGCATTGAAATTTGCCTCTTAAGGCTCGTTAAACATATTGTTAAAGTCATTCAAAAGAGTTTAAAAACTCCAGTCCAAAATAAGTCAAAGAAATAACAGAAAATACATATATACACTCCTGTTCATTTGATTAGACCCACATAATTTTTCGAACTTAGCACGCCATATCTTCTGATATTTTATGGGTAGAACAAAAATGTTACTGTTAGCGGATACAGTATTTAATTGAGCTCAAAAGCATATGAAAATATTTTAATGGTAAAGTGCGATGGTATTTTTAGGGTAATCTTTTCGAAAATTTAAGAAAATAAAGTGTTATTTTTTTGTTCACTTGATTATACCCATTCAAATAATTTGACCTTAAACCTTATTTATTCATTGTTTCGCAAAAATATTTTTAATAATTTCATTTATTTATTATATTGTAAACATGTTAGTAGTGGGTGTGTCCTCTGCGATTTACAATAACTTTAAATAAGCGATCTTTTAGTGAGTCATAAAGCGACTTCAAATAGTCTAATGAAATTTCTTGCCAACATGCTTTAATGGCTTCAATAAGTGACTGTTTTTAATTGAATTGCCTTCCTCCTTCATATACCTTCCGGGTAAGCCATCTCCAAGCATTTTTAATTACATTTAAATCAGGTGAATAAGGCGGCCAAGAGAGAAGACGAATGTTTTGGCTTGAAATAAATTCTTTTACAGCTCTGGTTTTATGTATAGGACCACTATCCTGCTGTAAAATCCAAGGAATCGGCCCAAAAATTTCATATACTTCTTTTATTAAGCACTGTTTTATATTTTTATCCAGCCATTCTACCGCTTGGAAATTGTAATTCGATTGTTCCATAGTACGTAAGAGCACCTCCTACCATAACACTGCCCTCTCTGCTGTGGTGGCGGTTTAGAAACAACTCTTTTTTCTTAAATCATGGAAATAGTAATTATATCCATCTGGTACATCAAGGTTGAACTTCTTTTCATCCGTGAAAACCACAACTCCAATCATTAAGTTGACTACTTCATTGTACAATCCACGTCATATGCTTCATCGCACACTGCAACCGATTTTGTTTGCGTGTATCATGCAACGGGGGCTTGTTCTTCAATTTTTTCAGCAGCAAATGTTCACTGCTTATGATGACTCTACGTACTGGTGAGATACTTGCTTGTTTGACAGCTTCCAACCTAAATTTTAATACCGAAAGGGATGAGTTCGACGCAATTCTTCGAACTTTTCTCGTTTCTGCCGGAGTTATAGCTGTTTTAGCTCTTCCTTTATAATTTGGTCCATACATTTCTTTGTCCTCCATGTATCTGAGTACAGGTTTGTGGCTTCGTCCGATTTCACGGCCGACGGCACGGCAGGAATAGTTTAACGATAAATACACATCTTTCCGCTTCACGTAGAATTTAATTTTTACCCATATTAACCAATTGTCAATTAAAAACAAAGAAATTTCATCAGCGTATAATTTATTTTGGAAATCATGTCCTATTATTGGCAAAAAGACTTAAAATGCAAAGTGGGTATAATCAAGTGAACAAAAAAAAAACACCTTATTTTCTTAGTTTTTCGAAAAAATTATCTTAAAAATGCCATCGCACTTAACGTTTAAAATATTTTCATATGCTTTTGAGCTCAATTAAATACTGTATCCGCTAACAGTAACATTTTTGTTCTACCCATAAAATATCAAAAGATATAGCGCGCTAAGTAATAATAATAATGTGGGTCTAATCAATTGAACAGGAGTGTATATATATAAAACATTGATTTACTGACCAGAAAAATTCAAACGAAATAATTCACTAGAATAGGGAGAAGCACTGAGAACAAGAGGCAAATAGTTCCAGTTTAAGCCACCCTCGCAACGAAAGATCTCTCAAATAAACTTTAAGATTAAGTTTTTTTGGGAGATCTGGGGATAAAAATCTGGAGATTCCTTAAGAAGGGGAACATTTTAATTTGGAGAAAAAACGACGAGGAACACCACTTCTAATAACCCTATAAAACAGTAATAAGCAACGAATCCTGACAAAATTACCGAAATTCCAGAAAAGTTTTCCCATAATTAGAAGCATGTACGCCATTCTCCACATAAAAAGAAATCTGTTTTGTTCCTTTTTTCTATATTTTAATAATTATTTTGCTATTCGGGTCGGAGCTGAATCTAACAAACCACAGGTCTCGAGTAACAAGGGGTGTAACTAAAACGACTTTCTTTTACTTTTTTTTTGTAAGTTTTGTTATTTTTTTTAAACTCAGAGAACTGCTGCGAAATCTTTCTAGTCGTTAAGTAGGAGCTCATTTTAACTCGAACTTTTTAAGATATTACATGCAATATAATAATAATTTTTTTTTTCTCCTATTCGGTGTGATGACTTACTCAGCCGTTCTTGATTTATAAATGGTGGAACACACCTGACTTTATCGTAGCCAAATAATTTTTTAATACCTGCAACGAAGGTAAAAGGGTACAGTGGACGTCCAATAGTACTTTCTTTCGTTTTCAAGAATTTCTCATTGGACAAAAGTCAAATGTTATGCATTGGTAGTTCTGTAGAACGAATAAAAAAATTTTTTTTTTCTATTCGATAATAATAATAACCGTATTTTTTGATAGATTATGCTTATTTTAAGTTTTACTTTGAAGCTTTTTATCTCATATTTTCTGCGGTCAATTGTCAATTGTCTATGATTGCCTATACTGTCAGTTGGTACGAAATTTTATAGTGGTAAGAAGTGTGTTCTACCTACCCCTTTGATTAGATACATACAAGATGTTTAAGGTAAAAAAAGTCAAGAAAAACCAAATTTGTTTTAAAAAAAGGTTTACAATTATAGAAACAGAGGAAGTGGAAAATCTTTATATGAAATTTATAGCAAGCATGGATTATCTAAGTTAACCATTTGTACTATAAGAAAACAGAAGGCGAAACTTTTAACGAACAATAATTATACCTTAAGCAACTATTACATACACATGTACAAATGTATGATTTAACACCTAGTGAATTGACTTGTTGTTTTAAACAAAAAAATAGTTCGAATTATGTGCTTTATTTTATATAAAAGAAGGAAAAAACTGTTGTCCAATAATACGAATTTTCCAACATTACACAAAATGCCGGGCATTATATAATTCGTATTAAAATAAAATTTAATTTAAAGAGCTTAAGAACAGTGATATCAGTTATTACGGGTCACTGGGTGACAGGACCTAAGGGGGGAGAATGGGTCTTGATTGTAATGACTACTGTCGAAGTTTTCATGATGAGGAGGAGGAGGAGATGGTGTTTTACTATCTCTGCCAATGCCCCGGCCTCGGGGACATTAGGTTTAGGCATTTTGGGAGACCGGAATTGCCATGTGTGGACGATATGTCTAATATGGGACTGAAATCGACCTCTCTGTTCTGCAGCGACTTGGAGTGGTTCGAGGCTGCAGTGACTTCTGGGAAAAAGTCTGGTGAATACTGCCTGACTCTTGCCACTGGCTTAAGGTATCACAAAGGGATCGGTATAAGGACCCAAGTGAGCAGTCCTCAGTTCAATATAAAATCACAATTATTTTTAAAATTATAGAATATAACATTTAACTATTGAATAATTTTATAAATTTAAAAATATACATATAAAAATTGTGTATATTTGGTTAATTTTTACTCCAATTTAGTGCGACTTGTGAAAATTGTAGTGGTAAATTGGTTTTTTTAACCAATCAATTTCAATAAATTTTTACTACTTAATCTGTTGTTTGAAAGCCTTCCGTTCTTATTATTCTAAAGTTCTCGGCTTGAAAGCTTAAAGTTCATTAAATGTATGCAGTAGTTTAAACATATTCCTTTAAAAATACAAGAATCCTTAGGACAACTTCAGAGATTATTTGTGATGTACAATTAATAAATAGATGAATTGTACAATATTTTGTCTGTAAATAATTTATCATCATTAGCTTAAAGTCTTGTGTAATTGTTGTTCGGAACTGTATTCTCTTAAATGGTAGTTGATTTTATTGGTTTACAACGGCCCCGTTGTACACATTTTAAAATAAAAGCATAGAAATCCTGCAATAAATAAAGATTTGCAGGACAATAAAAGGAAACATTAACAAATCACTTGTATTTAGGAGAATCATTAACACTTATATTGTTAAACTCTACCACATTTCACCTGTCGGCCTCAGTTTGTATAAATTCACTGAAATGGAAATTTATGCGTAAAACTTAGAACATACAGTCAAACACTTACATTTACCTAACCAATATTAAAAGGACAACTATGTTTTATGTAAAATTTGCAAAATCAATGTAAATGTGGTTACACGCCTTCACACACCTTTAAAAACGTACGCACACATATACATATACCAAATAAACAACAAATCCCAAAAAATATGCAACATGAAGAGAATGAATGTGGTTAAAAAAGCACACACACACAAAATGCTAAGAGGAAAATAAAATATGAACATTTCTGTATATACGACTACAATTGTATGGTCATTAGCACCCAACAAACCCAAACAAAGTGGATGTTGAAGCAAAAATAGAGAAAAATTGTTGGCCCATTCATTTACAATCATTTGATGAGATTTAAGAGCAATTTTTCTTACATTTCCTTTTTACAAAATGCATCGTTTGCAATTTTTACGTGCTTTGGTACTATGTGATGTTGCAAAATTCTCATTTTACACACTCTATGGCACCTTTTTATATACCCAGTACCCCACATCCCTGCATTTGTGTCTAACAGATGTGGAAATAAACGCTTGTGTTACTCTATCGCTACCAACTAACGCTATTACCATCTTGGCGAAGTGTTGACAACAATGTATACTACAAATGTATTTGAACATTTAAAAGATAGAGAAGAAGTTTTTCAATGTTTGTTTGTTATTATATCTTGCTTGCAATAAAAACATTGAGTAAACGTGGTACGTAAAGACTCGAAAAGATTTATGATATCCCTATGGCATACTAAAGGATAATGTATACACTCTCATTCTCTTGCACACACACACACACAAACACAAATAAGTATGTTAGTATTCTGGGTTAGGAATTTGAAAAAGTTGCATTTTATAAAATAATGTGAAGTTGAAAAGTGCACCTCTTTGGTACGAAATAACGTATTTAGTACAATTAAGCAATTGTATTACTAAAAAAATCAAATTTCAGTACCCAATTCCTATTTAAATGGTAAGAATTATTTTTTCATTTATTTTAGTTTGTTAACTTAAGATAATACGGGTTCGAAAATTTTATTTTAATTTGTACGAAATTAAACTTAGGAAGCAGTAAAGACAAACAGGCTTGGGCATTAAAAGTCCTAGAAAACTTGCAACTGGACAGTTATGTACATAATACCTTAAAAACTCTTACGCTTTGAACATTTCATAATTACCCGGACTTTTTGTATTCATGGCAACGATTAAATTTTTTTAATTCTTGAAAATTTTCGAGATTCGCTTAAAGAATAATGTCAAAAACTATTTACGATATTAGTAAGAATTTGTTTTGTTTAAAGCAATAGGCTGAGTTTTTAAGATCTCAGTTAAAGCTGGTTTAGTTAATCTGAAAACAGATTTGTGCCGCCATTACCAAGTTTGTATACAAAATTTTGATGGAACAGTTTAAATTTGCTTAACATGTTGGTGTTTAATAAAATAATAAAAAAAAAATACCTTTCCCCGGAAAAATCCGAGTTTCTGAGTATGTTAAACTAATTTTAAACCTAATCCACATCTCAAAAACCCGGCTTTTGTTAAGAAAAATAGACTAAGATTTTAATTTTTTTGATATGTTCATTTGATCGTCGTTATACTTTGATATCAAAGTTTTAAGAAAAATAATTTGTAATAGAATTTAAGAGAATGGATTATGAAAGATATTCCATTTTGTTTAATAAAAAGTAACAACAATCTAAAACTTTTTAAAAATCCTTATTCGAAAAAAATATTTTAAAATACTGACCAATTTATGTGCACTGGTCAAAGATCACCTCTTCCCTAAAATTTCTTAAACACTTAAGTGGATACCTGGACGTGGACAGTCATTTTTTATTTTTTTTTTTTTTTTGCTTATTAATTTTTTATATAAATAATAAGGATATTTCAATGAAACTTTATGTATTTTACAATCGAATATTTTTTTAACAAAAATTTAACATAAATGTAAATTTCCAAGCCGTAGGCGTGGCAATTGTGCAAAACAAAATGTTCTTTATATTCATAGAACCTGGGTCTATCCAGTAGCTCGTTTCTGTATTTCTCACATGAAGTATTTTTTTTTCCAGAGTTTCTTTATTGAATCTTCATATATTAAATATGAACTAACAATAAGTAATCAAATCTTATCCTAATACTTTAATTAAAAAATTTAAAATATTTCGAGCTAGTGGATTTGGGTGTAGTTCAAACCTTTTTAAATATTTTACTGCGTAATTTGTAATCATAGTTTTTACCAATGGCCCGTTGAGATCCTTGTGGAAATTCGAGTTTTTAACATACCAGGGAGCGGCTGTAATTAAACGAAGAAGTTTATTTTTGCGCCTTTGAATTTTTTCGATATTAGACGCTTAAAGTATGAAACAAAAAATTCCATCGTTTCTCGATTTGTGAGAAAAACAAATTTGCTAAGATTAAAACACAAAATTTTTAAAATTTAAAATTTGTTTGAAATATGCTAAACTTAAAAAAAAATATGCTAAATCAGGGAAATCTTTTTTAAAAATTTGTAGTTATTCTACCTTTAAAATTATGGCTTATAAAATTAATAATTTTTTCGAGCTCTTGGCCGGATTTTATTATTTCGTTCTTTATTTTTCAATATTTCGACATCATTTGGATGTCATGTTGATTCCTTGGACGTCACCAAATAATGTCGAAATATTGAAAACTAAAGAATTAAAGAATAAAAATAGACCTCGAGCTTGAAAAAAATTATTAATTTTATGAATCTGCTGAATTTTTTTAAACAAAGTATGCTAAAAATCTGCTAAATAAAAAGGAATTTTAATATAGCGCACTTGTTCAACAATAGTGTATTAACTCAAATTTTTTTATTTTTTCACACTTTGGAAAAATCGATACATTGAATTCACATCTTCCTGCAGTTAAAATATGGTACTATTTTGTCTACTTTTTAGTAATGAAACGGTTGGATTAAAAATTATTTTTCATATGTCTTCACTGTTAATTTTTTTTGATTCTACTGAAAATTTTTAAATTTTGCGTTAATGCAATATAATTTTTTTTTAGAAAATATGTTAAAAAAAAATCTGCTTTTCTAAAAAGTAAAAAATATGCTTTAAAAATCTGCTTTTGGACAAGGAAGTATGCTAAAAAGCAGTTCCCTAACTCAGTCTGCTAAATATAGCAGAAAATATGCTAAAATGGTAGCACTGGTTATAAAACCAAACCAAATTGAAGGCAAAAAAAATAAATTTCAAGTATCAAAATATACCAATTGTTTTTATTTTTTTAATCATTTAAATATTCATTCATCATTTTAATTCTTTATTTAAATTAAAAAATGGTTGACAAACACATTTTTTATTTTAAATATCTATATTTTTTTTTAAATTTGTTTTTTCTCGCACCAATTTTATATGTAACTTATTTTGACAGTTCTTGTGGGAAATATTTCGCAAAATATTGTTACATTCTCACATCCTTCCAATAATCACTGGCAAATTATTTACATGCCAGATGATGCTCGCAAAGTAAAGACACAGAAATAGTTGTGTGAGAAAAACTATTTTTTGTTTTATTTTACACTGTTTTTGTTCTAATTCACTCGTTTCATGTGGACAATTTTACGATGCGAGAAATACAGAAACGAGCTACAGGACCCGTCAAGTTTTTCCAGACAAGTAAGCTATCTATTTCAAAAATGTCTTTTAAAGTAAAGGCGGAGTAGAGTATTTCAAGTTTTTAAATTTTCCCCTCACAAAATATTGAGGGGTACCGAACGACCAACGTGCAACCACTTAAGTCCATTGGATATATTTAACCGTTTCTCTACAAATATTATAAAAGAAATAATGGTTAGTTAGAAGAAAATTTTTGAAAAATAAAATAAAAATAATTCAGGTAGTGAGCAAAAGTAGATTCCAATTATTATGGCGAAGTAAGATATATTTGTAGACACCTTGATTTGCAAGAATGCAACATATTTGCTTTGGAAAACAACAGACGAACTTATTTTTCAGCTAACTACGTATGTATGTGTTTAAAGAGATTCCATCTTCTTTTGAGACTTATTCGATTAGGATAATTGAAACATAAAAGCGAGGAGCAGTTTGTTTTGTTAAAAGAAAGATCGCAGGTTGCGCAATATATCGCTTTCATTCAAGGTAAGTAAAAGGCACGATATTAATTGTAAATAAAACAAAAAGTTTTCAGAGAATTATCTTAATATTTTTTTAGTATAATAGAAGGCTATGACAATTATTCTCGTAGGCATACTTCTATCTGATGGTCTATATTTTTAATTACTCTGAGACATAATTGAGGATCTCGTTAAAGTGCCGAAATATCTCATCCGTTAGCTCTTGAATTGTTCTTTGCTTATTGACGTATACTTTCTCTTTTAAATATCCCCAAAGAAAGAAGTCCAACAGTGTCAAATCACATGATCGTGGCGGCCAATTTACATCGCCTTGATGTGAGATAACACGGAATTTGAATTTCCCGCACAAATAGCCATTGTTTCATTGGGTGTGTGGCAAGTGGCACCATCCTGTTGGAGCCACATATCGCCCAGGTTCATATCCTCAATTTATGGCACAAGAAGTCCTTTAACATCTCACAATAGTGAACACCATTTAGGGTAACTGCTTGGCCGACCTAAATTTGGAAGAAGTACAGCCCGATGAGCAAACAGTCACTCTTCGTGAATGAATCGGCTTTTTAACAATCACTCGTGGGTTCTCATTTGCCCTAATGCGGCAATTCTCTTTGTTAGCAATCTACTGAGGTGAAAGAGCGCCTCGTCGCTGAACGAAATGCATTTTGATTTGAACGCCCATTTTCGTTTAAGGCTTCCACAATCTTAACACGCTGCTCAATTGTGTACCGCTCCATGGAGGAATTTGTCAGAAACTGAAACAAAGAAATTAAGTTGGGCAAAAAACCTGACATTAAGCTGTAACTCACAATTAACATCGTGCATTGTGATGGGGTTACCCTTTATATAATAAACATTTTGTTGGATTGTAACGCAAAAACTCATTTTCCATTAGAAAGAAATACAAAGCCAAGCAAATCCATGTGAAGTAAAAGCAAAATACAAGCAGAATAGCTAATGGCTTTTGGACAAAGATTTTCATGTGCATTCTTTTGCATATGCACTAAAATTTATAATATTAATTTTTAAAATTATCACAAACTTGTTGAATGTAGTTTTCTTGTTTTATAGAATAAAGTAGATTATTTTTTCTTAAGATTACTTAAAATTATAAATTGCTTAAGCAAAAAAAAAAAAATAGCTTATTGTTTTGATTATTTTATTCAATGACATAGTGAGAATAAACGTTTACGTTTCAGAATGCCGTACAAGCATTTTGTAAGAGATGCGTCAATTGTTGTCAAGCCCACACACTTTAAAGTAATTAAACAAATAGGCCCAAGACTTAGAAAAATCTTAAAAATATTGATTTATTTCTATCTTACTTCGAAAGGATAAACTTTTTAAATAAAACTTTGTTAAGGGCGATGTGCTGCAAATCGATATGGAGTTAAATTAAAATCAAAAGAATTTTTAAAACGACACCGTTTTGAAAATTCCAAGCAAATATTTCTTTTTATATACATACTTCGTAGTTTGAGGACCAATTATCTTTACCAGAACTACTATAAAATCCAGGCAAAACTATGGACATTTTTAAAATAATTGAACTTAAAGTCTAGCTCTCGATTTCAATTCCGCTCGATTGCGATTTCTGAAATATCGCCGTATTTTTCAAAGATAAAAATCTCGTAAACTGAAGTCAGTTGCAAGCAATTAAATCTTGCAAAATATCGTTTTATATTTTTTTTACAAATGCAAAATTATTATATCCAAGAAATTTACATTTTAATTAAAATAAACAATTTCTTATTTACCAGCCCTGACAATAGCACTACATTGCACTAAAAAAAACATGCAACCAAAGTTAGCGTGCAAACAAGTAGACAGCCGTTTGGACGGACAATTAGACATTCACTTAGTTTAGAGGATACAAGCACGAGTACTCGTAGTTTAAAACATAATATTTTTATAAGAACTAAAAGCAGATGCATTTTCAACAATCAGCCAGGAGCCAAAACTAAACTTCTTCTTTAAGTTTATTTTTTTCTTACAGCCAAAATTTACTTTTTCATATTCTTATCATTCATCCTTCTTCTGCTGTTGTTGTGCTAGGAAGCAAGTAACCCACAATAAATGTTACTATTGTTGTTGTTGTTACATTTGCTGTTCCTGATGTAGTTTATGGCAAGTACCAGAAAAGCAGGGGAAAAAAGCTGAAAAAACTACATCCTCCTACATTATCATAATACGAAAGTTCTTGTCTGTTTCCATTAGTTTTAGTTATCAAAATTTTGAGAAATGATTTTTCTGAAAAAAAAGGATTTTGTAAATCTTAAGCAGTAAACACGCCATAACTGTTAAATATTTTGTCCCGTTTAAGGGATGTTGCAACTAATTTTTGAAATTTAAATTTAAAGATGTTCAATTTAAATAACAAAAATAAACATACTTTATCTTTGATGACCATTCCCAAATAGTTTTTGTCTAATAAACACATAAATGACTAGTGAAGAGTACTAAAAACAAAAAAATGTTAGAACATTTAAGCTCTTTTTAGATTTTAAATTTAATAAGACGCAAAATATTTTCACAAATTTCTTTAAGAAAATCAAAAGTTTTTAATTTTTCTTAACATAAATATCATTTGATTGTTTGCTACGAAACTTCATAAGAAAAAATAATAGTTGTGTTGTGCAAAAAATCAACAAAAAATGTGGTTGCTAATAAATTGTTGCCGTGATGTTTAGCAGAAATTCAATATTTATAATTAGAAGTAAGAAAATATTTTTTTAAAGTTTTTCTTTAGTCTTGAGCAAGTAGTCGAAAATATTTTACTTTTTTAGACACTCAAGCCCAAACTATACAAAGAAAAAATACAAAAATTGCAAATTCAGTAAAGAAAATTAGTGAATCAAACACAAATTTGTTTAAAACGGAACGTATCACAAGAATTGTAAATTCAAACAAAAACATTTGTAAACATTTAATTGAAAATAAATGTTTTATTTTCAATTAAATAATAAAGATATTTAAGACAAAACTTGTTCAAAACTTCTTTAGAATTTTTAAAAAATATGTCAACAGAAACACAAAAATATTAATTAAATTTTGACGTCAATTTCTGTTTTTGTTGAATTTATAAAAAAATGGTTTTATAATATGTATTTGAATAAAAAAAAAAAAATAATTCACCCTTATTCCATTTAGCGTCGTTGTCATTGTCATTGTCATTAATGTAATACCAACATCAATTTTTATCGACGTCGTCATCAATTCGATACAAAACTTGTATTCTATAAGAGCAATGTAACGATGTCGATTGCTTATCGTTTTTTAAAGCAGATCTCTAAAAATTTAGACAGTAGGTTTGTTTTGTTTTCAGTTTAAAAAAAAATGCAATGATGTTCATTTCTTCAAAATGTTGTGCTCTCATAATGGAAAGCTTAATTTATTCTGAAAAATTCACCCTTACTAATGGCATAAGGCCCCGTATAAATCGGCACAGTGTTAATAGTGCCCTGTCTGCATCTACATAACGGCGACAATTGCCGAAAATTGCAAAAATTTCCTAAAAATCATAAGGAATGGCAAAAATTCGATAAAAAAAATAGCTAAATTAGCGGAAATTCGCAAAAATTTGCTAATTGCGGTATGATAGCAAAGTTTAATATTTATTAAAAATGGTTAAAGCTGTATAGCCTCACACGAAAAATCGCTTTTATATCGAACATGGCTAAAATTCGCGAAAAATTGCAAACTTAAAAACAAACCCCAAAATTAATTTAAACTCGTTAAATCGGTTAAAAACAAAATGACGGAAAGAAAATTTGTAAAAATAGCAAAAGTTCGCAAAATTTTTAACATTTCAAACAACCCATAAAATTGATTAAAAGTCCCTAAGACTATAAGAAATGGAAAAAATTCGATAAAAATAGCTAGATTTGCAGAAATTCGAAAACATTTGCTAATAGCGGCATGATAGAAAAGTTTACAATTTTAATAAAATAAAAAATCTTTAAAGCTGTAAAGAATCAGAAAACTTAAGGAAAAATTGATTATATCGCGAACATGGCTTAAATTTGCCAATTTCCGCCTATTTTTTATTATTTTTATGGAATTTATGCCATTCCTTATAGTTTTAGGGACAGTTAATCAATTTTATGGCTTGTTTGAAATATTAAAAAATAGCGGACCGCCCCGACTTCGCTCAGAAAAAGATTATGACACTGTCTCATAAAAAAATGTTGCTTCGAACCACAATGCATACAAACAAACATATTTATTTTTTATATAAATATTTTTTTTTATAAAAACTGTTAATTTTAAAATTATACTCACCAAAATTATATAAAATCACACAAAAACTTTGAAAGCTCGGGTAATTTACATATGTATGTATATAAAAATTGTCACTTTCGATATTATCCAACACGACTAAATTAAATCACAGAGAAACACAAACACCACTAATTGGAAACTTTCTAAAATTTAGGGTAGGTTATTTATTACCGTGGTTTCACTAATATGATTAAAACATAGAAAATTGAGAAGTAAAAAGAAAGCAATATATTTAAAACTTAAATATTCCGGGTTTTGTCAGGAATTTTTACATTAATTTTTTTTACAAACCATCTCCTGAAAATTTTGAATTTTCTTTGTTGCTCTTTTTCCATTTCCACACTAATACGACTGACGACAAATTCAGAGAAATTAATGTTGCGTACGGCATACCAAACATACATCGACGCTTATCGATAAAACTTGATTTTGACAATTGGCATACCGATTTACAACTATCGACACAAAACGATGAAATAAGCGTAAATATTCAAGTTAACTACATTTGTTCATTTTATATACCATTCACACAGGCGGAAAAGGGTAAGTATAAGTTTTTAATTACGTTTCTAATTTCTATAAAATTAATCTCAGTCCTCATAAAGTATATATATTCTGGGTTGATTTAATGATGTCTATCTGTCTGTTGAAATGGGTTTTCTGAAGACCCCAGATATGATTGGGACTTGGTTGTTATTAGGGAGATCAAACGGTTATTATTCGACCGGTTTTAACCGCTTTATTTAGCTTTGCCCAAGTCGGTTATTTCAAAATGTCCATTTTTCGAATATCGAGTAAACCGAATATTTTGGTATAATAAAACGTTTATTTTAATAATGTGTAATTTATATACATTTTCCATACTGTTGTTGTAGATGTACCCATAATTTAAATATTTTTCTAATTCATTATTGGGCAAACTTAAACTTTTTATGAAGAATGTCAAAACAAAATGTAACTTAAGCCAAAAAACATTATGAAGAATGTGAATACAAATCGCTTATAAAAGCGTGTGTTCTTGTAAAAAAAAACTATTTAAAATACTACAAAAATGTATGCAGTTAAGAAGTAAATAGCAACTTGTGCGAGAGTTTTCTAAATATTAAAAATATTATCAAAAAAGTTGTTTTTGGGAACACATAATTTTTTCCATTAAAAGATTTTATTAATTGTGCTTAATTCAATTTTTATAATTGATAAAAATGCTGAAATTTATTGTGGGAAGATAAGCTGTTCCTATGCGCATTTCACTGGTTGCTTAGGCCAGATCATCAGGAAACGTTCTCCTAAATAATTTTAGAAAAGCCAAAGCTATCAGCAAACAAGACTGCAGGGGGAATGAGAATTACCTACAAACACTCAAAACGTCTTGTTTGCAACGATATCAAAGCTTAAACAAAATACCAACCATAAAATATTTTTATATAGAGGTTATCTCTAGAGATATATCGAACGGGATTAAAAAGACAAAGTACGGTGCTTAAAGTTTCCTAAACTGATAAGTGGCAAAGGGGTTTCCACGTCACGATTTATTAATCACCTTTCATTAGTCAACCTGCTTGTCATTAATGTGCTGCAAATAAAACTTAACCCCGGTCGAAGTAGTTCTAAAGAGTCGACAAATAATACTTTACTAAAATACGCTGCCGAAAATGAATCATCGGGTGAAATATTAACCAGTTGTGTTGCCGAGGACGGAATGCCCCTTAAGGTACTAAAAGCTCTTATATAGTTCCAGCATTTCTTTATGCTTAAAACAACAATATTCCGGCGGAATTAACGATATGTAAATAATTCATCAGATTTATTTATTCAAACACCAAGAACAAAAAAAAAAAACAAAACCGAAGAAATCAACCAATGTCATGGAAGGTTTCAAATTGTGGTCGACAAATTGACAAATATTTCATACAAAAAGCATGTTCATATTACTAATCGTTTATATAATGCTGAAACAAAATCGTGTGATATATATAATCCAGGCTAAGAGGTTTTGTTTGCAACTTTTCCAAAATATGGTTGAAGTCTACTGATTCATATAGAGATGGCTTAACCACCAACAAATTAAAACTCATTCAATGTTTTAATAAATTTAGGAGAATATATCAAATAATAAATTTATTAAATTCCTATAATATTTTATTAGCTTTTGCAAAACGTTTGGCTAGATCAAGCATTATTTAATATTTTTTAAATTACATTAGACAATTATCTTCTTACAAAAACAGATTAGTAAATAAATACAAATTGTTAAAAATGAGGTTAAAGTTTGATCAATTTACTGGTCTCGTTTTTTTGGATTTTATCGTCAAATATTTGTTAGGTCTAAACATACTTTAAGTCATATCTAAGTATTTTGTAGGTGTTTTTATGTATTCGAATTATAATCGGTTAACCGGTTATTTTAAAAATGTTTAACCGAAAACCGGTTTTTTTAAAATAGCAACTATTTGTAATATTCGAAAAACACGTTTAAATATCTAACCTATTCACGCAATAACTACACTTACCCAAAGGGTTAATTCAGCTTTTCAATAATCTGGCCTTTTAGTGATTTAAACCAAAATATTTAGGATATTTTTTTTCAGATTGTTAAGATTTTGTGTTTTGAAATGTAATAATTTAAGAACGTTTTATATATTAGAATTGTCAGTGAAAATTATTGAATATATGAAAAATTCCGCATAACCACCAGAACGCTATACCATTTTATCATATGGTTAATTATCAGCTGTTGCTTACGTATCGAGCGAAGGTCACCTGGTGTGAATTCGCCTTGTTTTATTTTCAAATTTTTTTTGACACAAAATAATATTTACTGTATGTTGTTATTTTTTAATTGAAATAAATTTTTAATATGGCAATCTAAAAATCATGTTAATTAAGAAAATTGTTAATGTTTTCGAAGAATTAAAAAAAATTTCTTTAATTACTTTCTTACTCTCTTCCCGAACGAAGACTTCGTTCGCTAAACAAACATTTAAAACAAAAACAAATTATAAAATATTGTTTATGTTTAACATGTAAGTTTGGCGTTCGAAATCTATGAACAGGCCATTAATAACTATTGTTATTTTAACTGTGATGCCTTCATTTTATCATAAAAAAATTTAATTTAATAATTTCTGCTATTGATTGACATTGGGAAATTGGGGTTTCAAATTGGAATGACCTACAAAAGAAGATCAAAGAGATTGCAGTTGTTGAATGTTGTGCTTCGCTGTTATACTTGTATGACAGTCAACTTCCAATGCAAAATTATATATTTTCGGTTAAGAGTTTTTAGTTATTTTAAATTTCAGCAAATCAACACTTCGCAGCAAAATTTAAGAGAAGCAATCTTAATAAAAATAGTCAATAATTCCACTTGAACAATTTTTTTTTAATAAAACAATATATGTGACTGGTAAGGAATTATGAAAATTTTGAAGGGAGCTTAGCGTTTGAGAATTGCATAAATCACAAAATGAAATAATTTTACATGAACTATTTTTTCATGACTCGATATGATAAATCCTCTTATAAAACTATGACTTACCAAATCTTACAACACTTGCTTTATTCGCTAAAGCTTTAGGCGCACTATAGTGTTTCCCGATACTGAACTTTCTATGTGGGCTATGGTAAATTAGGCAGCGATTTTCACGAAATTTAGCAGTATTATTTATAGTCTTATGAATCTAGATATAACAGAGCTTACTACAATAGCATTACTGGTTACGTTTTTAGATGTAACCAATAATAGGACCGATCTTCACAACCCTTTGTGGCATCATTTCTAGTTTTATGAAACTATGACAGACAAAATTTTACTACAAAATAATGGTTACTGTTTAAGGCTTATAAAATTATTTTTATATGAGACCTTTAAACAGCATAGCTGAACACTGAACGCTGCTAAGAAAATTAGGGCTATTCTTTCTAGAAATATTCAAAAACATTGTACAAATACGTTTTTTGAAATGTCAAAACGCTGGAATGTTTATATATATATAGGTATTTAATAAAATACAGCACAAATAGAGAATATCAAATAAAACACAAAAAGATTTTTGGTTTTTTACCGGAAAATAATTCACAAGCAAAAGACCTTTAAATTATAGTACTGTTCTGCATAATTCATAACGGATGATCTCCATATCTTTAGAACGCATTCCATAGGATCTTATGATTCTTTAAAAAATTAATTTTAAGACCTCTTCTTTTTACAAAATAGTAGAACAAAAGTCTTTTTAATCAGTTTAAAAAATTATACACTAGTTAACCCACGACGAGAGGAGGGCAAGAAGCCTCCTCAACGGGAGGAAGACCGAAGGTAGTATGATGGTGCGTATCCTGACTGGTCATGTGGGACTACGGGCACAACTACACCGAATTGGGCGTGCAGAATCTGACGAGCGTAGAGCGTGTGGCGAAGAGAGCGAGACGCTGGAACTCTTTCTCAAAAACCTCGGAATCGATGTAAGGTTGGGCTTGGGAACCTGTGGAGCGTTGACTGGAAAACCCTAAGGAATTACGTCGGGGAAACTGGGTTTCTTAACGCCGGACTGTAACCCCTCCCTATAGGTGAGATAGCACTACCCACCTAAATTGCCATTTTTCCTCTTAAGGAGCGCATAACAGGCCCGAAAGTGGCCAGGTGTATATTGTATTGATATGCGGTTGCATCTTTGATGCTTCGTCCTTCATTCAACCTAATTAAACCTAACCTACCCTAACCTACGTATGGCTTTTTAGAGCTTATATAAGAATGGCTACACATAACATATTGACGTTGAAAATTGTAAAAAAAAAACATTTTGGTACACTATCCATGTAGTTCAACTACAAATAAACGTATGTTTGTTATAGTAATTATTAGAAACAGCATGTGTAAAAAAACTTATTAGATAATTTACAAAAAGTTGCCAATGCTCTACATATTCTAGTCATAACTGAAAGTATGCAAAATTTCAGCAGCGTGTGTAATTGTGGAAAATATTATTCTTTCATAATTATTTCAAAAATGCACATAAATTTCATTTTCCAGCATGTTAAACACACATTTAGATATACACAATGGATATCATTTGTAACACCTTCTTTATAAAGGAAAAAATCATACAAAATAAAAACGGACAACTGTATATGTATCCTTATTTCACAGTTTTCAAATATATAACAACATGCATATGTACGTACATTTACAACTTATAAAATGAAAAAAAAAAAAAAAATTATTTCTCAACCTTTCATGATCTGAAAGGTGAAGACTTTTTGATCTTTTGTGATCTCAGTAAAAATAAGATTGTAAGTCGCGGTTCGCATTATGAAAATGATCTTTCTGGCATTTCTTTGATTCTCTTTTTTCGCCTTCATGATTAGACATTGTTGAATTAGAATGTTGAAACAAAGTTTTGTAGTAAGAAACTTAAAAAAATATATTAAGTAAAGAAGAAACGCGTAAAAATTAAGGCTAAATTCATGTTGATATTGATGAATAAGAAAACATAAAAAAAAAATATCTAAGTTTATGAAAGTCTGTACCCCAAAATTTGTATGAAGGCAGTTTAAACTTTGTAGTTGGGCATAAACCAAAAAAAATACATTAAAATAAGATTTATTTAATAACACTGTGCAAGAAATTGACACTTTTTTTCGTGACAAGCTGGGCACCTAGCGTTTTAACATAATTCGGGTACGCTGAATCCAGTGGTGCCTGCGGTTTTTTAAGATTGGCTCTGGTTTTCGAGATATACCGTTATTTCGAAAATGGAGGAGGTTGCACCACATATGCTCGCGTAACTCAAAAACCCTGTAGCTAATTGAAAAAACTTAAAAACCGAAAATGCATTACATTCTGCTGGTGTCTAATAATTGTAAATTTTTCTGTACATAAATATACTTCATTGCTATCCAACGGAAAGCTATGGTAAAATGTAACAGAAAAATACAATATAATAGTCTGGTAGTGTATAAAGTCATTTCTAAAAAAATTTAAGGAATAGAGCTATTACAAAAAGCTTTATAAAAATACATAGCTGAAATTTAGCTCATAGAATAAATTCGAAAAATAAAAAATGTTGAATATAATAAAGTGACTTATGAAAACGAATAATTCCCAGATTCTATTTTAAGAAATTTTTATTTTAGAAAAAAAAATTGTTGCCACATTCTATACGATATTTTGCAACTACGTTTAGTGGTGGAAATAGTTTTGTACACCAGTACATTTAAAAAAAATCTTACTAATACAAACCTGAGATAGGTAACACTGACATTTGAGTTATGTACCTGTCAAAGAGTCGGCATACTAGTTGTATACTATGGTACCCCATGCTATTCTTTTCCTACCTAGACATTCTGAGTGAAAATTGTTGTAATCTGATTCGAGACAAGCGAGTTTTTTTATCTTTTCAATTTTGCTCCTTTGCAAAATTGTTTAGGATAAAAATTATACTGAAGACTAATATTTCGATTACAATCTTTGTTAAGCTTTTCGATAAATATTTTAGTCTTAGTATTTTGAGCTTTACGGATTAACGGATAAACTTTCCAGTAAAGCACATAAATCAGAATGGAACCATCAACTATTGAATCTCTCGCCATTGGACCATTTGTGTCTTTTTTAGTTTCTTCTGGCATTTGAAATGAATCACTATCAAAAACAAATAAGTCTACTTGGTTTTAAATTAAAAAATCTTCATTGTAAAATCATTTTATTTTGTTTTCTTGCTTCTTTTCAAATAAAATATGCGAAGGTGCAATTGTACCCATATAGCCTCTTAAGAGGTTTAAATTAACCAAGCCCTATTATTAGGGGAAACCCCCACCATATTTTTAAAAAATTTCAAGAAATGCACTGCGTATTATAAGAGTCACAGACTTTCAGTTATCTGATGATTTACGAAAAAAAGTTATAGTATGTCAAAAATGAAAGAGCTACAATTCTACCTTTTCCGCTTGTCGAGGGTTAAAAAATACTAACTTTTAACTTAATGTATATGTACACAGAAAAAAATAATAATTAAGGAAAATTTGTTAAAATTTTTCGAATTTATTGAACAATTTTCTTAATTAACATGTTTCTAAATTGTCATATCAACACTTTGCTTCAAAATAATTTTATGTCAAAAAACTTTTAAATACAAAATGAAAAAAATTTAAAATATTTTGGTATAAATTACTAAAAGGTCAAACTGTAGGCAGATTACTGAAAATTTAAATCAATATTTGGGGTAAGTAAAGTTTGTATTAGCATAGTTAAGGGAATTTAACGGGTCTTTCGTTTATTTTAGTTTTCAAATTCTAAACGATAATGGTGTCAAGATTCTCCTTTATACAGATGATAAAAAATTAGTGTGCTTCCCGTTTTAAATCTGAATATGTATGCTGAAATAAATATTTATGGTGCTTGTGCTGTAGTTTTTAATATATTTCAATAAAAATTAATTAAACAAATATTTTAAATACGCTACATTCTTTCAAAACGCAAAAAATTAATTATAAACAAAATATTTTGTTAATATGAGAAACTCGTATTAAAAATTGTTATATTTTATTCAATATTACAACTTCGTTGTTAAAAATATTTGTTGTATATCAACAATTTGAATTCACAAAAAAATTTTTTATATTAACAAATTCGGCTGTTGGTGCCTTTGCAATTAAAAACATTAATTGTATTGACGAATATGGTATTCAATACGACAATTGATCTTTTTCTGTGTATGACAAATTTTAATTTTTAAATGAAAATTATACGAATATTATCAAAGTTGTTTTTGGGAATATAATAATTAATTAAAAGATTTTATTTGTTGTGCTTGATTCTTGATAAAACAACTGAAAATGTATTGTTGGGGGATAAGCTGTTTCTATGCGCATTTCACTAGTTGCTTAGGCCAGATCATTAGGAAACGTTTATCCCAAAACATTTTAGAAAAGCCAAAAATGTTAGCATATAAGACTATAGAGGGAATGAGAATTACAAACACTTCAAAAGTCTTATTTACAACGATATCAAAGCGTAAGCAAAATTCCAACAATAAAACAATGTGTTTATCTCTTCTTACACTCTCCACTACAATTTGTTGGAATTTTCCCATTCAACTATTCAACTATTAAAAACCATTAACAGTTGAATAAAATATCCACAATACTAATATTGTTAACACCTAAGGAACGAGCTATGTTTACATTTGTCCTTCAAGTTGTGCTGAAAAAGTTAACAAGAAAAAAGAAAGACAAAAACATGAAAAACAAAAAATGTACTTTGGATTTCAAGAAGAATTCTTGACAAAAAGTACGAAAAAACAGAAGTTAGGAAGAACATGTAAATCAATTAAAATAGATAATCATTCATTCAAAAGAAAATTTCGATCTACCAAAGTGAAATAACATTTGGATTAAGGACTGATGTTTGACTATTGACGTCATCCGGCTTCAATAGCCGAGTGAGTAAAACGGCAAACCCCACTGACGAGATTGTGTGGTTACAATCGAAACTAGTATGGGCAACCTGTCCATGAAAGCCTGGATTTAAATCTCAGCGCTGTCAAGAATGAAAAATTATCAATAAAATTTTAATTAATTTCATGTTGTAAAATTCCTGTCTTCATAAAAATAATTTAATGAAAATTTAATTCAATAAACTTAAGCCTAATTAAAAATATCTAAATTTGGATTAAAAACCATTGACAGTTCAATAAAATAACCACAATACTAATAGTTTACTAATACATTTTTGTACTATTTCGTGAATTAATAACTAAGTTTATTTGTACAATACTTTTCTTTTGGTTATGAAATTCGCCTTTTTGGAAATAAAAAAAACGTCTTGATTTTGTAAATACATTTTTTATTTTTTTTCTGGCAAGCAGATTTTCTTTTTCTTCCTGCCTGGCAGGTACAGACTTAACAGCTAGTATGTATATAAAACACCAGAGGCATTATACTTTTGTAAAATAAAGAACTTATTTAAGCATCCAACAACGATAATAGGAATAAAATAAGTTACAGCTGTGCGGTAAATTTTACCTGTTATGAACACACAGCTTGAGTATTTAGTTATTTTGATTTTTTATATTTTTTTTTAAATTTAAACGCTGCTTGTTAGTTCTTTGAAATACATAAAATAATATTAAAGCTCTAGTTTGCAAAATATTTACATGTGGAACAAATATGTTTCAAAGGATTGAATTCGTATTTTTTTAGGTTCGATCTGCGTGATTGTGAAATTTAGAGTTTAAGCGTCACTTTATTTCTACAATACAAATATAATTTCATTGACCCCCAAGAAGTTTAAGCTCACCAATCGTGATAATGAAATAACTATACATTTCAAAGACCTGAACAATTTTATAAAATTAATAGTTTCACAATCTTTACTGTTACTGACAACGTGCCATAATATCAAGCTTTCAGATAAATCAAGCCAATTGTTTTTTCTTCCTCTGTGATGAAAGTACAAAACAGATGCGTGTAAGAGTAAATAAAACAAAATTAAATAAATGTTTGCAAACACAAGTATGTGCCAGTAAATAAAGCTAAAGGGTACTTTACACTATCACACAAGGCTTACGTATTTGGTGGAAAATATAACTCTTTCATGATAAGTTGTTATTGTTTTTTGAAAGTTTTCGAACAATAATTCGATCCGGGCAGCATTTACGTCAAAATTCTTAAGACTTATATTATAGTGTAAAGCGGCCTTTAGAAGCGCTTATACTTTATACATAGATATTAGGGTGCTTCGTTGAATTGTGATATTAATATTATTTTATTGTTCCAGTAGTTACCATAAGTAAGACTTAGTCAAAAGTGAGTATTTTCTTTTTATTCTCTCTCCGGATCAACCTACAGATTTGAGAGGGATATCGTTTTAAGGCGGCAAATTCAAATCTAAAACTTTACAACACTTTGCTGTTAATAAATGAATAGCTATCAAAGTAGAAACCTCGTTTAAAGACTAGAGTTTAATTTCCGCCTTTTTTAATACCCCACAATGAAATATTTTAACAGAGACATATTTAAAAAACTCTAATATGGATATATCAGTATAAATACAGTCAAGTTTACAAACAGGGCTGTGGAGTCGGAGTCTGAGTTGGAGAGTCGGAGTTGAGGTTTCTGTACCGGAGTAGGAGTCTGAGCCGAAGTACCCAAAAAAACTCGCGACTCCGACTCCAAAATTTTTCGGCATGAAAAATTTAGAAAAAATTCTAAAGTTTTCCAAAATAAACATTTTTGAAATTGGCGATGCAATATTTAAAACATCGTTTCGAAATTTTTATAGAATAATTTATTTGCTATATTAAACCATTTAAAAGGTACTGCATTAAAAGAAGAGATTAAAGGCATATTAGGAGCACTCTCATATACATTTAGCATCAAGGTTAGATCAGGCGTCGGAGTTGGAGTCAGAGTCGGACTTAAAACATTTCAGCGGTTAGATTCGGCGTCGGAGTTAGAACTATTTTTGAAGACTCCATAGCCCTGTTTACAAATATACAAGTCCTTCTTTTCTTTTTTAAATATTTATTCGTAGACAAATGGAGACTAAATTTACGTACGTCATCAACATGTGTTGGTTTTGTATTATAAAATTCCACTTTTAACAATAAGATTTATGCTGGGTGTTGTTGAACATTGCTTAAGAAAAAATATGTATAAACGTATCTACAAAAATGTATGACTACAATAAGTATTTCTTGTCTAAATCCAATGTACGAAGTGTGAAGTGTATGTGCACTGTTAACCTTTCCTTGCAAGTAAATATTCACAATTGAAAATCTTTGTCTTATGAAAAATATATTAAAAAGCAATTTTCATCACATATTTGTACCCTACATGTGTCAAATTTGAAAGAATGATATATTTTGAGATGGACACAAATTTTTTAGAAATTAATCCTAAAAAGTGGTTCATTTTGATGCAAATTATAATAAAAGTAACTAAATTATAATTTGTAATTAATTTTTCGTTAATTAAATTGTTTAGATTATAAACTAAAAATTTAAGAAAACTTAAATAAAAACTGTAAATGCTTTCTTAATGTCTGCCTGTCTTGTAAAATGGAAAAATGTGTACAAAAAACAGGACGCAGGTTTAAAAAAAATTAAATAAAATTTTGTCAATTAATTTTTTATTTACTCAAGTACGAAACTTACTGAAAATGGTATGATTTGATTTATATTATTATACAAAGCTACCAAACAAAGCTTTCAATGCCATAAGCCCCTAGCAAATGTTATACACAGCACACATTGATCCTCTTCTATGGGGTCATAGTGTGGTGGCCCGCCATAGGTAGGAGGCGGTACTGCATTCTCCTAGAGAAAGTATATAGGTTGGTCGCGTTGATGATCACGGGATCACTTCGGTCAACACCGACGAAGGCGCTGTTTACTATGCTGAATTGGCTGCAAGTCGACATCATTGCCGAGCAGTTGGCATTAACTGCTGGGATTAGGCTGGGGGCGGTGAGCCTATGGTATACGCGGGACTACGGTCATGCCACAGTCACGTTGCGCGCATCAGTTGACCTGGCGATACTTGACTATTGCACTCCGTAACCATTTTTCGATGCTTTGTTCACAGTTCATCATGGCAATGGTGATGAACTGTTCGATGGGACGCAATCTCTATTCTGATGGTTCCACGATGAGTGCCAGAGTAGGTGGAGGTTTCTTAAGCGAGGAATTGCGCATAAGGGTCCCTTTTAGGCTGCCGGATGGCAGTAGCGTACTGCAGGCGGAAATTTCTTCCATAAGGCGGGCGGCGAACTGGCTGAGGTATTATCGTATATCAAGAGATATATGTATATCTACGGACAGCAAGGCTGCCATTGCGGCTCTGGCTGGTGTCTCCGACATCTATGTTGACAGTGGAATGCCGGAGGTCTCTAAATTAGATCGTGAAACATTCCAATGCAGACGGTCTGGCCAAAAAGGGTTGTCTCTTGGACGAGATGTTCGTCGTCGGCCTGATCGGCATTTCAATGGCCGGCTGCAAGACTCTCATAGGGCAGGTTGAGCATACCTGCTTGGTGGCCAGGACTTTACGGCCTGGCTACGACGCGGCGAGAACTCGTGTGCTACTTGGTCTCGACAGGGACCGGATAAGGACGGTGACATCGGTCATAACGTGTCACTGGGCGATTGGGACTCATGCGCGGAGAATGGGTCTTGATTATAATTACTATTGTAGAAGTTGTCATGATGAGGAGGAGGAGACGGTGCATCACTTCCTCTGCCAATGCCCCGGTCTCGGGGATATTAGGCTTAGGCATTTCGAGAGACCGGAATTGCCATGTTTGGACGATATGTCCAATGTGGGACTGAAATCGGTATCTCTGCTTTGCAGGGAGTCGGGGTGGTTCGAGGCTGCATTGACTTATGGAGAATAGTCTGGTGAATAGCGGTGGGCTCTTGTCGCTGGCTAAGGGTATCACAAAGAGACCGCTATAAGGACCCAAGTGAGCCGACCTCGTGTCAGCTGTCCATTAAGCCTAACCTATACACATACACATTGCCACACAAAAATGAACCTCAAAAATGAGATGTTTTTAAAGCTAAATTTTGGATGCTGAACTCGAAAATGGCATTTATTTACATTTCCTTAGAAGTCATTCCGATATAAAATCGTGATTTTCTGCATTGTTTTCAACATATTCCGAAAAATCTCGAGAACTGTGTGTCGGAATTGTAAAAGACTTAAACTCTTGCATAGATATGTTTTTTCTAAGCTACAGGACTTTAGACTTGAAAAAATTTATAGGTTTTTTCTTTTTTAATTCACCATTTAAAGTCGCTCCAGAAAGGCATATACCTTTTACTCTAGGAGGTTCAAGGGTTTTTTTTTCGCTTAGTGGTACAACTAGTTCTACCCAGACCTATATGGAAATTGTATGAAATTATTTAGTCGGATGTCCTAAAATTGTGCGTAAATAGCAAGAACTAAAATTTTTCTTTTTGGCACGTTTGAGCGATGTTACCACTATGATAACTGAATAACAGAGTGAATACAGCTCATTTTGAAGCCAACATCTCCTTCGATAAGCAGGCTTTATCTTTGTTCATGGTACCTACATATGCCAAACGTTTGGTCATCAAAATCATAGCCAAATCAAAAGCAGGTCTGTGCAGACCTGCTTAGTTCGTTTGAACTATTTCATTTGTAGTCGTGAATAAAAATGCACAAATATAGTTAACCGGTCTGAGATTTGAGCTTCTTGTGTTCGCCATAGCCGCTTCTAGGAAGTCATAGATATAATCGTGTCTTAAGCTTTGTCACACCTATATAATATTTCACGTCCTCCACGTAACCACTAGTTTAATTAGAAAGTTATTTGCTTTTGCAAAACTTTTGACCGGATCAAACATCATTTAACAGCTTCTAAATTACATTATACAATTATCTTCTTACAAATAAAGTTTAATAAATAAAAAGAAATTGTTAAAGGTAAAGCTTAAGTTTAATCAATTTACTGCTCACGCTTTTTATTGGATTTTTTCGTCAAATATTTGTTAGGTCTGAACATACCTTAACAAGCTGAACAAAAAAGCTATACACACCTTTATATGCAAAAAGTATGTACAGACCTGGCTGAACCTCGTAGGGTTAATAATAATTTGTTTCGAACATACTTAGCGTAAAATTCTTATCAACGGATAAAAAATAAATACATAAATAATGACATATTTAGTGAAAACACCCGAATTTGAATTTTTCAACACTACTTCTGCATTTATGTACCTTATTGCGATTTAAGGTGGTATGATTTCACCTATCGGTCTATTTTAAAATACTAAATGACTTCATAAATGCAGTGTTGCAAAACATCACCAAAAACAAATGCATTGACAAAACATTACAAAAAAAACAATGCACAACTTTCGCAACCGTTCAGCAGTGAATATGGTTGCTAGCAGTAATGAACTTAAGGCATTATTTACATAAAAGTTGTCTACTCTATGAATTCTATATCTTTTAGTGTTGCATTGCAACACTGTCTTGCTTTTGTAATTTTTTATAATTTTTAAATAATATTTTAATAATATTTAAATAGTCAGTGGGTAAATTTTGGATTGTTTATGGTGTGGGTACATTTATGGAAAAAGTATCCGACGAAAGTTGACCAAAAAGTTTTTGGAATCTTATAGATAAAATTGTAAAATTAAATCAAATTGGTAAGAGCATGGCAGAATATTTATTATTCGGTAAGCCAAATGAATGGAGGCATCCAATTGATCATGTGACTGATTGTTGTTTCGGCGTGACCAAAGTGCGAGGCGAAAAAATGGCAAAGGTTTTTATCTTGAAATAAAAGCAGTAACAAAAATTAGTCTACATTCTATTCTAAACCCAAAACGCCCAGGGTGGTTGTAGGGATCATCTTAAGGATATTTCACCTTTTGGTTTTTCATCCTCCAGAACAAATCAGGTTGAGATAAATCCTAGGCTCCCCACGGATTAAAATTTGATCAATTAAAAAATAACTGGAAACAGTTGTCTCTTACATAGAAAAGCCATTGACAGGTATCGGAAGGTTTATATTTTCATTAATTGTTTCAAATTACAAAAAAGTTGAAAAATGGCCTCATGAAACGAGTCTCGCAAGTGTGGATTACCCACCACAATTAGAATAGCTAAAAAGCCCAATTAAATAAAGAGTAAATAAAAATATTTTTTAATTTAACGTATGCTTATTATATATTGGTTTATACGAATTTATCATATAATTTTAATTTTTCATTATTTTATTCTCAATATAATTTCTATATATATATAATTACTTTATAATTTCTCAAGTTGCTTTTTCGCATCTATCACAGATGAAACGTGTTTTGCGTTTGGTTTTTGTAGTTAAATTGAACTAAGCAAATAATGGGCCGTAGTTTTCTGATTTGATTCAAATTTGATTCATAAGATTCAGAACATATCACTAATAGAATTCACGTTTTGTTTTTTTTATATGTTGTCCTCTTTGAAAGATATTGCATGCAAAACAAATTTTGGTCTAGCCAGACCAACAGGGTAATATGATAGACTTGTACATACAAATCGAATTTCACTCCGCTAATTTGCTCCAATCGTATCCAAATAAGTTTCATTCAATTCGGCACATATAATTTATAGAATTCACGTCCCTGTTTTTTCGATTTTTTGTTATATTCGAAAAATATTGCAAGCAAAATACAAATTTGGTCTGGCCAGACCCAGACGGTAATCCTAGGGTTAATTACAAATTATAAATATCTGTTTTTTTTTTTAATTTTTCAATTTGAAATGATCTTTAATTTTCACACAAAACCGTAGAATATATTGATAATATGCATTCAATATTGACGGCGAAAAGGTTCAAAATTCGGGGTGACTTAATGTATGTGCAATGTGAGAGAGCGATCTTAACGGTAATCTGCAAAAAAGCAGGTTTTGCAAAATTTTTCTTTTACAACGTTATTCGCAGCTTTGCTTTATTTATATCAGCAGTAAAGTTGGCACAATTAAATAGAGTTTTTTTCCAAAAAAAAATTTGCGGGATCCCGGGACCTTTGCCTAGGAAAATTTTGTATGAAAACCCCTAGATACAACCCTTCGATTTTTTTTTAGAAATGTTAAAATTTTGATTAAATTAATTCTGAAAATGAAACGTTTTCCATTTGCAAGTGACGTTATTTATACGTGAATCTCTATAATGGAGTATCCGTAGTGTTCGACATTATTGTCCTTGGCCTATTGAAAACAATTTCCGTATTTTTATTTCTCTTTTGAAATTTTTGTATGCAGTTTTTCATACTTTAAGCTCCCGAGAGTATTGTCTTCTTGCCTTTGTTTTCCATAACAAAAATATTATTTGTTTGTGTTCAAGTATAACTTGATGATTTATAATACTTCACTCATATTGTGAAGTTTTATATATATATATTTTTTTTTTGTTTAGTGTTTTCTATGTATGAATTTTGGTTTGGATTTTGTTTTTAATTTCTCATTTCTCTGTTTTACCTTTCACATCACTCAGCAATCGATGTGCATTGTAGTCACGTACGTAGCAGTACAGAAGTGTTGCAACTGTGTTGTTGTCAACGATTGTCATGGTAAATTAAAAGTTATTTTCATTCTTTTCGTTTCAGTTTTGGCTCCTTCCTCCATTTTTTTTTTTTATTCGGATGATGTAGTTTTATGTCAGTTCGTGCTGAGATTTTATAAGCACTGACTAAAACTGTTAAGCGTAAGAAATACAATTGAAACTTGCGATAGATTTTTATTCGATTTTCATCTTAAATTTTATTTGTTTTTTTATTTTTTGGGAATGCTGTAAAGAAAATAAAACTTACTTTAAAAATGTAAATAGAACAAAAGAAAAAATTGTTGAGCACTGCGTATGAGTGATGACAAATATCCAAGTAAATATCTCTTATACGCTGTGAACGAATCGAAATGTAACCAAAACTACAGAAGCGGCGCACAGTGGCGCCATTTGAGTTTTTTCGTTGCAAAAATCATATCTTTTGAACCGAATAAGATAATTGAACAGTTTAAACAGCATATGATAGATAACTGTTCAGCCTATGAAATGAGCGTTTGGAAAGGGTGCTACGCTTTGTAGGGGCCTACTTATGGGTTATCAAAGTTAAAATTAGTAGAAAAATCAATTTTATGGTAACTAAAAAAAATTATTTTTACATTTTTAGATTGTTTTTATTTTTTTTCTTAAGGGTTTTATGTTTTAAATTATTACCCAACAAATTAAAAAAAAAAATTATTTATTTTTTTAAATTTATTTTTTCAATTTTCTGTAAAATATTCATCACAATTCGTAAGAGAAGGTATATCTAAAAGACTAACAATTTCTAAACTATAATTATTTTGTAACTCTATTCGTGACTTCACATGCCGCAGGGAAGAAATAAGTGGATCGGAAGATGCTGCCAACATGTTGAAGAGGTCCTTATTTTGCCTTACCCTTGATGCTTTGAATGTGTTCTGCAATCTATATTTTTTATAAAATTTGTTAAGAGACTCCTGTGCTTCTTCAGAAAGCTCTCCAATTGGCAAAGGCTGGTACTCAATTATATCTTTGCCATGCGCCAATATTTTATGGACGGTCGGGGTCAACTTCTTCTGTGGATACATTTCTGCTAAAAGAGATGCAGTTTTCGACGCATATTCTCCATATTTTGTAGAATTGACATTTTCTTTGCAGTTTAAAACATCCAAGATCATTCCCAATCTTTTCACGATTTGATTGTCAATTCCAATGATTCTAGTTACTGCCTCATAATTTTCAAAAAATCTCCTAGAAGTGTTTCCATCGTTAGAGTTACCGTATCCGTGCTTGGGACAGTCTACTTTTAGTCCAACTTGTTTCAAAAAAAACCATCCTGTATTTGCTTCTTTCTGATCTTTTCCTTATCCTTTATTGATGTATTTTCATCGAAGTTTTCCTCCTCTTGTGGTAGGGTATATGCCAGTTTTAGCAAGAATTCCATACACCTTATCCTTGCGTGCAATGGTGACATTCCATATTCGTAATTCTCCTCATTTGTAGAATCGTTTAAATTACCAAAGTTCTTCTGACAAATAATAATATAAAATCGATAAAAAAAATATAAAAATAATACGAAAAAAGGGGTTTAGATAGGTTTTTGCTAAATTTTTACCTCCAATATAATTCTGTCTATGAAAACTAATTGAAATATATTATAATTAAGCAGAAAAAGATACAAATCTTAAACTCTTTACAACTAATTATATAAAATTGAGATGTAACATATTATATATGAAATAAATTGAATTGAATTGAAAAAAGTTCTTCTGACTCTTTTTGCAAATCGGGCATGACATTGTTGAGGTTGTTCCTGTCAGTTCGTTTACGACTTTTCCGTCAACCATGGTCAGGTGGAACTCGTAATTGCATTCAATATATTTTCCTTCTCCAATTTGCAGCTTTGTAGGCTTAATCTTGCTTATTTGTTCTTCAATGTCCTTCACCGTAGTCCTTATGAGTTCTGCCGATTCCCTTGCAAACTGAAACATTATTGGTCGGCAATAATGCACTGATGACGGACGTGGATTTTTCCAGTGTAGGGAATCATCCGATTTTAGCCGCAAAGGAACAACAGATGCCATAAACATATTTCCGTCCGATATTGTAGCGTCATCGAAAGATATCCTTTGCTTATAAACGCTTTGTCCGGATGATCCATCGCAGCCCCATTTGCTGATCAATGTCAACTTCTCAGGAAGAATTTTCACTTCCGTGAAAAACTTTGGTGTGGTTGACTTTCTAAACAGTTCAAATAATTTTAAATTGTTCAACGCCATGTTTTCAGTACTTAAATTGTTTAATGGTTTCAGTAATTGTTGCGCCAACTTTCAGGCGTAGACTAATCCAGGCATTATGCTTATTTTGCAATATATAGGCTTATGCTACCATGCCTAAAAATTTACCTGTTCCCTGCATACATATGGATTTAGGCTAAATAATGCAATTTTGATATTATGCACGTGTCCAAATAAGATTTGTGCCTACCTGTAGGGACCATAAGTCAATATTGTTCCTGACCATTTGTACGCCAAAGTATTGTTTATGTGAGGTACGTACCTGCTAATTTCAATGAGTAGTTTTTTTTCAAACTATTAGATCAAACTACTGTCAGTCAAAACATATAAGGGATGGACGCCATACAATTTCTGCAACCATGTCTTTTTGAACTTTTTTACCTCTAGAAGCCAAACGGGCACGTACGGGCAGATAAAACCTTTTGAATTATGTAAAGAAATAATCAAAGAACAGGTTTTGCACGTATGGCAAATATAGAAAAATATAGTTTTTTTTTATTTTCCGTCAAAGTTGAAAAATAGTGAAAAAACGGATAGTTTTTAAATAGTGATTTACCAGGAGAAACACAAAGCAAACAGTTAATTTTTTTTATCATTATACATTTAATAAATACATCAATCAATACAAATAAAAAATAAGGCGATTCGTTACCTATTTTTCGTGATATTACACCTGAAATCGCAACAAATTGACTAAAAATTGTGTGTTTTTTTGAAAACCGAAAGTCGGTCAACTTTGAACGGTTATATCTTCTAAACTAAAAATGTGATATTATTAAGAGTGGCATATTTGAAATCGTTGAAAAGTTTCCTATAACATGGGTTTATTCAAAACTTCGTCGGCACTCATGAAAATTTTGATTTTTGCAACCTCGCTTGCTCTACGGGCGCCACTGTGCGGCGCACACTCATATTTTGAGAAGGCGGCCAAAACTATTTTTTTTTATGTTCTCCGATTTTGAAATTAGTATTTGGTTATAGTTTTGAATTTCTGAGTAAACTTTTGAAGTTGAAATGCTCATAACTTTTTTTCAAGATTTTTTGACAGAATAAGTTTTGTGTATTAGTTTATCTTATTAGCTATACGTGGTTTAAAGCATTAAACTCTGCGACCTGTAGAACTATTTAATTTTCTTTTTTTTTATGTCAAAATTTCGCGGAAATTTCCTATTTTATAGAACATAAGTCCTGCCCGTCAAAACGCGTCAAAAAAATCTATACTCTCTTGTAGTCCAGAATTTAACCTACATTTCTATACCCCATTGTACACACATCTGGATACGATCTTGCGAACTACAGCAATTTCTGTGACCCAAGGTAAGATATTCGGTTCAAAAAATAAGTCCTGCAAGGAAACATTACTGAAATTAAAGAAGGTGAATCTTAAAGAATTTTCGACAAATAAAGCAGTTCAGGCCACATAAATTATCTAGCACGTCAGGTTATCAATTAATTTGGAGAAGGTAAAGGTATTGCCATTGTTATGAACTTATTGTGGGTGAACGGATGCTGCAAAACGAATAGGCGACATAAATAGACTAACACGTTAGATTTCTGAGTAAGTTAAAAGGTTAAACATTAGTAAATAGCCGCAACATAAACTACATAGTTTAATTACCTGAAAATTGCAACTTAATTTAAAAAATGGAAGAGCAGTTATATTTTACGTGAAAATTTCCTACATGTTACCTGTTAATTTATTGCCAGTATGTTATCCTTTTAAAAAGTGTGAAAACAGGGGTTTTTTTATGTTTCAAAGAAATGGTAATAAAAGATTAAATTTGTATTTAAAAAAGGGTTTTTATGTTTCCAAGAAGTGGTAACAAAAATCATTTAAAAAAACTTCTATCAAGAGTATAAAAATGCATGCATTCATAATTTTACCTTCATTATTGTTTAAACAATGGCTAAGTTCAGTTATAAAGTTCTCGCAGATATATATTTTCAACAGAAAGATGAAAAAGATTTTGTGTTACACATAATGAATAATCCATTCTTTAAATTATGCAATGAAGAAGAAATCAAAATTCATAAGATAAAAATTCAAAATTTTTCATTTACATTAAGAAAACGGTACCTTAAATATTCTAGAAACAAGAAAACGTTTTACTTACGCAACGAAAAATGGCTAACAAATGATCTGATTTTTAAGAAGCTGTCAATAACCGCTAAGGAAACTGGAAAAGTGGGTCGGCCCGCAAAACAAATTGACAATTGCAGTGAAAGATCACGAAGACGCAAGCTTGCAAATATCAATGAAGAAATGTCTCATAGTATGATAAAGGATTCATTTCTGCATCAAATTCAACCACCGCAAAATAAGAAAACAAAAATTGCAATAATTGAAAAAATTGTGGAAGCGAGCCCTAAACGCACAAAGAGGATTTTAAAAAGTATGCCTACACCAACTGAAGAAATGAAATTTACTCCAGAAGAAGCATTTGCACTATTTTTGGATTTAAAACTGACAAAAAATCAGTATACAGAACTGCGAAAGCGAACCAATGAAAAAAATTGTGGAATCTTTCCAGCATATCGAGATATAGTTTCTGTCAAAAAAGAGTGCTTACCTTCACAAACGGCTATTAGTGTAACTTAAAGTTCAGCAGAAGTAAAATTGCAGGCTCTTCTCGAACACACTGCAGAACGATTATTAAATACACTTGATGCTGACTGTTTAAAAAAACTTAAAAATTGCAGCATCACTTTATTTTCTAAATGGGGATGTGATGGAAGCTCTGGTCAGAAACAATACAAGCAATGTAATTCAGAAAACTCATCTGATGCTAACTTATTCATGGTATCTTTCGTTCTATTACGTTTAAGGAAAACTTATATTGGCTTAGAGCCGTCAACCAGTAGAGTTACAGCAATGGATGTATGGAAAAATTAAATTTCCTCTTCAACAAAGTATTGCAGACCAATAAAGTTTGTTTACAAAAAAGAAACTAAAGATGTCATAACTGAAGAAGTTCGAAAAATAAAAGATCAAATTAAAGAACTTCAACCGGCAATATTTAAATTTGATGACCAATGCATTGAAATTAATTTTCAAATGTTCCTTACAATGATCGATGGAAAAGTTGCACAAGCATTAACCGAAACAAAGTCTTCGTCAAGCTGTACCATATGCCAAAAGACATCAAGTAAATTAAGCCAACCCCCATCACAGGACAATAGTTTCAATGAAGCATACGAATTTGGAATGTCCCCTCTTCATACCAGAATTCGTTTCATGGAGCATATTCTTAAATTGGGTTATGATTTGGAATTTGGCCCGTTAGGTGAAACAGTGAGAAAAAACAAAGAAAATGTGGAAAAAAGGAAGCAAAGAAAAAAATAAATTCAAGAAAAATACCTTCACGTAGGCCTTATAATTGATCAGCCAAAACAAGGAGAAGGAAATTCAAATGATGGAAACACTGCAAGGAGATTCTTTTCCGATCCAGAAACTGCAGCATCTATCACAAGAGTACATTTTGAATTAATAAAACGATTCCAGATCATTTTACAAGTTATATCATGTAACAAAAAATATTCTTGGAGACATATGCCAACCACAGTTCATAAAATGTTATACCATGGGGAACAAATAGTTCAACACAATATCCTACCAATTGGAGATCTATCTGAAGAAGCGCAAGAAAAAAGGAACAAAGACTACAGATTCTTCCGCGAGCATAATACAAGAAAAATGTCCAGATGTTGTACTATAAAGATCTTATTACTATTTTTACTATATTGTTTAATTTAAAATTGTTTATAGATTATAATTTGTTTTTTATTTAAGTATATATTTGTATTAATATATAAAAATAAAATACAAATACTTCTCAAACCAAAAACAAAAGTTGAATTACCTAAAATGTTATTGATAGCCAAGAATGCTATTTGGGCATTTTTTAAAATATTCCTTTTCAGTTTTATCCTTATAACATCTCGTCTCGTCCCAAAAAAGCCAAAATTTGGCCCCTGTGAATATTGGGACTAAAAAATTTACAGGGGCCAAATATTGGCATATTCTGACAGGATCTAAGTTCGACAATAAAAAATAAGTATCAGTTGTAAAATACAAGAGAAATAATGATAAATTATAAAAAAATTCATATTTGAAATATTCAACTTTTACACCGAAACTCAACAAAAAAATTAAAATGCATTTTGAACTCCCCATAACTTTTGCTCCTATCAGTCGAATTTTACGTTTTATAGCCCAAATTAAAGCCTAATATCGCACCTATCGAGCACAAAAATACCGATCCAGTCAAAAGTTATGGAATTTTGGCCGCCTTCTCGTAAAATTTCCCACTGTGCGGCGTATGTAGTTACTAATGAGGTAACGATTCGACTTTTTGCGAAACAAATTTAAATTCATGCTAAATTTATTTATTTTTTAAACAAAAAAAAAAAAAAAACTGTGCAAACTGTGCATTTTTACGCCCTCGAAAATGAACTGCCAAAAATTGTATAAGAATTATTTTACACAAACTTCGTAAATTTGCCCAACAATTTTGACTCGCAAACTTGTTCAATTGTGTATTTATATAAACAGTTGTTTGTAATTCTTACCACCGTTTTCAATGAAAAATTCAAGTGTTTATAAATCACAAAAAATAAATTCTTCCAATAATTTGTACATATTAGTTTCTTAGCATTCTTTACACATTTTTAAAGCCAAACAAATTTTTTTTGCATTGACGTTTATTACAAACTGATATTAATTGTTTAAAATTACACAAAAATTAAAAAGAGTCATGAAAGAAGTCTCGCAAGTTTGCCCATTTGCACAAATGGCAATTTTAATTGATATGATGAAAATTTTTAGTGTATGCGATTATTATTATTCCAAATTAATATTAATAAGATATTTGTATAAAAACAAAGTATTCTCAACTTTTGCAAAGATAATTTTACAACTTGAAGCAGACCTGCAGTAAAAAATCATCTCTCAGAAGTGAATGCACCCATTTGACAACTTAACTATTTCTGTGCCATGGTCTTAAATTTTGAGCATAATATTTAATACCGCCAGTAAACAAACGGATCTGCGTCTCTAGAAGATCTAAGGTCTACATAGACTTATTATTTACCTGAACCACTGCGTAGGATGAACAGAGGATAATTCTTCCCCAACTATTCTTTTAAGATTTTCCCAAACGCTCCAAGGGTCAGTTCTTGTAGAATCGAGAACTTTTACTAGGTGTAGGGGTGACCGTATCTTCAATCCTTTCGGAATATGGAGTCATTGAGTAGCTCAATAAGGCGTTTTATCAATATATTGTCTTTGAAATGTTTTAGCTTTGTATCGAAGGTAAAGAATTTTAGATAAACAAAAGATTTCAAAACTATCTAAGCCCTCAAATCTTTCATTCAGATCACATGCTACATAAGTTGCCAATTTATGGGACCCCGAACTATTATGCAGCTCATCTACTGTAAACTAGCGAAATAGCATCAGAAAATGTAGCAGTGGATTTGTTTATGGATTTTGTGGTCTCTTTTAAGTAACCCAAAATTTGTAGCGAAAAAATTTTCTTTTTTTTTTACAAAAATCATTAAAAGTTGGCAAAAAATTTTTACAACGTACAAGTACATACATGATTTATCAATGGGAGAACGTTTTACCATTATGGTGAAAAACAAATTGGATGATGCCGCAGGTCCACACCAAGCCTTCAATCCGTTTATGACCAAAAAGTCCAAGTGCAAAATTGTATTGACAAGTTACACAGCAAACGCGGAAAATACATATACAAAACGAAGGCATGAAGTATGATTACTTTCAACTCGAGCATGCATCTCGAAAAAAGGAAACATGCGTCGCGTGGACCGACCTCGAGCTTAAGAATCCAAAGGAACAATTGATTATTCTGTTTGAGATTTTGCTATTAGTTGTTATGCATTGAAAATTAAAATCTTTGTTCAAAAAAACTATAACAAAGTATCGGCATATCGACAGTAAAATATCGCCGATACCTACCCAGCAAAAACTTACATTGAAAAGTAATGAGTTAAAAAGCTTTTATAACTACTCATCACTTCTTAAACATTGGCATTTTTACCCATTATTTTAACACGGTGATGTCAATGGCGCCAAGTACTTAACACCCTCGCTTACAAATAGGGAATTAAATAAGTCATTACCAAGTACGCTTACAAATAGGTACTTCACATTGGTATCAACAAAGATGAATTTGTCACACAAATTGTGTTTTAAATTTAATTTACTTTCTAATACAAAATTTTACTACCCTACATTAAGGAAATTAATTAAATATTAAAATTTTTCATCACAGAAAAAAGTTTTTATCAATTAAAAAAATGGTTCAAAAAGTATTTAAATTTAATTAATATGATAATTAAAACAATTATTTATTTAAGTTGAAAGAAAATTAATAATATAATTTTGATTTAATTACTATTTAAGTTATTTGGAACAAAATTTTTAATTAAAAAATTAATTATATATCAAAAAATATATATTGACTTTTTTGTTTCAAATAAAATAATTTGAGCTTGTAGAATTGTTGTTGAGAATAGTCAATATTCAATTAAATAAATTTCAGTGTTTTCATTCAAAAATTGGGATTATTAGCACATCATTTATAAATGAATTAATTAATAATAAATTAACATATTGTTTGAATTGTTTTTTGATAATTTTTTTCATTAAAATTAAAAATATCATTTATTGAAAAAAAATATTCACAATTTTCCATTTTTCCAACTTTTGGTAATCAATATAATCATTTTGGTAATAGGTGCAAAATCAACAAATTGTTTGCTTTATTCTATGAATTTGGAATGAATTCAAATCTATCACAAATAGTTTTTTATTTATAAGAAATAAAAAAAAAACTGTAAGAATAAATATGTATTTAAAATCAATTTGTATTAGATTTGAATAAATAAAACCTCAAATGCATTTTATTATGAATTAATTATAAATATCGTTAATCAGTACCCATGTTATGTAACTTTGGTGAGAACTTCTCGCATCAAAAACATGTGAAACAAAATATTCCATCGTTTCTCGATATGTAAGAAAAAAGTGTGTCTGTAACTCTTGTCGAAAACTAACAAAAGAGATTACGTCACTACGTTATAAATGTTATAATATTCCACTCGAAGTCGATATGAAATTGCAGATGTTGTGATCGCCAGTCAAACATACGTTGACGGCGACCAAATTTAACCACAATACGTAAAGTGAAAAAAACAGCTGCTTGTTTCAATTAATGGCATTTTTGTTTCATTTCTCACATTTCAATCGAAAAGTTTCTCGCCGCGGGAGTTACAGAATATGGGCACAATTAATTAGCAAGTGCTTATGTATCACATTATAAATCAGTCATTACTAAACTACTTCTATGTAATGTAGATGGTATGAAGTTGTCATTGAAAAGTAAGTTGTTCAGTAATTGCAAGTGATTACCAAGTTTTTGCTGGGTATATATCGGCAAACATAAAGTATCGCCGATATTTCGGCATCGGTATTCGTTACATCCCTAATTATTTCCTACCTTCTACATTTAAGAATATTTCCATTAAGTGTGAAATAATAAATATGTATGAAAGAAATGTCTTTTGTCTACTCTAAAGTACGAAATGGCTGTTTATAAATTATTATTGAAAATTAATGTACTTTATTCAATTAAATTAAAGAAAGCGTTAAAGAAAATTATTTAAATACATTTCAAATATCAGGAAAAAATCGATATAAAATAGACGAAGAAAAATTTATTGCAAAGCAAGTTAAGGTTAATCCAAAAGCCTAACATGTTATAAGTTATTTTGATTGATATTTTTATTAATGATTTTAATATATTTTACAGATGAGTGCAAGATTAACCTACTACCCTAAAATCTTAAGCATCCATGTTTTAGCAACCCACACTTGTAGCAATTTTAGTACATACACTTTTGCATACTAGGCTATCCACATTACCACTTGTAAGGGAACTAGACCTAGCTAACCTCTACTGCAAAGTAGCTTCTTATATTGTATAGAAATAATCCAGTAATTTAAAAATCTCCCTCCCGGCGAGATTATGGGCATTTATTCTTTAGCAATTTTTTGGATTCCCTTGTGGTAACACAAGATTTACTTTTGAAACTAAATTTCGTTAAAATGTGTCATATATTGGTAATAAACGTTTCTTGCATTTAATTCAGTCACACGAGAAAAATTGTATTGGATTTCTATGTAACTTATGTCCAAAATGAATCCATCCTTTTAAAATTTGTTGGCCATAAAAGTTATTTGTGCTAAATTTTGGCTTAATCCAATACAAAAATCAAGGTTTTAGACAGTTTAAGGGAGGTGAGAATTGGGAATGTGAGCTACTTAAAAGTAACTCCTGGTAGTTTTTCGCACGATTTTAACTTTTAGTTATCAACTTATCAATCGAAGACTTGTTCAACAATATCTTCTGTGGAACGTTATATACAGCAGCCATGAGTCGTGATAGATTCGACTTTCTAATTCGAAATATTAGAATGGACGATAAAGCATTGGGCCTGCCCTTCGTCCAACTGATACGTTCGTGCCTGTCAGAAAGATATGGGACATTTTTATAAAACAATGTCAAACTAGTTACATACCAGGATCACATGTTACAATTGATGAACAACTGTTGGGTTTCGTGGTCGCTAGCCATTTAAAATATATATTCCCAACAAGCCAAATAAATAGGGAATCAAAATTCCAATGATATGCGACAGTACAACGAAGTATATGTTTAATGCAATTCCATATCTGGGGAAAACGACAAAAACGTCTGACCTTCCATTAGAAGAGTTTTATGTAAAAGAACTGTCGCGACCCATACATGGCACATGTCGAAATATAACTTGTGATAATTGGTTCACTTCTGTTCCTTTAGCAAAGAGTTTACTTAAATAACCTTACAAGCTGACTCTTGTGGGAACCATTAGATCTAACAAACGAGAAATACCGGAAGAAATAAAAAATACCCGAGCACGTCAGGTTGGAACTACCATGTTTTGCTATGATGGCCCTTTAACTCTCTTATCGTACACACCTAAGCCATCTAAAATGGTATATTTGCTGTCTTCCTGCAATGAAAAAGGTACGATTGATAACACAACTGGAAATCCGGACATAATATTATATTATAATCAAACAAAGGGTGGTGTCGAAACTTTCGACCAAATGTGTTCGTTGATGTCGTGCTTCACGAAAACCAACAGGTGGTCCATGGCAATATTTTATGGAATGCTTAACATAGCATTCATAAACTCCTATGTTATTTATTCCCATAATTTGATTTCTATTAATAAAAAGCCTTTAAGTCGCAAGGAATATATGAAAGTACTTTCTGCCTCTTTAACAAACCCATGGATGAAAAAACGAATAGAAATTCCCACTTTATCGAAAACCTTGCTCAGCAGCATTCAAAATGCCGTGTCCGACGAAGTCAATAATGATGGCGGCAGCAGTGGACATCAGCCTGTCTCAAAAAAGAGAAGATTCTGCGGTTTCTGTCCATCAAAAATTCGACGTATGTCCAAAATGACATGTATCAAATGTGATACACCCCTATGTGGAGACCTTAAAAATTTAGTTTGTAACTCTTGTATATAATGCTTTCCAAATTGATTTTTTTTTTTTTTGATTTATATAATATGATAGAGATATAAATAACAATTTTAAGTAAAAAAATATAATTTTTTTAGTTTACAGAACCGATTTAAAGGTCCTTCAGAGAAGACTGCTTATTTTTTATAACTTTGTGAAGCCAAATTGAATTTGATTTTTAATTTAATTTTTAATATTAATTTTAATTTATAGATACTTTTATATAAAAAGAACTGAAATAAATAAATAAATGATCTCAATAAAAAAAATATCAATATTCTTTCTCTTAATATCCTTTAAAGTCCTTCAGCCAGCATACTTCGTTCAGACGTATCGTTATCTTTTGAGTAAAAAATAACGTTATCTAACTAGGGTTAAAGCGATTTTTTTTCTTTTTTTGCGAAGACCTTTATTGTGTGGTCTAGGGTTAATAGAAGGACAATTTAACAACACCCTTATTCATAAGTGACATCACTAAATGATTTTCACTAGTTTCCGCAAACTTTAGTCTTAAACAAAAAAAAAAGGGTTTGTATTCAAATTTTCTAAATTACCTATAACATTGCGATTTGTATTTTTATTTCAGCAAAATATAAACCCAAAATCAAAGCTAAGTTTTAACATTCGTAAAGAATATAAACAAGCCATACTTCTCTTTATATTAACAACATTTTAAGATTCAATGATTATAATAACACGGTGCTACAAGGTCAATTGTATAATCCATGTCATATTTGTGAAATTTCTTCTTTCACCTTTACATTAAACAAGCTAATTGGTGAATAAAGTTGCGCAATCGGTAAATACATGACTGAGTTATTAACAAGTTACCCCTTGCTTCTTTCCGATATAATTGATTTGTCGCAATAGATATACCATGCGAGATGGGAGGACAATAAATGCACTCAAAATATTATGTACGTAAGATCTACAGATTATTTATTTTAAAATAAAATAAATAATCAAATAATACCCCAACACTCGCATGTAAAATACCTCGGTATACATCTAGATCGGCGTTTAACGTGGAAATGGCATATAGAAGCGAAATTAACTCAATTGAAACTAAAAGCAATCCAAATTAATTGGCTTATTGGAAGAAATTCTGTTCTTAGTCTCGATTGCAAACTTCTACTCTACAACTCTATCTTAAAGCCAATTTGGTGCTACGGTATTCAGTTATGGGGCACTGCCTCGGCTTCTAACATCGAAAAAATTCAAAGGCGCCAAAATAAACTTCTTCGAATTATCACAGCCGCCCCCTGGTACGTCAAAAACTCAAATATCCACAAGGATCTCAATGTGCCATTAGTAAAAACTATGATAACGAAATATGCAGTAAAATATTTAAAAAGGCTGGAACTGCACCCAAATCTATTAGCTAGAAATATTTTTAATTATGGCGGCCACACTCGCTTAAGAAGAAGAGACACTGCAGCACTCGCTCAATCAGATGAGCGATAAACACCTATATATGTAAACAGAAACCGTGATGACTAAATCTTTTGTGTTTGGCACTGGCAGGACATAAAGCAAATATTAGGATAAGATTTGATTAATTATTGTTAGTTCATATTTAATATATGAAGATTCAATAAATAAATAATGAAAAAAAAAAAAAAAAAAAAAAAAAAGATCTACAGAAAATTCATTTCAAACAACCAAAAATTTATTTAAAAATTAATCATTCACATTTCATTTGTAATAAATGAATTTTACCTAAATTTTTTAATTTTTATTTATTTAACAGCACATTCCGTAAAATTTAAGAGTTGCTACTTTTAACAAATTTATTTTAAACGACAAAAAATCAAACTACATAACAATATAAGTAAGAAAAAATTTATTTTTTTGTAGTTTGTTTTTAAATAACAAACATAAATGTTAAAAAAATAAAGCTATTCGTAAAATAACTATATTTTTATTAAAAAATAACAGAACGGAACACAAATATGATAACCAACAATCAGTTACTGTAATAATTTTATGTGTGTGGCTTAAATACTTTTTAAGAATATATATAAAAGGCGATTGGTATCCTAAACTTGTAGTCTACAATCAGCATTTTTAGGCATTATGAGCTTCAGTACAAATGCAAAATTCCTATCCACATTCCTATTTATTAACGAAATTCCAACGCAAAGTACACCTTGTTGTTATTGATTTTGTAAAGTTTTTTGCTTCTCCTTGAAAGAAAAAATAAAAATTGTTGTTACGCCCTTTTGAACTTTAGGTAACGATAAACCCCCGTATTCATAAGACTTCAAAAAATTTAACAAGCATTTATTAAAGCAAATTTTCATAGGAAATTTGTTTTGAAAGCCTTTATTAAATTGAAAATATTTTTGTCAATGCAGGCAAGAGGATATCGTTTATTGATTATAAAATATTTAAAACAATACGCAGTATACTTACAATATTGATTGATCGGTTAAAATGTATCATCGCTTATAAAATATCACAGGTGTTTTCACTGTCAAACAGTTAGTTAAAAGAAAATTTAAATAATGCTAATACTAGAATTAATGAAATTCCATCTGTAATGGTCACATGTAAAAATGTTAAAAACATGTCACATTTATCTTCCTATAAAACTCTATTTGCTTACGTTATTTTAGACTATTATTTGAATTTATCTCAAAATATTAAAAAAAAAAACAAAAAAATAAATGGCGTAAGGTAAGTCACTTAGATTCTGCACCAACATTTTATTAACTACGTGCTGGCCTAAAAACCTCCTCTTAAATAATAATTGTCACACAAATGTTGTTCTGGTGACAGCAATGTAATGTCCACTTGGTTTTGTGAGGACATAAATTATACTTTGCCTGATAATTTTACTCAGAGGGACGATTATATGAAATAAAAAAAATTCACATAAGGCTTAATGCATGTTATGCGAGACATTTTGGCCACTATGCAAAACGGTTGCGATGGCTTTGGTAACAGATTGTTGTAATGCACATAAATATGTTCCATAAAAGGCATACAACAAACAATGTATCTATTATAATAAAAATTAATTTAAATTTAATAATTTAATAGCTTTAGCCGTTTAAATTTAATCTATACTTCTGTACTGATATAGTCAGGTGTATGCTAATTTAAAAACTTCTATACTACTATGGTCAGAAATATGCTGTCAAGGCTATACATTTGTTTACACTCAAATGTGGGCGTGGAAGCTTCCATACAAAGTTATCAATACTTAAACAATACTTAAATTTATAATTGCGATAAACATTGACATGTTTACAGTAACTTTAATATTGTTGATATTAAATACGACAACAATATATTGTTACAATAAACATAGTGTAGTTACCGTAAACATGCCCAACCATATTTTTTCTCTGCGTGCGCTTTTAATATTCGCATATATTTTAGCGAATGTAAGTGCGAATGCAAATAGCAAAAACAAGCGAAATATTTGCAAAGACGAACCCGAATTTTCACCGCCCCCTAATATTCACGGTTTTGGCACTTGTTAAAGATTGCCAGGCTCTTAGGGCTCATAGTATAGGGTTTCTGTTGAAAAATACTACATTTGTACTTAAATGCTATTGTATCGTATTGAAAAATTTAAATTTTTTAATGGAAATAATACGAATATTTATATTTTTACACAATATATAGCAAATGAGATAATATTTTGGAAATTCCCTTAAAATAAAGTTTTTAATTTTTTCCCTTTGCTTTAAATTTTCCGAAAAAAATCTTTACAAAAAGAGAAAATTCTCTACTATTGGCATCAATATCAATGTTTGGGAGTAAGACTTTATTACTTGATTTCAATTGACTTTAGCTGAATCGCAATCTGTTCACAGATTGATTCTATGACGTATTTTAAAGATTTTCTTATTTAAATGAAATGCCGGTATTAAAATATTGAAAACGAATTTTTTTATGAAAAAAAAGGAAAAATCTAACACATAAAAAACTTTTATTATTTAAAGCTAAATCTTAATTTTTTATCTGTATTTATTTATTGAATCTTCATATTTTAAATATGAACTAACAATAATTAATCAAATCTTATACTAATACTTTATTTTATGTCCTGCCATTGTCAGACAAAAAATTTTGTCATTCCGAGTTCTGTTCACATTAGAGTTTGTTCCCGGGATTTCTCGTCCCGGGAATTCCCGGGATTTTGAGTTGTTTTTAATTCCCGTTTTCCCGGGAATTTATTGCGGGATTCCCGGGAAATTTTGAAGAAAATACTACATTTGTACTTAAATGCTATTGTATATGAAAAATTTAAATTTGTAAATGAAAATAATACGAATATTTACGTGCTTTTACACAATATATTGAAAATGAGATAATAGTTTAAAAACTCCCTGCATTTGCCTTAAAATAAAATATCTGTATTTTTTCCCTACGCTTTAAATTTTCCCACAAAAATCCCTACCAAAAGGAAAATTCCCTACTGTTGCCAATAAATGATTAAGGGTGTATTACAAAGAACTTCAAAATTACGCGTTTTCGTTTTCGATTTCCAGAACAGCCCTTTATTTAACTTTTTTTGTTTTTACTGGTTGTACGTTTTCAGATGAATGGCAAATATAAGATAAAATATATTTCACAGAGATCCAGCTGTTTTTCGGTGATTTTCCTAATTTCAAAATATATTTTATAACGTTTACAAGCAAAATATATATAAAAGTTTCTTAATTTTTAAGTTTTTTTACATACATACAAAAGCGGCGCTTGAATTTCAGAGGTTTTCAAGACTTTTATTATCTTCTAGATTTGTTATACGGAAGTGGTTAAAATTCTCAAATTATGAATCTGTGTTTTAGAAGTACTTAAAACTATTATGTATAAAATTTCTTAAGAGTAATTTAGTATTTCTAATGTGATGTTAAAAGTTTACCTCATCTTAAGTTTCTATTGCAATCCGGCAGTAAAAAAAACTAAAAATTCTATATCAAAACTTAACATATAGAATAATTTACCATTTCGCACCTTTTTATCGCTGAGCCTTTTAAAAAACTTAGAACAAAATTTGTTGACCCACCCTATTTTACACTGCTAAAGCTTACAGTGTTATAGCTCCTTATTTGTTAATCGATTGAGAAATAACAAGTCCACATAAGCTTTCACGACTTATCAGCTTAAACAACCTTCTGATCTAATGCTGCAGTTTGGGGGTTTCCTAAAATCATTTAAAATTACAAAAACAAAAAAAAAATCTAACATATTCGATAGACCTTTTCAACTCAATTGAGCTGGCATAATATGCTTATTGAGATTTTATTATACATTCCATGGTACAAGTACACAAGGTAGACTCGTTGGCCCAGATGTTTGTCAGCTGTTTACCCCAGTTAAAACCCAATGTCAAAAAAATTTTATTTTTGTTTACATACAAAAATTTTATATTAAAAAACATTTTTTTAATATAAAAATTTTGTGAATATAAATAAAATACAAAAACATTATAAAAAAAATGCGTGAACGAAATGAAAGAATCATTGGCATAGGCCAGAAAAACGATATCTTGTGAACATGATTCAGTGAAGCACACTTTTTTGTTGAAAGCCATGAAGTCCGACGATGATGAAGACAAAGAGGTTGTTAAAGAGTGTTAGCCATTTTAAGTTCAAGTCAAATTTTTTTTGTTCAGAATTAGGAGGATGTCATATACGTGTTAAGTGTAAAATGTGGAGGTATGACCCCAAATTTAGCTTTGTTCGAAGTTAAGCATGGTCTATACACAAAGGTGGAATGCTTTGGCCCCTTCTCCATAATCGGACAACATTTTACATAAGAGTTGGTAAAATTTATTTGTAAAGAATTGCAAAGAAAATAAAAATTGCATCCACATGAAAGTCATCGTTCATTAGCCAAGATCCGTTCTGCTGCTGCTAACTGTAAACATTTACCTTCCAATCAACTGTTAATAGATTCCCTAACGGATGGTGTAGATTTTAATAATCAAATGAGCCGAGCATGTTTTGAAAGTCTTACAAAGCCGGTTATTAATTCATTTATGAATATTTTAAATGAATATGCGGAAAAGGCGGATGGCCTTGGAAATTAAAATATTGGATATGGTTTTATTGGGCGCCAAGGCACAAATATTCGAATTGCAAGCAGGCTAATTAGATTGATTCAATTATATTGTTTAACCTTCTTAACCACCTGAAGCAGTTGCGTTCATTAAGTGGGCATAACGTTTGAAGACCTGCCAGACATCACGAGCTTGAGCCCCAATAGGTGATCATGGGCTTGTGAGGCAAATGTTATAGATTCTATGTTATATGTTATAGATGCCGAAACACTCAATTGACCACTTTGTATTGTATCCATTATAACTATCACATAATATTAATTTTCTATTTTGTTACGGCAAATAAAAAAATGTAACACATTACAAGATAACATTTAAAAAAATTGTATTTTCCTTCACGTATGTATAGTTTTTTTTTTTTTTTTTTTAATTTGTATTTCTATTTTTTGTTTCTGAAGGCACAGTGTTGCTCTTTTTTTTGAAGTCTCGGTAGAAAATACAAAAACAAATTGCCGTTTGTTTTTGTCTTGTTGTAGCAACGAGTTTAACTTGTGTAGTTGTACCATGATACATTCAAGGTTGAATAACAATAAAATCTATTTTACATAAAACAAAACTCAGCTCTCCAAACAAAATACAAATTTTTTACTTCCTTTTTTTGTTTTGAATTTTAAGTATTAACAATTTTTTTTCTGAAACTTATTTGATTAACAAAAAAAGTTAAAATTTGCATAAACAAAATATGCCTATACTTAAGTATTTCGTGCAGCACATTATAAAATATAAAGAGAGTAAAAATAAAAACAAAATAAAAAAAAATTCAATATTGTTTGCATTGTGACACTTCTGTTTGCTAAAACGATTTCAATTTTATTATAACCCAATATACACGTAAAGAAAATATAGTTGGACGGCATCATAAGAATGTGCTGTTTGTAGGCGGCCAAAACTTAGTTTAATATTGTATTGTTATATAACTTTTACAGTCTTTTATAATGATGTTGCTGTCCCCTTTATGATGTTACATCCTCTGGGGAAATCAGGTGCAGCCAATACCTGGAATTCGCCAGCCAAGAAGCTGCAAGGATCGTATTTTTCTTGAAATTGATACTTTTTATACTAAGAGGTCGCTCTTGCATGAAAGAGTGTTGTTTACAAGATTACACTTTTTTCGGGAGGGGACTCTTTCGGGGATCACGTGGTGGATTCCCTTTAGAGGAAGAGTTTTGTCAATGATTTTCCACCCAACCAGTGGTGGAAGTTCGTATTGCTAGTGGATATCACTTTTTTGCTGTTCAACAGATGCTGCTAGCTATTCCTAAAGCAGCGAAGTTTAGATTGATACCCACAGTTTATCACCAAGTGGTTAGACCACCATGAGATTAGGTCGTATGGCACGTGCTCATCTAAATTTACCCCCATCTGTTATCACATGTGATCATAATATCATTAATTACCATTGTCCAATTGCTCGTCATCATTATATGTTTAATTTTGATCACAAGAATGTCAATATTTACCATAACGCCAATATATACTTTAATATGATTCATATTTACCATACTAACTTAACATTATATGAGGGGCTTAAAGCGCAAGGGGTTTAAGTGCTTTTTTAAAAAAAAAAATCGAGATTAACCCTCCGATGAGTGACAGTTCTGAACTCCCCGGCCGTGTGAAAAGGTCCCTACGGACCTTTTTTGTAAATCATGTTTTTTCATATAAAAAATTTTTGTTTGATTTTTTTTTTTTTGTTTTTATTGTTTATAACTAAATTCTACATACATGAACTTTATTGCTTTCAAGGAAAGGCACAATATTCTAATTTTATACTACTAGCAATAAACCAGTTCTTAGAATTTTTTGATCTTAGTATTTTGTTCTTAGTATTTTTGTTCTTAGAATTTTTTCCTAGAATTTTTTGTTTTTATCATCTTCCCTAATGTCTTTGAGTTTAGGTCTTTGTGTTCAGAACAAGTAAATTATGTGTTGAAACAATAAAAAAATTATAATGATGCCCAAAAACATGCATTTATTAGTGAAATTCAGTACAAGGTCCATACGGACCTATTCACACGTCCGCGTACTATTCTCACTAAAAGCTCAATAACTCCTAAAGTAATGATCCGATCGGCTTGATTTTTTTTCCAAAAGATGCGCAACAAAATACTCTTTGACGGGGATAGTGGCCGAAGTAGGAGTAGTTTCAGTTTGAAAAGGCAAAAAGGCCCCTAGGGACCTTCTCACTCATCGGAGGGTTAAGTTCTCATATACCCGTGTATCCCATATGAAACGGGTGTTTTCATGACAACTGCTAGAATTGGTCGCCATATTTCACTACCGGATGAGAATTCCACATTCACTTCTTGTGTTCTGAACTTCTGTGAACTTCACCTACTAATGCCATATGAGGGGCTAAAAGTTCAAGGGGTTTTAGTCCTTTTTTTATTTAAGATTACATTTGGAATTAGAAGTTGAAGTTTAGAGAAGTTCAGGTCACAAGAGGTGATTATGGAAATCTCATCCGGTAGCGAGATATGGCGACCAATTCTAGCAGTTGTCATTAAAATACCTGTTTCGCTTAGAGCACACGGGGAATATGAGCACTTAATCTCATTTTATAAAAAAAGCACTTAAACCGCTTGTGCTCCAAGCCCCTCATATATAGCATATATAAATAATCATATATTATTCCAGACATATTTCAAATCTGTCGTTTTGGCCAATGGACCAAAAGACAGATTTGAAATATGGAAAACATATTAGCGTTTATGCCAATGTATGTAACCCATTTTTAATTTTGATCCACCTTTTTGTCATTTTCATTGTAAGCCTTGTGCGAAAAGAAAAGTTGACAGTTTTTAAGAAATTTGATGAAATGCTTGCTGAAATTTGATACTGTTATAAGTTCGATCCTAATGATGGTAATAGGTATGCATATCGTACTTGATCATAAAGATGGTATTAACTCAAAATAAAAAAAAAAAATCAGTAGAAGCAAAATAATTTTTAAATCAATATTAAAGGCATATGGAAAATAATTTTTAATCAACCGTTTCATTACCAAAAAGTAAATCAAATAGGACGATATTTTAACAGCGGATAGATATGAATATTTCACGTCGATTTTGTCCAAACAGTGAAAAATATAAACATTTTGTGTTAATATCCTCTTTATGATCAAGTGCGATATGCAATTTTAATATCTATTTCTGTCAGCAATAGAGTCTGTTAAGCCAAAAACCATCCAATGATGTTCGTATTTAAATCGGACCAAAAATGTGAGATTGAAAATAAAAACAAATTTAAGTATTTTGTTGTTGTTTTTTATATAATTTCCCAAACGAAATTTTCTAAAACCAGGCATTAAGTCTTAATATCAAATTTAACTATTCAGGGCAAACTCAGATTGATAGCAACAATTTCATGTGCTGTTTACAACAAAGCAGCCTCTTTTCATAACCACACACATTTTCAATCAAGTAAACGTTTGCAAATTTTGCCCAGAACGATAAAATCCGTTTATTATTAGTTTTCAAAACATATTAGGTGGGTTCGTTTTCTATAAATTGTTTCGAATTTGTACCAATTGTTACTGGAAAGTGTTCATTAACCCAAGATGTTTACAAGTATAACGCGTCAAAAAAAGAGAAAACGATTCCGAGATTTAAAAATTATTTTAAATTTAAACTGGTAAAATTTTTACTTGCAAGAATTTTTTAAAACAGCTGTTTCATGTTGTTATTTACAAAATCAAATTTTGAAAATGTGTTACAAAATATTGTTCACAATTTTTAAATTCAAAATGGTTTAATAACATACACTATATTTTTTTTTAATTCAATTAAGGAAGAAAGAAATTCGTATCTTACAGCTGGATACTGCCAATGTGCCTAATTTGGCTTGTTTTTGTCGGTAAAGCGTTCATTTCGTTTTTTATTTTTTTGAGTTATTGGAAGGGACAATTTGTAAGTCTTTAATTTAATCTCTCGTTTCAAGATTCTCCAAGTAAAGTAAATGAACACACCTATGTTTAAATTTTCATTCAAAACTAAATAAAAATTTTTAGCGGACATTTATACGATGCCTTTTCGGATATGTCTAACAAACACGTTTGTTTTGTTTGTAGGCGATTGATATTAAACAAGAAAGAGTGGCTTCCAAACAGACACGAAATGAGTGTTTATGTTTGTTAATAAGAGTTTTGATGTTTTTATATTTTAGAGATGAAAACAGACATGTTTGGAAGGACATAGTGAAAATACAAAAGGTTTTTGGTAGAATGTTCAAAAGGGAATGAAGAGAGCAAACGGGTCTGAAAAGACACCGTATAAATTCCGCCCTAGACGTTATTTTTTATTTCATAAAACTTGTTGTTAAAGCCGAAGTAGACTCAATATTTTAAACGAGTTTAGTAAGGTGCATTTAAAAGATGTCTTTTCAGACATGTCTGTTTTATTCATTCTCTTTGGAACATGTTACCAAAAACCTTTTGCATTTGCACGATGTCTTTCCAAACTTTTTATGTATTATTGTCCAATCTTCTTTTTATATATATTGAAAAATATGAAAAATCATATTAACAACCTAAAAACTCAATTCGTGCCTGTTTGACAACCCCTCTTTCTTCGATAACCCGATTGCCGACAAACATACCAAACGTATTTGTTTGACATGTCTGAAAATACATCTCTTTTTGTTTAAAAAATTAAAGAAAAACATATGAAATACTTAAGGAAAAAATGAGATAGAAGAAAGGCGATATTGTGAACGAAGCTTCAATTTAAAAAAGTTTTACAAAACACATTAAAGAAGAACAGCATTTCGTGCGACATTTTTTCCCCTGGAAGCATCTCTTTATCCACCGTCACCAATTTTATGTTACATGAAATATATCTGTGCGATATGTCGTATAGTCTGAAACAGGTATTAAACAGGAAAATTTCATATACATAGATCCTAATATTTGGATTTATAAACGATAGCTTTTTATCGATCATTTGATCACATCTTCATTTTTATAAACAACAATCTAACCCTGGTGCGCTTTGCTACCCCCATCGAAATAAAATTGGTAAGATTTTTTTAAAAAGCAAAGCATATTGGACTAAATTTGAATGATTTTACAGGGACCGTTCAACAGATATACAGAAATTTCAAGTGTCTTCGTATGGAAGGTACCATGCCTACTTTTCCCATTGAACATACCTTTTGAAATATGTTGTGGGTTATTATCTAAGCTATTTGTTCAAAATTCGAATACTTTCACTATAACAGTACTCCAAGTACGTAGAAATCTGTATTGCCATTGTATGGGAGTGCCACGCCCGCTTGTCTTATCCAGCCGACTTTTTGGCAGATGTCGTGTATTGATAACGAAGTTATTTGTTTCATATTGGAAAACTCTTACTGTAGCCGTCCTCCAGCTATAAGGTTATTCATATTTTTATTATATGGTTAAGCACCGGGAATTCGGGAAATTACTATGAAACTTTCAGGAAAATCGGCTCAGTAGCTTAGGAGTCTGTAGAGAACAAACAAACATACGCTTTTTCATTTATATATTATATTTTTATTTTGAAAGGTGTAGATTCCCATACGAGTGGGTCCTACAAAGCTTGAAGACTTTTGTCTTCAGATATTTAATATCTTCATCCTAGGGAGGGTATTACTCCTCCTACGTCTGCCCATTTTTAAGTTGGCATTTATAGTTTACCATAATAGTCGCTTTAACCACATTTGAAGATCGCTGTAATACTTCTTCAGTTACGCGATATTAAATATATGCTTCCTATGGGGGGTATGACTCCCCCTGCGCTTACCACCTTTATTTATATTTTTAAATTTATATTTTTCCATAAGAGTGACTCCTACCAACTTTGAACATTCTCACTATAACAGTTCTTAAGATATGCGATATTAAACATTGGCGTCCTATCCTCGTAGTTGGCACAGTAAATCGCATCTGAACGAAGCTAAGCTACGGCTTAAGTGCAAAACTAGAAAAGTCAACGAAAAACTAAAGACCCAAGTTCAAGTTTTAGTCCCATACCTAAGCAAGAGCGGAAAGCGTTTTCTAACTGTCATAAATTCTCATGCCCGTACAATATGTATGTAACATAGCGAAATACCGCGGCGTCAATGCTTTGCAATTGGAAAATCGAATTTTGACAGCGCGTTTCATAAACTTGGTCGCTATTGCTAATTAATAATAGCATTTTATCTATTTTAAGGTCAATCTACCGGTTTTAACTCCATTTTTTATTTCTATTATGTGGGTTTCCTTTAATAAGAAAGTAAACAATACTGTTCGAGACGCAACGTTGAAGCTCTGGTTTAGGTATGACTGTTAGTGTTCATACATTCAAATTCTTTCCCACTTCTTTATTTGTCTTTGTCTACAAAATTTATGGAATTTAATGAAAGTACACTCGTAGGAAAATGGATCTTCATATTGATGATGTCCTAACATCAGAATTGTGGCATCAATATTATTACAAATGGCATCAATGAGGCAAAAAGTGACATCAATCCAATGACGAACGTCATCCTAAAATATTGTCATATTTTATGCGTCATCTACGCTATGGCTACAGTGACATCAATTCGATGCCAAATTTTGTGTACACTGATAGAAAAGGCGTTATAGCGCTGATGTATTTTGACATCAGTACAAACAAACAAGAATTAGTGCGATGAAAAACCGTCGTCAGTGCTATGACAAACTTTCGTCGGGGCGATTACATAATACGACATGTCATCAGTGCAATGACAAACTGTCATCAGTGCGATGACATAACATACCATGTCATAATATAATAAAAATTCCCATATTCTAATTTTTAATAAGTTATTTAAATACATCAAATTTTTCAAATAGAATTATTACGAAAACCATATCGTGCATGCTCCTGGTGTCTTATAATTGAGAGTTCTTCTGCTGACAAAGGGCGGAATACACCAAAAGTATAACGGGCAAGTAAATAATGATACTATCTCAATTTGACTTAAGGTCAATTACAGTTTGATGACAGTCTCAGTTTGATGACAGTTTGTCATCGCACAGATGATATGCTTTTTAAAACCGACTTAGACTCGTGATTTTTGTGATGCTAATGTGTCATCTCATTGATGATATAATTTAAATTTTTGACCATGATGATAATTTGGCCAAGTAATGTTAAGGTTGAATTAATGTTTAAAAGTGTCATGGGTCAAAAACGAAGACACTTGTCATAGCACTGATGTTTAAACACATCAGCTTTATGACGCCTTTTCTATCAGTATATGCACGCAGAGAAAAAATATGGTTGGGCATGGTTACGGCAACTACACTATGTTTATTGTAACAATATATTGCTGTGGTACACAAAATATTGTTCTTTTTATTTAATATCAACAATATTATAGTTACTGTAAACATGTCAATGTTTATCGCAATTATAAATTTAAGTATGGTTCACTGAATAATAATTATTTTTATAACAACAAAATAATGATAACTTTGAAAACATATTATAGTCCTCACAACCATTTAATGATATTTAATAGCCATAACATGATAACTTTCTGTACGTGTACTCATATGTTTAAGATGCAAAAAAAATATTTTTACTCTAATAATATTTCATTATCGCCATTTGTAAAATAATATTGCATCAATTGTGTCGTTTGTTTTACATATGCCTGTCGAATTATTTGTTATTCACAATTTAAAAAAAATACCCATTAAAAAAACCAAGTTGAAAGAAATTAAAATCTAAAGAAATTGTAGGTACATTAAAAAATTTTAAAGTGTCACAAAATAAAATATCAATGCTAAAAAAATTATAATATTGTTTGAAAGTGGTGCAAATATATAATTACCATTGTTTTGTGTTATTTTAGAGAAAAAGAATGAAAATTATATAAAATAATTTATAAATAGTCGCAATTATTCGAAAAAATAGGTTAAAAATATTATGTTTAAAGTTGCATCATATTATGATGTGAAATATCTGTAACAGTTTTACGTAGTAAGTAAAGCCAGTAAGTAAATAAGCATAAATATAAATTAAATATATTTTTCTTTTTTGGATTTAATCTACATATTATTAACATGATAATAATATTATTACTTCTTAACTTATTATGTTTAACATGATAATAATATGATTACATTAAATCATAATATGATGGAATAAAAACAAATTAGGATTAAGGGAAAAATATTATGATGTAATACTACGAATATATTTGGTCACAATATGATTCTATAATAATCGTAATATGTTGACTACAATAATGAATCTTATCATAATATGTTGCCCTTAAAATATGTTTACCACAACCAAGTTTTTTCTTTGCGTGTGGTAGCATTGTTAAGAGAAAAAGTGTCTATATATGAGAGCATAAGAAAAAACGTTCCCAAAATCATATAGGTTTTTTTTCATTACGGCTTTCTTCGACAAAATTACATGTCAAAGTATGCACAGAAAAAATTATTAAATTTCTCCAATCACCAAATTTGTTTTAAATTCATAATATCAAGCAAACAAGTTGTTGATTTTGCACCTATTACCAAAATGATTATATTGATTACTAAAAATTTTAAAATTTTGAAAAAATATTTTCAATAAATGATATTTTTAATTTTAATTAAAAAAGTGATCAAAAAACTTTGCCATTTTAAACAATGTGTTAATTTATTTAAATAAATATTGACAATTCCCAACAACAATTCTACATGCTTAAGTTATTTTATTTTAAACGAAAAAAGTCAATTAAGATTTTTTGTTATTTAATTAAAATGTTAATTGAAAATTTATTTCAAAACAACTAAAATGTTAATTAAATCAAAATAAAATTTTTAATTTTCTTTCAACTAAAAAAATAATTGATTCAATTATCACATTAATTAAATTTAAATACTTTTTAAACCATTTTTTTAATTGATAAAACACTTTTTTCTGGTCTCGACACAGTTTTGTTTGGACGCTTAACTGGGGCATATATTTAGATTTGTGTTTGCATAAAAAAGCACTTTTTAACTGTGATTTATGTATGCTAAATTATTTTACTTAATGATTTAATAAAAACAAGATATTTTTTTTAAAGTGACACAAATATTATAAATTTCAACCATAATTTTTTTCGGATATAACAGATAACACATAATTTTTGTGAACGTGCTTAAACCCATGTTTTCTCTGCGTGCACTTAAACGTTTTCCTAAATAAAAAACACAAATAAAAAATACATAAATAAAATAACTGGTTATTTTATTAACAAAAAAAAAAGGGCAAACAAATTATTTATGTACCTATAACTCATCCATTTGTATTGTTAAAGAACTGAAGATACATGTCTGGACAAAAATTTAAAAATTCGAGATTCACAACAGTTGGCGTATCTTTTACAAATGGAGCGTTTCTTTAAAAACTTAAATGACATTGTAATAGGGAAAATATCTGTCATTTATTCTTACTTTGCTACTTAACTAAAAACTGTAAACTACCAAGTTTTCGTTTTCTTTAATAATTATGATTTTTTCTTACATAAAATTTTGCGAGAAGTTCTGCTAAATAAATTGCTTATCAATTTGAAAAAATGCAGCTGAAGCATATTTCGAAGCTAATTCTACATAATTTGCTATATTTTGATGTGCAAGAGATGGTTTTACAATTCGTAATTGGCAAACAAAAAAGCCAAAACAATTCAAAAACTTTAAATGTTTCCAGGAATAGAAAAATATATATACGAAAAAAAAAATATGGAATCCTAGTTAAAACTATGAACCAATGGGACCCATGGTGGATATTATTCAAGTTACTCTCCTAAAATATTATATTTATATCAATATGTTTAACCCTGAAAGGTAACTCCTCACTTTAGTACATAAATGTTACTATTCGTTGAATCGACGAAATATTTTAAAAAAAATCTAGCGGAACGATTTTTAAAGTCAAAACTCAACAAAAATTATTTTTATTAAGCATTTTATTAAAAAAACAAAATTAAATAAAGCACAAAAAATAAAAGTTTATTTTCTCTCTCAAATTTGAACCGAGTTTTAACTCTTTTTTTGTGTTTTCAACACATTAAAAAGTTAGACAATAACGAGTAAGTATGCTTCGTCGATTTTCATAAAGCATTTTAAGCTATGACTAACATTCTACAATTTAAATCATTGGTTGATGAAAGATTTCATTTATACTGATTTAAATTAAAAGCCTTTGACAGACTTTAATCATAAACTTCTGGTTAAAAAAAAATGGAGAAAATGATTTTCGATATAACTTATTTAAAGCCTGGTAATCTGTTCAACATTTCACGTGAAATGTTGTAACTCATATGAAAAAAACTTGTGCGGAATTTCTATGAAATTACTTTGTTCAATTTGTGAAAAACTTGCGAAATGTTTCTGGCAAAATTTTTTTACAACTGCGAAATAATATAAGCTGCACTTATTTCACGCGGAATTAAAAGCAAATGAAAAAAGTTTAAACCTAATATAAAAATGAGAAGGGAAAAACATAAATACCGCAACCAGTAACAGTTTTTCATCCATATTTACTTTAATTTTTTATTTAAAAAATTCTTTTTAGTAAAATACACGTGGGTTTTGTTTACATACGCAAAGCAATATCGCATACTTTGAAAGATTAAGAACGCCAAATTGTGCAGACTCGCGAGATAGCAAATATTTATACATGTCAAATTTTTCGTATTAATTAATAGATGTTGCTGAGCATTTTTCCCAAATAGGAACAGAGTACTAGGCTTAAGCTGGTTAAAGTTATATCTTTTATGCGGAACACAGTCCGTAAAATATAATTCTGCAAATATTTTGGTAAAATTCGGTGTCCTGCAGGAAAGAGGTGGCCCAATTTTATTTTTACATTTCATAAACAATTTTTCTGAAGCAATAAATTATTATAATACACTGAAGATACCAAAGATTCGCTAGATAAAAATTACATTTAATATGAATTCAATAATTTTTACAATTCGTCACCTCATTATTCGACAATAAAGGTTTACATTAAATCACTGAAAATACACCCAAAAGAATTTTTTCTATTTCCACCACTGCTTCGGGCATATGGTTTGAAGAAAAATTTCTTTTTTGGACGTTAATTAACGAGCTTAGAAGTTAATAAAGGGTGGTTAAATTTTAAGGGCCGATGTTGAATGTGAACCACACCTAAACTTCAAGTGTTTTTCTGCATTTCATTTGACATTTCTCAATTTCAGACTAACTCAATTTAAACCATGGAAAGATACACAATCGAGCAACGCGTTATATTTATTCAGACTTATTATGAAAATGGGCATTCACATCAAAATGCATATCGTCAGTTATCAGAGAAACTCATCTTCAGTGATGAGGCACATTTTCACCTCAGTGGATTCGTCAATAAGCAGAATTTCCGCATTTGGGCGAATGATAATCCTAGAGTGGTTGTCGAAAAACCAATGCACCCACAAAGAGAGACTGTTTGGTGCAGTTTATGGGCTGGCGGCATTATCGGGCCGTATTTTTCCAAAATAAAGCCGGTCAGGCAGTTACTGTGAATTGTGTTCGCTATCGTGAGATGATAACGAACTTTTTATGGCCCGAGTTTGAAGATATGGATGTGGACGATATGTGGTTTCAACAGGACGGTGCCTTTTGCCACAAAGCTAACGAAATAATGGCTCTTTTGCGGGACAAATTTAATTGCCGTGTTATCTCACGTGGCCACCAAGATCATGTGATTTGACCCCGTTGGACTTCTTTCTTTGGGGTTATTTGAAAGAAAAGGTGTACGTCGATAAGCCAGCAACAATTCTAGAGCTAAAGGATGAGACAATTCGGCACATTAACGGCCGCATACGCCACTTTTTTAAATGTATTTCTAAAAATTAGCTTTTTGTGCTGCATGCGTATAGTTACTGCTGTATATTGAGTTGTTGGCGTTTTATTTTCCTTTGCTTTTACTATTTTTTTTAAGGCAATTAAGCGAAGTAAGAGTAAAGTTTATTTTTTTGTTATCATTATTCCCACGCCACGATAGTGAAGAGGGTATTGTGCATTTGTTCTGATGTGTGCAACACCTTAAAATATATGTCCTAGATCCAGATCAACTCACAATCACTTTCTAAGTCGATCTAACAATGTCCTTCCCCCAGAGCTGTAAATCAATCATTCTTTTTTGATTTTAATTCGTTACGAATAAGAAAAATTTTGAATTTATTCTTTTCACAAACAAAAGAGAATTGAATGAAATTTGAGTAAATTCAAACGAATAAGGCAGAAATTAATTACAATTCATTTACAGTTCAAATGAATTTGTTAAAGTGAATTGCAATTCATTGTAGTGAATTGCAATTCATTGTACTTTGATTTTGAATTAATTCAAATTAATTAGTATAATGAATTGTAATTCAAATGAATGACATCAAAAATGAGTTTCAATCTATCAAATTCAAGAGCAGACCTAGGGGGAATGAAAAATTAAAATTTCTCCTACCATAATCAAAATATTCAATACGCAAATTGAAAAGCCTTTTCCTGGATCCGCGCCTGATCAAAGAAAAGATGGTGCTTAGAGTTTGTTTCTTCAAGAAGAACTGATTTTAATTTTGAAATACGATGTCTTTTACATAAAATATTTGTTGAATACCAAAACAGTTCAAAATAAGTTGGAAATGAATTGCTAATTCTTTTTTCTAATTTATTTGAATTAATTCAAGATCAATTCAATTCAAATTAATTGGAAATAAATTGTAATTCACTTTGACAAATTCAAATGAATTGGAAATGAATTGCAATTCACTTTGACAAATTCATTTGAATTGGAAATGAATTGTAATTCATTTTTACCAAATTCATTTGAATTGACTTAAATTTCATACAGTTAATTTTTCGTGTGAAAATAATTAATTAAAAATTTGCTAATTCAGTTCATAAATGATAAGCGAATTAATTCAAAAACGAAAGATTCATCTACAGCTCTGCCGTCCGGCTGCATGTCCATGTATTTTGTGCGCGAAGTCGATATTTTGAAGATAATTTGGTGAAATTCAACTCAACCTATTGAAAATGGGTCGAATCGGTATATAATTTCATAAAGCCCCCATACAAGCTGCAAACCAATATAATGAAATTTAAAACATAAATAGCTCCATAGTTATATGGGCAGATAAGCTATGCGTTTTTATAAAAATAGGACCACGAGGAAAGATAGGGGACAATTCCTGCCTCTCAGAAACTACGAAATCTAATTTAATAAAATTAAAAACCTAGATAAATTCTTATTCATAGAGCCACATTAGCTATTCATTTTTAAAAACTATGTCCCAATAGGTACGCTTCCAAAAATTTGTTTGTGGGTATCATATGGTCGGGCTTGACCGGCTATACTTTCTTACTTGCTCTGTTTTGCTTTCTAAAAATAAGCAAAGCAACAGTGAAATTTATTTTGTGCAGCGGCGTGTGGAGTAAAACAAAACTAAGTAAACTTTAAAATAGTTGATATGGAGCCAAATAAATGCTTTATATCTCAGAAACTAGAACAAATTTCGTGAAACAGGCTTTGGATTCAGGAATGGGGCATTTACAATATATTTATATACCCCATAGCTTACTCATTTTTTTAAAGGATTGGAATTTTGATCGCTATTACATCAGTGAATATAAACTAGAGTTTGTTAGCGTAATTATGGATCTTGGTAATCTTCATACATTATATTACGATGGCGCTTTATAAAGCTCGAGGAATCTGGATTTTCGTCAAACGCTGGACAAAAGAATTTAAAATCGAATAACAAAAGATTGGTTACGTTACTTATAAGAGCAATTTATGACTTCTTATGTTATAAATCTATTGAAATGGGATTGTAAGAGTTTAATTAATCTGAGACTACACTCACAATATTCTGTACGTAAAACTAACTGAAATTGTAATATAAAATAAATAAATATTCAGTTAAAAACCGATTTTGAACGAAAAGTTCATTTAGTTTTTACTGTCAAAAATTAAACTGCGAATTCCGTAAAAAGAAATGAATTTTCTGTTAGTTTATATAATTCAACTTTCAAAAAAATAACCGACGAATTCCGTAAAAACAAATGAATTTTCAGTTATTTTATTAAAATTAACTATCAAAAAATAGCTGACAAATTCCGTAAAAACAAATGAATTTTTATTTTTTTTATGTACTTCAGTAATTTTATATAATACAGGTTTTACTCGAATTTCTAAAAAATACCAGACACCTGTCCGCTTGTTATTCTAATGAAAGAGAGAGAATATCTATTTTTATTTACTTACCCCGTTGTACATGTTTGTTTTACTTTTGTTGCACTGACCACTTTGTTTATAGAAGAACTTTCAATTATAAGACACCATCAGCATATGCCCGATATGGTATTAGCAATTATTTTACTTTAAAAATTTTATGTATTTAACTAAATAATTTAAACAAATAGAATATTGGAATTTTCTACAGAAAACAAGCAAACCGTTTTTTACTTTTACTGTTTGCCACAGATCTATAAAAAGATAACTAAAAATTTATTTTTTTTAGTTAAATTATGTATAATAATTGAAAATTTATTTGTTTTTACGGAATTTGTGGTTAATTTTTTATGGAATTCGCGGTTGAATTTTTGACAGTAAAAATTAAATAAGATTTTTGTTAAAATGAAATGAAAATAAGTAGATCGGGTTTTCAGTATATTTTCAGTTGTTTTAAATTTCATTTTCATTTAATTTTACATACAGAATACTTTTACTTAATCAACTGACAATATTAAATGCAACCGAAAATCCGTATTAATGTGCACTTAGTTTTTTGAATAAATGCTAGAATCAGTTAAAAATAAATTTGTTTGGAATTTTAAATGTTTATTTATTTAAAAATGACTGAACGGAATACTTCTTGAATAACCTACAGTCCGTTACTGTAATAATATTGTGAGTGTATTATTACAATTTTATAAGTTTTTAAATACGAACATTTTAAAAAGATTTAATATTTTATACGATTTTCTTTTAAGTAAGACATCATTGCATATTTCTCAATGCACATTGTGGTCCAACAAACCACTTTGTGTTAAAACTTTTCTAACAAACTTCGAAATAAAAAAACCTTTTAGGAAATTATGTTGCAGTTTTAATTAAATGTTTAACTTTATAGATTTCGTTTTAAATGTTGAAGTTTTAAAACATCATATTATTTTAAGTTTACAGAAGTAACTGTCCGTATATTAAGAAAAAGTCTTTAATTTAATACAGGGTGGCCCAAAATGACCGAAGAAATTTGAGTTCATTACAACTTTTTATTCAAGACATAATTATTAAATTTTTTTTAAATACAGTATATGATTGGGGAATTTTTTGTAATTAGCTTTGGAAAATTATTTCCTGTAAGTGATATCAATTTTCTGCTTGGCACATACGTGCTCTTTTTAACGTATTTTCCATTACTTTTCGAAAAATTTTCATTGTAATTACTTTAGTCCGATTATAAGGTAGTGCTACTTAATTCCCCAAGTCTCCTTCACGAAATGCTGAATAACAAACAAAGAAAAAAATAATAATTAAAAAAGTTATAAGGAATTCAAACCTTTTCGGTAATTTTGGGCCACACTGTATTTAGTCTCTAAGGCTTATATTTATTTACTTAATTAAATAAATTAAAAAAAAATTATTTACAACGTTGCAATAAATTTGGGGGCTTTGTTCCGAAAAGAAGTTTGTATTGAAATCATGTGAAATTTCTAAAGAATTTCGTAAAGTTTCTTTGTGCCACACATACCATATCAAACGTATAATGCCCTTTTCACATATTTTGATAAGAAGTACGAGTATAATAACACAGAAGTTGTGTTTGTTTTGCTGCAAGCACAATTCATGTACGTTTCACTGGCATAAGCTTTGCACATCAAACGTACATCTTCTCTATTATAAATATTGTATTGCTTTAAGTATAAATAAAAAGAAAAGCTTTTTCAAATTAATTAATTCATTTATTAATGATGTGCTAATAATCCCAATTTTTAAATGAAAACACTGAAATTTATTGTTGTGGGAAAGCTAGTTTCTATGCGCATTTCGCTGGTTGCTTAGGCCAGCTCGTCAGGAAACTTTTTCCAAATACTTTAGAAATGCTAAAAATATTATAAAAGTAAGACCATAAAGTGAATAAGCATTTTAAACACTAAGGTCTTACATGTAACAATATCAAAGCTTCAACAAAGACACAACAATAAACCGTCAATTTCTCTTTCTTACATTCCCCTACAATTGGCTGGTTTTTTTCCAACACGAATTGTAGTTGTAAGAGGATAGAAAGAAAAAAACAAAATTAAAAAAAATGTTTGAATGTTTTAGGGACTAATTGTGTTAAACGTAACGCAACGCCAACAATGTTATTGAAAGCAAAAACATATTCAACTATATTTTATAGTTTGTTTGTTATTTTATACAGAAATTGAAATTGTGTTTTAAATTTTCAAATATTCAATCTAAATTCCTGTAAAAAGCAACAATAAAATTATAAAATATTTTTGAATTTTTTATGCTTTCATTAAAATGTTTAGCGTTGCGTTTTATAAAATTAGGCCCTTAAAGTCCTCATATTTAAATTTTAAAGAAAATTTTTTGAGGATAAAATTTTTAATGCAAAGCATATAAGTCTAATGACGATTTATTTTCTGTGAAAAATATGTTACAGTATATAACTTTGCTAGTGATACATCACCATACAAAAATTTTTAAAAATCACCATTTTTGGCACTTTACATGAAACAATCAGCGAAATGGCTTTTGTTTTGTTTTGGAGCTTTTTTTTCAATACAACGTAATAATAGAAAAAAAACTAAAAAAAATTATTGTTTGAAATCTTTTTTGCTCTCAAATCTGGGCAATTTCACACGGCTCTCTGATGTTGTAGCCATAACAGCGTCTACATTTTCTGGTATTTTTTTTTTTTTTAAAGTCACTCTATTCTACAACAAGCGAAGAATTTAAGAAAAAAGACTCAATTTTACATGACTTTCTTCAGAAAAAGCCCTACTTTTTAAAAAAAAAGTCTTATTTTTCGCTTAGTGCTTTTTTATAATTTTGATTTTTTGTTGTACCACATGGCGTATGCGTGTTAATAAATTTTAATTAAATAATACTCATACGTAACCAAGTAACTTGACAGAAGTTTTCCTTGCACATTGTTCTTAAAAAAAAAATAGATAATTAATATCTATGTACACCAGGGCGGGTCGATTTAAAAATCGGCCAAGTAACAGGTGTGGGTCGGCCCGTAAAAGTTAATGGGAGTTAAGTTGGGATTTTTCAAAATTTGACTTTTGGGTCAAAATAAGGAACATCTGAATTCAGTTTAGAGGTATGGTTCCTTGGGCAAAGTATCTTATTTTGTTGCCTAAAATACGACTTTCCTTGTCACTTGGGCGATTTTTTTGTGTCCCTACAAATCGACCAGCCCTAATATACATGTAACACTTTCTAATGTTACCTATAATCACTCGAAGTTTTACATGTTGTGCAACTTCAATAGAAGAAGATTAGATGCTTTAATTTACAAAATATTACACTTTTATCAGTAATGTAATTCATGAGCGTTTTTAAAGCTATTTGGGCGGTTTCTGCGCGCTATTACGGCTTGGAAGCAAATATTGACTCCACTATTGGCTTCAAAAAATTAAAACGATAATAATACAAATAAATTTTTTTCATTTTAATATGTAAGAATTTTTGTTTTTTGTTTTTATACAATCTTATAATCATATTATGAGCGGTATTAATTAAGGCAAGCAAGATAAAACAATGGTTGTACAAACAAAGTAGTTAGTGCCAAAGTTGTAAAACAGGGAGGGCAGTACGAACACCTTAAGTATAGGTGAGGGTAAAATATGCAACATGTTTTGCATGTTTTTCATCAGCATATTCACAACAGAAATTAAAATTGTTCCCGCAGTTATATTTTTTGTACAATCGAACAGAAAAATGAAGAACATGTAGCATTTATGCAACATATTTCTTAGAAAAGAAAATGCCACAATACCCAGCTTTTAGGTTACTGATTAACTTAGAATCACTTTATAAATCAATTGGAGCATTTTCGTTGGTGCGTCTAGTTACCCAGCTGGCTAATTGTGTACATACGTAAACTATTTTACCTAGCCCCCATATAATTGTCGCACGGAAATATAATTTTTTTTTTTTTTTTATCAAATAAATCGTCTTGAGGTTTGATTTTCAATATGCTTTTTTACAGATCACGCTGACTCATAGCAAATTGCTTTGTCATTTTTGTGCAGTAGCGTTTGGCAAGTCATCATAGAAAGACTCGCCCCACAACAGCGTCTCCAAATTGTTCAGCTGTATTACGAAAATCAGCACTTTGTGAGATATGTTTTATCGTGAAATTTTGTTCAGTGATAAATCACATTTCTGGCTCAATGGATACCTTAATAAAGAAAATTGTCGTATTTGGGCCGATGAGCAACTCGAAGAGTATTTAGAGTCATTCCATCCATTTAAAAAAACGGTATGGTGTGGTTAATTGGCTGGTGGAATGGTTGGTCTATATTTCTTTAAAAATTAAGAACAGCAGAACGTTACCGTCAATGGTAACCGTTGCCGCACCATGTTAACGGACTATGTGCTTCCTGAAATTCAAGCGCATGGTCTCGGTGAGCTCTGGTTTCAACTACGAGCCATACAGCGCGTGAAACAATGACCTTGATAAGAAATCATTTTGTTAGCACTTAATTTCACGTTTTGCTCCGGTAAATGGGCCAGCTAGATCGTGTAATATCACACGTTTCGACTATTATCTCTTACGATATGTAAAGTACGAGGACTTTAGGAATACGCCAGTTACGATTGATGCTTTGAAAGCCAACATTACTGGTGTTATTCGCGAAACGCAAGTCGATTTGCTAGAACCAGTCGCCAAAAATTGGACCTTCCAAATGGACCACCTCAGACGTAGTCATGCCCAACATTTACATGATGTCATTTTCAAACAGTAAATGCCATTAATTGTTCTTTTAACTGATAATAAAATGTATAGGTTCAACTTCAAAAGCATGTGTTTTATTTACATTACAAATCAAACCTCACGATGAATTCCTGATATAACACCTTTTAAAAATTACTGAGTTATGGACAAATTTCAAAAGTATTTGAATTTTTTTTTTTGTACTTCAACCATGGCTTATAAATACTATTTTGCAGTTTTTCAATTAAGAAAGAACGACTTCACCCTTCCATGTATAATATCGCGATGGGTGAGAAGGCCCCTGGGGACATGTTACATTTTCAAACTGAAATTACTCCTTAATGGTTCATGGGAAGTATACTCAAGCCCCACATTTGTTCCAGGTAAATGTTATCTAGAATCGTTGAAAAAGAGTTTAAGGCGATCCCACCAATAGTTTACTTCAACGTGTGAAAAGGTCCGCTGGCAAAAAATGGCGTTTTCATATAAAATTCCATACAAATAGAAATAGGTTCCAGTGGACCTTGTACTTCGTATAAGGGCAGCGGTTGACACACGCACCGGAGGGTTAATGTCTTTTGTAAGGCTAGCAAATTAAGCAATTACTCCGCGTGACAGCATGTTTTCCTTTTTTTTTGGCAGAAAAGCCACTTTATATCCAATAATCTCTAGGCAAAACATAATTAAACTCCGTGCTTTGTTTTTCATTTCCTTATCTTTTGTCCTTTTATAAGGGACTCAACATTTTTCCAGAAAGTTTTTCTAAAATAATTTTATATTATCAGTATCTACTATATTTTACCAAACTCGGTACTTAATAAAAGAAAAGGCTTTGTAGAATGTTACAAAAAATATTTACTTCAGTTCCCTTGAACAAAAATAAAAGGAATGTAATTTTTAAAATATATCCTTCCATATCCTAAAATTTTTCATTAAACAAATTTAAAAATGTTGTATTTTGTAGCCTTAAATAACCTCTATAAGACCTTGAAATTTTATGATTTAAAATCATTTAGTTCAAAAGGTGTGATTGTTTTTTTCGTAGTACAAAACTAATATCTACGTAGAAAATCCATTTATGAAAAGCATCTATTAATTTTGATGTAGAAAATCCATTTCCGAAAAGCAACTACATATTAAATTTATTTAGTTCAGGGATGATAAATGGCTTTTTCAAAATTGTATTTAATTTAGTAAATAGTTGTACTTTTTATATCCTAATTGTATCGAATAACTATAAATGCACGTACATACATTAAAATTCACTTGTACCATACATTTATATTTGAAATATTCATTTGGTAATTAAAAATAAAAAAAAAATATGTAACTTATAAAAATTTTAGTCGAAGACTTTTTAGCTTATTTTAATTTTTAGAGATAATAGTTAAACAGGGTAAAAATATGTTAAACAGAGTAACAAGTCCAAAAGATATTGGCCCATAATCATAGTCAAAATAATGTATACTTTAAACTGCAACCGCCTTTACCATTGTTCTAAAGTATACTTTAGACAAAGTCGACTTCATTTTTGAATATAGTTATAGCCCATTGTCTAAGAAAGTAAGGTTCTTTTGCATTTGGTATCCCGCTTAAAGCCGGTATACCGCGTTTCACCGTACTTTAAGCTAAAAAGTCTTTGTCTGATTCCTATATTAAAGTATTGATGTAGGTAATGCTATGTACTTATATCGGGAGATTCATTGTGAGGTTTGATTTATAATGTAAAATAAAACACATAATTTTTAAATTCGTATTATCGGTTAAAAGACAATTTATGGCATTTACTGTTTGAAAATTATATCATGTAAATGTTGGTCATGACTTCGTCTGAGATGGTTCATTCAGAAGTCAATTTTGGATGACTCGTTCGAGCATAGCGACTGGTATCTTGCGAATAACATGAGCAATGTTGGCTTCCAAAGAGTCAAAGGAAGCTTCTTGTGGTAAGCTTCCAGGTACTTCCCAGAATGATTTCTCAACAAGGTCTTTGTTGCACGCGCTGTATGGCTCGTAGCGCCCGCTGTCTTGTTGAAACCAGAGACCATGCGCTTGAATTTCAGGAAGCACATAGTCCGTTTACATGGTGCTATAACGGTTACTATTAGCGGTGACATTCTAATTTTCTTAATTTTTAAAAAAATATGGACCAGTGATACCACCAGCCCATAAACCACACCATAATGGATGTATTGGTAGCTTTTGGTACTCTTCGGGTTGCTCATCAGCCGAAATACGGCTATTTTTTGAATGGTGTTGGTTTCAGTAGGTCGAATATGCGTACCGTAAGTTCATCGAATCGCACGAAAAATCTTTCTCACAGAACGCAGATTTTCGTAAAACCGCTGAACAATTTGGAGACGCTATTGTGGTGTCAGTTTTTCCTTGATGGCTTGCCAAACGATACTCATCCGAAATGCCAAAGCAATTCTTTATGAGTCAGCGTCATCGGTAAAAAAAGCATATTGAAAATCAAACCTCACGATGAACCACCCTTTATATCCATAAAACAATAAACTAAAAACTTACAAAGATCAGGTATAATAAGGAACATAAAATAATTTTTTTTATTCATGGAGATCAAAGTCCGATTGATGAAGGAAATTAGTTTTGTGATAAATTTCCACATAACGTTACTTTAATTTAGAAAAGACATATAATATTTTTTAATTTTAAACATAAAACTTGATAAAGAAGAATATATAAGAGAGATTATGTATAGTTTAAGAACAATAAAAAATGTAGGAAAGGTACCACAAGATTTGGAAATGTCCTACATTTTTTATAGTTCTAAAACTCTACATTAGCTTTTTATATATTATTTTTTTAACAAGTTTTATGTTTTAAATTAAAAAAAAATATATATGTTAAATACGTCTTTTCTAAATTAAAGTAACGTTATGTAGAAATATATCACAAAACAAATTTCCTTCATCAATATGACATTGCTTAAAAAATTTTATATGTTAGATATGCCTTTTCTTTATTAAAGTAAGGATAACCTTTTTGTTAATTTCAAGCTATAGTAACAAGATTCATTAGACTGAATTTAATATTTTGTCCGAATAAAAATTCGACGCAGTATTAACATAAAGGTGATTTCTTTGCTTTTATTTTAACGACTAAAAAGCTTCAATGTTAAAGCGTCTGAAATTTTTAAATTGTACTAAAGCTGTCATTGGAGTACTTCAGTACTTTTGTAATGCTAATAGTACTGAAAAAAGTACAATTGTACTAACCTTAGCATAACTGATTTAGTTATTTAAGGTATAGTTTTTTTTAGTGATATAGTTTTCAAAACCTTTTTTTATGGAAGCTTTGAAGACTATGAAAAAAAAATTTAAATGATTTTTTTTATGTTGTTCAGGAGAGATGAAGGAAATATTTTTAAACCCTTAAATCCACACATCATTTATCGCTCTTGGTTTGAAATTTGTATAATATTAATATAAAACATTTTTGCAAAAATTAATTTTGTGCATCGAAAAAAACCATTACAGCTTTTAGAATAATCAAATTTCGAAGCCTTATAGAATAAATGTAAGTCTACAATATACAATTTTTAAAAAAATTAAAAAAAAAAAACCTTTAAGGATATTGAAGTCAAAGTTATTCTTGGGAATACATACATAATTTTTCATTATTAAAATTTAGTTTTTTGTACTTAATTTCCAATTTTCATTCTTGACAGATACACCGAAATTTATTGTTAGAGGATAAGCTACACGCTAAGAGCAACATATTATGATAAGAATATAGTCAATATATTGCGATTATTATTGAATCATATTAGGACCAAATATATTCGTAATATTACATCATAATATTTCCCCTCAATCCTAATTTGTTTACATTACATCCTATTATAATTAAATGTAATCATATTTTTTTTTTTTTTTTTTTATTAAGAATTAACTTACAATTTAAATTATAAGATAATTTAAAAAGTAGAGCAATAGCAACTAGGGCCTTCAGCTCAAAAGTGTATATGTAACATAATAATGGTGTTATTTTGTAAAGTTAAACAAGTTTTGTAACAAAGTAATATTTTACATAATTGTTTTTAGTTTAAGTAGATTAGTATCATTTTTGTAGTTAAATGCAATTGTATATATTAATTGATTTTAGATAATTTACTATTGTTGAAATATTTTCATCTGTTGGATCAGCAAGTAGTTCCAGGGGGTCTCTATTGTTAAACCATCTAGATCTTTGGCTGTTGAACAGTGGGCATTCGCATAGGAGATGTGACGGGTCGGTGGGGTAATTTAAGTTACAGTTGCAGGGTAACTTGATTGTAAGTTTTAGAATACAGCCATGTGTAACTTTGGTATGTCCGATTCGAAGTCGTATGATTTTTATTAAATCTATCCTTTTTGTGTTCATATTTTTGTTGATGTTTGTTGTTAAGATTCCAAAATTGTTGGTGTTTACTTTTTTGTACCATGAAGATGTTTTTTGGTAGGTCGTATCCTTATTTTTGTGATGTTTTGTTATATATTTAGATATATCTTTGGGGTTGAGATTTTCCGTTGTTATTAGCGGTGCATTTAAAGAGTATTTATCTGCAGTGTCAGCATACTCGTTTCCGAGGATCTTGCAGTGACTAGGGATCCAAATTAATTTAATGTCCGGGTATCTTCTGATTATAGTGTTTCTGATTTTTGAAATATAAATGTTATCGTTTGAGATATTTAGTACAGATTTAAGAGAAGATAGAGAATCACTGCAGACAGCGTATCTGCCCTTTTTGTTAATACGGGAGGTGCGAAATGCGCCAAGTGAGCTCCTAATGGCTGAGTTAATTTGTTTATTGATTTTTCCAATAACTGATTTAGGGGCATAACCATAAATAGGCAGGCCGTAATTGACTTTTGATAGAATAAGCGCTTTAGTGGTTTGTATTAATATAGAGGTGTTACAGTTGAATTTTGGGCTAGAAAGGCATTTGATAATGTTAAGTTGTTTTTGTAGGGATCGCACTAAATAGTCAATATGTTCATTCCATTTGTATCTTTTGTTGATATATAGGCCTATTAGTCTAAGATTTGAAGATTCAGTGAGTTGTATTTGGTTGGATAAAATTTCACATCTGCAGAGCTTTTTGCGGCATACATGAATGTATTTGCATTTTGTTGGTGAGAGTACTGCGCCGGAGTAGTTTGTCCAATCAAGTATGTCGTTAAACAGACCATTAAGATTAATAACAGGATTTTTGTTTTTGTTGGACTTTACTATTAGATTAAAGTCGTCAGCGTAAGACGTAAAATCAATATCCCGATGAATTGATATAACTTGGCAAAGTTTATTGTAGGCTATTAAAAATAGTATTACGGAAAGTGGAGATCCTTGTGGGATGCCATTGTAGAGAGGAAAATCACTGGAATAGTGTGATCCGACTCTTACTTTAAATTTGCGGTTCCTCATAAAATTGGTAATATAATTTAATACTTTTGGCCCTATTTTCCATGAAGTAAGTTAGACAATAATTGTGTGCAATCCTATTCTATCAAACGCTTTTTGGAAATCTAGTGATACTATTGTTAAATGTTCCCGCAGAGAAAGTGAGTCTGCAATTTGATGGTCTACGTATAGCAAACTGTCTATTGTAGATTTTCCTTTGGTAAAGCCGAATTGTCTATTATCTAGTAGCTTATGGGTTGTTAAAAACCACCATAATCTATTTGCAACGATTTTGTCTAGCACTTTGAATATACAGGGCTTAAGTGATATAGGGCGGTAGGAATTAAGGCATGTTTTGTCATTGCCTTTTTTATAAACCGGTTTAGTGATGCTTGTCTTAAACTGCTGTGGGATTTGTAGCCCCAAGTATTCTCTTTAAAATGGCATACAAATCATCTTCGTATATGCAGTAGTTTTTGAGATATTGAAAAAATAAACTCAACACATTCGGCTAATTCGGCGAAATTATGACATTTTGAAAATGATGTAACTTTTGCAAAAAAAATTTTAAAATTTTTTTTGTTAATATATCGATCAAATCGACCACTCTTGGTCGATTTGACATGGAATTACCCATATTTTTTAAAAGGTTTTCTTAATTTCGTTTTAATGGGAGCAGCGAAGCGCACCAGTCAATCGTCTACTGCTTTGTTTGTACAATCGTTAATAAAGTAAAATGTGTTGCAGCTGCCTACCACAGCTTTAAAGTAGCAAATTTGACACAAAAGAAAAAGAGTGAGAACTTTTTTGTATTACCAACAACCAAAATCGTAGCTATTGCTATTAACAAATCCTAAAAATCAGTATTTTACAAAAAGTTTCTAAAACTAAGTCATTTATTTCTTTGAAGCTTTAAATATCCATTTAAATTGTCTTTACCCGAAATTTGCTAATTTGTACCATTTTTATTGTATTTAATTTATCTTTCTAACGGCACTTGAAATTTATTAAACCAATTTATTTTTTTTTTTTTTTGCTTTTTTATTATTATATGTAAATATTTACATATGTATGTACATAAGTATGAAATTGAATTTTTGTATTCAGATATGTGTTTCTTTTATTTTTGTGACATATTTCTTTAGAAGTCATAAAATGTCCTTTAGTGCAATTCTACATAAACACACATAAATATTCAAAATGTTTTACGATGTGTGTCAAATAAAAATACCATTTGCATAAAAATACGAGCATTTTACGTTCTAAAAAGGAAAGAACAAAGAAATAAAATTAACTTGATTACATCTTTGAAAATTATTATTTGTTTGTTTAAAAATTTAACAAAGGTCAACTTTGATTAATTAAGATTAACATAAAAATTCTGAAAACATTTTGATATGCAATTACGAGTTTCGAATTTCAATAAGTTCCAAATGCTTCCCTGCACCCGTATGCTTGAAAATGCCACAGCCAAGGCATTCGTTCTAAAGTCGATGTCAAGGCGTGATCAGATTTAAGTTGGAAGAGGTTATAACTATAAGAAATGTGCCCGGTTCAAAATAATTGCTTATATATAGTAATTTAGCTGGAGGTACATTACGCGTTTTATGTGTCGATGCGTTTTTTGTCCGTCAAAAAAATTAGAATCTGTGTAAAGCTGTATTGACAAGTTCCGCAGGAAACGCATAGAATGCATATGCATATCAATCGTGTGAAGTAGGATTACTTTCTAATTTTGAAAGAAGGACAAGAACGTATCGAAGGCATAGAACGCGTGGTGCAAGCCAAACGCAGCGCAGCGCTGCTCTATATTGCTAGTTTTTGTTTTATGCAAGGAGCAGAGCCAAGTTATTATTGCTGTTGCTCTACATTATATTTTTTCAAAAAACGCAAAAGGAGTGATCACACATCAGAAATGGGCCGAACTTAATTTTATGACTAAAGACGCAAACAGAATTTGAGTAACGTGGCTTAGGCAACAGTGCGAATACATGTAAACCATATGTGTGAAACCATATTGAACTTAAGGAAAGTTTTTATGAAGTTTTATAAAGCTGTCATTTGCTTAAGCAAAGTACGGAATCAAATGTTTTTTTATTTTTTTTTAAAGCATTTAATAGGCTTTTCGTTAATTTTTGTCAGTAGCTTAAGCTTGTTAACGCAGGCCCAACCAGAATGGGCCTTCAACCTTTATTATTTAATAACTTAAGCTGGGATCACACGATTGCCGCAAATGCACCAATATGACACAATTTTTAGTGTTTTTTATTGACGCACAATAATGAAATTGCCCCAATAAAATATGCAGAAATCACAAGATTGCCCTGTTTTATACAAATTTAATTGCCGCTAGTTGGTACAAAGCGAAATGGGTACAATAATTGCCGCAGTACTGTCAACTGCGTACAACTTCGTACTTGAGTCAACTGCGAAAACAGCTGTTGCGGTAGCTTTTTTAATTGTTTAGAAGTTCTTGTTGGTTTGTTCATTGAAAAAAAAAAAGAAAATTTTATCAACAAATTTTTTATTTATAGTTTTATTTAAAATTTTTTAAGTAAAATATATAAAATTTCAAAAATTAACGAAGTAAAACTCTATTTTGAAATATATAAACAAATAGAGATTATTTGAATTCAAATTTTAATAATGCAAGTTGATTGAAATTTCGGGTTTAAATAATTTCCGCTTTGTTTTGCAAACCGAATCCGAATCAACTTTTGGCATTAAAACGAATCCAGATATTTTGGTGTTCTTAAAACCGAATTCGCAAAATTTTACTCGATTTAAAATCGAGTACATAGACCTGGTCGAAAGCTGTTTTTTTTTTAAAAAAAAAAAGCTTACAGAAATGAAGTAAACACCGTATATTATAAAAAAGTTTCAAGTCTTATTTTGCTTATTGTAAAAAAAAAATAATGCCAAAAAATTCTTAATTAAACAATAATTTTATTAACACTTACAAATTTGTTAATTTTTGTAAAATCACAAGATTTATAACTTATTATGAAAGCTCCGAGCATTTTTAATTACAATATAAAATATTCTTTGAAAAACCAAATTATCATTTAAATTTTCCTCCAGCAGTAAACAGCTGATACTTTTTTTACTTTGACGTTTAATTGCCTTTCTTCGAAAATGCAAATCGTGCGATTTACAAGATAATTACCAAAGAATAAATAACTCCAACAGTAACACAAAACCAAAAATTTATAAGTCACTAACTTATGTACCAAGATTTATAGAAAGATGGGAAAAAATCAAATATTTATGATGCGAAAATATGTATGTAAAATTGCACATAAATCTTATTAAACAATAAGTAAATTATTCACTAATATGAAAGAAAAATATATAAGTTGGAAATGTCAAATGAAGTTTATAAAATACATTATAAGGGAATTGTTAATGGACAATGCAGTACAGTGAATGTGGGTACAAAAAAAAAAATAAAAAAATAAATAACAATTGGAATAGCAGGACATAAGCCAGATAAAAATATAGAAATATTTCATCGCAAAAAACAGCTTTATCAACTCATAATCCTGATTTTGCAAGTACAACAGTTTTAAATACGCGAAAGAATTATAAACGTAAATTTATGTTAGAAATGTTGCATGTAATGTCAAACAACGAAACATTACTCAATTGCAAATATTTAAATTTTAAAATAATTTGCACTTTTTAGATATTGCAGCTCACTTTTTTATATAAAATTATAATTTATTCAATATATTGTCTATTTGCAATTTATTTTTGATTAAAGTTTGGTATTACGAAATTTTTCTATCAAGAAATTTTTAAAAAAAATAAAATGAATTTATTTTTTTTAAAGTTAGTTAGTTTTAATTTTTTTCGTTATGTTCTTTTGTTTGACTCTACATGGGTTTTTTAATTGAGAACAGACCTTCTAATGACTAAACCTTGTATTATTCTACCATGATTTAAACTATAATCGATTTGGTTTGCAATGGAAAACCTTTTTGTTATTAATGATGAGACAGAATTGAGTCTTTAACTTCAGGCAAAAATTCTAAAGCCCATAACTAAAACGACCACTTTAACTTTAAATGCTCTGTCATTTTTTTTCTTTTGTTCTTATTTTTCTTTGTTTACAAAATGTATGAAATTGAAAGGAAGTATGGTATGGTATTCTTGGGAGAATAATTGTATATATGTGAGAGCATTACAAAAAACGTTCTCAAAATAAAATTGATTTTATTTCTCGACCGCATTCTTTGACAAAATTGTATGGAAAACATCGTTCAGCCTTATTCTGTTTCATCATCCAATTGAAAATTTTTATGTATATGACATTTTGTTAAATTTCTTAAAAATTGGTTTTTGTCAAATATTCAAGAAAAAAAAACACTGTAGAAATATTGGATTAAATAAATTTAATATTTTTTATAAAAAAAAGAAAAGAGACCTCAAGCTTAATTAAAAAGATAAATGCAAATTTGCTTTTATCTTTTTATAAGGGATAGGCAATAAATATCGATATATCAAAATATCGATATTTAAAAAATTATAATCGATATATATCGCCGATATTAAAAATACCCATATATCGATATTTATCTACGACTATCGAATTCGATATTTTTAAGATCTCTTTATAATAAAATTCAAAAAATTAACCGTTGTCAACTGCTAACAATACTGTTGTTTTTTAAGAATTGCATCATATGTATATTTTTTAATTAATATTAAGACAAAAACTGCGCTTTTCCATTGTACATTTTCATAGATTACACAGTTCAGTTTTGTCTCGGTTTTTTAAGAAATGACAACAAAAAAATAAGAGCGGAAATAATATTCTGGAAAGGGTTCCTAGAATTATGCAAAGAATTGCCTTAATTATGGCGTATTAGCAGCAATAGACTCATGAAAGTTGGAATGTGAATAATAAAAAAAATATTTTGTTTTTTATTAAAAATAAAATATTGCACAGTTTACTTTTATAGTATGTGTCACAAGTTTCGTTTACCGGCATTATATAATCCCAGTAAATTTTTTTTTTAAATTTCATATGGCGAACAAATAAAAATTGTTTTTGCATTCTTTACTTTTTTTTTAATTTTTTTTTTTATTGTAGAATTAACGGCTGGTCCCTCGATTTCAAACGAAAACTTCGTTCGAAATCCTCCAGACAAGCAAAAAGCTTCGCGGGATTTAGTGTAGGAATAAAAAAAATAAAACAAAAAAAAAAAAAAATCTAAATTTTAAAATTGGTTTTTGTTTTAAATACAAGTTAAGCGAATGAAAGTTTCGTTTGAAATCGAGGTGCCTGCCCTGTGTAAATTTGAAATTAAAAGAAACAATAAAAAGTTAGAATGGAATTATATGTAATATGTTTCTACATATGTATGTAAATATGTATTGACATAGGTATATTAAGTTTTTAAGTTTGGTCATAATTTCAGCTTAATACGTTCGATATATCGATATTTTTGATTAAGAAATATCGATACTCTAAAAAAATATCGATACGATATATATTGATATATTTTTTCAATTTGCTCATCCCTACTTTTTATACTCACCACCAAAAATATGATTTTCTGTGATAATAATAGTTATTCACTAAGACAATCTAGCGATTATCGTTTGTCTTCCAAAGCGTGAAAGAATTCGCAATAGAAGACTATAGAAGATAAAATTTTTTAAAAATAACTTTTAGACTGTAGATCTGTTTAATATTGTAAATCAGTGAAAACGGTTTTTATTTTACTAAGCCGCCTCTATACATCACATGCGATATATTCGAAGGCGCCGAATCTTTAATACCTTTCACCGAACGAAACGCAGCGTCTTAGACTCATTTGTAGACTCACAAGCAGAATTAAAATCTTATATATATCCTTTTCACCTGTGGTGTAGAGTATAAAAAAAATATGCTGCGTACATTTTTTCGCTTAAAACACATTTCTCTAATACCGCGGTTAAATATGTATGTATGTAAGTGTTACGTGTTAAAAAAATTAAATAAAGAAAGAAACAACAGGCGATTTTATTTGCCAGTGATGGTTTTTTTGATCATACTCAGTCCTTTATGAACTGAAATGGCTTAAATAGTAAAATTAAGCGAAGCATATCTGTAATAACCTAGTTCCCAACTTATCTGGGATCGTCGGAAAACCAATTTCAACAGATAGACGGGCTTCGTTGAATCAATCGCCACTAAGACGAACCCAGAATTAATATATTTTACAGGCGCTAAGTTCAATATTGTTGAAATTACAGACGGAATGGCGAACCTATAGTTTGATAAAAGGTATAAGAACTCTTAAGAAAATATAATTTAAATGTCCTACTCGAAAATGGAATCCCGATCTAAGCCTTATAATTGGCAACAAAAAAAGTAGATCATTGCATATACGCGGATGATTTATTCAGTATCGCTAGAGAACAGGAAAACGAAAAAATTAAAAGAGATTTCCCTGACACTTTAGTTTCTAAAGAACAATGGTCAAAAATATCAGGCGCAGATATTTTATTTGAGAAATCTAACCATCTGCACGTTTGCAAAAAACGAAATTGTAATAACATAGACTTAACTTATAATAATCTAAATATAAAAAATGTAGAAAATTGTAAAATTCTAGGACTTAATACAGATCGTAAATATAGCTTTATAGCTTATTGCAACTATCTAAAAAAAGATCTAACAAGTAGACTTAATGTCATTAAATATTTGTCATCCAAAAAGTGTCATATGCATACGAACAATCTTTTAAGATTGGTAAAATCTGTTATATTGGCGAAAATCGATTATGGCCTTGTAATATACTGTAAAGCTGCTAAATCTTACCTCAAACATGTTGAAAATATACTAAATGCTGCAATAAGAGCAAGTCTCAGAGCTTTTCGAACCACGCCAATAAAAATTTTACAAGCTGAAGGAGGATTTGAACCACTTCAAATACATGCTACTCAATTAAAATTTCGTCTAATTCATAAATTCTTCTGTGCAAAATCATCACTAATACATAAACATATAACTTTGTTGATCAAAAGGAAAACTGATCAGAAATTTCCCTCAACCCTAGCACATATATCAAAATTAGTAAAGAAATTTAAAATACAAAGATTTACCCCTCCAAAAGAAAATAATACACCATGGCTGTTGGATTCGAAAATCTTTCTAAAGAATCTTATCTTTTACAATAAAAGCTCCACATCTTCTGAGATTTTTGGAACACTATTTAGCGAAATGCTAACTAAATATAAAAATGATAATTGGCAATTTGTTTACACTGATGCTTCTAACACCCCAACGTATGCTTCGTTTGCTGTCGTTGATGGCAATAGACTTCTAACTCAAAATGCAACAATATTCGAAGCCGAAGCTGAAGCCATATTTGAAGCATTAAAGTTATGTAAAACCTCACTAAAAAAATATATCGTGTGCACGGATAGCCGTTCCGTTTTCGATGCAGCATCCAATCCTAAGAACAAACAAGAAACAATAATTTTAATCCAACAACTTTTAATACAATTAAGAAAGAAAGTGAAATTGTTATGGATACCTAGTCATATAGGTATTATTGGTAACGAAGCTGCAGACATAGCAGCTAAAACAGCTCTTCGTCATCCGACTTATTTTCTATACCAAAATCCAAAAACTTTGTCGCCAGAGGTTTAGTAGAAAATTTAAATGCTTCATTAGTTCGTAAATGGGAAAAGTATAACCATCTGTACAAAGAAATAAATCCGGAGAAAAAACCCATTACGCTACCTAATTCCACCAACTGGCATAAAAATCGCTGCTTTACTAGACTACGTCTTATACACTCCAGACTTACTCATCAATATCTGTTGTCTTCAGAATCCCAACCAGTATGTACCTTCTGCAATCACTCAACAATAACAACAATTTATCTTTTATCAGACTGTCTATCACTCCAAAATATTCGTTTAGGCATATGTAACTCAAACAGTTTAATGAATCTATTGAAATGTCCTTCTGACGATAACATAAACAGAGTATATATTTTTTTACAACACATTTACTTACATAATAAAATATAACATTAATCTTATTTCTTTTACTATAACTATTTGATCAAACCTTACACATTAGTTGCTTTTATACAAATCAAGCCGAATTAAGAAAAAAATAAATATAAATACAATTAACTTTCGTTCAAATAATTTAAGTTCGACCCATTTTGAACACTATTAAACCTCTTCTATTCTTTATTCATCCCAAAAAACTATCGGTTAGCACTTAAGCTACTGCATGGAAAGCTAGTCGTCATATAATGTCTAAATTAAGTCCTTAAAATTAAAGGCCTTCTGCAGACAACAAACAAATAAATAATTCTGTACACTAGACAATTTTGCTTTACTAAAGAGAATGAATACAAAACCAATATCCCCATTTGTTATAAAATCGAGTAAGCATCCTGTTTGATTTTCCCCAAAAAACAAATTATGTGCAACAAAATAAAACAATTTTAAAATAAAATTTAAACAAAGCTCGTTTCCTTTCGAAGAATGCTCAAGGCCGTAGTAAGGAATTATCTGGGACATTCAAACTGTTACAAATCCATACATACATGCACTTGTAGTTTTAAAACAAACACAGATTCATAGGTTTTGTAATGTTTATTGGTAGTTTGTAAATTAACAATTTAAGTGAGACAAAATTAAGGGCCCTCAAAGCGAAATCTGTTTTAGTTTTTAATGATCTATTTGTCGTTAATTAAACTTCAATAATAAATATATAAATATTTGATTTTGCGCTGGATGTAATTGCAGTTGAGAAGTTGCGAAATTTAGGAAGTATAAAGAAGCAATTTGGAAAAAGGCCTATTTATTCCTTCTTTTAGCAAATAAGAGCCTAAGTAAATTCCAATATTCATAAATTTTTCCAATATATGTACGTACATGTGTCACTAACACAAGCAACTATGTATGAAAACAAAAAATACATTAAAAGCCCTTGGGTGGATTTTAAAGACAAGTTGGCACTTCTGTTGTATTTAAAGTTAAAAAAAGTATTGAACTTAGTTGATATTTTAAAACTCTGCAGGCTTAAGATAAAGAGCTTAAGGATAACTTTATTTATTTAAAATTTTAAAATTTTATTTAAATTTGTACTTAAAATATTGAGGGTGCTAAAAAAGGAGGTATTTAAAAAGTCTATGGTTTCATCATTTTAAAGCAGTGTTCGAAAATAATAAACATTAAAACTCGTTCCTTAGTGTTCGGATTTTTGCAAAACATAAACGCTAATAGCGTTTGTGTAGTAAGTCATTCAAAAAAAATAACTTTACCCTGCTTGTGATCTCCGAACACAAAAATAATACTGAACTTAACCAACCCAACAAAAAGATGAGAACATTTAATTGTGTTCTGTTTTTTTAACAACCAAAAACTTTATTATTAATAAGATTTCTCTATGACGTGCTTAATTCCTAATTTTTATTTTTAATAAATACGCTGAAATTTATTGTTGAGGGAAAGCTGATTTCTATGCGCCTTTCACTGGTTGCTTAGGCCAGATCGTCAGGATACCTTTTTCCAAAGACTTCGGAAAAGCTAAAAATATTATACAAATATAACTGTAAAACGAATAAGAATCTTAAACACTCAGGTTTTAGTGATAACAAAATCAAAGCTAAAACATAACAACCACATAAAACAGTGAGTTCGTTTCAGTTGTACTTAGCACCCTTTTTAATGGTAAAATAACCAAAATGTTGTTACAAAAGCAAAAAAAAAAAAATACGAAACGTAAAACAAATCATGTGCACAATACATACACAAGCTTTTCGTACTGTGGTCGTTGCTAAAAATTTTTGTTTGCTTATTTCTTTATCGGTGTAAAAAATAAACACTAAAGAACATTGGAATATAATGTATGAATGTCTACAGAACCACTACAATTGTTCTGTTTTATTACGAAGAACAAAACACTATATAATGTTCGTACTTTCTTGAAAATAGTAACGAACGGTATAAAGGGTTGTGTTCGAATACATAAACACTAAACGAATATATAGCGTTTCTGGGTGTGTGAGCCGTACGCTAAATAATGTTCTATTTATGTTCGAACACTATTTTAAAGTCAATTAATTTTTTTACTACATTTAATTATTGAATTTACCTTATTTAGCCAAGAAAAATATCATCACGTAATTGCCGCCTATTCTCGATCTTTTATACGTTTTTGACATTTCCATTTCGTCACGAACATTTTTTACAGTTAGTAGTACTTTGCGGCTACTTCACATAATCATATAGTTTTAAATAATTCTAAAGGAAATTATTACAAAAGTTGAAGTCATTCATGTCTTAAATGAATCGAAAAATTAAGGTCGCTCTTGCTTCGTAAGCTCATTGAACCATAGTTAACATTTCCGGTTTCAGCTTTAAGTCTTATTACAATAATCTGTAAAAATAAAAATAAAAGATTTTATATGTAGAAATTTTTTTTAATTATAAATTTAACATTTAAATTAAAGTATCACTCATTAATTGTTTTAAAAAACATACAATATTAACCTTATAAAAAAATAAAAACATACAAATATATATCATGGACCAAATAGCAGATCTGCGCAAAACTATAACAATGCAAAAATAGAAAAAATAACACGCATTTTGTTTGTGTAAATTATGCTGAAGATGTCAAACATCGATGTATTTGTTTGTGTAAAAAATCGACATGATGTCAAAAACAATTTCTGCAAAAACAACTGCATGATAAAAACACAACTCTACAAAAAATCAGAAGGAGTTTCGAGCAGACCTACTAATTGGGCCATGATACATATATCATAAAGTCACAAATTCAGAAATGTTGAATTATGACATTATGACAATTGTAAAAAAGGAGTTTAGCCATAAATTTCATGAGAGAGGATTGAGAAATTTTGCATATAAAATGTTTTGAATTTTAAAAAATTTGTATGATATTTTTTTATGAGGTGAAGTGTTTTACAAAATAAAGGGGTAATAAAATTTCACAAATTCAACTTCCCAAAAAAATTGACAGTCTGGCCCACAATGTCGACAAGAATATGCCTTTCGCATATAAATTGAAAACAATAATAAAAAACAAAAAATAGTTTTTGTTTTTAGTATTAATATACGAAAGAAATGTTCCTGTGGACATTGCACAGTGTAAGATTTAGCCATTCTAGGGAGACAGAATTAAATATCTTGGAATAAAGTTAAACTAGACTTATGAATTTTGGTACAAGATGTTACTAGGCTACTGTGTACCATTGTCAAAAAAATGGGCGAAATTGGATAACTGCCTCGCCTACCTCCCATATAACTGCAAAAATTTATATCTGATATTATTCGCGTTGGATAATCAAAAAGTAAAAAAGTGGCGAGTATGCATGAGAATGATTAAAATAAGTAATAAAGAGGTAGAAGTTATAATAAGTGTTTAATTTTTCTTTATTAATTTTAAAATAAGAATATATTTCATATGTACATATAAATTAAAGTAAAAATAAAATGTTAAAATGAATGGTTTTCTTCTATATTTCTGGAGATTGCAATAAATGTAGGACTTAATTACTTTCACAAATATGGTTTACGGAACGGTCAAGCCTTTCATTTTCGGGTGTTTTAAGACATACATATATCAAAAATCTCGTGGTATGTGGTATTATCACTCAGTATTTGTTTCTTTTTTTTATCGGCAAATCTCGGCAGATAATTTTATATGTGCCTTAAAGTAGGTACTTCAGACGTTCGTTTAAAACTAATTTGGGGTTATGAAGAAACGAATTTATCGATTATAGAATTTTGTTTTTTTTTCTTAACTTGACGAAAAGAGTAATTGTTTAAATGAAATAGCACTAAAAGAATTTTCCAGTTCTAAAAATAAATTCTCATGATATTAACAGCGAATATGTTGAGCTTCAAAATAAAAAAAGAGTCGTTAAAAAATTCCATTCCAATAAAAAGTTACACGCTTTTAAAAATGAGCAATTTCATGTAAGTGTTTTTGTTGTTTTTCATTCACTCATTTAACAATAATATGTTTGTCGGTGACAATAGTATGGTTAAATTTAAACATAATAGGTTTGCAATTCTCTTTAAAAATAGTTTTGTTGGAGGTGACCATATCTAAACATATTTTTTCTCTACGTGATTAAGGCATAATAACATAAGGGAACAAGGTTTCTGTTGATTAAGAACTGAATGTCTTTTAAAGGTTATTTGGGACGCTGAATCCAAATATGCACTTAACAGTGTTGTTATAGACTTTTTTAAGAGTCCATACGCAGCACGAAAATAATCCTTATTTGTCCCTACGAGCTCAAAAAATTATCCGTACAAAAATCCCTTCAAATTGAAGATACCATTTTATGACTAAAGGTATGTTCGGACCCAACAATTATTGAGAAAAATTTCAAAAAAAAAAAGAATGGCCAGTAAATTGAAATAAAACTTTAGCTTTATTTTTTACCAAATTCTACTGAATATCTAACTTTATTTGTCAGAAGATAATTCTATAATCTTATTTAGAAACCGTTAAATGATGTTTGATCTATTATTAATATGATTTTTCTATGATGTGCTAAATTCCCAATTTTCATTTTCAATAAATAAAATTAAGTTTATTGTTGAGGGAAAGCTGGTTTCTATGCGCATTTCACTGGCTGCTTATGCCAGATCATCAGGAAACCTTTTTCCAAGGACTTTGGAAAAGCTAAAAATATTATACAAGTAAGACTATAAAGTGAATAAGAATTTTAAAACACTCAAGATTTACTTGTCACAATAACAAAGCTTAAACAAAACAACAACAATTAGCCGTGAGTTTATCTTTTCTTGCATTCCCCTACAATTGGTTGGTGATTTCCAAAGCCAAATCTTTTGCAAAAGCAAATAATTTTTTTAATAAAATTAGCGGTTACGTCTAGGACGTCAAATATTTAACAGGTGTGAAAAGACCTTTCGCTATCTGTATTTTCATAAATCAAAGATGGCTAATTTTGACTAAAGGGCGAAAATGAAATGTTCATTAAAATGTTTTATATTGATGAAATGTTCATTAAAATGTTTTATGTTGATGACTTTACTCCAAAAAAAAATATTGCCAAATATATACAGTTTAGCCACATTTTTGAAAAGTCCCTGCAATTTAATGATTTTAAAATATCTGTCCTTCTTCTCCCTACTGGCATTTTTTAAAATAAAATCCCTACGAATATGAATTTTCACTTAGATTTTTCTATCAGTTCGAATTTTGTCGATATACCGTTATGCCCAAAATTAAGACACCTGCGCTATTGGAATAACTTAAAAACGGGTCACCATTATCAGTTAAAAAAATCAAAATTCGTCAACAAAATTGTCTTCTAGCTGTGCTAACATTGATTTTAATTTTTCCCAGTAGTTTCTAAGATATCGTTAAAGTTTTGAAAAAAAATGTACTTTAACAATTCATTAAAAATACAAATGCCACAAAAATCACAGTTTTGGTCTAAAAACATTTAGTAGTTTAATATATTTCGAATAAAATTATCTTTATTTTATTGTAATCGGTGCACAATTTTTGATCTTATTCACAATTTACTAAGAAAACTGAATTAATAAAAATCACGGATGCCATACAAAAATTAAATTTTTTAAATTGAGTGCGTTTGCTGCTGTTCCATTTATGGACGTTTTCTCCTTTACTTAAAAAGAGGTACGTTCACTAAATTGTGAATAAAAACGAAACGCATTCATAGATTTTTATGATATTTGCCTCATTTTGTTCATAGGTTATGTGGCTTAACGTGAAAGTCATAAGACTTTACTTTTTTCCGTTTTGGATTTTTCATGATTGATTTATAAAAGTACAAAATATGTAATTATTTTTTTACGTAAACAACCATTACATAGCCATGTTTTGGTGATCTTAAAACAATTTTACTGGTTTTTTAAAGCTAAATGTTACATCTTCAAACAGATATTGAAAATCTCTTAATGTAGAGTACAGTTAAGATTTTTTGAACTTTTAATTTTTGGAAAAAATCAAAAATACGATTAGTACCTATAACTAAAAACATGCGAGCTGATAGAGAAAAACGGAGATTAAAATTGAAATCAGCGACTTCAAATTAGAAAAAAAAAATTGCATCAAACTTCCAATCAACGCAAAAAATGTTGTTCCCTTGTGTAATTAATGAAATCTTATGGTATTTTCACACTTAGGGCCACTATAACAACTTGAAAATATTTATTTTTAGGATGCTATCTAACAGATTAATGGTTTTTGGTTATTAAAAGTTAACATTAACCTAAAAAGTGACTGATAAGCTAAGAGCAGGTTTATCCGCATGATAACTTTACAAATGAACTTTAAGAATTTGAAGCTGCCACATTTTCTGCTGAGGAGATATATTATTGAATGTTTTAAAACAAACAAGTTAGAATTCTATATTCGGCTGTGTCGAATCTTTGATACCCTCCACCGATCCACTTTATAAAAACGAACGTCAATATTAATTTAGACCTATATTAAATTATTGACCGACAATCAGAAAGTTTTATGCTTTTCTTGTTAGAAATTTGAACAAATGAGTGAAATATCATGATTCGTAACAGTTTTAACCGAACTAAAATGATATTCAGGAGGGGAATTTATATTGGACCCATAGTAAAATATCCCAAAATTCTGTAGACTGATTTCTGGTATTAAGAAAAATATATTAGAATAAATCTCAATACAGCAGTGAAATGAGTTTCAGCAGGCTGCTTACTGTGGAATCTAAGGTCAACTATGAACCATATATCACAAAATTGCATGACATTTTTCTGGCCAGATGAAGGCAAATTGGGAAAAATTTTACAGCAATATCAATATCTGCTACGGTTCTAGGCGAATTTAATTATTTTCTCAAAGTGGATTTATATAGGTCATATGGTAAATTATTGACCGACCATCACGAAATTTATTAGTGTGATTTCTAGTCCTATAAAACTGTGAAGTATTAAATTTTATTATGATAGTTTTATTTTTTCGATTTTAGACGTACTAAGCTGTTTCCCGGGAGTAGGCTTTATATGGGGCCTGTGGTAAATTATAGACCGATATTCACGAAATTTAAAATGTAATGTCGCTTTTAATTTTGGGAAGAATAATGCCGGTGGTGGAACCTCTTCTCCGCAAAGAACAAGCTGGATTTAGACCAAACCGCTCTTGTGCGGATCATATTAACACTCTACGTATTATCATTGAGCAATCTGTTGAACATAATTCACAATTGTATCTTCTTTTTGTGGACTTCGAGTGTGCATTCGATACACTGTCTAGGAACGCTCTTTGGAATGCACTGGCTCTTAAGGGTATCCCTGAAAATATAATCAATCTTATTAAGGAACTCTACAATGACTCAACTTGCTTTGTGCGTTTTAACGGTCAGGATAACCAACCTTTCCAAACAAACCGTGGTGTTAAGCAAGGATGTGTCTTATCGCCAACTCTATTTCTAATTCTCCTGGATTGTGTCATGCAAAAGACCAATTTAAATTCACGTGACTATTCCGATGATTTGTGTTTAATGGCACACCGTTTTTCCGATATAGAAGACAAACTCAAAGTTCTCACACAAAATGCATATGCGGTTGGTTTAATAGTCAATGTCAAAAAGACAAAACTGCTAAGGATCGGTAACACTTTAAATACATCCTTAACATTGAATGGTGAGAATATCGAAGATGTTGAGTCCTTCTGCTACCTCGGAAGCATTCTTACTAGCGACGGTGGCTCAGAAAAAGATATAAATAATAGAATCAATAAAGCTAGAGTTGCATTTCATAGTCTATTTAAAGTATGGAGATCAAAAAATATTTCTAGAAAAACTAAACTCCGTATATTTCAATGCAGTGTTATGTCAATATTATTGTATGGCTGTACTACTTGGGGCACTTCACAACAACAAATAAGAAAACTTCAAACATTTGTTAATCTTTGGCTAAAGCAAATTCTTGGAATATTTTGGCTCAACTGGGTAACAAACGAACAACTACTCACGCTATCCAATTGTCAACCAGTAGCAGCAGAAATTTGCAAACGTAAATGGTCCTGGATAGGCCATATACTTCGGAGACAAAGAGATGATATTGCTAGATCTGCCTTAGACTGGAATCCCCAAGATCAACGCCGAGTCGGTCGACCTCGTAACACCTGGCAACGAACTACTCAACGTGAATGTGAAATAGTGAACATAACATGGAACCAAGCCAAAGCACTTGCCGAAAATCGCAATAGATGGAAAGAATTCGTTGACGCCCTATGTTCAACAAAATGAACTTTCGTATAATTATTTATCATTACTATTTTTTTTTTTTTTGTTTGTAATGATTAACATTTATTATGAATAAAGGCTTAAAAAAAATTCACCAAATTTGAATTTGGTCATAATAGCAAGCAAACAATTTGTTGATTTTGCATCTGTTACCAAAATGATTATATTGATTACTAAAAATTGTAAAATTGTGAATATTTTATTTCAATAAATGATATTTTTAATTTTTATTAAAAAAATTATCAAAAAACTGTGCCATTTCAAACAATGTTTTAATTTATTTAATTAAATAGTGACAATTCCAAACAACAGTTTTACATGTTTAAATTATTTTATTTTAAACGAAAAAAGTCAATTCAGACATTTTGATATTTAATTAAAATTTTAATTGAAAATTTATTTCAAAACAACTAAAATGTTAATTAAATCCAAATTAAATTTTTAATTTTCTTTCAACTAAAAAAATAATTGATTCAATTATCACGTTGATTAAATTTAAATACTTTTTAAGCCATTTTTTAACTGATAAAACACTTTTTTCTGTGAGTATGATTTCCAGTCGAACTAAACTGTCACGTACCAAACTTTAGTATGATAGCATTATTTATAACGGTTTAAGGTGTACCAAACTCATTTCCGCGAGTAGGGTTTATATGGGGCCTAGCGTGAGTTCTGGAACGATCTTAACGAAATTTCACAATGTGATTTCTTGTCTTATAAAACTGTGACGTACCAAATTTTTTAGTAGTATAAAACGAATTTTTGCAAAATGTTATATCATTTCGTGCAGTATTCCACCATTTATATTAGTTCTTGTAACAAAATTATCAATTTCTTAGGGTGGTGGTTCCATATTTTGATTCATGGCTCTGATCCTACTTAACCGACTTTGCTGGATTTCAATCTCAAACTGCTTAGAATAACTACAAGCAATTTGAGAACAAGTTTGTTCTTTTATTTTGCGTTTTTAGAAAGGGAGCGTGTTTTTAACAGAGGGACAAACGGACAGACGCAAGATGATCTTGGCTAAATCGACTTAGAATTACCAAGGAGCCAGAATATATATACTTTATAGCGTCTTAGATGTATCATAAAAGAGTTTCACATGGAATGACAAACTTCACCACTAGTGGTGGTGGAGGGTATAAAAACAAAACAATTTACCACTACGTTTTAAGCAACCAAAAGTAGCCAGTATATACTACAATGATGCCACATCATTGTAATTACATTTTTCATTTTAGCGGGTAGTTGTGATAATGGAGAAAACATTCACCTCTATCGTGAATAGTTTTTCCCTCGTAATTTGTTCCCTTTTTACGTATTTACGATCATGAATAACTCCCATGAAAAAAAAAATCATAGGATAATAATAACGTTAAAAAATGTTAGCGGGAAAAATTCACCTTATCGTGAACAATTTTTTCCCTCGTAATTTGTTCACTTTTCCCTTTGAATTTCTCAATTTATTTTTGCTGGGGAACAAAACATTTACGTAAGTAATTCTTCTCATAATTCGAATATTGAAGTTTACAAAATTCATTTTAAGGTAAATTTCCGTTAAAAGAGGCACAAACTTATATATATATTGTTCAAAAAAATGCAAAAAACAGGTCGATTGCCTGAGGTTCTATGAAGCTTTTCAAAGACGTGGTGGCAGAATTTTAGAAATGTTTTTACTACATAAAAGCACAATAAGCTAATGTTGCAATAAAACTATCACTTCAATACAATATATTTTATATGGATTTTTTTTTTAACTTTTCTTTAAAATATACGTGTATATTTTTGAACAAAAAAATTATTTTTTAAGTTTTTTAATATTTCTTCTTTTTTACAGTCACTGAGAACTGACAGCGCGAAAAATTGTTCACAGGAGCTTCACGATAGAATTTTCCCTTCGAGGGGAATAAGAATATTATGGGAACAAAAATTCCACTTGTTTTTCACGATAGGGGTGAATTTGGTTACTTTATCGCTCACCATAGCTATTGTTGACGTTATCTATCGGGAACTTTATCATTAGGCTGTAATAATGGCCCTTAATGGCAGAAATTTTTAGTGAAATGCTTGCCACAAGCAAATGGTGGTCATTAAATAAATCAGCACATCTCTCGTTGCAGAAATAAAGAAGCGATCCTCACCATTTTCTACTAATCGTGATATGATCAATCTGATTAGTAGTTGTGCGATCCGGGGACACCCATGTGACCTTATGCATTTTCTTGTGTGGAAAAAGTGAACCTCCAATAACCAAATTATTCCTTTAACATATTTTGGTAAACAACTCTCCATTTTCTGATCTATTGCCAATACAATGTACTCCCATTACACTTTTGCAAAAAATTCACTAGGTCTGTTGGGTGTAACATTGGATCACAGATGGGGGCAGTAAACTCTTTTGCAGTTTCAACTCACAGTTAGTGATAATGCAAAATTATTGCAATCATTTTGTTGATGTTGAGTGATGAATTGAAAATTAGCAGCCTCATTAACTTTAAGTGATAGTGATGCTAAAAAAAATTAGTTTGATTTAAGAAAAAACAATCATCAGTTTATTGCAACTTTTCTGCTCTTCACTCATTTGAGTGCAAATAAAAATTTTGACTAAATATACCAACAAAAAACTTGTTTTTTCATTATTTAGCCACGAGATATTCCGTTTTTGACAAAATTTCATGTTGTTTAATTTCCTTTGCTTATGCATATCATCACAAGAATCAAAAATTATGCTCATACAAAATTACATTTTTCAAATTTTAGTGAGAGTCTGTTTATATGCAGCTTTTTTGATTGCAAGTACAAATTATGCACTATTTGAATTGAGTGCAGATTTTTGCATTCAATCTTCGTTTAGTGATAGTGAAAAAATTTGCAATATCACTAATTTTTTTTAGTGGTAGTTAAAAAAATATCAATCATCACTAAATCTGGTTAAAAAGTGTGCAAACTATTTTTTTGCAGTTTTATTAACTGATAGTGCACTGCTGATTAAAATCAATATTTAGTACACTACCCTCAACTATGCATTGAATACATGTTAGGTTTCTGGCTCGGGTCCGAAAACTTGTCGTAAAAAACTTATCGGAGTATGGTTTCCAGCCCATAAGAGCTCCGGGAAATTTGACCGTCATGGTAAATTCTCCAGAATCTGGCCATCGAGTCTCACATAGTCCAATAAACTACACTTTATAGTTAATAAATAATTTTAAATTTGTAACTTTAATTTTAAATTTTAAATTTATTACTTTAATTACCGTTATTTCTTAAAAAAGGACTAAGCCAAGTTATGGAAATTTTCTTTTTTTGTAGTATTTTCGCAATCAATGGACTTCAACAAAACAGAAGTGGCGTACATGACTTTTCCATGAATTTTCCATGTGTTGTAGCCCAGTGTTATCATCATTCATCTATAGTTCTCTTTCTTATTTAGCAATTAATATCATTTTCACAATACGTGTAGATTTTGCTGTCAAACTTTGTTTTTAATAAATCAGTTTTAAATGATGCAATAAAAACTTTTGTGCAATAACGAAATGAGGAAACTTTATTAATTTTAAAATAACAATAACTAAAAAAATATTTCAACTACAATTTAATGACAGACATTAATGGAAGGAAGGTGTTCGTTCCGCTAAAAAATCGAAAACATTGGCAGGAAATAAAGAAGAAAACAATTAATTATTTTGCAGTGCAATGCAAAAATTTATATAAAACTATGCACTTTATTATTGAGTTTTGTATGTACTAGTTGAACCCAGTGCGCTTCGCTTCCCTCATTGAATGTTTTTAACTCTTAAGTAGACACATAATTTGTGTGACACATACTGCCACTTGGGCCTGGCTGTATTTTATATAGAGTTTTTTGTGGCTATCGCAAGTACTCAAACTAGCAAACTACTGGGCCTGCCTGGGACTACTTTTATTTGTATAGAGTCATATGGCTATAGCATAAAACTATTTAGAATTATTCTTCGAAATAGAAGCAATGAAGGAATTCTTATGTGCTGCGTATGCTTTTTGATACATTTCATTTTGATATAATTTTCTACAGTACATATATATAAAAGGGCAGGGCCTATGCACAACATTTTCATTGCCAATTGCCAAGCCCACGGTGTTTAAATTTACCCTTCTTTCTCTTTTTCTTGTAAAAACTCTTTAATTGAGAAAGACATAAAGTTTTGTCATAATATATTTAAAAATTATAAGAACAAATCCGGAAAAAGTCAACAAAATGCCTGGCCAGGCCCAGGAATACACTTAAGAGTTAATACAGATCTCATTTGATAACCAAGTTAATTGTAGCAAATTTGGCAATTTTTAATGTAACTCTTTTTAATAGATATATTTATTTATATTGTCCTTGTATGTGAGGTACCGCACCCACTTCTAACTTTTGGCCCACTTATTAACAGATTATGATTATTAATTAACAAGCTATTTGTATCAGATTTGGAAACTTTAGCTGTTAACATTATCTAGATAAATTATAAAAACAGTTTTTATTTTTTGGTTTTTTCAAGAGAGGCCTATGGCCTCTATATCTTTATTTAACTTATATTATATTGCACTGCCGGAAGACTACGTCTTCTTGATCGGTCTTGTTGATTAAAATTATTAATTATTACTAACTACTGAGTATTTTTACTTACTAACTACTTATATTTATCGAACAGCTAATCATCATATTGAATTGCATTCAATGCAGACATGTCGTCAGCGTTTTAAATAAAAGAAATAAAAACTATGTTAATTATTAACTTTAAATGTGTCAGCAATTGAATTGCGACAGAGGAGATTAAACTTTAATAAAAAATTAAATTAACTTTAAATTTGGAAATGTGTCAGCAATCGAATTGCGACACGAGATATTGAACTTTATAAGTATTAAATATGTTAGTTATTAACTCCTCCCTTCTTATATGGATTGTCCTCAGTCATTTAGAAAAACGGAATATTGTTTAGTCTTGGTGGTTTAGTGGGGGCTTCTAATGCTATTGGTTTAGGGGATTCCATACAATGTTGCACACTTATTGTCGCCTGAGGCTCGTTATTAGTTTGTGGAATTTAAGATTCCCAAACAATTATTTTTTTGTTTTTAAAGAAAATTTTAAGCATGCTATGGAAATAATAATTAGACTGAGGACACCAGAAACTAACCATCCTCCAATTTTCAAGTGTCCGTATTATTAATCTGTAACTCGTTAAGAGCTTCAAGAGACAAGAAATCAACATGGTCGATTTCAAAAGGAGCGGGCTGCATTAATGCGGGTATGATTTGTAAGGGTGAGGCTTCTATATTACTAAAAGTCCTATTGTTAATTTTAATAGTGCTGTTATGAAATTTGATAAGAAGCGTTCCAGACATATTTCTACGCGTTTCATCACTATAAATTGATGTGTTACAATTATTTACTAAGATAACGCCGGACTCAATCTCTTCGATTAATGGGATATGATGATTGTTGCTCGTTACGCATGTAGAATTTTGACTACTTATAAGATTAGGAATACATTTGGTATTAGAAATATTCTTTTTTTGGTTTTCTTTACAAATTCTTATATTATTATATTTTTCACAATCACTTCTTACACCATATATAGTTTTTTCGTTTTAAATTCTAGATTAACTACAGAGTTTTCTTTTTTTACCGGTCTTAAATACACGTTTTCGTAGGTTTCTTTTTTTGTTAAGGGAATCTTGACCAAATAAAATATTTTTTTATTAGTACTGTATAAGACAGATTTTTTTGCAAATTGGAGTGCCTCTTCGGGCTTACAAATACAATATTTTCTTTTCTAATTTTACTTGTAGCAATTTCAATTTCTTTTTTATCTAATATTAATGGATTAACAATTCCAAGCTTTGCTCATTCAATTTGCAGAAATATATTATGTCTTTGTATTGAAGGTGACATGCCCACTTACCCAATCCCGCCAACTTTCTGACAGATATTGTGTATTGATGATCCACCCATTTGCTTGGAAACTTAAGCTATTGCCGTTCTTTAGATATACAGAATTATATTTTCTGCCACGCCCCTTATCCGATACTGCGCATTTTTTGAAAGTTGTTGTGCACTGACAACCAAGCTGTTTGTATCAAATTTGTTAACTTTACCTATCGCAATTCTCCAGATATACGGAAATCATATTGTCTTTGTATGGAAGGTGCCACTTATCCAATAACACCCACTTTTTGACGGCTTTTGTGTATAAACAACGCAGCTATACGTACCAAATTTGGAAAATTTTTGTCTTTCCATTCTACAATATAAATTTAAAAAAATGTATTTTGTGCTCACACCTAATCCCGCCCACTTTTTGTCATGCACTGACATACTTATGTATCAATTAAAAATTATGTTTTACATTTTTATGAATTATTTCTTTGTTTGCTCTTTTTAGGTCAAAAATTTTTATCTTTGTTTTATGTTATGGTTTTTTTTTACTTAAAAAAAAACTCCAAACAATAAATAATATATGAATTTTTATATATTGAAATTACTTAATTTATAAAAAAAAACTTTATTAATCGGTTAACCCATTAATAACAAAATTAGCCGATTATTAACTGGTTAAAGCAAAACCTCGGTTAATTTATCGAGCGATTAACCGATGCAAGCAAAAGCCCGATTAAATGAATACCCTTCTATATGGGCTACGTATAAACGTAGTAATAAATTACTTAAAATTGTAAATTGTGACTATTTTTCTCTTTTTTCAATATATTATATTTTTAGTTAAAAACTTATCAAAAAACTTTGCGTTTCAAACAATGTGTTTATTGCTTTAATTAAATATAGCTCAGGTTTTGACTATTCCCAACAACAATACTACAAGTTTAAATTATTTCATTTTAAAAGAAAAAATGTATTAAAATTTTTTGTTATAAACGAGCATATTCTGGAAATCTAAATCACATGGAATTGAAATCGAACCAATTTTGTAAGCCCTTCCGTGTTCAAAGTTCATAAAAATATTTTCTTTTCGATATCTCAAACATTGAGGACCAATTTCCTCTACCTAAACTACTTTCTAAATCAGGAATCGCTACGTTCATTTAAAAAAAAAATCAATTAAAAATCTTCATCGATTTCAATTTCACGAATTTCGATTTTCAGAACATGGCCGATAATTACCCCCATGTTCATAAAAAATAGTTTACGCTTATAGCAGTTTTATGAACCTTATTTTCTACGAAAATTTGTTTAATAAGCCTCTTATTAATCATAATATATTTTATGAATATGGGCGTAAATGTCTTAATTAAATGTTTTTTTTCAAAACAATTTTTAATTTTATTTCAAATAAAAAAATATAATTCATTCAATTATCACATTAAACAAATTGAAATACTTTTTAAACAATTTTTTTAATGGAAAAAAAAAACTTCTGATAACTTCTCTGTGTTTTGCAAACAAATTTTTTCATCCGAAAGATCAACTAACATCTGAAAATGATATGGGACATATAAACACTGCGGTTGTTCTTTCAGAGCGCATTCTGGACTTGGGCCAATTTTCGAGCATTACTGGCCTTACGAATAACGCGAACAATGTTAACCACAAAGGCGTTATTTCGTCGGCTGATAATTTAATTGTCGTATGTGGATTCCGATAGTTTCGAGTAAGTTGAGATTGAAGTTTGAACTCTTATAAAATCCACATACGACATTTAAATAATAAATAAATTTTATGGTTGTTTTAGATGGAAATTTATCATATGTGGCAGTTACATACGACATTTAATTTGAAAATTGCTTCAGCAAATACCACATATGACAAACTCAACACTTCATATCTCGAAACCCGTAATCGAAAAACTGATTACGCCAAATGAAAGATCAGGTCGGAAAACCTAAGGAATCGATCTTAACTCAAAACCGCAAAAAATCCACATACGACATTTAAATTATCAACCGACGATTTGTTGTTAGTTTATCAGTAAAGAAAAGCGATTTTAGTCCATAGGTAATAATTAAGAGGTGTCAAATGGCACCAAGTGGGACCCAATTTAACTTAACACTTAGTTCGTTGTCACGATCGCCGCATCAAGCGCCACCGAGTTGAAACTACATCACAGCCGGACCAATTTCATCCAAATTTTCAAATAAAAAATCATGGATCATTGACCGTAATGTGAAGCCGTAAACTAAAGCCGGATCTTCAGTTTTGAAGAAACCAGGTCCGATGGTGCCGCCAGCGCGTAAACCGCATTCAACAGTGCATCCAAATTATTTCTTGTATTACTAAGCCATTTAAGCCAAAAAAAAAGAGATTTAATGTCTATAAGGCCGAGTTTTTAAGATGTGGATTAAGTTACAACTTAGTTTGACGTACTCTGGAATTAGGATTTTTCCGCCGAAATGTGATTTCTTTTTTTTATATCATTAAAGACCACCATTTTATGCAAAACTAAATTGTTCCGTCAAAATTTTGTACACAAACTTGGTAGTGGCGGCAAAAATCTGTTTTCAAATAAACTAAACCTAGTTTAACTGAGATCTCAAAACCCCAGCCCAAATGTATGTTCCGACCGAACAAATATTTGACGAAAACTCCAGAAAAAGCTTGACCAGTAAATTGATCAAACTTTAGCTTTATTTATAACAAATTCTATTGATTTTCTAAACGTTATTTGTAAGAAGAAACTGTTAGATGATGTTTGATCCAGCCAAAGATTTTGCAAGAGCTAATAATTTTTTAATAAATCTAGTGGTTACGTGTAGAAAGTCAAATATTTAATAGGTATGTAGCTTAAGTTGATCGATGATTGAATTTTAAATTAAATTTGGATAATTTGTTAGCGTTGTTGAAGCCTGAATTTAGTCCTGACGATTTGGCAGCGAATACCCATCGTAAATGTTAAAAACTGAACGCAGCATGGCAGTTCGTTTGACAGCTTATCCTTTCGTAATTCTATCGGGCTTAAAAGAAACGCCACCTATATAATTAGAGGCCTTAACAAAGTAGCTCATTAATGCAAAAACAATTTATTTTACTAAACCAAAAAATACAACTTAAATTGCCACTATCTTCTCTTAACAATACAATTAATTATTGTCATTAAAATGACAAAAGATAATGAAAAATATATCGTCTTTTTGTATTTATCTTTTTCAATTTTCCTAAAGAAAAAAACTGTTGAAAGGGACAAAAAACAAGGTCAATATTTAATTGTAGTTGACACATTTATAATGACTTTTTTCCTAGAATAATAAAAAATTGCTTTATGCGACATCTCTCCCCATTTAAAATATATGACCGCATTATAATGCGAATATAATACAAAAAGCAGAAATAAATTTAAATCACTTTTTTTTATAAATAAATGCATATATTTTATACCCAACAATAATTCAATAAGATATTAAGTGTTAAATATTAAATTGGTTTCAACAAAAAAAAAGCATAATCATGTATGAATACACTACATTATGTCCTATTGGTTAATCTATATATATAAAAACGTTTGTGCCGTGTACGTGCTCCTAAATTTAAATAAAACCGCTGGACCGATTGCCACCAAACTTGAACAAAAAATTAGTTTAGGTTAGCCAGGTTTCTTTTAAGTTAAGTCCCGATAGGTGGCGCTCTTGTCGTGATATTTAAATTCTTATAAATTTGTGGTAAGATTTGGCTGAAATTCACGAAATATATTTATTAAACAAATATAAGTTTCCTGATAAAATATTGACTCGGTAGATAGCGCTGGTGTTAAGTTATTAATAAAACTCTTCATTTAAGTCTAACTTGACGGCACTTCAGAAGGTATGTATTTTTTTGTGTTTGTCTTAATGGTCCCGATTTATGGCGCTATGGAAATTCTATTAAAATATTCATATTTGCGCAGATATTTTACTTAAACTCAGAATGTATGTAATTTTCCTCATGGAATTTTGTTTTAAGGACGTTCGAAAAAAATAAATTGTCAAAATATTAAAAATTATCTTACAACAAATTGTAAAAGAATTTAAGCTTCCAATAAAAAAAAATCAATTTAAACTTACTGAAAATTCTATTTCGTTTATAATAATGCCGACCCGATATAGAGGAGGAGATACTGGTCAGGAAGTGATTGTGAGTCTATCGGAATTCTTAAAGGGCAATACCCTCTCAACTATTATGGTGTTGGTGTAAAAAGCATTTGAGGGTAAGACAACGTTAGCCGGGCTCAGTTAGTGTGTATATAAAAATGGAGTGTTTGTTTGGGAGTTTGAAATTTTTAATGTAATTTCATGATTGCCCGGGGCTTAGCTAAGGCTTTAAATATTTGTAAATTTTCATGTAGGCGTGGCACCTTTCATACAAAGATAATATAAATTACAGTATATTCGGAGAACGGTAAGGGTTAAAAGTTTCCAAAATTTGGAAGTAATAGTTTGATTACACAGTGGAACAACATTGAATTTATGTGTGTTGATTGCAAGTTTGATGCAATTTTTTACTAATTTGAGGTCGCTGATTTCAAAATCTCCGTTTTACTCTATCAGCTCTCACTTTTAAGTTACAGGCACTTATCGAATTTTTTACTCTTTTTCAAAAATTATTAGTTCAACAAATCATAACTTAACTCTTCATTAATCGATTTTCAGAATTCTTCTTTTTTTAAGATGTATGTATGTAATTGTTAGCCTTGAAAAACAATCAAATTTTAGCAAATCTCAAAAACATGGTAATGGTTGTTTACGTTAAAAAAAATCCAATAAATTACAATTTTTTATTTTCAAAAATCATGAAAAATCCAACACATAAAAAAGTCAAAGTCTTATTACTTTCACGTAAAGTCGCACAACCTGTGAATAAAAGGAGATATATATCATAAAAATCGATGAACGTGTTTCACTTTTATTCATAATCAAGTGAAGTGAAGTGAAGGAAAAAACGTCCATAAATAGAACAGCAGCACACACACATTAAAAAATTTTATTTTTGTATGGGAATCGCGATTTTTATCAATTTAATTGTCTCAGTAAATTGTGAATAAAATCCAAAGTTGTGCACCGAATACAATAAAGTAAAGCTCATTTTATTCGAAATATGTTAAGCTAATTAGTTTTATACCAAAACTGTGATTATGAATTGTTAAATAAGAAAAAATGTATTTTTATAACTTCTATGATATATCTAAAACTACTGAGCAATTTTAAAAACAATGTAAGCACGGCTTAAAGATAATATTGTTAGCGAATTTTGGTTTTTTGTTTAAGTAAAAATGGTACACCGTTTTCAAGTTATTGCAATATATAAAGTGGATGTAACTTAATTTTGGAAATAACGGTATATCTCGAAAAGTCGAGCTGATGGAGAAAAACTGATTGGAATTCAGCTTCCAAAATAACCTTAAAAACAACATTCAGTTCTTAATCAATAAAAACCTTGTTCCCTTGTGTTATCAATACAGAACATCTTTCAAAAAGCAAGCTGAACTGGAAAAGTGAGCGTGGATTCGTCCATACAAGGACAATATAAATGTTTAAATATATAAACCAGGATAAAAGTAGATGTATTTAAATTTGGTTCAAATTGCTTCGTTATCATTACACGAGAACCCCTAAAGTGCTTATACCTTTTTGTGGCCACTCTGGAATTACATAAAATGTGAAATTTTTTAGGTTTTTTTAACGGTTTTCCGTTTTATCGGTAAGTATGTATTGTAATAAATAAATTGTTGTCCAAAGGGTTAGAACCGGAATAATATTTGTTGATTCATACTATAAGATACTCAAGCTTATAATATTAGTGTTTATAGTCAAAATATGAATTGCGTGTTAGAAAAAATAAGTCTAGATTGTCAAGTGTTACCTGCAAGTGTGACTGGGCAGAATTTCAAATATTTACCTACTAATATGTTCATATGCATATGTAGTAAATAAGTTTATAAAGAGTGGCAAAATTTTAAGGGCCGATGTTGATTTTGAATAAAACACAAATTATTCAGGAAATTATTGTCATTTATTTTTATTATGATAATATTGGTATGGTTCAATTATGAATGGAACAAAATATCGGTCAAATGGCCGCCGCGACCTCGGCGGCACACCTCCTTCCGATGGTCCAAATTTTCGATGACGCTGATCCACAATTGAGGTTCTATGCCGTTAATGTGCCGAATTATCTCATCCTTTAGCTCTTGAATTGTTGCTTGCTTATCGACGTACACATTTTCTTTCACATAACCCCAAAGAAAGAAGTCCAACCGTGTCTAATCACATGATCTTGGCGGCCAATTGACATTGCCGCCACGTGAGATAACACGGCCATTGAATTTGTCGCGCAAAATATCCACTGTTGCGATAGCTGTGTGGCAAGTGGCACCGTCCTGTTGAAACCAAATATCGTCCACATCCATATCTTTCAATTCGGGCCATAAAAATTTCGTTATCATTTCACGATAGCGAACACCATTCACAGTAACAGCCTGACCGGCCTCATTTTCAGTCACTCTTTGTGAGTGCATTGGTTTTTCAACAATCACGAGTCCACTGAGGTGAAAATGTGCCTCATCACTGAAGATGACTTTCACGATATGCATTTAATTTAAACGCCCATTTTCATAATAAGACTGAATAACTTTAACGCGTTGCTCGATTGTGTATCTTCCCATGGTTCAAATTGAGTTAGTCTGAATTTGAGAAATGTCAAATGAAATGCAGAAAAAAACTTGACGTTTAGGTGTGATTCACATTCAACATCGGCCCTCAAAATTATACCACCCGATATTTTGCTAAATTTCGGTTTTTTGCTTAAAATTTTAATTTATTAAATTATTGATATACTAGAGGCTAGAGATGACCCTGCCGATATCATACTGTACCCTCTTGTAGAAGGAGAAGTGGAAACGAAAATTAAGCTAAGTTCGATCACTTTCTTAACCAAATGTTAAAAATGTGTAATAAAGTATGCTCAGTGTCACCTGTAAGTGACACCCCTATATTATCAGAACTTTTAATTCGAATTTTTTTTTAGCATAAGCTTGTCGTATTTATATTGTCTTGAAAGAAAAATCAGTTAGTCTTTCATTACTTAAGGTTTGGGAATTGCTGTGTTAGGTGTGATTTAATTAATCTAAAAGTTGTATACTTATCAGAGTTCCAAATATTCACTCACTATTCACTCATGGGTAGGAATAAAAAATTTTATACACTGTTGTGTGCTGTTTTATTCGTGCTTAAAAACACAAAAAAAATTTTGCTTTATTCGTTCTTGTACAAAAGTATTTTCATTATTTTTCGTTTCTACAAAACACATGAGATAATAATAGAGATTTATTTTTTCTTACATTTGTACATGAGAGAATTTTTTTTTTAACTGCTTTTGCTCATCTTGCATTCTTATACATACTTCCAAATATACACTTGCTATTCACATCATAATCAAATAAAAAACACAAAAAATCTCTTGCTTTATTTGTTCTTATATTTGTATTGTTTTTTGTTTCCATGATACAAAGACACCAAAATAGCTCATTCAGCTTTTAAAAATGAAATGTAGAAACACAAGTTAACAAACATGTGTATAATGTGCTGATGTGACTTAATATTAAACAGTTAAATTTTGTAAATAATAAAAAACATGCGCAATGCGTAATCTGTGTTTATATAATTCTTGTGTTGTTTCTACAAAAAACATGAGATAAGACAAATTATTTATTATAAATGTTTGAATTTTACTATTCATACATAAATATTTATGAACGTTGAAAAAAAACAAATTTTCAACAATTAGTGGCACAATTAGTTTTTTTATGTCTTTTTTTTTTGAAGTGCAAATTTAGAGAAAAAAAATTTTTTAAGTGAAAATACTGCTCATAAAAAAAAACAAAAAAATATGTATGATTTATTTTATATTTTTTTTTATTAAAGTTTTAAAAAAACATAACACAACACTTTTAAAATAAGTAATTCATTGAAAATTTGTACTGTTGTTATATTTACAATTGTTCAAAATAAAGTTGCAAGTGTTTTTATTTTCTTAATGTATGAAAAAACCACGAATAAACGACGCTTAAAAAAACATTTTTAACAAGGCTACAAATACTATTAAACAAGAACAAATGAAGCAAGCGATATTTTGTGTTTTTAAACACGAATAAAGCAAAACACAACAGAGAGGAACTCTTTTTATTATAAACATAAATGACAGCAACGATTAGCCTCTCATATTTTAGTTTTTACAATTTTGTACTTTTCTTTATTCACATACGTGCATATGTACAAACTGGAAAATAAAAAACAAAACTATTCATGTGCTTAAAAATAAAAAAAATTCTTAGCTATTCATTTTACAGTGTGAGAATAAAACAAAAAATTTTGCATCATGACAATTTATCATGAATGTTGGAATTTTAGAATTCATGTATGAATATTTCTGAACCCTGATACTTATTAGTTAGAAATATAGTCTTAAAATACGATATAAATGTTTTTGAGTTTTGTAGAGCCCAAATTTAAACACCGTCTTTAAAAACGCACTCTGAAAGAGTTTTAATGTTAATAAAGGACTTATTTATTGAACTGGATATAAATATGTAACGATACTAATATTATGAATGTTTTTAAAATACTTCTAAGTACGCAGAAAAAACACGTTTTTCTATTTGGTCATCCGCAATAAAACTATTTTTGACGAAACATTATTCAGCGGCAACAATTTTATGATCGTATTAGTCATTCATCAGGAAGTCACAATCATATTGTAGTTGCCTCTAAACAAATAAGTGTTAAAGATTTTGTTCGTCATGGCATTGAAGAAACCAGGTTTTCAGTCACGTCTGAACGAATTTTATTCCACTCTTTAAGCAAACCTCCTTTTTAGATCTTACTTGTTAGACATCTAATATTTCCGGAAGCGCCGACCAATTTTATTCCATTGGTTTTTAATCGGATTCATGTCTGATGATTGGGAAGGAGAATGTAATTGTTTGGAGGCATACAAAAGTAGCCACTGGTACATACGTATATTAAAGTGCTTTTCGGAATGTGGATTTATTTGGGACCTATGGTAAATTCTGAATCGAGTGAGTGGGCATAGATCCCATATACTATATGTAATATATGGACCGACATACAAAAAATAACAAGGTGGTATTTCTAGATGTTCAAACCTAACATTTTTATATAAAATTTTAATTCATTTAATAAAAGTTTTAATTCAATCTAGCGAGTAATTCGACTACTAGTTTTCTGATTTCAATTACTTTATTAGTTATTATTTTATTTATTTTTAATTATATTTTTTTTTTTTTTAATTTCAAACAATCATAAGATAAAGGAAACATCTTAGTCAAAATACTTAAGACCTGTATTATAGTGTAAAACGGTCTTTAAGACCAAGATTCTCTATCCTATAAATGCTTACGATCATTGATACGAAAATCTGACAGAATTCTATCCGACTTAAAATTTTTTTTTTTTTTTTTGCAAAATCTGTTATCAGAAACACACCATCATACAACAAAAGATGTAAAATCATATGACTCAGCTACTTTTCATGAAAATGCAACTCTAGCCGCATAGAATCTATCAAATTAAAATTTTCATAAACATTTGCAAGTCGGACAGACTGAAGAAAACAATTTTTAACTTAATTTCATGTTTTGGTCACACTGTCATTATGAGCATACACGATCGTAGGATTTAATAGGATAGTGCATCGGCGGTTTTATTAGATGGTTTCTGAACGTAGAGGCATAATTAAAAAGAAAACAAAAATAATTAAAAGGCAAAGCAAAAATCGTTTTTTTAACTTGGTTTAAAAAACGTTACAACAGAAGAACAAAGTGTTTGCGAATAATTTAAAACATGATTGTCAAATTAATGTTTATAAAGGATCCACAAAAATACTTACTTTAATTATGAAATATATGCTGCCTAGTCTGGTATTGGAAAGGAGTTTCAATGTCCTTTTGCAAGATAGAGCCCTATGGGCGGACTAGGTCTGGTTCCCATCCGGTTCGTAACTGGGGCCGGCATTATGGGCAAAGGGGCTTGCCTGTGAGTAAAAGGCATACGATATTTCAGGCCGAAATCTACGTTATTCTCATTTGCGCGGTGGAAATTCTGAGGAGGAGAGCAAAGCCCTTAAGATTATATAAAATGTCGGATAGCCAGGCCACTCTTAGAGCACTATCTTCTTGAGAGGTGAAGTCTAGGCTAGTTATTGGCTGTATTTCATCTTTGAACAATTTGGGGAAATACAATGATTTGTATTTGTGTTGAATACCCGGCCATGAGTGCCATGTGTGCACTAAAAGGGCTTACTGCTTCGCAAACAGGGGCGCTTACCGTTCTATCATATGCACTGGCTGTTCTTTGAGGTCTTTACTGATCACATTAAGAATTCCCGAACGGGAATTCTTAAACACATGGACGTCCACTTCCGGGATGGGAAAGTCTAAGAGATTTGTGGCAAGGCAGGTAGGTCATTTCTGCATGAGAAGGGATAACCAAGGTTTCTTGCTGGCCTATTAACCGGGCACTTTGGTCTTAAACACCATCAGTTTATAATGGGCAATGTTAGACCAGATTGTGCAAATTTTGTGACGAAACGTCAGAACATTTCCTCTGCTGCTGTCGAGTCTTGGCTGAAATTTTTTGGGCGGCAACTAATACGCCTAACAGAAATTTATGATTTTGCACCAGGCAGGGCAATTGGCTTCTAAACCTGCCACGGTGGAATATATAGGGCGCACAAAAGACCCTCTGGGTCGCGCTGCTTATGGGCTTCTACATATCTATCTAATAATGAACAATTTTAAAACCATTAAGTCATAGGGAATATTTCAAGTAATTTTAAATTTAAATTTTCTTAATAAGTAAGATATAGCAACTTCATTAATAATCCTCGAATCGCTAAAATGTATGTTAAAGTGATATAAAACAAAGTTTAGAAACTGCGTCTATTAAAAAAAAAGAAGATAACAAATGCACAAACAAACCAAAATACCAAACAATAAGGCCACTTCAAATCGGGTGTGTACTAGGGATGCCAAACGGGAAATCCCGAATACCGAAATCACGGGATTTTTCGGGATTGATAAATACCGAATCCCGGGATTTATTTTTATGAGTCCCGGGATTTTTAACGTATCAACTTTTATGTACAAAACTGTTCGTTTTTATTGAATTTTTATACTATATACAAAAAGTTATTAAAAATTATATTTGTATTATATTTTTTGTTGCAAATAATTCTTATTTTTGAGTTTAATTTTTGTTTTTGGCACACAGCAAGTTTTTAAAATTTTTAATTTTTGCTTGATATATGACGACTATTTCTGGATTTTTGTATTTATTATTTTAAGTAGAAACGATATTTGAAGATTCACATCTCAAGCCTTTTTTACAATTACGTTTAGCAAGTTCAGCTTTGGCTTAAGACATAAGCCAAAATAAAAACGATTATTTTTATGCAAAATATAGAAATCAAGAAATAATTGTTATATATCATGCAAAAATAAAAATGATTCACGATCCAATTAGGGTTTTATTCAGAAACTAAAGAATTAAAGTTGATATAATTATAACAATTAAGTCGTAATATTGATGAAATAGCTCATATTCCTTCCGGTCAAATACTAATAAAAAATTTGCTTAAAAAACATACGGTAAATAAAATAATTTTTTTTATAAATAAACACTATTTGACGTATTCATAAATAAATTATTTAAACTTGAAATCTGTTTTAAGAAGCATTTGTATAAACATTTTGTTTTAAAATAAATTTCAAGCGCACTTAAATTATTGATTATGAATCTCGCCCTCACTGGAGGTGTACTGCAGTGCAGTCGATGATGGACTACTCTTTGTAGTGTATTAGTGTCGTCCCAACTTAATTCACATTAAAAATTGAATTGCTGTCAAAAAACCTAAATGAATTGATCTAGAAAAACTAAGAGATACGTTAATTTTTTAAGCTTTTTTCAGAATCTGATCATTTTGATCATGGGTGAGGCCAGTGTGATAAACATATCGAGCCCTTATCGCCAAATTATCGTAAGCGACAAAACACAAATTTTACAGGAGAAGGTTTTTTAGTTCTTTTTTGATATGTATACATAAACTTAAAAATTTTTTGATGGGACATATTATAATTTCGTCCAAGCAAGCTACCGACTACAGCAAAATAAAGTTTGCTTACATTGTGCATTGGTCCTTAAATTTTTAATTTTAGCAATAAAAAAAATATTGAGAAAATGTCGCTTACGATAATTTGGCGCTAAGGGCTCGATATGTATAAAATAAATTGTTTTATTGTTTTCATTTTTAAAAATTTATGTTACGTATATAAAACCTTTTAAATATTCAAAAAATGTTGTTTATTAAAAAAAAAATAGCATCTTAAAGAAACACATTGATCCCGAAAAAATCCCGAAATCCCGGAAAATGCAGGGATCCCGAAAATCCCGGGATTTTCAAAAATCAGTCCCGTTTGGCATCCCTAGTGTGTACGTAAATGTAAAAAAGGATACGTATCATTGATTTTAAACAATATTATGTAAAAAGGGAAGAAAAACAATATTAATAAAATAGAAATATACTGAAGGTATGAAAATGTGTCCTTGTGCACTGAACATTATCGTCGAAATGTTACTTTCTTGAAAAAAAAAAAAATTTATATGGGTAACATGTTTGTGCAATTTACTTATAAAATATAACTTATGAAGGGTTCCGAACAATTTCCATTTCCTTTTGTTCCAGCCATTGTTCGAGTTCTAAGAGAAGAGATAACATTTTTTTTTTTTTTTTTTTTTTTTTTCTTAACTTTTGTGGTATTAACTTATAAAAAAAGTGAAATTTATTTATTTGACTCTTTGTTGTATTATAAATGTATTTAAATTGGGGATACCATTATTCTCTAGATGGTTTTCTATTTAGAAAAAGATTCATGTTTAACATAAATTTTATCATTAAAAATAAAATAAAAATATACCTTAAATTTATGGAAGCAGTTTATTATTAAGCATTTTACTTGAATAAAAAAATGTTAACTGTTTTTTTTTTCTTTTTTTTTTTTTTTTTGTACAAAGGAGACTTGCATGTGAATTATAGTTATTTAAATGGTCAGCAGGATGGTTGTAAATAAATACGGTTTCAGAAGGGTTTTGTGTAACTCTTGATTTATATTTAATTTTCTTTGAAGAAATGTATGTCGTTTAAAAGGTATATTTTTAAATCGTTTCCGGCGAAATCGTAAAACTTTTGTGAAACCAAAAAAAGTGGTGTGTTCTTTAGTTGATTATAAAATAACTTTAAAGAAATTGTAAATACGGATAGTGCAGTATGTCATATATTGTTAACTTTGTATGTTTATCTTTAATAGAAATTTATTTTGCACCTAAAAACTAACTTGCAATATCCGATATCTCTGAAAAATCTCCTCAAGAATTTTGACTGTTTAACTGTATTTTTATTGTTTTCAAAACCTAATCACAGTTAAAACCGATGTACAAAACACAAAAAAAAATCAATGTTCTGCCACCTGATTCTTGTAGAGGGGACAAAAAATATATATATACGTGTATCGCCCTTTTAAAAGCTTACATTTGAAACTCATCTTACGGCCTATTTAAAATTCGTGCGATACTAAGCTTTTTGGTATAAAGTGACTTCAGATTATATATTTAGAACATAACAAGCAAAATTTTGTTGGTATACATTAACATATACATTAATGGGTTGTTTTTGTAATTTTTTTGGAAAAAAGAAGAAGCGAAAATCACCCTTAAACCAGGAATGTATGTAGTTGAAATATTCGGCAAAAACATTTGTCATTTAATTCTACTATACGACTCCCAACAAACTTAAGTCGAAAATTCCACATTAATAGGTTGTTTAAGGATTAAATATACACTTATGCCAATACGACGATAAAATATCGCAGAAAATTATGTTATAACAAAACCAAAACTTAGAAATGTCTAGTTGTTCCGAAAAATTTGAACTGTTTTCTGACGCCTGCGGCAAACATATTAGACCTGAAGATAGAGTAAATTTATTCAATAGCAAAGTGGAAGACAAATATAAAATGTGTTTTGAATTGGAAGTGGTTCCCGGTGACTGTGGATGCCTAAGCATTGCCGTCGAAATTGTCACAATGGCTTAATGCTTTGGTTTAAAGGTAATTAAATGTTTGTTCTTATGTACTTCTTAACACGGTAGATGTACTTTTTAATTTCTGCTTTTGGGGCAAATAAATTCAATGCAATTCGGTATTCTCATGCGGTAGCTAGACCCATGTGAGCATGCTGACTCCACCTGCACTTAAATGAAATAGATATAATTAACTCTTAAGCCCCCTTTTAAGTTTTTGATTATTTCTGGCATTAAAGATGCATTTTCGACTTAAGAGTGTTCGGAGAACTATAGTAGAATTCCATGGCAAATATTTTTGCAGAATATTTCAACTACATACATTCCTATTTTAAATATGATTTTTGCTTTTTTTCAAAAAGATTAGAGCAAGGGCAATTGTCAGAAGAAGAGGGTTAATGTATACCAACAAAATATTTCTTGTAATGTTCTGAATAAATCTTCTGAAGCCAAAAATCAAACGATTTTCCACATTTTTTTTAATACAAAAGGGTGCAACTGTAAAAAGTTCGTAAAATGAGTTTCAGATGTAAAATTGTTAACCGCCGATGCATGTATATCTCTTTTTAGAACCCTCTGCAAGAACCAGTGGGCAGAACATTGTTCTTTTCAAAAAAATCAAGGGAATAATTATATTTAAAAGTTTAAAGAATATTTAATCGCAAAATTTAATAGCGGGGATAAAAAAATTTTGCGTTAATCGCGATAATCGACTAATCGTACTTTTATTTTGTATTTTTGAATCAAACTGGTTAGAAACCCCTTAATACTACTTTTTTTATTTCGTATACTATATACCAAGAGTATATAGTATACGGCTAATATTGGTAAAAATAAATAAATAAAAAAAATGGCTCGGAGTTAGTTAAATATAAATTGCTCCTTTAAAGTTTTGCAGATGAAACATTTTCCTATTTAAATTTTTTAAAGCTCAAACGGTATCGTATAAGAATCACTTACCTTAAATATTTTGTTAATAAATTTATTTCTAGTTCGGCAACAATTTAGCGCCCCATAACTCAACAAATAAACAAAAAAATATTTAGCACCCTTATTCATATCTACTAGAGGTATTGTTATTCCAAATATAAAAGAGTGTGGGCTATTAGCTTTAAATTGATATAAATATTGATATAAAAATTTAGAACGAAGTTATGGGACTTACATTTGTATTGGAGCTAAGGTAAAATTTGGACCGATTATAATTTAATTTGGTAAGATTATATTTTTGGGCAGAATGTTATCTAAATTTCAACATAATTAGATGGCTAATAAGGCTTAAACTTCTTAACATTTTTTGCAAATAAGAAATTTGGCATATTTGGCGTTAAAAATGTTCACGCACCAACAGCGATGAGGTTTTTAATTTGTATGCAATGAGATTGCGTTGCAATTTATTAAATAAATATATATATTGGTGGATATTCTCGAATACGCGTCGAACTGTGAAAGTTGCATGAAAGACAAAAACAAAACTGCGTAACTGTAAAAAAATTTGTTTTTGTATATCAAACAAAAATTTTGTATTAATTTAGAAAATGTACTTGGTGCGTGAAGTAAATGTTTTTCGGTAGTAAAACGAGATTTTGAGCCCAACCCCTTTATTTCGGACAGAAGTTTGTAGGGAAGCTGCGTGAAATCGGACCGATTCTCTACTATTTCGGACACTCCAGTATAATGGGTTACTCGATTGTCCCTGAAGGAGTGGACTACTGCACCCCGGAGCCTTTCTTTGGCGCGAGGTATGCGACACATATAGCGCACGAAAGTACGCTGTCGGTCATGGGCACCTTCCATGAACCAGCCCTGGTGGTATACACTGATAGTTCAAGGAAGGGGGAAAGAGTTGGCGGAGGTTTCTACATAGAGGAACTGGGCGTAAAAGTTTCCTTTCGTCTGCCGGATGGATGTTGTGTCCTTCAGGCGGAAATCTCGGCTATAAAGCGGGCAGCCAACTGGCTAAAGTATTATCGCGTATCGGGAGATATACGTTTATTTACTGATAGCAAGGCTGCCATTGCCTCTCTTGCGGGTGTCTATACGACATCTAGGTTAACTGTGGAATGCCGGATGTCTTTGAATGAGATTTCTGAACATTCGGAGTTAACGCTTATATGGATACCAGGGCACTCAAACTGCCCGGGAAACCAGATAGCAGATGCGCTGGCCAAGGAAGGTGGTCGTATGGATAAAACATTCATTGATCAATTCATTGGCCTTCCAATGGCTCACTGTAAGTCACTCATTCGGCGCGAGAACTATAGAATTGCGCAAGAGGTATGGAACCGTGAGTCCACCTGCTCCAACATCCAGGGCACTTTGGCCTGGATATGATGAACGGAGAAGCAAATCTCTACTTGGGACCACATCAGGACTGTGGTGTCGGTCATGACCGGACACTGGCCTGTTGGGACTCATGCTAGAAGAATGGGTCTGGTATTCAATGACTACTGTAGAAGTTGTCATGATGAGGAGGAAGAGGAGAGTGTGCTTCACTTTCTCTGTCAATGCCCTTGGCTACTGGGCATCAGGGAAAAATACCTGGGAGAACCGGTGTTTTCCTGTTTGGAGGATCTATCAAAAATAGAACTAAGATTGCTTCTTCTCTTCATTAGGAAGACGAATTGGCTCAACCTTGCAGTGACGCCATCTGAGTAACTGCTCTTTGGGATGGGCATTGGCGCTGGGTATCACAAAGTGACCGCTAAGGACCCAAGTGAGCTGTCTCTCGATGGTTGCCCATGGAACCTAACCTAACCTAACCTTTACTATTTCAATTTACTTATATTTTAATGATAAGTAAAATGGGTGAAGCAAATTTCATAAAATTATCTTTACAATTACGAACTATTTTGCGCACAAGATCTACATGGACGTACAATTAGCCAAACTTTCGATTCAGAATGTGATTCTGTTTTGATTGGTCTAAGCACATCAACAGACAAGCATAATATCCTTTGGTGATTAAGAAATTATAATCTGATAAAAACTTTTTATACATTATGTTTATAAAATAATTTGTGTTGTTCTGTTCACGTGGTCTTCAATGGAGTCACTCGACAAGCTTTCCTTCCTATTCTTGTAGACTGGCTTTAATAAAACTACCATCGCTCAAAAGTCGTCGTACAATGTTAAATGTATATTTTATGGTTAATCTTATTAATGGTAATATTTGTTGTGAATTTCTATTAAATTCTGTTAAATTTAATATACCTTGTCGTCTTTATAATCTGCTTTTTGTAAAGTTTTGTAGAGTAAATTACGCTATTGCTGATCCTTTTTCAAGGTTATGTCGACAATTTAATTCTTTGTCTCAATTTGTTGATTTTTCTTTAAATTTAAATGTTATAAAGCATAAAATAATTGTTTATCTTAACCAGTAATATTTTATGTACATTTTTAAATCCATCATGTAATTCATTAATTTTAAATCAATCTTCTTGTTATTAGTCAGTAAGGATAATGTCCATTGATTAAATATATAAAAATAAATAAAAAATGACTAAAAACGGATTGATTAAAGATTTTATAAAGAGTGATTTATAATTTCTCACAGATCCCATAAAAAGTATGCATCCGGTAACTTGTAAGAATTTTAACTTTTGGTGGAGGATGCCAAGGAATCGGCTAAACCGTATATATTATATTTACTTGTTATGTGTTAAAAATATCCGCATATTAAAAAAACTTTTAAAAGAAGCATTTATGTAAAATAAACAGTGGCTCAAAAAATTTGTTCACCCATCCTTATAAACAATACTATCAATAAAAACGTACGTGTTTAATCTTAATATACTATAACTAAATTAAATATTAAGTTAAATAATACTGAATATTAAAATAAATGAAAATCCATGTGATTATTTGTAATGACAAGTAGTTTATTGCTAATGAATCTTAACTAACTTATAGAAGCCACTTCAAAAAATTCATACATACTCGTACGTTCGTATTAAAGTACACGCAGAGAAAAGATATAATTGAAGCATGTTAACCAAAATGAAAATATGTTCTCTAAAATAGTAACAAACAGATAGTTCTATAAAAAATACCTTCTTAATAAATAGTTTTATATATAATAGGTGATTCAAGCAGATATACTTTTTTCAATAGCCTTTTTTTGACAGATAACGTGTGAGTCGTGTCATGCTGTCATGTTATTTTTGTTAAGTATTGTTTGGCATTTCATAATTTTTTTTTTTTTTTTTTTTTTTTTTTAATTACCTATGCTAATTCCGCGAAGCTATACGCTTGTCTGCAGGATACCAGAGTCTCTGGCGGGAATCGAACCCGCAACCCCGGCGCTGATAGACTAGCTCACTACCAGCTAGCCTACCGGGAAAGACCTACGCCTGAACAACGTTTACAAATCGTTCAACTTTATTACGAAAATTCACGTTCTGTGAGGAATGTGTTTCGTGCACTTCGCTCAAATTATGGTCAACATAATCGGCCTACTGAGCGTACTATTCGCAACACCATCTCCCATTTTGAGCCCCAGCACTCATTATTGGATAATATTCGACCGAATAGACCACGTCCAGCACGCTGTGAAGGAAATATAGCGGCCGTAGCTGAGAGTGTACACGAAGACCGTGGAGGGTCGATTCGGCGCCGTTCGCAGCAACTCGGACTGACGTATGGAACGACTTGGCGCATTTTACGTCGAGATCTTAAATTGAAAGCTTGTGCAACAACTGAAGACGCTCGACCTTCCCAAGCGACATCGCTTCGCTCTATTGGCTCTTGAAAAGTTCCAAGAAGATCCGACGTTTTCGAGGTAAATTTTGTTCAGCGATGAGGCCCATTTCTGGCTCAATGGGTATGTAAACAAATCAAATTGCCGCATTTGGGACGAACAGCAACCTGAAAAGATTCAAGAACTGCCAATTCATCCAGAAAAAACAACGCTTTGGTATGGTTTGTGGGCCGGTTGAATCATCGGTCCCTATTTCTTCAAAAATGATGGCGGTGCGAACGTAACCGTCATTGGCGACCGTTATAGTGCCATGATAACTGACTATTTGATGCCTGAAATTGAAGCTCGTGATCTCGGCGACATTTGGTTTCAGCAAGACGGCACCACTTCCCACACATCGCATCAATCAATGAGTTTATTGACAGAACACTTCGGTGAGCACATAATTTCACGTTTTGAGCCGGTCGATTGGCCACCAAGATCGTGTGATATCACACCGTTAGACTTTTTCCTGTGGGTGTATGTAAAGTCTAAAGCTTATGCGGACAAACCCGCTTCGATTCAGGCCTTGGAGGAAAACATCACGCGTGTCATTCGCCAGTTACCAGTCGAAATGCTCGAACGGGTCATCGAAAATCGGTCTCAACGGATGGAGCATCTGCGACGTAGCAACGGCCAACATTTGATAGACATAATCTTCAAAAAATAAATGCCAAAGAATGTTCTCCAAAGGATAATAAACATTCCCCATCAAATTTGAATTTTCTGTGTTTTTTTCTTTAAAAAAGTAGGGGACCTCGAAATGGATCACGCTTTATATGTATGTCGACAAAAATTACGTTTGCCGGATCGTTAAAATTAAGTGAACCGCACCACTGATGTTCCTTATTATGACTCAAAGGTCAAATTTTGAAAAATCCCACTTTGATCCATTTAAAGTGCCCCATTCGAGTCTAAATGTATGACTGACTCCCACTAATTTTGAAGGGCCGACCAGCCCTTGCCAGTTGGGCGATTTTTAAATCGACCTGCTCTAGTATACATATTTGTTATTTAAAGTGAATTTTTATTCACTAAAAGTGACTATTTCCTAAAAAAAAGTACCTTTTTTCAAAAGTCCGTAAACTTTCACCACATTTTTTCAAGAAAGTTAGAGTAATTATAAAAATCAATTTTTTGTTTACAAAAGTCACTCTATTCTACAACAAGCCAAGAACTTTAGAAAAAATCCTAATTTTACATGACTTTTTTCAGAAAAAGCCCCACTTTTACAAAAAGTCTTATTTTTTCGCTTAGTGTTTTTTTAAAAGTTTGATTTTTTTAGTTGTACCACATGGCGTATGCATGTTAATAAATTGGAATTAAATAATACTCATACGTAACCAAGGAATTTAAAAGATGTTTTCCTTGCAGATTTTTCTTTAAAAAAAAAAACAGATAACAAAAATGTACACTAGGGCGGGTCGATTTTAAAATCGCCCAAGTGACAAGGGAGGGTCGGCCCTCCAAAATTAGTGGGATTTGGTCATACATTTAGACTCGATTGGGGCACATTAAATGGGTCAAAGTGGGATTTTTCAAAATTTGACCTTTGGGTCAAAATAAGGAACATCAGAATTCTTTTTAGAGGTATGGTTCCTTGGGCAAAGTTTCTTATTTTGATCCCTAGAATACGATTCTCCTTGTCACTTGGGCAATTTACATATATATATATATATATATATAAATATTTATTTTTTGTTAATTTAAAACAAGAATTGATTTAATTTACACATAAATTAAGTTATTATAATTTTCAACAAATTTATTTATTTAAGTGATAAAAAACTAATGACAATTTTTTTCTGTGTATAAAGTCTACAATATCCAATTATTCAACTTTTGGTTTTGTGCGAATAAGGAATTAATCGATTTTTAATTTTTAAAATTGCTCGATTAATCGAAAATTTAAATATATTAAAAGCCTTTGTTAAGCGACAGGTAAACAGTAAATTGCTGTTTAATTTCAGAAAAGTCGGCTCCGTAGCTGAGGAGTCTGTAGAGAACAAACATTCATACGCTTTTTCATTGATATATTATATTTTTATTTTGAAAGAGTGGGTCCTACAAAGCTTGAAGACTTTTGTCTTCAGATATGAAGTATTTAATATTTTGTCTAACCCGCCCATTTTTATTTTGAAATTGATAGTTTACCATAATAGTGGCTTTAACCACATTTGAAGACTCTCGCCGTAATAGTTCTTTAGTTACGTGGTATTTAATATATGGTTCCTATGGGCGTATGGCTCCCCCTGCTCCTTCCCCCTTTATTTATATTTTTAAAGGTGTAGTTTACCATAGGTTAGGTTAGGTTCCATGGGCAGCCATCGAGAGACAGCTCACTTGGGTCCTTTAGCGGTCCCTTTGTGATACCCAGCGCCAATGCCCATCCCGAAGAGCAGTTATTCAGATGGCGTCACTGCAAGGTTGAGCCAATTCGTCTTCCTAATGAAGAGAAGAAGCAATCTTAGTTCTATTTTTGATAGATCCTCTAAACAGGAAAACACCGGTTCTCCCAGGTATTTTTCCCTAATGCCCCGTAGCCCAGGGCATTGACAGAGAAAGTGAAGCACAGTTTCCTCTTCCTCCTCATCATGACAACTTCTACAGTAGTCATTGAATACCAGACCCATTCTTCTAGCATGAGTCCCAACAGGCCAGTGTCCAGTTATGACCGACACGATGGTCCTGATTTGGTTCCTATTAAACCTAAGTAGAGATTTGGTTCTCCGTTCATCATATCCAGGCCAAAGTGCCCTGGATGTGGAGCAGGTGGACTCACGGGTCCATCCCTCTTGCGCAATTCTATAGTTCTCGCGCCGCATGAGTAACTTACAGTGAGCCATTGGAAGGCCAATGAATTGATCAATGAATGTTTCATCCATACGACCACCTTCCTTAGCCAGCTCATCTGCTACCTGGTTTCCCGGGCAATTTGAGTGCCCTGGTATCCAAATAAGCATTAACTGCGAATGTTCAGCAATCTCATTCAAAGACATCCGACATTCCACAGTCAACCTAGATGTCGTATAGACACCCGCAAGAGAGGCAATGGCAGCCTTGCTGTCAGTAAATATACGTATATCTCCCGATACGCGATAATACTTTAGCCAGTTGGCTGCCCGCTTTATAGCCGAGATTTCCGCCTGCAGGACACTACATCCATCCGGCAGACGAAAGGAAACTTTAACGCCCAGTTCCTCTATGTAGAAACCTCCGCCAACTCTTTCCCCCTTCCTTGAACCATCAGTGTATACCCCCAGGGCTGGTTCATGGAAGGTGCTCATAACCGACAGCGCACTTTCGTGCTCTATATGTGTCGCGTACCTCGCACCAAAGAAAGGCTCCGGAGTGCAGTAGTCCACTCCTTCAGGGACAATCGAGTGTCCCATTATACTGGAGTGTCCATAGTCACGGTTCGACCAGCTGTGTGCCGCGTCCAACCGTATCGCCGAACAAAGAGCCATATGTCTGGCCGTGATATCCACCGGCAGCCAGTTTAGCATAGTAAACAGCGCCTTGGTGGGAGTGGAGCGCATTGATCCTGTGATCATCAATGCGACCAGTCTGTGAACCTTCTCAAGCATCGCACGGTACCTGCCCTTATCCAGCGCAGTCCACCATACGACAACACCGTAATAAAGAGTCGGCTTTACTACAGCCTCAAAGATCCAATTGACACACCTCGGGCCCATGCCCCAGTTCTTGCCGATTGCACCTCTGCACGCATATATAGCAACAATTGCCTTTTCCATCCTCGTCTGGATGTTCAGCCCCCACGACAGTTTACTGTCCAGGATTACGCCCAGATATTTGGCGCTGTTAGAGAACTTAAGTTCAGTCCCGTTTAGCCTCGGAAGTCTCATGACCTCAGTCCTATACTTCCTCGTGAACAGTACCAGTTCCGTCTTAGACGGATTAACACCCAAGCCGCATGATACACTCCAGGTGCTAAGTACCCTTAATGCAGCCTCCATACACTGAGACATTATGTTCAAATGTTTCCCCGTGATGGCCACTGCAACATCGTCTGCGTACGCCACAGTTTTAATCCTCATGTCGTCCATTTTCGTCAACATGGTGTTCATAGTCAGGTTCCACAATAGTGGGGATAGTACTCCTCCCTGGGGAGTACCCCTGTTAACCAGTCTCTGAACGCTGGTCGTACCTATCGTGGAACAGATGACCCTATTCCTGAGTAGATTATCCACAAATCTACATATACCGTCATCAACCCCCAGACTCCTCATAGATGCAACGATAGAATCCGGGTTGACATTATTAAAGGCCCCTTCAATGTCGAGAAAGGCCACCAGAGCACACTCCTTGAATTCGAGTGATCTCTCAATAGTTCCAACTAGTGAGTGAAGAGCCGTCTCAACAGACCTACCCTTTGTGTAGGCATGCTGAGAGGTCGAGAGTAAACACTTTGGGATGGTCATCCTTAAGTGAATGTCGATAACTCTTTCAAGAGTCTTAAGAAGAAAGGATGCAAGACTAATCGGTCTGTAATCCTTCGCCTCAGTGTGAGAAGTCTTCCCTCCCTTGGGGATGAAGACAACTCTACACAAGGTCCAGCTCACAGGTACATACGAAAATCTAACGCATCCCCTGTATATAGCCATCAGCCAGGGTATTATCACAGTCGAATTCTTCTGCAGGTCCGCCGGAATTATACCATCCATACCCGGAGATTTGTACGGGTCAAAGCTGTCGACAGCCCATTTAATCCTGTCGTATTCCATTGGGACGGACAGAGGACCGGGCATCGACTCACAAACCTGATCCCGCAAGCTCCCTTGGGAGTTTCCAGGAAAGTGAGTGTCAATTAACACCCCGAGTGTTTCCTGACTAGTAGTAGTCCAGCAACCGTCCGATTTACGGATATAGGTCGGGACAACAGGGCTCGAGGCCATTATCTTACGTAAGCGGTTTGTCTCAGAGGATCCTTCCACGCCGCTACAGAAGTTCCTCCAAGCACTCCTTTTCGCCGATCTAACCAAGTTCCTGAATCTATTCATTGAAGACTTGTACTCCGCCCAATTACCATGGCGCTTAGCCATATTGAACAACCTACGACAGTCTCTTCTAGCCTGCGCTATATCAGGATCCCACCACGGTGGACGATCCCTGCCCCTAAACGTCCTTGGCTTGCACGCCAAGGAAGTCGCTAACTGCAGTGAGTCTGTAAGCAGACCCACTGCCGCATCGATCCCCCCTATATCATCAACCCGGGGAGGATCAGATAGAGACCGAACCAGAGAGGATGAATGAATCCCCCAATTCGTTCGTTTCCTATTCAACATAACACTCGACCCTACAGATCTAAGTACCAGACTAAATTCCACATATCTATGATCAGAAAGTGAACAATCATTAGAAACCATCCAATTTTCGATCATGTCAATGTGGTCAATGCTAACCAGCGTGACATCAAGAACCTCACACCTATTTGCTACAACAAACGTTGGCTCGCGGCCCCTATTTACTATTCCTAAATTATAATTAATAATAAAGGAAAATAGTGACTCACCTCTAATATTCGTGTTCGTGCTACCCCATATAGTGTGGTGCGCATTAGCATCGGCACAGATTATAATAGGCGTTCCAGTGCCTGCTGCCTTCGTTACTGCATCACGGATGAGCCGATTGGGTGGGTCCTGTCCGTGATCATGCGCCATATATCCCGAGACCATCCAGATTATACCATCCTGTGTCTCGAGAGCAACTGTTGTGGTGTCTTCATCACTGTAATCAGAGAGAATGAAGATATTCAACGAATTTTTAGCTAAGACACAAGATCTTATGTTACCTGTACCTTTCGCAAACAGAAGCTTATAGCCTTTGAGATTGAGTCCGCAAACCCGATCCTTATGAATCCAGGGTTCTTGGACCATTACGAGCTCCTCCCCTTTTTCTACCACACGGAGGAGCAATGCAGCAGATGCTGCTTTAGAGTGGTGGAGGTTGATCTGCAGGACCTTCACCATTATCCATATTGGCGACCACTGTGATGTTGACGTCCTCCTGGTCTGACTCCAGAAGTACGTCCTCATCAACCATATCACCCAGGTGCCCAAAGACAGACATCAATCCGGAGATAGACTGGGTGTCCTCTTTGTCACCTGAGCTTACGGCATCGTCACCAGACAAGCCCTCCTCAGGCTGCTTGGCCTCATTAACCGAAGGAGCCGGATTGCCCTTGTTATCACTTCGGTAGACACGGAGCAAGATCGTACTAAAACCATAGTAGATCTTACCCTGTCTCTCCCTCAGTGGTTCCAAGGATTGCTGGTTTAACACCACAATCGCCGTCCTCGAGGACCCTTCAGCAGCCGAAACCTTTACAACTTTCCAATCCTGCGTGGGAAGTTGAGGGTTGCAGCACTGAATGATCTTCAAGATCTCCTCAGGTTCCGATGGTTCGGCAGGGATGATGACAGTCGATCTAGGTCTCCGTGGTATCTCATCAACCAATACCACATCGAGCCTAGCACCTTCCCAGACCTCTCCTAGCATTTGGATGGCCCGCTTCAGAAGCAGCGCTGAGCGCTCATCTGCACAAGCCATCAACTTCACGTGACCCTGGAACCAGCCAGCATCATCGCATTGAGGGGGTGGCCCTGGATTCTCCCTAAGGATCGTCCAGAACACCCCCATTAATTTTTGTTTAACCAGGTCCCACTTGGTATGGGAGATGGCACCATTATCCACACCTCTATCGATAACGGCCCGTACAAGGTGACCTTTGGCCACCTCGCTGAACGACCTATTTACCGATTTCGGCGCAATCTTGGGACGTTTCGTCCCTGGTTGCTGTTTCGCGGCTGCAGCTTCCTCCTCCGAGCGTTGCCGTTTAGGCATTGTCACCTTCGCAGGGACTGAAGGAGTAGCACTTGGCAGCCCAGCTATGTGGGCTCTTGCCCATGCCAGTGAAGCTGTTTGTTCACTGGTAAGCTCTTCAGCTTTTTTGGAGCCTAGAAGCTCAATGAAACGCAAGGCGGCACGCCTTGTGTTCGATGCCCTCTTTGTAGGGTTTTTGTGCCTTGGGGACTTTTTACGGTCGCCGAATTTGGCGTGGGGAGGTGCAACCTTGGGATTGGATGTTATCATCGCCATCCCTCCTTGCACAATGGGCACATGGGAAGCTGCAATTTTGGGCGACTTTGTCATTCCCAACTTAGCAGCACCCGAAGCAGGGGTTTTATCCGTTCCAGAGACGGAAAGGGCAGAAGCGGCTTTGGAGGTGCTTGGATTGAAGCACAGAGGCACCCCACCGCAGTTTTTAGAGCAGCCGCCTTCTGGTCGAGCTGCCTTACCATTTCCGATCAGCCTAGGCCGATCTTCCTTGGTCGCCGGGACTGTTACAGTCCCTGGCTTAGTCGTTTTACTGTCAATCGTTGTCCTTAATCTCGCCTGTCCGTCATCAGTTTCCGTTGTTTGTTTGTTTGTTTGTTTTTGTTGTTGTTGATTCGGTTTGTTCATTAAAAGTCCCACGAGTGTAGGGGAGTTGAAAGTCCGCCACGTCATAGCCCCCAGTAACGTGGTAAGGGCGTGGTCTATTTGCTGAGGTGCCCAGGTATCAGCAAAGCTCCGTGATAATACAGTCGGTAACCCCTGACTGCAAACCAGACCGATAGGCACGGGTCGCATGACACCTCGGTTTAGGGGTGGATAACCTTTCGTCGTCAAGGCTTTTAGGTTCCGTATCTCAAACTCAGGCGCCGCTTGTGGCGTTGCCTGTACTTGAAATACAAACCACAGCCTAGACTCAGCCACCACATCGCTGCAAGATCGTTATCCAAGGTGGTGGAGTTTACCATAAGAGTGACTCCTATCAAGTTTGACCATTCTCACTATAAAAATTTTTAAGATAGGCGATATTAAACATTGAAGTCCTATGGGGGGTAACACTCACCCTGCAGCTATATTACTTCCATTTCGGTGCTCAGAAGATCCTACTACAAAAAATTCAAGAAAATGGGTGCAGCGGCTCTTAAGATATCCGATACTTAATATGGTATCCTATGGTAGTACCACTTCCCCTGCGCCTATCGAAGAAATAAGTAGCCTATTTTATTTTCGGGCTCATGTGATGTTACTATAAAAATTTCACGAAAATCGGTTAAGTCGTTTAGGAGTTTAGTCTATAAGCCAACAAACAGACAAACATATTTCAATTTTATATATTTTATATATAATGGGTTGACAGATCACGTGTGAGTCGTGTCATGCTGTCATGTTATTTTTGTTAAGTATTGCTTGGCATTTCATAATGGAAAGACTTACGCCTGAACAACGTTTACAAATCGTTCGACTTTATTACGAAAATTCACGTTCTGTGAGGAATATGTTTCGTGCACTTCGCTCAACTTATGGTCAACATAATCGGCCTACTGAGCGTACTATTCGCAACACCATCACCCATTTTGAGACCCAGCATTCATTATTGGATAATATTCGACCGAATAGACCACGTCCTGCATGCTGTGAAGAAAATATAGCGGCCGTAGCTGAGAGTGTACACGAAAACCGTGGAGAGTCGATTCGGCGCCGTTGGCAGCAACTCGGACTGACGTATGGAACGAATTGGCGCCTTCTACGTCGAGATCTTAAATTGAATGCGTACAACATACAGCTTGTGCAACAACTGAAGCCGCTTGACCTTCCCAAGCGACATCGCTTCTCTCGAAGAAGATTCGACGTTTTCGAGGCAAATTTTGTTCGCGATGAGGCCCATTTCTGGCTCAATGGGTATGCAAACAAACAAAATCGCCGCATTTGGGACGAAGAGCAACCTGAAGAGAATCAAGAACTGCCACTTCATCCAGAAAAAACAACGGTTTGGTGTGGTTTGTGGGTCAGTGGAATCATCGGTCCATGTTTCTTTAAAAATGGTGCCGGTGCAAACGTAACCGTCAATGCCGACCGTTATCGTGCTATGATAATCGACTATTTAATGCCTGAAATTGAAGCTCGTGATCTCGGCGACACTTGGTTTCAGCAAGACGGCGCCACTTCCCTATCCATCGCATCAATCAAAGGATTTATTGAGAGAACACTTCGTTGAGCACATAATTTTACGTTTTGGGCTGGTCGATTGTCCACCAAGATCGTGCGATATCACACCGTTAGACTTTTTCCTGTGGCGATATGTAAAGTCTAAAGTTTATGCGGACAAACCCGCTTCGATTTAGGCCTTGGAGGAAAACATCACGCGTGTCATTCGCCAATTACCAGTCGAAATGCTCGAACGAGTCATCGAAAATTGGACTCAACGGATGGACCATCTGCGACGTTGTAACTGCCAACATTTGATAGACATAATCTTTAAAAAATAAATGCCAAAGAATGTTCTTTCAAATAATAATAAACATTCCCCATTAAATTTGAATTTTCAGTGTTTATTTTCTTTAAAAAGTTAGGGAACCTCGAAATGGATCACGCTATATATGTATATACATATATAAATTTCATATATATAAATATTATATATTTTATATATATTTTATATATATTTTATTTATATATGTATATTGTGACCGCCACCTATATAGTGACCGCCAAGAAGAGCAGAGCAGTCAGACGCAGGACTAGGTTTGAAACTTCTAAACTTAAGCAAGTCGAAATACGAAATAATTATTTGAGCGATCTTGCCACTCAAAGCTCTACAGATTCTTGGGGTAAGGGACGAAGAGGCTTAGCCTCAACAATATGTGACACAAATCTTAAGACCAAAAGAACTGTCACGAAACGCATTTTTTATTAATTTAATTCCTTTGAATACGATTGTGTATCGTTGAAAAAAGAGTTTAAGCTACTAAATTTTTGTAAAGCAAAATAAATTTATATACATGAAAACAAAGAATTTAATTTAATCCAATGCTTTTTCTTCTTATAGTGTTTAGAATAAGTAATTTATATTAATATTGATTCAAGTGTTTAGTTTGGTAATACAGTTTAAGTGAAAGAAATCTTGCGTGTTGAATTATTTTAACCCATTAGTGGGCACAGGCTCTCCATGAACGAAGTTTCACTAAGCTAGAACATTATGTATTCTAGGTTTTTGTAGTTCTAATTACAGACCCACTTAATGCTCTAGTTGATCTAGATATTTATACTACAGTCATTAAAGAGTCACCTCCAAAAATTTCGCCATTTTGCCGAGCAATAAATACACAATCCTGACTTTGATTGCACATTTCCATCGGAGTACATAGTCTGGATACGTTGGCTGCATAAAAATATCGTCCACATTATTATCTTCACTTTGTATTTCCCTTAAATACTCTAATATTTTTTTGTGGAGTGCCCTATCCGTTATATGGATTCCACCATATTATTTCTGTTTTACGGGGAGAGAAACATTTAATTGAAACATCCTATTTGACAAATTTTTTTTATTAACTCCTTAGAGTTAATAAGGTTTAGAGGTTTTGGAAATAATATTCAATTTGAATCCTCTTGTATGCACAAGTGCATCGCGCTATATATAATAAATATTTGTCTCACATGGCGATATATACAATTTGAAGGGGTGAGGGGGGAGTAAGTAGGTAAAAAGGTATAGCAAACGTAGGACTTACCGAAATGCTGGTGATGCTGCACGCAAGGGGGTGTCCAGACGCAAAACCGGGTGCACCGATATCCTGGGACGGTGTTTTGTCACTTTTATGATGAATGGTTCTGGTTCCACTTGCCCTTGTTGCCTCTTTGTGGGACTTTAGCTAAAATGAATGCCGCTAGATGGCTGTTACCACAAAGATCACTTTCTTTTCCTGTGAAGCGGTTAATTGGATCAAAGTCTTTTACAAAGAGTCTATAAACTCTCCAATATCACTATATAATTTATAGGGTACAGCCCGGAATTATATTAATTCTCATACAGAAAGAAAATGCACCTTTTAATTTTTAGCTACCCTTTTCAACGGTAGTTGTTTGCTTTTATTTTATAATAAAGATTCTGATAAGAATAAACTTTAAAACACTACACAGATGGATTATCTGTCAATCTGTATTTCACACACTACACAAAAAATTATTTGTTAATTTGATTTTTATCTTATTTTTAATAATGAGTTTGTTTTTAATATTTTGTTTTATTTACTTTTAGCATAAATTTCAAATATAAATTGGATTTGTTTTGACGACTTAAAACCTCGCGGCGCACTGGCTTACACTTGACTGACAACTTCTTTTACTTTTGCTTTCTCTCTCGCCACTATAAAAACAAAAACCAGCGAGTCGTTGGTATTGGTCAGTGTTGCCAGCGGCCTAAACATCCCGCCCCCCTTGCTATATTAATGATAGCAACGAGGGTCAGCATGAAAGGTTGGGGCATTCACTCGTGCAAAATAGAGATATCAAATGTGTGTAGTAGTAAAATATTTAAACCTGAATAGATATAATTTAAGGTTTAGAGAAAAAAGTAAGAATATAAATTGATATAATTCATAGAAGTTGATACAAATATAAAATGTGTATGGATATAATAAAAAAAGAAAATTTCATAAAAATGTACAAGTATAATCAATAGAAGTAAGCAATTCATGCGAATTATATAAAAAAAAATGTAGTACGAAGTACAGATAAAAAATAAAGTTGTTGTTGGTGTCAAGCTGCGAACTGTCCAATAATGACCCATCCCAACGCGGTATCCTGTGCCAGCGGTGAGCCCATGGATGATGGTTGCAAACCGATGCGGATCAGCCTTGGATAAACATCCGCTCCCCATACAAAGTTGATCGTGTTGTTTTCGAAAAAGTCTGGATCTGCCAGACGCAGGTTCCTGTAGGCGTCGGTAACGCCGCGGTTAAGCTTTTTCCCCTGTAGTCGCTCAGGCAATTGGTCGGACACTTTAGCTCTCACCGTAAAGGTACCTCCTTCCTCTGCAAACCGGGTGCGAAACGTCACCTGACACCACTTGTCTGGGCCAAACCGCTCGAAGGGCAAATGATAGCGCTCTACAATAAACGCTGCGATAGAGCTTGAGCCGGCGCACGGGTTCAAGAGACCGCGGACTAGGTGCCAACCTCCGTCTAGGTGCATTCGTACAATGACGGTGGGTACTACGGTGCCGGTGTCGGCCCTGGTCACAAAATCGTCAGACCGTGTTATGGCTTCGAAGTGGAGGAGGGTGTGATGGTTGCTATTGCAATGCTGGCAACGTCGCTGACTACGGCAGGCGGAGGTGCGGTGGGAGTGCGCAAGACAGTTCACGCAATACTGGTGGCGCCGCACGACATCCTTTCGTTCGAAGACCTCCATTTTGTTGAATTTTGCGCAGTTGCGAAGGGGGTGATCCTTGCGGCAAAGGCGACAGTCAGGTTTTTTGGTCTTCTGGGGACGAGTGCGTTGACGTTTCTCTCGGGGGGAGTCGCGTTGACGTTCTTCTATGGGGGAGCCGCGTTGACGTTCCTCTATGGGCGAGTCGCGCTGACGTACACGAGGACGCATGATGACTGCAGGGGGAAATATAAAAAAGGGAATACATGAAGATGGGGGGACAAATTGATGTCACGTCGACGGGGAAATGGGGAGTAGGACCAACTTAACGATAGGCCTTGTGAGGATACCGTTGGCCGTTCGGATTTCGGCAACCCGGACCCGGCCATCGGGGCCGTGGAAAATCTTTTCGATGCGACCTAGTCGCCACTGATTGGGGGGCAAGTTGTCCTGTTTGATAACCACTAGATCGCCTTTCGCGAACTCTCGTTGAGGGCATTGCCATTTATGTCGCTTATGAAGTTCGGTTAAATACTCCTCTTTCCATCTGCGAGCTAACTGATGATGCAGCAATTGTAGCTTTTGCCAACGATTCACGTAACTAAGTGAATGGCTCGTCAGATCGGGCTCTGGAGGGGATAAAAGAGGGGTGCCGACCAGGAAATGGCCAGGGGTTAATGCGCAGAGATTCGTTGGGTCCTCACTCATTGGACTTAGGGGCCTGGAATTTAAGCAGGCTTCAATTCGTGCAAGCATGGTGCTAAATTCTTCATACGTGAAGCTTTGGGAGTGACATAGTCTTTTGAAATGGGACTTGAAGCTCTTGACACCGGCTTCCCAGAGGCCGCCCATGTGGGGAGCGCCAGGGGGAATGAAATGCCATTCAACGGGGTTAAAAGCATTTTGAGTTATGAGACCTTTTCGTACGAGAGCTAGAAAGTGTTCCTTATCTCGCTGTAGAATGTGAGATGCGCCGACAAACGCGGTGCCGTTATCGGAATACATAGCGTGAGGGGTTCCACGCCGTGCGAAAAAGCGCGCAAAGGCGGCTAAAAAGGCTTGGGTGGAAATTTCTCCGGTCGCTTCTAAATGTATCGCCTTGGTGGAAAAGCATACAAAAACTAGAACGTATCCCTTAGTGACCTTACAGCCACGACCGACATATGATTTGATGTCGAAGGGTCCCGCAAAATCTACTCCGGTGTTGCAAAACGGTCGGGATAGACTTGTGCGTTCGGGGGGTAACGCGGCCATAAGCTGCTGGCCGAGTTGTCGTTTTTGTTTCACGCATGTTACACACTGAGATATTATTGTCCTGATTAGCGTTTTGAGTTTGGGGACATAATAGTGGAGTTTCATCAGGCGGTATAGAAGCGCATTTTGGCCATGCATTGTGTAATTGTGGAGATGAACGAGAAACAATCTTGTAAAACGAGCGTGATAAGGCAGTAATATGGGGTATCTTTCATCATAACTTAAGGTGGGAGAGTTCGCCAATCGCCCATTAATCCTTAGGACGCCATGGGGGTCAAGAAAAGGATTAAGGGGTAAAAGTGAGCTTTTACGTGATATCTGACGTTGTTCAGATAACTGAGCGTATTCATTGGGGTAGTAAAACTTTTGACAAGCGGTAATCATACGATTTTTTGCGAAAACGATCTCGCGGGGGGACAATTCTTCCCTGGCAGGGACCTTTGTGGAGCCATGTGTGGCCCTGAGTCGGTTGTAGAAGCGAAAGACATAGCACGTGACTCGTAGCGCTCTAGAATAATCGGAGAAGTCCTTGAGAAGATCGTGGTCTCCTTTGAGGGTGGCAAGCACTCGCACTGACCTTTTTTCTTCCTCAGTCACGAATGCAGAAGTACGTGACGGCCACTCTGCATGGGGTTGTCGGAGCCATGGAGGCCCATGCCACCACAGATCGTTAGATACTAATTCAGGGACGGTAAGACCGCGAGATGCCAGATCGGCAGGGTTGCTTTTGGACTCAACGTGAGCCCAGTTTTCTGCTCCGACTTTCTCGATAATCGACGAAATTCGGTGTTCTACAAAGGTCTTCCATTTATGAGCCGGTTTCTGCAGCCAGGCCAGCACAATGGTGGAATCTGTCCACAGAAAGGTTTTATAATCGCGAAGGCCAAGTTGAGATTGTACGGAATCCATCATTCTCGCCAGCAGGTCTGCTCCACATAGTTCCTTACGGGGCAAGGAAATAAATTTTATGGGCGCTACTTTTGTTTTTGCGGCTAAAAGGTGACTGGAGACAAAACCTCGGCTTTCGGAACGGATATATATGGTCGCAGCGTACGCTTTTTCGGACGCGTCGCAGAAGCCGTGTAGCTCAATATTATACGCGGGATCGAAATCTATAAAGCGAGGGATTTTGATTTGTTCTATCTTCAGGTAGTCATCAAGAAATTCTTGCCATTGTTGCATAGTAGTAGGGCTTAAGTTGTCGTCCCAGCCGGTGCCATCCTTCCATATCTGCTGCATAATAATCTTGGCTACGATGATTTTAGGGGATAACCAACCTGCCGGGTCGAAAAGCTTGGCGATTTCCGATAGAACACGCCTTTTTGTGGTCAAGTTACGATCAGGGCTAGATTTAAGCTTAAAATAAAAATGGTCGCTTCCAGCGTTCCACCGCAATCCGAGAGTTTTTGTTATACTAGAATCTGAGAGCTGAAGAAATTCCCCGTCTAGCAAATGTGCTGAGGGCAGGCCGTGCAGCAACATTTCATTGTTGGCTGTCCATTTACGCAGCGAGAAGCCAGCCGTATCAAGGACGGTTATGAGATCATCTCGCATCTTTACAGCAGAAGATATAGTGTGAGATCCCGTCAGTACATCATCGACGTACATGTGCTTTCGTAAGATTTCAGCCACTTCAGGGTACCGGCTATCGTTTTTCTTGGCGAGCTCAAGCAATGTTCTAATTGCTAAATAAGGGGCACAATTGACACCGAAGGTGACTGTGTTTAGCTCGTAGTCTTGGGGTGCCTCATTGGGGTGATTTCTGAACACGATTCTTTGATGGGGGGTGTGTGAGGGGTGTACGATAATTTGGCGGTACATTTTTTCGATGTCCGCGTTAAACACATAGCGGAAAAATCGCCATCGCAGCACTAAATCATTAGGTCCGCTTGAAGAACCGGACCTGGGTGTAGAAGTTCATTCAGACTTACACCATTGGATGAGGGGCTTGAGGCATTAAACACCACGCGTAACTTTGTTGTGGTGCTGTCTGGTTTTAACACAGCATGGTGGGGCATGTAATATGTGCCGCTATCACCAGCTACGGGGTTTACCTTGGTCATTTGACCCAGAGTAGAGTACTCTGTAATAACTCGATCGTATTCCGTCTTAAGAGCGGGGTTCTTAAGCAATCGTGTCTCGTTTCTCAAAAATTGGGAGAAAGCGATTTTTCGGGATTGACCTATGTCTAATTTTTCGGGGTATTCTTGTTTAAAAGGGAGGGAGACAACAAATCGACCATCATTATTGCGGAAGGTAGTGGATTCATACAATTTCTCGCAGAATGCGTCCTCTGGGGACGACTTTGTTTTCCTCGGGATTTCCTCTATCTCCCAGAAGCGCTGGAGTTGGTGGTCTAATTCTACTGCATTGAAGTAGGAAAAGACTGAGTTTCTGCACGGGTTGTGAGCTATCTTGCCAGTAATGATCCATCCGAAGACGGTTTTTTGGGCAACTAACGACTGTTGTGTATCCCACTGTAGGCCATCCTGAATTATTTTCGGGTACGCATCTCCACCAAGAAGTAAATCGACTTCTGAACAGCCACTGCGATGGGTATCAGCCAATTGCAAATGTGAAAAACTGCAATTTTTTAGTGTAGACGAGGGGTAATGTGCAAGCTGACCTGTAAGCTTCTTGACGACTAAAGCGTCTGCGAAAAATTCAAACGACTTATCGACAGGGGACCCGATGCGAATATGGAAACTTATTGTAGAAGTAGCGGTTAACGAATCATTCAGGCCATGTATTTTCGCCTGTGAGGACCGAGTGGGCAAATTTAAAGTCCTTTGAAGCTTTTGCGAAATAAAGGTTGCTTCTGAGGCTGAGTCAATTAAGGCACGAACAGTGCATTTGACATCGTTGTTATAAACATCCACCAGCGCGGTGCCAAGTATGACGGATGGCGAGGTAGGCGGTACCGCAGGGCCTTGCAATTGCGTTGAAAACGATCTTAACGTACGGTTCGCTGCTTCCGCGGAGGTAGAAGGGGCTACGTCCAGCGCTGTAGGGGGGATATTGTTGGCCATGTTTGAAGGGTTAGGGGCTGTGCTTGAAGCTGCCTCAGGCTCGGCCCGATGAAGCAGGGAGTGATGCTTCTTCTTGCAAAACATGCATACGTATTTGCTGGTACAAGCCCTGACAGGATGAGAGTTCCCTAAACAGTTGGTACAGCGGTTGGTTTTTTTGACGACAGCGTAGCGGTCTTCAATAGAGAGTGAGAGAAAATTAGGGCACTGTCGCAAGGGGTGATTCTGAGCACAGAGGTCACACAGTATCAGCTTCTGGGTTCGTGTCTTATTGTTTCCCGTTTGAGAATTATCATTTTTGTGATGAGATATGCTCGTCTTGTAATTTTGAACTCTTTTACTGTGGGCTGAGTTGACTTTATGAGCATTACTAGTTTGAGGGGGTTTGGAGGTGTGAGGACTCGAAAAAGTGGATCGAATGTCTGCCACAGACTCCAAAGTCTGAAAACGGGAGGTTAAGAAAGCGTCCATGGCTTTCCATGAGGGGAGTTCCGCCGTGTGGGGTAGAGAGTGTTCCCACAAATTGAGGGTTATATCTGGCAAGCACGTTGAACAGATATATACAAATATGATGTCCCAATTACTGGTGTCAATTTGAAGTAAGGTCAAATTGGTCACACAATCGTTTATTGTGCGTTGCAAACGCCTAATATTAGGACCAGTCTCCTTAGCAATGGGAGAGATATTAAACAGAGACTTTAATTGCGCATTGACTAGAACTCTTTTGTTCTCGTATCGATTGACTAAATTTTGCCATGCCATTTCAAACCCGTCGTTTGTTATGGGACATGTTTTCAGCAGCTCGCGCGCTTCCCCTTGCGTCTTCTTTAAGAGATGACACATTTTTTCTACCGGTGAGAGACGTTTGTTTTTGCCGTAGAGGGCCGTAAACATATCGCGGAAGGTGGGCCACGATTTATAGTCGCCATGGAAAATTTCTGTGTCGCATGGGGGTAGCGATATAAACGGGGATTGGTCACGATCTGATTCATCGCGATCTTGAGCTTTGGGTATCTTGCGAAAAGTATCAAGAAGCTCGTGGACTTTTACGGTCGCCCTAAGCTGGCTTTCATAGGTGGAGAAGTAATTCTGCTTGATCGGAGCCAAGTCAGCAGTGTCCCTTTTCGACGAAGCTGTCTCGTCAGCGTCTTCGTAAGCACTCAAAACCTTTTCATAGCAGGTTTTGAACTCCTCCCATAGCCGTGTGATTTCGGCTTTCTGAATTTCTAAGGAGTGTGCGGTATGGAGCTCAACGGGTAAACCGCAAAAGTAGGTCTCGAACTCTTTAACGCGATCAGCTGCTTTTATCATTGCCTTTAACGATGCCATGACGTAAAATTATGTTTTATTCCGTTCAAGTAATGTGAACAAGAATGGGTAGCTATGCTCGGAGAGCAGTAGATTTGTGTTGATATGGTTTCGGAGAAACGCTAAGGGGAAACGCTATATTATACCTCGCGCACCGTATGGGGTGGGGGTAAATGAGCGCAAAGCTTAAAACGGATTTTAGGGGGCGCTTCGTAGAAGCGATGGTTAATATAATCCGACTCAACAATGGCGTCTAAAGGCAACGTGTAACGTTGGCCTATAATTTAGTTTTAAGGGGTGTGGTTTGTTGTGCCTCGTAGAAGCGACAAGCAATATAACTGTCAACGGGTGGTTATTTTCGCAAGAAAATATAGGGATCTATTCTCGGAGAGAAGTAGATTTTGAAAATTTATCAATAATTTTCACTTGGGCCTCATAGGAGGATGACAAAAGGGTGATACATACGTTATAAGTTCTGATACCAAATCCTAAGGAACTTATCAGAGGCGCCTCGTAGAAGCGGCCTGCGTGTATTGAGGTGTATGTGTATTTGTCGCGAGTTGCATTAATATTGTAATTAATGCCGAAGGAAAAAATATGGGTTACCTAGTGTGTACAGTGGGGGTAATTTGCATAAAAATGTTAGTAAAGGGGGATTAAATACGTTAGCGATCGAAAAAATATTAATACATTTCAATAATTATTCCATTTTACAGATGATTAGTAATTATAATTAATTTGACGAACTTCGGTGACGACCCTCGTATTTGTGTAGATGAACATATGTATGTCGACTCACTTTATTTAGTTGTTGTTACGTACATGCATACCGTTTATTATTATGTGGTGAGAGAACAAATGATTCGTTGGCTCATGCTTATTAAGAAAAAATGCACAAGAGCAGCAAAATTACAACAACAAAAGGCCACAGTATTTTGGTGGTTGATTTTGTATTATTCTCTTGGATTTTTTTCTTATAGGTTTTTTCTATGTAACTGCAAGCGCATGAACTTGAACTTGAATTTTTGGCTTGTTTTGTTTTCTTAGATGGGTGCGCAAAAAATTCGACAGCCGACGAGATCGTCACTTGTCAGCATGTATGCTTATATGTATGAATGTATGTAGATACATATAATGACATGCATACAGTTGGATTAGTTCTTATGTCTTATTTTTCCTTTTTGACAAAATAAATAGAACACTGGTTGCGGAGCCGACACATACATATGTACATATGGGTTGAAGTGAGTATGGTATTTTGTTGGTGGGAAGATGTTACGCAGAAAAAAAGGTCGACAGCAGACGAGATCGTCACTTGCCAATAGGTATGTTTGTATGTATGTACATATGTACGTATGTGACATACATACAGGTTATTATTATTATTTGTAATGTAATAAAGGGCAACGAAATTTGCAAATTTGCGCGTACCGCTGTTGCTAAGTCGTATGACTTTTATGAGTTTGCGTGCTCTTGGGGTTTTGTTGGTAGGTTGAATTTTGTCTTTTCCTTTGGTAAGACTTTTACTGAGTTTGAATAGGTATGAAAGGGAAAGACAAATTCAAAAAATGTAATGCACTTTTGGCAAACTAATGCTTTGACGAAACTGTACACACAGGGTATGTTTCGTAGAGGGTCTACACAGGGTGTGTAGATTATGGGGTGTGCTAAAAAACACAATGGATTGCCGGGTTCCCGGGTACCGGATCCGGTTCGAAGGACCAAGATGAAGGGGTGAGGGGGGAGTAAGTAGGTAAAAAGGTATAGCAAACGTAGGACTTACCGAAATGCTGGTGATGCTGCACGCAAGGGGGTGTCCAGACGCAAAACCGGGTGCACCGATATCCTGGGACGGTGTTTTGTCACTTTTATGATGAATGGTTCTGGTTCCACTTGCCCTTGTTGCCTCTTTGTGGGACTTTAGCTAAAATGAATGCCGCTAGATGGCTGTTACCACAAAGATCACTTTCTTTTCCTGTGAAGCGGTTAATTGGATCAAAGTCTTTTACAAAGAGTCTATAAACTCTCCAATATCACTATATAATTTATAGGGTACAGCCCGGAATTATATTAATTCTCATACAGAAAGAAAATGCACCTTTTAATTTTTAGCTACCCTTTTCAACGGTAGTTGTTTGCTTTTATTTTATAATAAAGATTCTGATAAGAATAAACTTTAAAACACTACACAGATGGATTATCTGTCAATCTGTATTTCACACACTACACAAAAAATTATTTGTTAATTTGATTTTTATCTTATTTTTAATAATGAGTTTGTTTTTAATATTTTGTTTTATTTACTTTTAGCATAAATTTCAAATATAAATTGGATTTGTTTTGACGACTTAAAACCTCGCGGCGCACTGGCTTACACTTGACTGACAACTTCTTTTACTTTTGCTTTCTCTCTCGCCACTATAAAAACAAAAACCAGCGAGTCGTTGGTTTTGGTCAGTGTTGCCAGCGGCCTAAACACAATTATTGTTTCATTTAAATTATTTGAACTTTACTTTTGCATACAATACATGAATAGCTGTATAGAGAAAAGTACCAAAAATACTTATATATATTCGAATTTCCAAAAAGTACCAAAAATTTGTTTGAGTGCTTCCTAAGGAGAGGAGAATACAATTTAACTGCCTGGCCGACAATGTCGACAACAACATTTCTTTCGCATATTTAAAAACAAATTTTATTTTTTTATTATTGTTTTCAATATAAAAATGCTACAGAAATGTTCTTGTCGATATTGTGGGCCTGGCAGTAAATTTTATTTCTATTTTTCTAACTTTAGTATATAAATGGGTTACTAAAAAAGTACCAACATTATATTTTTGCCCGTTTGCGTCCCCTAAATGTACGAATTTCAAAAAACAACCAACCATCTGTTCACTGTCTTTTTGACTAAATAAAGATGTTTTATTAATTTTACGTTACCTCTGTTAAATCGGGAGACATAAAATTGATCGAGTTTACCCGTTTTCAACCATTTCCAACTCCGTGTTGATGCCCACAAATGCTATGCTCATGTATTGTGAGAGAATTTTATAGTAAAGTGACACGCAAAACTAAACGCACAGATTTTCATTAACATTTAATAGCAAGAAGTGGTTTTGGTTTTTAAACATTTATTATAATACAGTTCAAACTAAATTTTCTGTTTAAAAATTGACTTTTAAAATTTTTGCAAAAGTGAAAATGCAAAATATTGTAGCAATTTTGTTTAATCCAACAACAAAGTTTCCGTTAGATTTCATTAAAGTGCTGCCATATTTTGCATTTGCTCTTTTGCAAGCCTAATACTGAGCTCCGCTAATATGCATTGAAAATGATCAAATTTTACAAAGTAAAAAAAAGAAAATTCAGTGCGAACTGCGAGCATGTTTGAAAATCGAATAAGGGGTTTAAATTGTTCGAATTACTCGAAAAACATACATCTCTATTTTAATTGATACTTTTATTTTATATGAACATTAGGGCAATAACCAATTTTTTGGCATATTACCATGAGGTCAACCATATCCTAGTAACCACGAAAATCATAATCTTTTGTAATTTTTCTCAAAACAGTTAACGCACCAATTGGTTTTTCTAAACAGGTGATAAAAAATTATTTTAAAATTTTTTATTTTTTAAATTACTCAAAGTTATATATTTATATGTATAACAACAACAAGAACAATTATGAGTTAGTTGTTGAAAGATAAAAATTTAAGATTTAAGGTTGGAGGAGATTAACAGAAAGGATAAATATCCTGAACTTTATTGGCACGCTCCGCACAGATATTACTTCTTTGTTGGATTCTTTTTGCAATGCTTAATAAAGCAGTTTTTAGCAGCTTCAAATCTTGAAAGTGATTGATAACCGAAAAAAAAATTAAAAATTTTCAAAACTTCATCGCGGTTGGTGTGTGAACTTTTTTGACTTTAGCGAAAAAATAAATATACGTTCCATTGCTATGCTATGCCAATTTTAATATTTAAAAAAGTTATATCCCTAATATTCATATGTAAATAAACAGAAAAAAACAATACAACAAAAATTAAATTAAGCAATAAACAATAAAATAATAATTCCGCAAACAAAAAACTCTAAAACCTTTACATATGTATATAAAATAAACAATTAAAAACAATGAAAAATCCGGCTGCAAAAAATACGGTTTAAATGGATTAAAAAGACCGAAACAATATTAAGGAAAACAAAATTAAAATAAACTATAAACTAGTTTTAGTGTTTGCTATTTTGGTTTAACGGACTATAAAAAAGACCTAAAATACAAAGTTTAATACATGCATTAGTCTAAGTAGCTGGCGGGATCCATTAATTTAATTTTAGTTTTTTATTTGCACTTAATTTAATGCGGATATTTAACATAGGGTTTCAGCTCATATTTTTTCAAATTGTTTGTATTTGTTTATACATATATTTTTGACTTTTCAGTCATGGCACCCAGCCAGCCAGCTATGAAACACTTTTTAAGCACATTTATTATTTCTGGAGTTCGAATGAAATTGAAATCGATTGAGATTCTCAGTTAAATTAAATTAAAATCAGCGTAGTTTTCCTGATTCTAATAGAAGTTCTGGTAAAGATAAGAACTCAAAGTATGTGAAATGTGATTTTTCTTTTACTATTCCGTTAAAGACCAATATGTTAAGCAAAACTAAGCTGTTCCCTCATAATTGTGTATACAATCTTGGTAGAGTCGGCATTAATTTGTTTTCAGATAAACTTAACCTAGTTCAACTGAGATCTCAGAAACCCAGCCTAAATGTTTGCAAATTTTAAACAACTAGTTTGGCTATCAATACATAATTTCTGTCGAAATTCCAGCTGAACTAAATAAATTAGCGAAAAGTGTGATAAATACCTGGATAAGGATAATATAATAAATATCTTTAAAACTACTCGTATATCAGCAGAAAAGTCAAATTTGGTACAAATTGCTTCGATATCAATACAGGAGATCTGTTTGAAAAATATTTGACTACTTTAATTTCAGTATAGGAAGCGAAATGCACTGGGTTAAGCTTAAATTATATATAAATAAATGCAAAAAATTGTCTGTTACTTTATTTGTTTTCTCTGAGTGTATACATGTATGTATAGTTACGAAGAAATTACTTAAGGGAAATAAAATGTTTCATGGTATTAAAAGCAAAGTGTAATATAAAAAAAACTATTTACAAAATCCTAAAATATATCTCCCGAATGTACAAATCATTTTCTATGTAGTTTGGATTTGTTTTTGTTCTTGGTTTTTGCACATTTTTTGCCAAGCAAAAAACAATACAAATATAATACAAAAGATACAATCACAAAAATAAAGATTGTTTTTCTGGCAATTAATTATTTGCTTCTGTAAGGGAATGCTTGTACAAAAGTGCAAAAAAATCATGATGGAAGATGTTGTAGAAGAATACGAGACAAAAGTTCACATACCAACGGAAATTGGTGGTAAATGCGGTTTAATTTATGTCACACACTAACGCGGTAACGGCGGCAAAGCCATTGCAACAACAGAATGTTTATCCAGTGTAAGTGGGTAACTCTTTCAGTATACAAAACATGTTTATGAAAAGACTATAAAATTAATTTGAAAAAAATACTGGAGCACAGTTTATTCAAACAGTCTATATGTATATACAATAACACTGATATAATTTCCAAACGAAGCCAAATAATACAAAAATTTTAAAGGTGATTTAAAGAAGCATTTTAAGGCTAAACAAATATCTTGTGATTCATCGTGACTTATGATTTATAATGTTAAATAAAACACATAAATTGGAAAGTGAACTTAAAATTTTTATTATCCGTTAAAAGAACATTCTGTCCATTCGGAAGGTCCAATTTTAGGCGACTCTTTCGAGCACAAAGACTGGTATCTCGAGAGTAACACGAGTAAGCAGGCAGGTAATTCCTGAAAACGACATACTATTGCGTTTGACTATTGGGTTAATGCTGATATTTAAAAGATCAGTATTTGGATATTTATGGCCATTTAAGACCAACACATTATATTTAGATTTGTATGCAGTTCTACAATTTTAAGTCCTTACATTCTTTATTTATCGAAATTAACTGGTCAGTTTTTATTATCAATTAACCGTTCTTTGCAAATAACTCTATTGCAAAATATTTGTTTTCGAAGCCCAGGTCGAACAGTGTTATTTTATTAACCTTTTTATACCCTTCAACGAAGTTAAAAGGTATGCATAAGTTTTTCATTCCGTTTGTAGTTTTTACAATATTGATCTTAGACCCTTTAAAGTATATATATTCTGGATTCTTATAAGAAGTTAATTTAACGATGTCCGTCTATCTGTGTGTATGTTGACATGGGTGTTCCGAAGACTCCAGGAATGTTGGGAACAAGGTTGTAATATATTTATGTTACATATACTCCGTCAAAGTTTGCTTTAGCCAGATCGGCGCATAAATGACAATGATATGAGCAAAAAACTACATCTGCCTCTTATTCGCCACAACGCGCCTAAAATCTAGTCACATGAATAGTTTTGTGCCAATTACCTTTTCTCTGGACCAACTACACTCTAAACACATTATCACCAGTTAGGTGATAGGTTTTTGGTTTCACCTATTACAATTCGTTCCTTTTAATTATAAAATTTTGTTCACAGCTTACGGTATAAGTGCTGAAAGAGCAATTGACACAAATTGCCCGCAGGGTATATGTAAACCGTGAATTAAAGAATACGGATGTGGAGTAGTATAGCGGGGTACGCACTATAGATCATAAGTGGCAGTTTTGCTCAAAACTATAGCAGTTACTCACATCTTGTTTCAACGACATAGCATAATATGAAAGTTTGCTTACGGTCTTCGCTACTATCATTTTGTTTCTATTTAGCAATGAAGTATTCACTTTAAGTATGGTTAAATTTAACAATATAATGTTTGAATGAAATAAAGCAACAGCCATGCACTTAAACATATTATGATTACTTCAACCACATTATTGTCACTGGCCACAATATTTTGGTAAACTCATACATCCATAAGCCATGACCATATTATGGTTGTCTCCAAACATGTTATGGTTAATAAAAGCAATAAAATGTTTGAAATTATAATATTTTTAAACATTGTATGTTTAATTTTAAATTCAAAATAAAACGTTTGAAACAACAAAATAATGCATGTTTTGCTCTCTCCAATGCTCAGAAAAAAGTGTTTTATCAATTAAAAAAGTGGTTTAAAAAGTATTTAAATTTAGTCAGTGTGATAATTGAATTAATCAATGTGATAATTGAATCATTTATTTTTTTAGTTGAAAGAAAATTAAAAATTTAATTTTGATTTAATTAACATTTTATTTATTTTGAAATAAATTTTCAATTAAAATTTTAATTAAATAACAAAAAATCTTAATTGACTTTTTTCGTTAAAAATAAAATAATTTAAACATGTAGAATTGTTGTTTGGAATTGTCAATATTGAATTAAATAAATTAACACATTGTTTGAAATGGCAAAGTTTTTTGATAATTTTTTTAATTAAATTAAAAATAACATTTATTGAAAAAAAAATATTCACAATTTTACAATTTTTAGTAATGAATATAATCATTTTGTTAATAGGTGCAAAATCAACAAATTGTTAACTTGATATTATGAATTTGGTATAAATTTGGTGATTGGAGAAAATTTACGATTTTTTCTGTGTAGTTGAATGTTTTTCAATTACATACTGGCTTGGTTTTCTTAACCCTGCATACTTAGTGTTAGACGTTTCGGCAAACATTGTTACTTTTTCTCTAATTTGACTGATGAAGGACAGTAAAAAATGTAGTTATAAATAAAATAAAAAAGACATAATAATATTGTTACTTCTAGAGTGAATTACTCATTACGTAGGCTATATAACGTCAACTTATGCTTGCCAATGCATATCAAAGTTATGATTATTCGTTCATTGGTTATGCCTATATTTTTATATGGTATTGAAGTTTATACTGGTACACTTGGGTATCATATGAAGAAACTTTTGGTGCTATTCAATAGAGTTATACGATATCTATATTTCTTTAGACTTCGAAATCATGTATCTATGTATGTTTCGAAGTTTCTGGGCGGTTCATTTTATAATTATGTAAAAATAAGGCTTTTGCTTTTCTTTTACAATGTGTTTAAGAGGGGAATTATTGAATATATGATTTCATTTTTTTCATTTAGTCGTTCTAGACGCAATTGGCAAATTTTGGTACCTAAGTTAACTTCCCTAGTGGAGAGATCATTTCATGTAAGGGTTGCACGAATTTTCAACAAATTACCAGGAACTCTAAAGTCCTTTGAGTTTTATAGTTCTGCTTATAAACGTAAATTGTTGAGGCACGTTCAGCGGAATGAGATTTTAGTCTCTTTCAATGAATGTTTTTATTATGGCTTGGGCCACTATTGTTATTGAGATGGTTTATATTTCTCTATGGTACCCTAATTTTAATTTTAATTTAAGCTTTTTCTTATACTAAGATTATTTCAATTGCAATTTAATTTCTTTTGATTTAAAATTATTGTTTAAATACTCAGGTATGTGATGGTAATAATTTGGAAACTGGACGATTAAAGTCCATAATGTCGTTTTCAGTTGATTTCTAATACATTTGCCGCTTTCTAGTCTATAGTCCGTAAAAATTTATATTATATATGTATGTTGGTTGAGCTGTATTTTGACAATTATGATTCAGAAATTGATTTCAAAATTGATTTAAATTTAAAAAAAAACGTTCGTTTGCAAATCGATAGCTTTTCCTCACATACCTAAACTAAACAAAGCGCAAAAAATAAAAAAAAAAATTAGAAAGGTAATTGGTTTATTTTTAAGTTATTTTTTTATTCATACTTATTATTGTTTGTTGAGTAGTATGTTTTGAGCTGTATATTTAAACCATAAATGGCCCTCTGGGCTCGGTTTGTGTGTAACTTTGATGACATAAATAAATAAATAAAAATATGTTTTTTTGCTTTTGTATACAATAAGGCATAGCATTTTACTCATAAAAAAAATTCACAATCATTTTATTTTAATTATTGTTTAGAATGAATAAATTTACTTAGTTGCATAAACCAGTAAAACAGAAAGAATGATAAATGTATTTAAAGGTGTTGCTTTTGAAACTGGAACATAAAACGTTACAGGAATCAAAAATGAAATAAAATTATAACTTGACACTTAATAAGCAAATTGAAAAAGTGGCTGAAAAAAACACTTTAAATATGGTAACCATTGACCATATTTTTGTTAATTTTGACCATAATATGATTACTTTTGTCCAAATTCTGGAAAATGTTTACAATATTATGGTTAATTTTACATATAATTTCAATTTTGTATATTATTGTGGTTAATATTGAACAAAATATGGTTAATATTGAACAAATTATGGTTCAATTTGACCATATTATGGTTAACTTCGAACAAATAATTTTATAATGTTAACGAGCATATGGTCATACTTAAACATAATATGATTACCTGCAAACATAAACATTGTAAAATTCAACCATAGTATGCTGCCTCTTAGAATATGGTTACCTCCAACCATATTTGTTGCAGCGTATGTGAATTGGCCTAATTTAAAATATTCGTATGACATCCACGCACACTATTTTGAATAATATATCGTCGCCTAAGTGTGTGAGCCTGCTAACTAACTTCTAGCAAATTTTACATTGCAGACAAATAACTTCTAAGCTTTTCTATTTCTAGCTTAAGAAGCAAACCCCATGTACATATTTGGTTAGTTTCTGATGGGTGCCCCGGTAGGGTAGCTAATAGTAAGCTGGTATATCAGTGCCGGGGTTGCGGGTTCGATTCACGCCAGAGACTCTGGTCTCCTGTAGACAAGCGTAGGGCTTTCCGGGATTAGCATAGGGGAAAAAATAATAATATTCTATAGGGTCACAAATTTAAGTACATGTTTTTCTTAGGCGATGCGGCTACTCTTAATCGTTCGAATGATATTAAAATGTCGTATAATGTTATAAATGGATTTTGCAGGTTAACACTCTAAGGCGACGATATTTATAAAAATTAACTTTTACCTAAAATATCTGTAAATTGCATCTATTACATTAATAACTTAGGCATTATAGCAAACAAACATTCTATTAAGTGTCTACTTTTTACCATTTTAGTCAAATCTTCCATATAAACGATCATTAATTTTAATATTGGTAACACCAACTAATTTTCTATTTCCTCACGTATATTCATAAAATACACTGTATATTTTCACCAAGTAGTTTAACATATACAAACCCACTCATACGCATAGCATTAATATACATATGAGATATTCCATATTAGTAGTAAAAACAGACGTAATAAACTTTTGTCTTAACTATAAACTTGGGTGTTCATTTAATAGGGCTTTTGCTTAAATCGGTTAATCACTTGATTAATTAACCGAGGTTTTGGTTAAATCGGTTAATAATCGTTTAATTTTGTTATTGATCGGTTAACCGATTAATAACGTTTTTGTTTATACATTAAGTAATTTCAATAAATTAATATGCATCATTTATTTATTATTTGGAGTTTATTAGTAAAAATGAACAAAAACATAACAAACATGACAACTCTTAAACTAAAACGAGCAAACAAAAAAATAATTAATCAATATGTAATTAAAAAAATAAACTGTTAGATCTTATAAAATATTCTTTAAGAAAAATAATTTGGCTTAAATGTTAAGGATTTAAGCGTTTCTTTTCTTAAGTTTTGATAAAACTTGACGTGAGAAAAATTCTTTCTCTTATCGTAGATGTTGGAGAAATCGAAAGCAGACCATAATACAGAATAACTTATTTCTTAGTCCTTTTCCTGGATTTCTCTTAACATATAAACTCTTCCATTATGCCATTATAGTCCTGTTATAACATGGATATGAGAAGATATGAGAAGAAACAAATACTAAGCACATACATGTATTTGAATCAATTATTTCGAAAGGGGCTCAGGTACAAATATTTGGAAATTGAGATTTTTGTAGTTGTTGGAAGTACACACATAGACCGATATAATGTGATAATGAAAGGTTTTATACCCCTTTCATAGCGGTGAAAAAGAGATGACCTTTTAAAATGAATTTCAAAAAGCCCTCATCTCCATATTTAATAAGAATATTTATTTAGGTGTGTTTTAAGCAATGGAAAAACCCTTTACAGTGAGAGGTATGTACTCAAGTTAAGAATATGTGGTTAATTTCATATATAAGATTATTTTTGATTGTTCCATTGTTAAAAAATAAGAATCGTGAACACCGTTTCATACGAAAAATAAAAATTAATACAAATTTTTTTAACTTCAATTTGATAAATAGTTAATCCAGCTGCTCCGAGGATAATGATATCCATATTGCGGATTTCCAAAATTTTTATGAAGACATTCTGCAATGGTAAACCGACATGTTTTCCCAGGCAGATGTAGAAGATTTCTCATTCATATGTTTATCTTGATGAAATATTTTCGTTTTTGATATTTTAAAAATGTATGTGTTTTCTAATTTGTAGTCTTAATAAACGGATAAAAATGTACCGTAATATTCTTATTGTTCTTTTATATTAAAAATCTTTCGTTAAAAATGTTGTTTACTTTCATAAAAGTTTTTGAGTTCATAACTGAACCTTTAATGGGTCATTCTTATCTTAAAATGCAAAATATACATTTAAACATTATAGATTATCTAAATATTCGTGTGTTTCAATAAATTGCATACACCAAAGATATCATTTTGCTAATAAAACCACAAAAATTTAAAAATAATTTTGGAAAAGGGCTCATCTCCGGAACATGTAATGCCAATTTTCTCCTTCGAATATTACTTAAAACAATTTTGTGTTTTTACTTTTATAACGTATACAGAGGCAATTTTGGGAAAAAAATTCTGCTTTAAAAAGTCAAATGGTTTAAGATATATTCAATTTTTTGTGTCTCCTGAACAATTTGTATTTTGATTTGATGATTTATTTATGTTCATTTATATAGTTATTTAATATGAAGATCACTAAAAAACTTCATAGTTTGTATAAACAAATATTTTCTAAACACATTCCTTTTGTATATGAGACGAAACAAATAATTAAAAACACAACAAAATATGTTATAATACTACAAAAAATTTAAGATTTTGTTGCATCGGTTAATCGATTAATCGACTGAAATTAACCGGTTTAATCGTTAATCGAAAAAAGCCTCTTTTATATTAACCGATCAGTTAATCGGGTAGTAATTAACCGGTTAACCGAATGAATACCCTACTATAAACCCAAAACTTAAATATTGAAAACAAAAACAAGTTTGAGTTTTTATTTATTGATTTTTCAATATAAATTCCCAAACGAAAATTTTTATTTTATTTTGAAAAAGAGTCAGTAAGAATAAAAGCCTCTGTAGACCTAATGACATTTTTAGAAAGACACTTATTTTGTGCCATTTTGTTCTTATTTTAGCAGTACTTTTGCAAACTATGTGAAATAGTAAATACAAGTGCAGTGTGCATCTATAACTTTTAAACATAGAATGGTTCACGTGTTCTATATCTCTTTAACCCTGAAAGGTTACTCTTCACTTAAGTATATTAAAGTCGAATCGACGAACTATTTAAAACAAAATCTAGCGAAACGATTTTTGAAGTAAAAAATCAACAAAACTTTTTTTATTTAATCATTTTATTAAAAATAACAATATAGAAAGATTAATAAATAAAAGTTATTTGCCCCTCTCAGTTATCTCAATATGATAGAGAGGATATGAGCTTCGTCGATTTGAAGAACAGTTGCCGTTCAGAGTTAATAGAAAACTTCGTCTATTAGGCGATAAAAACGCCTTCACAAAATCTTTTACAAAAAATTTAAAAACAAATCACTTTTAGACCTTAGACCTTAAAAGATAATATAGAGCCTAATTATAAATTGAGGACAGCAAAATAAAGTATGCGATTTTATCATTTACCTATTTATGTCCGATTGTCAACAGTTGTGTGATCAGTGCTCTAAGCGGTAACTTTTCTAATATTTTGTGAAGAAATATACGCTCATACGCCTAAATTTTGATGGCCAGACATCACATATCGATTTTTCTACCTTTTTCGAATTGGTCGGGAAACAAATAGTAGAAACAAATACACACTTACGCAAGCCCAACTGAGTTGGCACGAACGCCAGCGTCAATTCCCCTTTGGGGAAGTGCTTTTGGACTCCTATTGTTGACACCATCAATTCCTGGCAATTTTTTTTTTTCCTTAAGGATTTAATTATGCCAGCGATTTCTGAAGTAGTTGTTGAAAATTCCTCCGATCGATAAACATTCAACGATCAAAATGATGCAATAGTATTCTCAACTATTGAATTTGTAATAGGCCTTCCAAGATTTGCTGAAATGGACTGGTTCAAAGCAAATGTTTGAGCCAAAATTTCACATTTTTCTTGGTTGGTAGTATAACGGTAACTGTTATATTTCAGAATGGGAATACATCTGGGCTTTGTCCTTAAAATGTTGGTTAAATTCAAAAATGGAGGAGATCCTTTATCAAGAGTGGACAGCAAATGATCCCATGGTTTATTTCTAAATCTTTCAATCTCTTCATAAATTTTTTTATTTAATATTTTCATACGGTACTGGTCTTTTATATTTCTATATCGTTGTCAGTCACGCCTAACGTTGTTTCTTTGTTAAATCATATTTTTCACGAAATATGGTAGGGATTTCCTAACATGTGGGGTATATCTCCTAGGAACACTACAATCAACTGCATCACTTAAAACCTATTTGAAATTATTTAAAATCAAATTAATTTTTATGACAGAAAATATTAATCTCACAACGAATATGTTCATTAAGCCTTTTTAGATTTTTCTAGAAGAAACTGGTTGCAAAACAAGAGTAATTTACATTAATGAAGACAAAGTCTGGTTTGAGTGCTATTTTTTACGGCTGCTGTATGTAGACAAAATTTTGCATAGAATGGTTCACAATAGTTTTCGAGTTTTATTAAAATATGTAAAACAATAATTTGTAAGGGGGACGAAATTTATTGGAGCCTTTAAAAAATCTGTGAGTGCTTTAATAGCTTTCTTAACAAAAAGATAATCTTTTTCTTTCTCAATTTCTTAATAATTTTTAGGGTGCCCCGGTAGGCTAGCTGGTAGTGAGTTAGTCTATCAGTACCGGGGTTGCGGGTTCGATTCCCGCCAGAGACTCTGGTCTCCTGCAGACAAGCAAAAAGCTTCGCGGGATTTAGTGTAGGAATAATAAAAAAAAAAAAAAAAAAAATGTATTTAAAAAAAAAAAAAAAATTGTTTATATCCCAATAAGCACTAAAATTTTTGAAATTCAAGTGCTTTAAATATTGCTGGAATTCAGCTTTAATTTATGCCCAATTTTCAAGTCAAATTCCAGTTCATACAAAATGTTTGAAACTCTTTTTTTAAACTTTTGTATTGCTTAAGCTATCAAAAAAAAAATATTTGGGGAAAAATATTTTTAAAAATTTGATTTCCATTGGAATTGTAGGCTTGATTTATATTGGTTTTATAGGTCTGATTTATACTTGATTTAAATACTTGAATTCAAGTTTAATTATTATGTGTTTGAGGCTGGAATTTAACTGTAACTCAACGCTTGAATTACACTGTATTTACATTGTTATGTTCGACTGGATTTCCAGTACCCATTTTGCTGGAGTATGTTATTGAATAACAGTGTAATTCAAGTATAATTCAAGGCATGAAAATGGAAAACAGGACTGGAGTTACACTTGATTTATACTTGGATTCCAGCAAAATTGCTTATTGGGATGAAATACACCACATAAATATGTAAATATTTTACTTATACAAACACGTATGTATATACATTCGGATGTCTAATAGTTGATTATTTAACTTATGTATGTAGGAGTGTGAAATGTATCTTGCTCTAAACCACATCTACTCTTGGGTGCCAAGAAAATCCACCATCAGCAGCGGTTAGCCACAAGTGTTAAGTGGATTATGCAACAATTTTTTTTGTTTTTGTCATAAGTAGGTAATGAGGCATACAACATTTGCAATGGACAATTTCGTGGTTTTCATGTAACATTTTAGTTCTAAGGTCAACAACATGTATATATATATATTAGCCGACATATGGCCAAATAGAAGCTTTTAAGAATTCAGCGATTACAAAATATGAAATGGACAAGGATTTTAACAGGATTAGTGTTTTTACTTAGTTTATATTAAAACAAAATTAGTTGCCGAATAAAATATTTACTTTATTATTTAAACAAGCAAAATATTATAACTAATTCGAAAAACAAGTAAGAGGTATATATTCGGCTATGATGAATCTTATATACCCTTCACAATTATGTCGGATGTTGTGTAATGATCACCTAGGTGCTTGTGCATAATTTGGAAACTTTGTCTCTTGTGTTCTTCAGCTATAAATAAAAAATAAAAAAAACAACAGGGAATTTATGAGTAAAATTAAAGGCAGCCGTAGTTTTTGGTTTATATCTCAGTCATTTACGGACCGAACTTGCTGAATTTCAATAGCAAACAATTTCGGACTATTTGCGATATAAATATATAACAACCAATTCCCCCTTATATCTGAGGTCTTTGTATATCCCATTTCTACGGACACAATGACAGACGGACATCGTTAAATCAACTTCCCTACTCCTTTGGACGCAGAACATACACATAACTTAGTAGATTCTTAGATCAATATTGCAGAAATTACAAACGAAATAACAAACTTATATATAACCTTTTCCGCCTGTAGTAAAGGGAATTGAAATGCACTCGTAAATAACTAAAATCCTTTTATATTTCTAAAGAAAGTCAAAATACGGCGCTTATAAAAAATTCCATTGTTAAAAATCACCCAATCTTTTAAAATACCCTGTGTAATTGTTAAGCTCTTTTACTTAATAAAATATTGGTAAATAAGTTTTCAGTCAATTATTTTACCAAACTTTTGAAAAAATCTTCTCTCGGAATACAGCCCAAAAATATGTTCGTATTTAGATTAAATTCAATGCGTTGTTATATATTTGCATCCCTAATAATGGTGTACAATTTTGTAGGATTCTGTTTACAGGGTTGGGCAAAATACATGCTTTGATGTATTTGAAATACAAAATACATATTAAATGTGTATTTAAAATACAAAATGCTTTTATTTATTCTACATCAATGAACAATATATCGTCACCTTGTTGTTATTGATTTTGTAAAGTTTTTTGCTTCTCCAGTAAAAAAATAAAGTGTTGTTACGCCCTTTTGTATTTTAGATGACGATATGTACTTATGTATAGACACGCAGAGAAAAAACATGGTTGTGGTAAACATATTCTAAGAGCAACATATTTGATAAGATTCATGATTGTAGTCAAAACATATTATGGTTATTATTAGAATCCTATTATAATCTGAAGGAAACATATTGTGTATATTCAAAATATGATTACAGTAATCATATTATAATCGTAGTTTATCATAACATCCTTGTTACGATTAACCATATTATATTTTTAAGGTTATTATAATATGATTGCATTACACAGTGTACATTATTATGACACACTGTAATCTGTTTATCGTTGGTCGCAATTATTTACAAATTATTTTATAGAATTTTCATTATTTTCCTCTTAAAATAACAGAACACACTTACTAGCACCCAGCGGGAAAAAGAAGGCGTAAAAATGCCTTTTAGAATGTCTTTGTACAACTTCTTTAGGATGAAAGAGGCCTGCTCGCTCCATTCCATACGCATATCTTTTTTACACACGTTGTCATTGCGGGGTCTTCTGCTCTCGCTTCTTTGGCAGGTACATAAGAATGGCAACTGGATAAAAAAGAAATTTTTTTACTTTTGCTTTGTCAAATCGTGCTCGCGAGTGGAGTTTTTCCCTATCCTGATCAAAACTACTAAAATGGAGATGTGGCTTTATCTCTTAGGTGGGTAGTATAATAATAAGATATTTTATATTACCATTTAGGAAGCTGACAAACCGTCACTCCAAATTTCAAATCCTAGGTAGAACAGTATCCCTGTTCACAAGAACAATCAAATAATCATCTTCTTTACTAGTACTGTTGTTTCTACTGCTTTAATGCATTACTTCATGTTTGATAATACTCCATTTAAAAGTACGCTAAGCAAATGCTAAATAAAGAATCTTTCTAACATTAAATTTTTTTTTAGAAATTATTCATGTCCAAAGAACTTACTGTTTGAGACATCACATTTTTTTAATTAATAGTAAATGTATTTTCGGAAAATTTATTTTTGAAACCAAAAGCATTTGATATTTGATATACAAAATACTTGAGCGGCAGGTATTAAAAACACAGAATTCATTTTGGGAATGTATTAAAACTTCGTTCACAATGGCAGCAAAATTTTCACTTGGTGTACACAATAAAGCAACCACACACATTTTCAATTAAGAAAACGTTTGCCAATTTTACCCACAACAATACTACGTTTATATTAAATTTTTTTTTTAGTATTTTTAAATTTTTCGTTCAAAACTGAATAGGATTATTATAAATGTCATTTATAATTTCATGTTGCTAAAGTAGAAGTAGACTGAACTTTTAAAAGAGTTTAAAATGTAACTAAAGTTACATTTTTGTTCCAAAATATAAGGAAAAATATTTGAAATACTTTGGGAAGAAATAAGATAGAAGAAGAAAAACTGCCATTGTGAACGATGTTATAAGATACAAATACAAAATACGTACTTGTATTTCAAGTACGTATTTGAAATACTGTCCAAGCATGTCTGTTCATAACTACCGTGCGAGGCCTACTTTCGAAAATCTTCTTCACCACTATAAATCACTTTTAAATATTATTTTCTAAAAAAGGCAATTAAATGTTATACTGTCATCATTGACGCTTTATTTACATAAGATTTGTTTCTTTGATTTCTGGATTAAGTTGGACAACTGAGAGTAGTGACAAATTCCTTAAAAAATGTCAACAAAAGTACGGAAACGGAAATAATTATTGGTTAACCAAATATCGAATCATTTTTGCAAATTTATTATTTTTGCACAATAATGATCTGGCCTAAGCAACCAGTGAAATGCGCATAGGAACAGCTTGTCCTCCAACAATAAATTTCAGTATTTTTTATCAATTATTTAAAAAGGGAATTAAGCACAACAAACAAAATCTTTTAATAAATATTTGTATTCCCAAAAACAACTTTGATAATAAATTTTAGCAAGTGCACGTGCATAAAAAACTGAACTGGCAAATTGTTTTTATTTTGATTTCTTGCGAAAACAATAAAAGTACTTTGTTTTTGTTTTTAATATGTTTTTTCTTTACCCACTTACAGCTACAATTATGTTGGGAGAATTCCAACTAATTGTAGCGGGAAATGTAAGAAAAGATAAAACTCATCACTGATTTATTGTTTGGAATTTTGTTTAAGCTTTGATATCGTTGCAAAGAAGACTTTTTGAGTATTTGTCGGTAATTCTCATTCCCTCTGTAGTTTGGTTTGCTGATAGCTTTGGCTTTTCTAAAATTATTTAGGAGAACGTTTCCTGATGTTCTGGCCTAAGCAACCAGTGAAATGCGCATAGGAACAGCTTATCCTCCAACAATAAATTTTAGGAGGCTTATTCTGAATTACGATGCGAAAATCAATGCGATGCGCAAATGAAATGCGATGCGAAAGTAAATTGGTATTCTGTTAGACTTTCGCAATCGCATTCGCAATGTATTTCAAATCGTGGCAACGCTGCGCAAATAAATGTCAGTGTCAACAAAATTCAAATTAAAAATAAAAAAATTGTTTGTGTTTGGCTGTGAAAATTGTTTATAAAATTTATTTATTACATACTGTAAGAAAAAAAAAAATAATAAAAATTGATTCTGTGGCACGTGCGTTGTGTGTTCAAATGGCCTCTTGCCAATTGGCTGTGCTTATTCATAAATTCTATCATTATTTCAAATTGACGCGGTTTGATGGTCTTGTTGCTTGCTTCCCTGAATTAAATAATAAATATATGATGAATAAATAAATAAAATATTATCTTTCACTTACGTGTTAGTACTTTGCGAATGCTATTTTGTTGTCGAATAAATTTTGCGAATTTGACATTTGTTTTCGCAATGTAGAATACCGAATTGCCACCTTTTCGCATTTGAAATGCGATTAAAAAAAAACTTTGCGAATATCGCAATACAGAATAGCAATTGTTCGCATTTATGTGTTTTCGCATCGCATTGATTATCGCATCGCAATTCAGAATAAGCCTCCAGTATTTTTTATCAACTATTTAAAAAGGGAATTAAGCACAACAAACAAAATCTTTAAATAAATAATAGTATTCCCAAAAACAACTTTGATAATAAATTTTAGCAAGTGCAGTATTCCCAAAAACAATTTTGATGTTAAAAACGTTTTTGATTATTATTTATTGTAACGCTGTTTTAACATCACTAAAAAGAATTTCATTAATAGTTGAATTAGAGAAGTTCGTTTAAAGAGCACAAAAATCTGTTTTATATCTAAAATTAAAAGAATTTGAAAAATCTATTTGATTTTCTCTACGCTGCAATTTCATAAAAGAGAAAAACCTCATTTGTTCACACTCCTTATAAAGAACTTTATAATCGCAATATACACACGTGTGATGTTAGTTAATAGGCAGTATTAATTATATTTAAAATGGTATCAGCGTAGCCTTTGCTACGCATAAAAACTAATAGTCAAGGAAACAGTAATTGACGGAAGCTATTACATTTATATTTTTGTTATTTTTTTTAACAGAAATGTCCGTTTAGCGTTCATTAAGATACGCAAGCAACTTGAAATTTGTGGCCTTCAATTGTTGGAATTAATTTTATATAAAGCTGTTATTTAATACTATAACATATCTAGATTAAAAAAGTAATTTTGGAGTAAATTGCTAAAACTTTACTTCAACTCCAGACCTAAGAAATATTTGACGATGATTCAAAAAAGCGGTACCAGTAAATTGATCAAGCTTTAGCTTTATTTCTAACAATTTTTTATTGATTTACTTAACTTTATTTGTAAGAAGATAATTATAAAATGTAAATAAGAAACTGTTAAATGGTGTTTGATCAAGCCAAACGTTTTGTTAAAGCAAACAATTGTTTAGTTAAACAAGTGGACGTGTAGGACATCAAATATTTGATATCTCTAAAACTAAGAAACTGTTATATGGTGTTTGATCAAGCCAAACGATTTGCAAAAGCAAACAATTGTTTAGTAAAACAAGTGAACGTGTAGGACATCAAATATTTGATATAAAGGGTCCGCCAACTAACTTTTTTTTTTGAAAATGCTATAAAAAAAACTACTGAATATTTTCTCAAATTTCTTTTTTTATTTGAAATTACAATCCTTCCGGTTAATAACGGAAAATTATTTCATTCAAATAGCGTCATACCAAGGTCTTTATGCAAAATTCGTCTCAATGATGTCTCCGAAAGGTTCAATTGTTGAGAACGACGCACAGTGGCGCCCGTAGAGCAGACGAGGTTGCAAAAATCAAAATTTTCATGAGCGCCGACGAAGTTTTGAATAAACCCATGTTATAGGAAACTTTTCAACGATTTCAAATATGCCACTCTTAATAATATCACATTTTTAGTTTAGAAGATATAACCGTTCAAAGTTGACCGACTTTCGGTTTTCAAAAAAACACACAATTTTTAGTCAATTTGTTGCGATTTCAGGTGTAATATCACGAAAAATAGGTAACGAATCGCCTTATTTTTTGTTTGTTTTGATTGATGTATTTATTAAATGTATAATGATAAAAAAAAAATTAACTGTTTGCTTTGTGTTTCTCCTGGTAAATCACTATTTTAAAACTATCCGTTTTTTCACTATTTTTCAACTTTGATGGAAAATAAAAAAAATCTATACTTTTCTATATTTGCCATATTTGCAAAACCTGTTCTTTGATTATTTCTTTATATAATTCAAAAGGTTTTATCTGCCCGTACGTGCCCGTTTGGCTTCTAGAGGTAAAAAAGGTTAAAAAGACATGGTTGCAGAAATTGTATGGCGTCCATCCCTTATATGTTTTGACTGACAGTAGTTTGATCTAATAGTTTGAAAAAAACTACTCATTGAAATTAACAGGTACGTACCTCACTTAAACAGTACTTTGGCATTATTGCCGACCAATAATGTTTCAGTTTGCAAGGGAATCGGCAGAACTCATAAGGACCACGGTGAAGGACATTGAAGAACAAATAAGCAAGATTAAGCCTACAAAGCTGCAAATTGGAGAAGGAAAATATATTGAATGCAATTACGAGTTCCACCTGACCATGGTTGACGGAAAAGTCGTAAACGAACTTACAGGAACAACCTCAACAATGTCATGCCCGATTTGCAAAAAGAGTCTTTGGTAATTAAAACGATTCTACAACTGAGGAGGATTACGAATATGGAATGTCACCATTGCACGCAAGGATAAGGTGTATTGAATTCTTGCTAAATCTGGCGTATACCCTACCACAAGAGGAGGAAAACTTCGATGAAAATACATCAATAAAGGATAAGAAAAAGATCAGAAAGAAGCAAATACAGGATGCTTTTTTTAAACAAGTTGGACTAAAAGTAGACTGTCCCAAGAACGGATACGGTAACTCAAACGATGGAAACACTTCTAGGAGATTTTTTGAAAATGATGAGGCAGTAACTAGAATCACTGGAATTGACAATCAAATCGTGAAAAGATTGGGAACGATCTTGGATGTTTTAAACTGCAAAGAAAATGTCAATTCTACAAAATAGAAATGTATCCACAGAAGAAGTTGACCCCGACCGTCCATAAAATATTGGCGCATGACAAAGATAAAATTGAGTACCAGTCTTTGCCAATTGGAGAGCTTTCTGAAGAAGCACAGGAGTCTCTTAAAAAATTTTATAAAAAATATAGATTGTAGAACACATTCAAAGCATCAAGGGTAAGGCAAAATGAGGACCTCTTCAACATGTTGGCAGCATCTTCCGATCCACATATTTCTTCCCTGCGGCATGTAAAGTCACGAATAGAGTTACAAAATAATTATAGTTTAGAAATGGTTAGTCTTTTAGATATACCTTCTCTTACGAATTGTGATGAATATTTTACAGAAAATTGAAAAAATAAATTTAAAAAAAAAATAATTTTTTTTTAATTTATTGGGTAATAATTTAAAACATAAAACCTTTAAGAAAAAAAATAAAAACAATCTAAAAATGTAAAAATAATTTTTTTTAGTTACCATAAAATTGATTTTTCTACTAATTTTAACTTTGATAACCCATAAGTAGGCCCCTACAAAGCGTAGCACCCTTTCCAAACGCTCATTTCATAGGCTGAACAGTTATCTATCATATGCTGTTTAAACTGTTTAATTATCTTATTCGGTTCAAAAGATATGATTTTTGCAACGAAAAAACTCAAATGGCGCCACTGTGCGACGGTGAATTGACTTTCTGCCACAGCAGCAATATTCTCGGGTGTACCCACTGTTTTTGGCTTTTCACGCTTTGGTTTATCGATGAGGTTGCCAGTTTCTATCACTTTTTTCACAAGATAACGAACATACGGAGCTGACAGTGCTTCTCTTCTTCCGAAATCCATACGCAATTTTCGCACACATTCTGCAACATTACCATGATTTTTAAAGTAATGTCGCAATATTTCCCAGCGTTGTTCAAGCATATACACAACCATATTCGTTCAGCGGAAGGATAAAACTAATTATCTGTCAAATCAGATATGAGCTAAGTGCTACCATTCACGAAATAAGCACTAGTTGAAAAAAAAAACTTTAGATGGCGGACCCAAAAAAAAAAAAAAAAACTTTAGACACTTTATGTAAAAGTTTGACCGTAGCTACGTTCAAACTAAATAAACATTTGACCAAATAATCAGAAACACTTCTTTTGTTAATAGTGAGTGAGATTTAACATGGTCTTATAGCAACAAATGATTTTTTATAAGATTTGGTATTTCAATCACAATAAATATTGGTATTAAATAAAATTATATCTTAGTTCGCCTGTTGGTCACAGTTTGTTCGTCAAATATGTGTAAAGACTCTTAAGACTGAGTATATTAAAGGAAAATTTTTAAATGAAAATTAAACATAATTCAAAGTAAGGTTTTAAATAAATTGTTAAATAAAAAAACATAAGCAAAAAAACTTTGATTTTTTAATATTAAGGGCCATCGTTATAACCTTTTGATAAAGTTCCTTATAGTTAACGTGAACAAGAGCAATTGTGAGCGATAAAGCGGCTATAAGTTTTCTCGAATATTACAACTCAGAGTGGGTAATTTGAGCTACTTTGTATACCAAAATTGATTACAGCCAAAGTGCTTGACAGTTATGGCTGAAAGTTGGAAAATAAGAGTCTTTCATGAGCACGCATAGCTGGGTTTTTTGAGTTATGTAATAATTGAAATTTTTAAAGTGGCCACTATATGAAAAATTGTTAAAAACTTAAAATCTCGAAAACGAACGGATAAATTATTTTGAAAACCGCCACGATGATAAAACGCAATTGGGCGAACAAAATGGATTTTAAGCTTTAAAAAGTCGCTTATTTTACTTTAACGATACATTTTAAGGAAAAGTTTGTTCCTTTTGCTTCACAGAAGCCAAATCTTGTTTTTAAGCATCATTTAAATCCATTTCACTGGAAATAAATTTGTAAACAGTATCAGTTTTTTTATGCTGTTCACAAATCCAAATATAAAGTTCACTATATTTCAAACTGAGGCTGTCTGAACGAAAATAATATAAATAAAAACCCGAAAACAACCGAAAAAAATTAAATTCAGAATTCTTTTCTTAGCACTTTACATCAAGGTAGACTACAGCAGTCCACGGCGAACATTTTTAAAAGCTTATGCAAAGTTTATATTTATTTGAGGTTAAGTTAGAGTTAAACGTTTTGTTAACAAAAGCAATAGGGTCCACCAACATAGTTTGCTTTTTTTTATAAATACTTACTTATCCTCTCTCTTCACTATAATATGCATGATTCCTTCGTTTTGTTTAATAACTGATAAAAAAAAAACATTCAAATTTATATCAAAATTACACTTTGTATGCAGCACTGAGCAAGTTGCATGCAAATGTCAAATTCTGCTGCCCAGCTGATATTTGTTTTTTACAAAAACCAATAATGCAGTTTTTGCTTTAATATATTCTTAATCGATTGGCATTTACAAAAACATTATTATTGTTAGAGCAAACAATTATTTTTGGTTAATATCTTGGGTCAAATTACCTACTGTGCAACTGTCCGATATAATGAAAAATGTAATTTTTATACCGTATCAACATTGCAGTAGATACCGACTACTTTTAGTTGTTTAAAATAAGTAATGACAACGACTTACTTTTGTTTACTTACTTCCCAGTAAACAATTTTCTTATTTTGCGAAGCACTAATGGTACATTTTAAAAAGTAAGCACACACTTATGCGCTACGCAATAAGACATACAGAGATGCATTAAAGTAATTGAACGAATTCTTAATAAATTTAAAAATAAATATATAACATTTGAAGAGCCACGACATTCCCTTACTACGAAGCAGGTTTGTAAGGGAGCATATTAAAGAATAACGGTAACAAAAAATTCAGTGTGCAAACCTCATCGTTACATTCACCAATTTTTATATGCGCTGAATAAAGCGCTTTCTATGTCAAAAATGTATTGCTTCAAAGTGGGAACTCGCCATATAAAATTCATGTCATCCGTAAGCGATATGGTAAGCGAAACTTTAACGTTTCTCCCTTACAAACCTGCTTCGTTGGAAGCACAATTTTTTATTGGGTTGTGTTTTACCATTTATTGTTTTGTTTTTTGTGTTAATTTGTTTAATTTCATTATAAATTTTATCTTCAGCAGAAAATTTAGCAGCTTAAAATTCTTAAAATTCTCTTGTAAAGTTATCGTGAGGATAAACCTGCTGCTAGCTGATCCCCAAAGTTATACGTTTAAGTTAACTTGTAATAAATAAAAACCATTAAGAAATCAATGAAAATTATTTGCAAGTTGTAATAATGGCCCCCAAGGGTATTTGATAAACCATAGAAACAATAACTTTCGGAATTGTGTTATTTAAAAAGAATTCAAATTGAACAAGTAAGAAAGATTTAGTGATGCCAATAGTAGGGAATTTGCCGCTTTTTGTAGGGATTTTTTCGGAAAATTTTAAACGTAGGGAAAAAGGACAGATTTTTTTATTTTAAGACAAATGTAGAGAATTTTCAAAATATCATCTAATTTTCAATACATTGTGTAAAATACCTAAATATTCGTATTATTTTCATTTAAAAATTAAAATTTTTATTATATTCAACATTTTTTATTTTTCGAATTTATTCTATGAGTTTAATTTCAGTTATGTATTTTATAAAACTTTTTGTAATAGTTATATTCCTTAAATTTTTAGAAATGACTTTATACAGTACCAGATTATTATAGAATAAATTCGAAAAATAAAACATGTTGAATATAATAAAAGTTGCTTATAAAAAGAAATAATTCCCAATATATATTAATTAAAATTTTTCGTATAAAATAGCATTTAAGTACAAATGTGAAATTTTTTAACAAAAACCCTATACTATGAGACCTAAAAGCTTGGCAATCTTCAACAAGTGCTTAAAGCATGTGCGCATATTTAAGGGGGACAACGAAATTTCGGGTTCGCATTTACAAACTATTCATTAATTTTTACTATTTGCATTCGCACTCACATTCGCTTAAATGTATGCGAATATTAAAATTGAATATCTAATGAATAAAGTTCGACATAGAAATTATTTTGTGCTGAGAAAAAAAACAATGACACCTTCCAAGCTAAGAGAAAAATTTACGAAAGCTTTTAAGGATATGGAAGGATGTATGTATTTATAAAAGGATATTTTTTTTATATTTATGTAAAGGGGTGCCGAAGTTAATATTTTTTATTAAATTCTAAGATGTTTTATTTGGTACCGAGTTTGCTTAAAAGTATTAGATACTTATAAATATTAAAAAAATATTATTTAATATAAGTATTCTTGAAAAATGTTAAGTCCTTGCAAAAGGACAAAAGATTAGGAATTAAAAAATTAAGCACGCAATTAGACTTAGTTTTGTCTATAGAAAAAAATTAAATTTGTCACATAGTGATTTTTTTGAAATTTAGTTTTTATATGTCTGTATTAAAAAAATTCACCAAGCGGTTGTCAAGAAGGTTTGCCCAAGAAACCATGGGTCCTAAGTCAAAATCGAGCTTAATATTTTTAAAGAGAAACTTTTATTTTCGTATTTTATATTTTTTATAATATGGGCCATTATTTGTGAAGCGGACAACCCAATAAAAATAAAATAAAAATTTTGTTGGAATTCCTTTATATTTGGCATAACTATAGTTCTAGTAGATATGAATAAGTGTGGGAACATTTTTTTTTTGATGTTTATTTGCCGAGTTACGGGTTGGTAAACTTATTGATCTTTAAATAAAAAGAAATAAATTTGAAAATAAAATATTTTTCATTTGCAAAACCGGAAATGATTAATTCAAATCTAAATTTTTATAAGTTAATTCCAATTTTTTTTAATTTTTGTCCTTATTATATTGCAAAAGTTTTATTATGCTACATCCAATAGTTCAAAAGTTATGTAAATTTCATTACACTCATACAAGTGGTCATTGCAGTGTTGAACCGCGGAAAACCGGAAATGACTATTTTAAATTGAAAATTTTCAAACTATATGTAAATAAATTTATTTGCTTATGAAGATAAAAAAAAATTGAGAAAAAAATGAAGTTTTTAGCAAAATTTCAAAATTTTTCAAAAAATCTCTTAATTATTTCAGACATATAAAAAACGAAAATGCAACCAAAATAAGCCATAAATAATTAAAATCTGTTTATAACTTTTGATTTTATTCACAAAAGCATCCTACGCGCTGCAGGGCCTAATTTAAGAATTTTGGGTTGTCCGCTTCACAAATAATGACCCATATTAAAAAAATAATATAAAATACGAAAAGAAAAGTTTCTCGTTAAAACGGGAAGCTTGATATTGATTTTAGATCCATGCTTTCTTAGGCAAACCTTCTTAGAATTCGTCGTAGATTACGATTTAGACAACCGCTTGGTCGAGAGAAAAAATTGACTCACTCTAATGTACATATTTATTTTGGTTTTTTTTCTTATATTTACATAAACAATATTAACAATAAATGTATTTGTTTGCCTGTTGCTAAAAAAAGTAAATTTTAAACGTAGAGAAAAGTGTAGGGAAAAAAGAGGAATTTGTTTTAGACACCACTTTAAACCATAGGGGATCAAGCCCGACCTTATGATACCTGATACAACAGTAATTACGGGTCCCATACTCAATCATAGACCCGCCTAAACGTATTTATGCGACGTAGTTAATTAACATATGAGAGTTCTTTTTGATAAATTTCGATATCTACATCAAAATGAAATTTAACAAAATTTTGAGGAAATCGAAAAAAAAAACTTTTTTTTGAACGAGAGCTTCTTTTTCACTCAGGGGATGACTCCTACTAATGCATTGCATTGTGTTGGAACTAGGAAAATAGGTTATGGGAAGGAGGATAGAGGGAGTAGTGTTTGTGAACATTTGACTTGAACTTATTCGTGTTGAAAGTAAGAGGAAGAGTTGGGGGTAGTGCATTAAATATTAAGTGCACTAAGTTTTCCACTAAATCCCACTATAGTGACAACAGTTTAATTTTCCACTATTTTTCATCACTATAGTGAAAACTATTTTAACTGCCACTAAAAAAATTAGTATTAGTGAAAATTTTGCACTACAATAATATAGTGCAAATTTTTAACAGTCACTTCATGAATGCTTTAATTATATTATATGCACGAAAATCTCAAAAAATAGTGTTTATAGAAATATTCAAAAAACAAATTGAAAATATAGTCAAAATATTTCCATTTTATTATTTTTTATTGTATAAAAAAAAAATAAAATCTTTAAATTTTTAAGTAAAGTAAATTTCAGGAATTAAAATCTTAGCAATTTTAATTTGTATTAATATAATTTTACAACGTATATCGCAATATAACCTAATGTTTTAAGAAATAAGCTTAAAGAATAATATATAAAGTTAAAAAAAAAATAAAACATACCCGGTATTTAAATTCGTCAACATTCTTTTTTGATAGCTAAAAATCAATTTGTCTATTGTACTGTTTCTTCTTTTTTCGTAAAATAAAAAAGTATCAAATAATTCAATTTAATGATATGCATTTAAGTTCCATTTACATTAGTGAATGATTATATTTTTCCACTATCCTGTTGGTGGAGAAAAAAAAATTTGCACTAGGCTGTACAAAAAAGGTTTTTCGCTCTCACTAAATTAATTTTAGTGAAACGCTTTCTTGTACCACTACCACTATTGCTTAGTGAGGCTGTTATTTTTCAACTCACCACCTAATAGCTATTAGTGATCGTGAAAAATGCTGCACTATCACTAACTTTTAGTGGAAACTGCAAATTTAGTGCACTACCCCCAACTCTGGTAATAGGGAAGACTTCAGCAGGAATGTTATTGCACATACGAACAGTCCACATTTTTTATCGCAAATTTGTGTAGAGCTAAATATGTTATTATTTGTTTTAACCGTGTTACCCTTTGCGATAAAAATGTCAAAACTAGGTACTTTAACTTTATTGGGAATAAAACAGGAATTTATCCGTGGATTTTCATGAAGAAAAAATTATTTTATTTCTATTATACGAAAAAATAATTAAAGTAAAGGATTAAAAGAAAAATATTGGGCAATAAAACGGTAAAATGTTATGATTTTAAGCTCTACACAAATTTGCGATAAAAGATGTTAAAACTAGGTGCTTTCAGTTTATCGGGAATAAAACAGGAATTTATCCATGGATTTTCATGAATTAAAATTTATTTTATTTCGAGAAGTTGCAGCTTTACGATTAAGTACTAAAAGTATTTGTTGATTTAAACTTTTATGAACTGTTTGAGTTCAAAAATTGTATAATTAAGCAAAAAAAAAAAAAACCTTACCATAAAAATTTAAATATTAATGATTTTTGCAGTTAGGTGATTATAGCGAATCAAAAAAATATAGCTTTTATTCAGGGAATTTTTGCTTGTTGCATAGTGTAATAAGTATTTTTTTTTAGTAGGTGCCCCTCCCACTTTACACTCCGGGCTATTTGGAAATAGTGAGAAAATTATTTAAAGGCTGGTCAAGCGGTTTAGGCATCTAAAAGGTGGACACTAACAAACAAAAATACAAACACAGTTTCATTTCTAGGTCTATAAACTTTACACGTATTTATTTTATTTTTATCTTTCTATAGTTTATATTAACTCTATGACTGAACTTAACAAAAGTCATATAAATAGTTAACTTTATATGGTACTTTTACTTCAGTGATAATACATGTAGGTACGTGTGTGTATAAAATGCCTTTTAAACATTGTTGACGAAGGTCTTAAAATTTATTAGAAAACTTTTGGGAAGAATACAAACTAGGGTTTCTAATCGAGAAGTAATTTCCCCGAATTTTTGGGAAAAGTTTTTTTAAATTCCTTATTAAGGGTGGTTAAATTTAAAGGCCGATGTTGATTTTGAGTTAAACACAAATTATTTAGGAAATTATTGCCATTTCTTTTTATTATGATAATATTGGTATGGTTCACTTATGTATGGAATAAAATATCGGCCAAATGGTCGCCGCGACCTCGGCGGCACACCTCCTTCCGATGGTCCAAATTTTCGATGACACGGAGGCATAATTGAGGTTCTTTGCCGTTAATGTGCCGAATTATCTCATCCTTTAGCTCTGGAATTGTTGCTGGCTTATCGACGTATACCTTTTCTTTCAAATAACCCCAAAGAAAGAAGTCCAACCGTGTCTAATCACATGATCTTGGCGGCCAATTGACATTGCCGCCACGTGAGATAACACGGCCATTGAATTTGTCGCGCAAAATATCCATTGTTTCGTTAGCTGTGTGGCAAGTGGCACCGTCCTGTTGAAACCACATATCGTCCACATCCATATCTTCCAATTCGGGCGATAACAATTTCGTTATCATCTCACGATAGCGAACACCATTCACAGTAACTGCATGACCGGCCTCATTTTGGAAAAAATACGGTCCGATGATGCCGCCAGGCCTTAAACCGCACCAAACAGTCACTCTTTGTGAGTGCATTGGTTTTTCGACAGTCACTCTTGGATTATCATTCGCCCAAATGCGGCAATTCTACTTATTGACGAATCCACTGAGGTGAAAATGTGCCTCATCACTGAAGATGATTTTCTTCAAAAATTGACGAAATGCATTTTGATTTGAATGCCCATTTTCATAATAAGCCTGAATAACTTAAACGCGTTGTTCGATTGTGTATCTTTCCACGGTTTAAATTGAGTTAGTCTGAAATTGAGAAATGTCAAATGAAATACAGAAAAAAACTTGACGTTTAGGTGTGGTTCACATTCAAAATCGGCCCTTAAAATTTAACCACCCGTTACAAGCATTTTATCAAAGTATTGCTAGATGTAGAATGAAATAAATACCAACATGAAGATCTTCTCTAAAGTATAAACGTAGACAGATTTTAAAATTTGCTTGAGAATTAGGTACTTTTTAAAAATTGCCTTTTTATTAACCCTGCTGTTAGTTTAAAAAAAACTTTCGGATCTTAGGTATAGGAGCATTTGGGTCCATATTGGTTTTTATAATAAGTGCACAATTTTTTTTACCCAAGACAGAGACAAAGAGGTTTGTGGAATTGTTGGGAATCTTATCTTCCAATGTTTTACAACTGTCACGAAAATGTGACTATTGATGAACAGTTGGTGGCTTTTCGTAGTCGTTATTCTTTTAGACAATATATGCCATCAAAACCTACTAAGTATGGTCTAAAATTTTGGCTGGCAGTCAATTCAAAGTCAGGATATGTATGGAAAATCCAACAATACCTTGGAAAACTAAAAAATTAACAGCTTGAAAAAACCAGGGAGATCGGGTCGTATTGGACCTCACTGAAGGCTTAAAAGGTCACAGCTGATATTTTGTTTCAAGTTTTGAATTAGGTAAAAAGCTTTTGGAAAGGAAGTTGACATACGTTGACACATTTCGAAAAAATAAAACATTTTTTCCTCCTAAATTGCTAATTAAAAAAACCCATATACACCTCTACTTTTACATTTAATGAAACTGCTGCAATGGCTTCCTATATCAGCCATAAAAATATTGGTACTATTTTGATGAGCACCATGCACAAAACTACAGAGTTGGATAGCATCGCTCAAAAGAAAAAGCCAGAAACGGTTTCGTACTATAATTCTACAATAGGTTTGTATAGCATTTATCGAAAATTTATTATTCTGATAATTTTCTTTTCTTATGAGGCGTTGATACCGCCGAACAAATGATTGGCTACAATAGTACAAAAAGCGAAAAAAATTTAAAAATATGGTCCACACCCAACCGCAGGGTTAAAGGAAATGCTAAAACAAAATAGAAATAATTGTTTTATGCCGATACAAAAAAAAATTCGTTCTTGTAGCTCAATTTTTGTAGTTTTATTTATGATTTTTTTACATTTATCAGAAAATCTTTGAAAAATTTGAATTTTTATTCACTTCAATTTGCATGTTTAATCCCTTAGTCCTATCCCGAGACCAGTAAACGAAATATTATTATAAAAAGAAACGAGTTTTGATAGGTGAAAGCAAGACATATCACTTTACTCGTGATAATGTGTTTAAAGTTTAGGTACTCTAGAAGAAAGTAATTGACAGAAAACTTTTCAAGTGGTTGGATTTTGTGCGGGTAGTGGCAAATTCTATCTGGTTCTATTACTTTATATGAAGCGGATCTATCATATTAAAACGGTTCACACGGGACAATATCTGCGACAGAAATTAAATCTATTAGCTCAAATTGTATGTGTTCATTTAGGTTTTTTCAGTAACCTATTACAAGGTGTCAAAAGGGTGCCAATTAACCCCCTCTTCGGACATCGCCATGTTAAAATGGCTGTTCATATGAAGTGATTGAACTGGAACCGGTGCCTTTCACTCTAGAACTGTCACGTGAAAAGTTTATTGCTAGTTGCCTTTTCCATTGGGTATTTTCAAAATTGTTTCTGGCAACCTGTTTTAACAGCACATTCGAAACACTAGAAGACAGTGTTTTAAGAAAAAACCGTAGAGGGAAGTGCACTGACACTTAAGTAGTCCCGTGATAGGCTATTTAGAGGCAGAAACCGGTACTAGTTCTAACGCTTTATATGGATGGAAAATATCACTTTTACATGGGCTTGTCAATGCAGTGGGTTAATTGACATCCAATAGCCACCATTTGACCAGAAAAAGTGCTAAAATTTATTTGAAGAAAAAATTTTTAAATAGTCTGTTACAAAAACGGTCCTAGCAAATAAATTAAAAATAATTATAGCCTTTCGAACAACTACATTTAAAACAAAAACAAATTCTAAAAACTTTGTTTTTGTTTTAAATGTATTTGTACGAAAGAAAGAATTCTTTCAGTTAATATACAACAATTATTGAAACAATATTAATACAAAATTAAAAATCTACCTTTTTTTTACTTAAAATACCGGTTAAGATATTACTTCTCCTTCCACATGTCATAAGTTATTTCCTTTTGTTCTCTTTTTACAAATCCCAGGTCCAGTTCTGTTAGAACAATTTACACAAATTTCCCGCAGTTTGATATAAAGCAGAAGTACATTTCGAAATATTATTTAAAACGTTCTGGACTGGAATTCATATCAAAGTTTTAAGCAATTTTTCTCTATTTTAAGAAAATTTAATGGAATAAATTTTATAGCCTTAATTTCTAATACGATTTTTTATGATTTAAAATAGATTTTACATCAAGTTTCAACGATTATGGCAATATGACAAGGATTTTAGAATTACAGGATGTTGAGTGTCTAACCAGATCTCATATATTACAGAAACCGCTCTACACTTGTATTACTTTAAACAAAAATGAATCCTCCTAATACCGGAAATCTCAACTTTTTAGCGTTACAAGAAAATTCCTGGAATCCCAAGGATTAAACGCAAAATGTTGTGATAGGAATAGTAAAAGAACAGAAAATTAGAAACCCCAATACATACATTAAGTTTATTATTATTTCAATCTGTAAGACAAAAGCAAAAAGTTAGTAAAAGTTTAGATGATGAACAAACGCACACATGTCGTCAAAGCTTTAAATGTGACACAAAATATTTGTACAGATGTGTGATTTTTTAAAGTTTAAACACTTCAACAAACCACAGAGTCTTTCTCGTTTCTGCTTTTCGTTTAAGTTAAATTTGAAACGAAATATATTTAAAATGAAACCACGCACTTTTGGGAAATAAATTTATACATACATAAAAATTAATGTATGTAAGTTTGTTTGCTTGTAACTAATAGACGCCTAGGCCACTGTATTACAGTTAGACCTATTAAGCTTTTTAAAGTGGTAGAAGAGGGTTACCTATAATTTAAAGTGGTTTAGTGGTAAAATGGTTTAATTATAGTATTCTTTAGCTGATGTTTAAAACTCTATTAATATGTTGGAAAAGTGATTAACGTAACTGTGGTGGGGATTAGGAAATATTGTTCTCAAGGAAATAAATAAATTAATAGTTTTGTGGCAGATGTACCAATGCCATATCTTATTAAATAGTTCCAGCAAAGCGGAGCGTTTAATGCAGCTATTAAAAAAATTAATAAAATACGTTAGTTGAGTTTACACTAATGAGGAAGTATTGAATTTTTTATATCGTTAACGTGTATTTTCTTGAAGGCATTTCTATGTTGTAATACCCCTCTTCGAAACTAAATGGCTACAAATCAGGGTTTCAAAATGCGACCATCATAATTGGACCAACAAGCTTATAAAATTGTACTTTTTCGACCCCAATAGTACCAAAAAAAAATTTTTTTGATATAATTTTTTATTATCTTAAATCAAAGCAACAAAAAGATAAACATAATTAAAATTATACATAAAATTAAATTTTTGTAATAGTAAAATTATCATTTGTATATAAAACTAATTTATATAAGTACGTATATGTATTTAAAAAAAAAACAGCACTACGGTATAGTAAAGTCTATCGATATTTCCATGAGATCAAATTGTTTTTGATAAAAAATCATTTAGTATTTTAAAACTAAAACAAGAATTTGATGATCTTAACAAATCTTTCGTCGTAATAAGACCGTAAGCTGTAGGCACATAGAGCCTATTTCGTTCTTACGTTTTAATAATATTTTGGAATTCTTGAAAGTTCCGGAAACATCAATTCGTTCAAATAATTCTTCATTTCAGAAATTTTATTCCAAAAGTTGCGTAAACATAACGCGCTGCTTCCTCTAAAGAGGGTCAACTCAAAATGTTTAAATTTTCACTTTTTTCAAGAAATCAATGTACAGTGGCCATATCTACCCACTGTAAAAATCTTACATCATTTTCTCTAGTATTTTGTCAAAAATAAGCAATTGTATCCCCCCTTGTGATATAAGAGTACATAAAAAAAAAAAAAAAACAGTTTTTTGTCTCTACTGAAAACTTTAAAATTTTGAGTTGACGCTCTTTAGAGGAAGCACTGAGATATGTACTTTAATTTTTTAAATCTTTTAATATTTCTATATCTGCCAGGGATCTAAACTGTGAATTAATTGAGGCAAAATTTCGTTATCATAATCACTTTTTAATCTTAGTACGTCGCAAAATTTTAAAAATTAGTTTTTGCAATTTCCTTGAAATTCTTCACGACATCACGTTTGTGGAAATATAAATTTCTACTTCTGTTCCACAGTATATTTCTTTAAAAGGAGTATGATTTTCCTTTTATACTTGATCTTTGTCTAGGATTTCTTGTTTTTAAATTACAGCCTATTTGGCAAAATAAAAACTTAAGTCGTTTCGAAAAACCTAATACAGATGAATCGTAATTTCAAATTTTTAAATTCAGCGTCAAAATCATTTAATAATCCAGATGCTCCCACTGTTCCAAGATCCTAGTTATAACTTCCTGTCGTGATAACCACTTTGTAGTGCCATATTTTAAAATAACATGGATGTGAGAACCAAAATATTCTTGAAATTTTATCGTTTTCAATCCAAATTTTGATATTTTAATCAGGCTTAAGTTCATTGAATTTAATTTTCATTAAATTATTTTTATAAAGAAAGGAATTTTACAACATGAAATGAATTAAAATTTATTGATAATTTTTCATCCTTGACTGAGCTGGGAATTGAACACAGGTTTTCACGGACAGGTTGCCCAGACTAGTTTCGATTGTAACCACACAATCTCTTCAGTGGGGTTTGGCGTCTTTACTCACTTGGTTATTGAAGTCGGATGACGTCAATAGTCAAACATCAATCATTAAACCAAATGGTATTTCACTTTGGTAGATCGAAATTTGCTTTTGAATGAATGATTACCTATTTTAATTGATTTACATGTTCCTACTTACTTCTTGTATTTCGTACTTTTTGTCAAGAATTCTTCTTGAAATCTAAAGTTCATTTTTGTTTTTCATGTTTTTGTCTTTCTTTTTTCTTGTTGACCTTTTTCAGCACAACTTGAAGGACAAATGTAAACATAGCTCGTTCCTTACCTGTGAACAATAATTAGTATTGTGGTTATTTTATTGAACTGTTAATGGTTTTTTATCCAAATTTTGATATTTTAATCAGGCTTAAGTTCATTGAATTTAATTTTCATTAAATTATTTTTATGAAGAAAGTATAGTTTTCTCTAAGACTAGAACTATTACAAAAATGATTATTTATTCCTTATATGATTGTCAATATCGTCGGGAATCGACAGTTTTGATGCTGCGGCGGAAATTTAAAATGTGGCATAAACAACCATTTTCAAATATATGTGGCATTAGAGCCATACATTTTGACTGTACAAGTTTTTAAAGACACTGCAGTTAGGGCTTTTATCATCAAGTACAAAAGAATAGTCCTTTTTCTTACAAAACTCGGTTATGTTGTTAATATAAAGGGGAGCAGTCAAATTTGATACAATTTTTGTGTCGTTTGCCTATTTATTATGAATTTTGTTTTGTGATTTGAGGGTCAGTCACCCCTTCATTAATAACGTTATTTAGATGATCTAAAATTTGAAAATAAAACTTAAGGCGAAAACTGAATCAGAAAGAAATGATAGCAAAGATAAGTTGCCACTGTAAATCAAGCACGAACTACAAAAATTCTATAAAAATATACATACATAAACTGAGAAAGTTTGTAAATTGTAACAAATTAGTAATTGGTGTACCATTGTACTTTTTAGGTTTGAATTGTACCAAAAAAAAAAAAAAAAATACAATTGTACCAAATTTTTCAACCCTGCTATAAATATATATTTATGTATAAGTTTGTAATTCCTACCGTATTTATCTTCGACCATATTCTAGACCCTTATGATGAGAGAACACCCCAGATAATGCGGACTAGGTATTTACATATATATCATTTATGCACATATGGATCATAAAAGACTAAGATATGAGCAAAATACCATTACTGCCTCTAATTTTCATCCATAAACCTTAACTTTTCGAAGTTCTCATATAATTTATGAATATTTTTAATCACTTCGATTGTAAACAAACCTGGTAAAATACTGGCAGTGAAAATGATTGAAATCCATTTAGCAACTAGTTATAAACAAATAGCAACCTCTTTCCCTCCAAAATAATATCATATCATATTCGGCTCAAATATTTCTTTAACATAAGGGGTATTACATATTGAAAATTATCCAAATCTATTTAACCTGGGCGCCAGACATGGAGTTTTGAAATTTAAAAATCAGTAAAATCGCCCCTTTATTTTATTTGAACCCCATACCATTACCCTCCCGAATTTAGGGTCTTGGTACGATAGGCATAATATAGAACAGGATAGGTGGATAAAATTGAGCTGAAATGTAACTTTCTGTTCTCTTCCAACCAAGATTACGGTATAAGATTCGACATAGCCGAATATAGTACTCTTTCTTGTTTAATTCATTTCGTACAACAGGTATTCCTCCTCGATTTACGCGGTATAATGGGACCAAACACGAACGTTAATCAAATTCGCGTAAAAAAGTTAAGGGTTAGTTCATAATCGTTTTTCTTTTTTTGTTTTTTTTTTTTTTTTTTTGGAACAAGAATTTAACATGTAGGGTAAATCGAGACATGAGATACAGACAAAATTTTAGATCTGCCTTAAAAACAGATACAATTAATAATTGCCGTCGATTTGTGAGTGCTTATTTTAGCATATTTATCCTTTGCGAAATTTTTTGGCAGATATTAGTCAAAAGAGCATTTTTGCAGAATTTTTTTTATTATAGTGTTGATTTTTTTTAAATGCTTACAAGTAATTTTATTTATTTATTTGTCTATGGAATATAATTCTTACAGACTTCTTAAGTTTCGGGAAGAATTTTTTATAATTTGGTACATACCCTATCAAAAGGACGAAAAATGGTGAGAACCAAATAGTCCCCATAAAAATTTCTTTCTCGAATAATGAGCACGAGGACCACTAACGATCTAATTAAGTGTGTAGTCTGTGCAAAAATATTTTATTTTAACCCTAATTACTTACGTTATCAAATTTTATCAGAATCGATCTTTATAGCATAGTACAAAGTTAGTACAAATAATTCTTATATGAATTTTAACCCTATAACATGAGTCCCAAATGGGGTACACTCAAAGATTTTATTGTAAATACTGCTGTGTATGGTATCGATAATACTTTTTTTACTTATTTTTTTAATGTAAATACTTCTTGAATGTTTGCTATCAAATTAGCAATTTTTATTATTTTCTTTTAGAGCATATTTTTAAGTTTTTTCTTCATATTTAATGCTCATTTAGTGCATACTTCCGGTTTCCCTGGTTATTACCAACGACTTCCACCTAAAGGTTTTTTGAGCAAAGTTTTTTTTCTTTGTTTAAGATTTTATTGCTATTTACCATTTTTATTTTTCGAATGTGTTCTAAGATTCAAATTTAAGTTATAAAACTTTCTTGCAATAGACCTATTCTCCCAATATTGCACATACTTTTTTGCTTAAGCCAACCTTTGGTTAACATTGAACCTATAGATAGGTAGATATACTGAGGGATGATTCTAAAAACTACCAAAATAACTTGTATCTTCCTGTTACATGTTTCACTTTAGCTGTTCTTTGGTTAGCAATAAAGTAAATAGTATAAATATAAAATTACAATTGTATATTTTTACCAGGGATATTAAAATTGAGGATTTTTAAATTTAGTTTTAAAGTTAGGTACAAAGCGCACTTGCAAAAAATATTGAATTTCTTGTATTAAAGATTCGGCACAGAATTCTGACTTGTTCTCAAATCTTTAAGATGAATCCTTTACAAATTAGTCTTGTAATTTAAATCTTATTTTAATTTCTAAATCTTACCCATTCTATGTAAGTATGTATTGTTAACATATAATTTTATTGTATATTAAAATCTGTTTAACTTTACTTTAAAATCTATTTTAATAATTGATAGCCAACTAAGCAGAACATACAATGAAATGACCTAATGAAAGGTGATGTCAATTAAACATGGTTGAATGCTACATTAACTCGATAACAATAAATAAAATAGACAACGAGTTGTGTGAAATGTGTACAATCCTAGAAAATACATAAATGACCTTGCCCATTTGGTCCCAACAAAAGGCGCAAAAAATATTTATTTATATCTACATTTTATATTATTTGACAAAATAATTTTTTTTTCCTTAACAATCATTCGTTAAATTAAATTTTTAAAAACAAATCGCTGAAGTTTTTTTTAACTCATTTATAAAAGCTTATAAACATATATATTCATGCATCTACAGCTAAAGGTTAGAGAAAAACTTTATTAATTGCCTAAATCTCAAGTGCCATATAAATCTTACCAACAGCTTAGAAAAGTTTTTTTTGCCAAATAGAAAATTGAGTTAAGTTTTTAATTACCAAATATACGTTAACTCTTTACAGTGGGATCAGTGAAACATATTTGTTAATAAAATAAAATGTACTGCTCATTATTCTTATGAATACCCCTTCAGATTGCTAAACTTTATTTATTGTATATTGCATCCAGTGTTGCCAATTTAGCCTTTTTGTCTTGTTAAACCAAATTTTCTTTAAGTTTTTACAAATTGTGGACCAAAAAAACGGGAACTAATTAATTGACCCACTTGAGATGTGCTTAACTACGGCTGCCAATGGATCTTAACCTAACCTTATGTAATTAATAATTTTTTTTTTAATTCATATGTGCAAACGAATAATATATTATAAAAACCATTTTAGTCCTTTTGGGGCTTAATTTGGCCCCTTTATTTATCTTTGAGCCGATAAGTATTGGTTATTTTTGGTTTTAATTTTTAGCCTATTTTTAATTTCAAAAAGCCTTCAAATGGCTAAATTTATACAGTAATCCCTTGATTTACGTCGCCTTGATTAACGTTGTTTCGATTTGCGTCGCCAAATGTTGTGTGACTTCTAAATTTGATTTGCGTCGCCATTCGATTTGCGTCTTCAGATTTTTTGTGCCTTATTAACCCGATTTGCGTCGTCATTCGATTTACGTCGCCTCATTTGCTTATGTTTTATAAGCAAAAAGCGAGGAATCACAGTTTTTAGTTGCAATATTTGTTTTGGTTTTTTATGCGTGGATACATTTTTGTTTTTTTGTCAAACACAACGGACAGATATATGAGATTTAAAAAAGACAATCACCCCAGTTATGAATAAAAATTCCCCGGAAATTTATTCCCTTTGCCCATTTTTACAATAGAATTTAAAGATGAATAATGGTAGCAAGGAAAAAACTCCCCGGGAATTTTTATTTATAATTGGGCTGAATATGTAGTGGAAAGGGTATTATACGTTTGTGCTAATGTTTGTAACACCTTAAAATATGGTCCTAGACCCTACAAGTAGTATTCCGATCGACTAAGAATCACCTTTTGAATCGATCTAACGATATCCGTTCGTTCGGATGGCTTGCAGGCTGTAAATGGAAATATTATACGCAAATTACATTTCGTAATTTTGGAGATAATTTCATTAAATTTGGCATACATGCCATTTAAAAATGGCGAGCATAGGTTCAACTTATTAACATAGCCTCCACACAAGCTTTTCTTCGAAATTGAGTATTTGTACCCATGAACGCACTTATTGTGTTGGTATTTAGCATAATTTTCTTCAAACTTTTCTCATTGCAATTTAAATCATCTTAAAAAATGATATTGGGATTGGTCCATATTTGACCAAAGTTCCCACACAAATACTATCCCGAAAATATCTTTTTTATAAATGTTGGTACTGACACAAAATTTAGCGAAAAAACCCTTAAACGATAGATTCTATGTCATGGCAAAACGTGGTACATATTTAAGGATCCACCTCCACCCTCTTATCTAAAATCATTTAAACTCATCTCATATAGATGAAAATAATATCTAAATAATATTCGTCATAAAGAACTTTTACATGAATCTTAACCTCATAACATAATTTCTTCTTGCGGGTCCATAATTGCCCATGGATCCCAAAAAGGGTACACTTTTGAAAATTTGTTTTTAAATATAGTTGCTTACTCGTTTAATTCTGTAATTGTTAGGGTGTTCATTCGGTTAACCGTTAATCGGTTAACCGATTAATTACTACCCGATTAACTGATCGGTTAATTTAAAACTGGCTATTTTCGATTACCGGTTAAACCGGTTAATTTCAGTCGATTAACCGATTAACCGACGTAACAAAATTTTTACTTTTTTGTACTATTATAACATATTTTTTCGAGTTTTTAATTACATCATTCGTCTGATATATGGAAGGCGAATTCATTCAAGGTGATCTTATTTTGAAAACGTATACAACACTGTAAAATACTTTAACGTTGTGTCAAAATAATACAACTGAAGTAAACAATTCAAACAGACCTTTCATTTTGTTATTAATTTTAAATTGTGTTTTGAAATGTTATAATTTAAAAACGTATTAAATTTCATAATTCTAAGTGCAAAATTATAAAATTTATGAAAGATTTCCCAGAGCTACCAGAATGGTATACAATTTTGACACATGGTTAGTTATCAGCTGTTGCTTATGTCACCTTGTATGAATTCGCCTTGTATTTAGAAGAGAAGGTCTTCAGTTATCTTCATTTTAAATAGGTGTTTTCTGTCAACAGCTTTTTGTTTCACGTACTTTTTATATCTATGCGTTTAGCTATTTTTTCTTCTCATATTTTCTCATATCAATCTTTTAACAGAATTAAACGAAATAATTAGAAGGGTTAAAAATTTAAAATATTAAAACAGGACTCTAAAAACATAGTGGAAGATTTTATTCTGTACTATGGGTTGCTTTCGATTTCTCCAACATCAACGATAAGTGAAAGAATTTTTTCCAAGCCAAGTTTTATCAAAATTAAGAAAAGAATCGCTTAAATCCTTAACATTTAAACCAAATTATTTTTCTAAAAGATTATTTTTTAAGGTCTTCTTAAACTATTGGAATAACTAATAAAATTATCTTACATGCGACTATATTCAAGAAAATGTCAAAGTTTTATTTATAAACTAATTGAAAAATTGCTTCAAAGATTGCCAGCCAAAATGGAAGCTCGTCGTAGAATTGATTTTTAATCCGTTGACAATACACTTAAAATAATAAAATGAAACCAATTCTCCGGTATTAAGAGTGAGACATGTTACTATTCCGTTGATGAAATCACGATGATTGAGTCTCAGTAGAGGAATATTTTAAACTAAAAATGGACAAATACACTGGTTTACAAATTTTAAATTTTTTGCCATAACCCCAAAAATGAGATGTTTTCTAAGCTAAATAAAGGCTACTGAAAACGAACACAACATTCATGTATTTTTCTTGAAAAACGTTTTCGAGATATTCGCTTAAAACCCTGTAATTTGCAGTTTTTAAAACTATTTCCAAAAATCTTGAGAATTTATTTTTTGAACAACGCAAATTTTACTTTGTTACAAATATATATATATTTTTCCTCTTTCAGCCATAAAAATTTCAGCGGATAAAATTTCACTGAGTAACACTCCTTTGGATTTGAAAAAATTTATTCTTTCCACGTTTTTTCAAAATTCAACATTTCAAGTCCTTACATTAAGGTAAAAACCATTTCATTTAGACAACTTTGTTCCAAACGTATTTGTCACAAAATTTTTATTATCGGGCAATAAATAAAAAAGTTGAAATATAATCAGTAAAAACATCCAAATTTGGGTTTTCAATCAAAAATATTTTGTTTCTCTTGGTTGCGTTGATTGTGAATAAGTGCTAAGAGTCAATTAAGTTTGATTGCATAATAAAATTTTTGGTCGAAAATGTAATATTTTCCCTTCGGTTTTCATTTATGTTTCAAAAACGTTTCACGAATTTGCGTCTCGCAATAGCCAGCCATCATGGTCTGGTCTAAATTGTGCTTGTAACGCTTTTCCATAGCTGCAAGATCTCGGTGAATCCTTTCTCATTGTTCGTTACAATCGCACAAACGAGCGGGCCAGTAAACTGGACCTCTTCTGGAAAATTTATTTTGCAATAAATCGATTGTTAAGTGCGTCGTATGGCAAGTTGCGCCGTCTTGTTGGAACCAAATGCCGTTGATGTTTGGCTGATTAATTTTTGGAATCGAAAATTCAGTTAGCATGACTCTATCCCGAACTCGCAATGCACCGTAACGGCAGCTCCTGGCTCACTTCAAAAGAGCGTTGAAATCGCACGAAACAGTCCATTTTACTGAATTTAATGTTGATTCGTAAGCGGCTTAAGGATTGTCCCCACCATAAATACGCAATTTTGCTTACTGCCGAAGCCATTTAACCAGAAATGGACGAAGTGCTCTATGAACTTCGCTAACAGATTTAGTCTTTTCGCAGTAAATTTCCACAATTTAAAAGCGTGCTTCTAGCGTTAAATGACTCATGATGACTTGCCAAACCTTACTGAATAGAAATGTCAACACAGTTTGACATTCTCAGCTGTCAAACCCTAGTTATCGATATCGAAAGTTTTAATGCAGCTAAAAAAACATCAGTATTTACTTAATTTCAAAAGTTTTTTTATTGACCCGTCTACTAAGAATTTCCAAAAAGGGTAAGTAGTGATTTTTTAAGTCCGCTTAGCTGTCAAACAAACTCAATCAATTCATCATGAATAGATATACGCTTGAATAACGCTACCAAATTATACAAATTTATTTAAAAAATCAGCCATCGATGTTTTATCGCAAAATTGTGGTCAGCGACGAGTCTCATTTTTGGCTTAGCGAGCTTGTCATTATACAAAATTGCAGCGACCGATTCACAACAGACCCTCAAACTCCACTGCATTCAGGTTTTCAAGCTGATATCATCATCGGATCTTATTTCTCAAAAAAAAATTATGCTGGAGCTTGCGCCACGGTCAAAAAAGATTGTAAGCGCCATGATAAATTTTTTTTTTTTAAATATGGATGTAATTTATCATGGCGAGATGTGAAGAAATGGACTGTAAGTTGGCAGCCAACGTATACCTGAAATCACTGGTTTATGTTGGTAAGCCAGAAATAAAAAAAAAACACTGTTCGTGTAATTAGTGACACACGGCCAGCAACACTTAAACGAGTGGCCCTAAATTGGACGTCCAGTATGAGCTCTGGCAAGAACAGTAGTGGGGCTCATATGCCCACAATTATTTTCAAATATTAATTCCACACGCTGGTTGTCTGTCGACAACAACAAAACAAGTGACTGATTTTGACATTTGTGGTTGCATAATATTTCTTAGTCGGCCGCAAATTTGTATGAAAATTCTTACGTTATCGTTCGCTTACATTGTCGATCGACTAGACGTGCTGACAAGTGTTAGTGGGGCATAAATCTTTGTCGTAGAAAATGCAAACGAACGGTAACGGTCGACATCGGGGGCGGCCAGGCTGCTAGTGTCAAAAATTATTAAAACGAGTCATCTTTTAAACAAGAATTAGTTTTCAGTATAATTTAAGCCAGTCCAATAAACTTTTCTTAAAAAGTATCTAACTAGTTACGTATTTCCAAAAAAGTAAACATTTTGAATAATTAAATTTTCTTTAACGAAAACTTTTAGTTTTCAATATTGTCAGTAGAGGAGAAATGTGCAAATTTTTTAGGGATACCTGCCGCCGAGACGCACTCCATGGCTGGGTGACAAGCAATGCGTTTACCAATTGCAAAATCGGGCAAAATTGAACACTCGCCCTTTGTTTAGGGGCCAGGGCTGTCTAATCTGCGGCGCTTTTGGAAATATTCCCGCAGCTGCTTAGCATCAACAGCTCCTAAAGATAGTTCTCCCTCGCGCCCACAATTGGTGAATCAACTCTTTAGCGGAATTTCCAGGATATCCCTTACCGCGACTTTCGATTTAAAGGAGAGGAGAGATATTGACGTTGTGCTTAAAGTCGTGGTTTTTATTTTTTCACCAACAACTTTGCCAAAAGATATGTATATAAAAATTAAAGGAATTGTTCACATTTCTGGCAACTACACTAGTCGGCAATAAAATAGTTTTAAATAAAACATAAAAATTTTAAGGAGCTAAATTCAAATCGACTTTCAGTTTTTTTTTTTTTTTTTGTCACAACAATACAATTTATCGTAACTTGAGAAAGTTTTTTTGAATTTGATGAAACCCTTTTAGTCATCTTAGCAATAATTTTTTTTATTTTCTACAGTTTCGGAGATATTCAGAAATAAGTGGCGGTAAAATTGTTTTAAATATTTTTTACATTTCTATAATTAATCGGAAATCGGGGTATATTCAGAATAAGATAAGCCATAAGCCATGTACATCGGTGTTATTCATTAGGATTTTACCCACAATTAAAGGCAGGTATCTAATATTATACTCGTATAATTTCTTATTAAACATTGCGTTTCAATTAAGCGCTTAAGTACTGTGCTAATAACAAAGGTGTATCACTTCATTCTGAATAAAATTAATATCTGTCCACCAATTTTCATGATATATGGCTTATTGTAAAACTAGACGTAATAGAAGTAATCTGTGAACAGGTTTTTATTTTAGCAAGCTAAAGTCAATTAGAATCATAGAACAATGTTCTTGCTCCCAATTTTTTTTTTTTGTTCTTTGCCGACAGTGCTTAAAATGCAATATTTCACAAAAAATATTTTTTGTGTCATAAAAATTTCTTTAAAATTTGTCATAGTGGTAAATCACTAAGGCGAACAGCAATTTGTCAAACAATGGCTACGCGTGCTTCTCTATGGCCTTGAATAAGGTATTTTTTGATTTTCCACAAACTATTAAAACTAATAAGTTTTTAAGCCATAAAATTTTTTTTTTTTAATATTTTTGCACTTATTTTATATTTAAGCGTCCCATACACTTGCAATATTATTGTATACGTTATCCGCCATTTTATTTCCATTTTGCCCCTATATTATGCAATAAGTGGCACAATAGTTTTAATTTAAATATGGCGCAACTTTCATTCAACAGGTAGACATAATCTATAAGCAAAACAAAATCATTAGGAACAATTTGCGGTGTTTTGTTTTCTACAACATTTTTTTTCCAGTCTTATTGGCCTTAGGGAATCTTTCTTTACATTTAAAAAGAAGACTACCATATTATTGTTTCTTTTATTCCCCACTATCGGAATAATTTTTACACTTTGTATTCCACAATGCTGGCAGAGTTTCATACAGTTCAATACACTACAAAAGAAATTTTCCTTCTTCCAATTTTTGGGACATATTCACTAAAACTGTTTTTCCACTGCAGAAACAAAATATTTGCGTTTATATTAAAATGTTTATTTACTTGCATTTTATGATTAAAGTATAACTTTACAATTGTTATTATAAATAAATTGGAAATAAAATTAAATTATTCATAGCACAGAACAAATTATAAAATTTCTCCAATCACCAAATTTGTTCTAAATTCATAATATCAAGCAAACAATTTGTTGATTTTGCTATTTTTAATTTTAATTAAAAAAGTGATCAAAAAACTTTGCCATTTCAAACAATGTTTTAATTTATTTAAATAAATATTGACAACTCCCAACAACAATTCTACATGTTTAAATTATTTTATTTTAAATGAAAAAAGTCAATTAAGATTTTTTTGTTATTTAATTAAAATTTTAATTGAAAATTTATTTCAAAACAACTAAAATATTAATTAAATCATAATTAAATTTTTAATTTTCTTTCAACAAAAAAAATAATTGATTCAATTATCACATTAATTAACTTTAAATACTTTTTAAACAATTTTTTTAATTGATAAAACACTTTTTTCTGTGAACACAAAAAGTTTATTTAACCCAACCTTACATTGAACAGTATATTGCACTTCTTTTCGTTTTGCAATAAAAATCAAAAGCAATTTTTGATTATTTCCGATATATTGTGCCACCTTCGAATATCACATACACATTGGCGATATAATTGTGCAATAAGAAAAATTTAACAATTATATTGCAAGTGTATGGGCAGCTTTAGACGAATACCATATTTTTGTATTCTATTTTGCAAACACTTATATTTTTTTTTTTAGTTTAAAATTTATTTTTTTGGAAAATTATAATGCATTATACTAATAATTAAACATTAAACAAGCACATATTTCTTTTTATATGATAAATTTTCGATTTAGCTCCACTATGCAGAATTTCTCATTCCTATTTTGACGCGCTAAGCAAGATTTTAATCCAAAAGGTATGGCAAGGCTTGAAAGTCAGAGGTAAGCAAATCTGAAAATTTACTATTTTACTTTTGATAGTAAATCCGCTTAAGTAATAAATTCGTTGTAAACTTTGTTTGAACGTAAATAAAGTGTCGCTTACTTTGGTTAAATAGATAAAAAGAAAAGTTTCTCTAAAAACAGACAAATAAGCAAATGAATGGAGGAGACCTTGAACAACGATTATACAACAAAGATTTTACTTCAAATATAATTCTATATAAGTACATACATACGTATATGTTAAGTATACAAATTGAGATTGCTACATTAGTTTCTTAAAGGTTTATACAAAAAGGAACAAGTAACAAAAGTAAGGAAAAACCAGCTCGTCTCGCAGCGACCGTGATTGCCATGATGCTTCTCAAATTTCTGCATACACACTTTTCTGCAAGGGTGGTATAAATAAACGAGATGTTTTTGTGAAATTTTAAAATGTCAATGTGATTTTTGGCAGGATTGATAATACAAGATTCAACAAGAAAATAATTTGTGATTCTTTTATTTTAAGATTATTTTCTGCTTAATTTAATCGCTATAGCAACACGTGTAACAAATTTATACGGCATTATTAATCAAAAATAAAACTGGTTAACAAAGAGTTTATGAAACGGATTTTTTATAAAAATTTATAAAAAAAAAATAAAACGGGTTAATAAAGGGTTTCTGAAACGGATTTTCATGCAATATAATATTTGTAGAGAATTTTGACATGTTCAATTAAGAACGCTCATTTTATTTAGTCCGTTTTTACCATTTGTATACTCGTTACCACAGGTGGTAAGAGTATATTTAGTATAACTTTGTCATTCGGCTTGTAACTTTTACAATATTGATCTAAGACCCTATTTAGTAAATTTGTAAATTCTCGGTCCTTCTGAGTAGCGAAGTTGAATTAACGATCACCGTTTGTCCCCGGAAGACCTCAGAAATGAAGGGGACTAGATTGTTACATACATATATGTCACATATACTCCGTTAAGGTCCAGCTTTATCGGTTCGGTCCACAAATGGCTAAAATGTGAGCAAAAAGCCACGACTCACAGTGCTCTGTCCCAAAGTCAAAACTAAAGATTAATAAAGTGCTTAGAATATTTATATAATACATATTTTTGTAATGCTAACGAAGTACCTTAAATAGATTTGTAAGTGCTGGTTCATACAGTTCAAAGTTTTAGCCGTCAAGTCTTGAGCTTTTCGAAGAGAAATGAAAAACGAATGCCATTACTGGTTACTGGTGGAAATTAATAGCAAAAATTAAACTATTAATTCACTTGATTAAACGTTTAATTCACTTGATTAAACGTTTAATTCACTTGATTAAATTTTTAATTAAAACTGATTTTATTTTTGATCAATGCTTTAGTTGGGGCAAACATTTTTTTCTGTGTGTTTTAAAAAAAAAACCCCCAAAAATTCATTTATTGCTTAATTAATCTTACTGAGAACAATTTTTGTATTATCGTAAACTTTGAGATTTTTTTATTGGAACTCCCCGAAATTGCTAAAGTTTGGTTGAATATAAATAACTATTTTTTCAGAGTACCTTAATTTTTATTTAAGATTTTAGTATTTTTTTGTAGTGTTTTCTGCCGGAAATATTAAAATTGCGTTCATTTCTTAAGCCGTATTTTCTAGGATACAAAAAAAAATTACAAAGGTAAGTTTATGGTACAGACAAAATTAGAATATATCAAGTTATAAGTCTGTTTTTTCTTCGTTGCTATGCTCGTAAAAAAGTAACTCAATTTTTATGTTCTAAGTATTTTTTTTAACAACGAAAAAATTTAACAAATTTAAGGTAATCTATATTTTTTTTTTTTGGGTCGAACCTAATATTTTATAAAGTTTGACTGTAGTAAAAATTTAAATAAATAAAAAATGAGCGGTTTTTTTTATTTTCATAGAACGTTAGAAGGTCTATCGACTGTTAAAAAAAATTAAAGATTTTCTGCCGGAAAATGGAAATTTTGGATTTTTAACACTCTCAGAAAACAGATTAATTATACACGACTGCGATAAAAAGTTGTCAACATAATTTCTTATAAAATATGTAAATGTTGGTATATATGTTGTAAATATAAGCTTCGTTTAAATATACCAAATCAAATACACATAGCCAATAAAGTCTGCGTTCCCCTGTATAAAATTTAAGTGAAATGAAAATCACACATACACATTGAGTTGAAATTAAATTTATTTCCACATAAATATTTTTTAAAGCCTTTAGTTACAAAAACCAAAAACAAACTCGGCATATATTTCTCCAATTTTCATATAACGGAATTTAATATACCCCTCTGTTCTGGAAACCGAGTGCAGCTAACATATAGTTTTTTTTAAAGGGCATGTCCTTGTACCGAATGCAACAAAATTTGCAGCAACGCTAGAGTGTAAATTTTACAGCCTGATACTAGTTTTTGATAACTTCTGATATAAATTGTGCGTAAAAATCAAATTCTTGATGTATGGAAGGTAGGCATGTCCTTGCAGCGATTTTTCGCAAGATAAAAATTTTTCTTATCGTTTTATCGATAAGAACTCAAGCTTTGCCGATTCACTATATGGGGACAGAGCACTATTCGACTGCCTCTAATTTTACTCATAAGTACCTTGTTGTTTTTTTTTCTGTATATCTGGAGAACGGCAAAAGCCAAAGCTTCCAAATTAGGTACAAGCATCTTTTTTATCCATACACGACATCAGACAAAAGTAGAGAAGAGAAGGGCAGAAGTAGAGAAGTGGACGTGGCACAAAATTAATTTATTTATATGTATATATTATTATTTATTTTACTCACAAATCCCTTTTCAGTAAGGTTTCCAAATTAGGTAGAAGCATTTTGGTTATCAATACTAAACGGCTGCAACAAGAAAACTATACTAAAATATGCCACTGTTCTCAAAAGACAACGTAAGAACTTGGTTACTCAAAACACAAATAATATCATCTCTTTTTCTTACTAAAACAAAATATTTATTATCTTTAATTTTTAAGAAATGATAATCTCGGGAACTCATCAATATACTCCTTTTACCATAAATCTCATTTTGTCTTGTAAGATTTTTGGCATTCTGATGATCTCAAAACCGAATAATTTACTCACTGTCTCAAGATAAACAATAATAAACGGTTTTTTATGTAAATTAGTATTTACCTGCAGATAATACGACTAGCCCATAAAATATAGCCCATAAGGTAGTCTTAAAACTACTCCATGTTCATACATACTCCAGTGGATTAGTTTTGAAACTACGCCGTGGTATACTCCAGAGGATTAGTTGTGAAATCGTTTAAAAACGAAAACATGTCGTTTAAAAACGTACACATGTCGTTTAACTACAAACTATTTTTTGGTCCATGACATGGTCCATGATTGCATTACATCGGACCATGTTGTAAGTAGTCCATTTTATCTTAAATGGATAAAGTAGTCCAGTATTATTTGCAGGGGTGCATACAAAAAAATTCTGACACGCGCACACACATTCATTTTGTTGTGCCTCTGCATGCATAAAGAAATGGTCAATATTTACTCAAGCAAAACGAGATTTCCATCGATCCCGTTTTTGTCATTTTGTGAGTAAAGTTTCTCAATTGTTTTGGTATTGACAATTACTCACATTTTGAGAACAATTAAGACAAGCATAAAAATTGAGTGTGATTACCAAGACATTTTTTTCTATGCCCATTAGGGTGTTCAATTAATCGGCATTTTTTCTTCGATTGAACGATTAATCAATACTTGGCATTTTTTTACAAATTCGATTAAACGATTAATATTTTTAAATTAATCGATTAATCGAATAATTCAAAATCAAGAAATTTTATAAATTAAGAAATTTTTTTTTCGATAATTTTAGAAAAAATTGGTACTTGAGTAAATAAACATTATTAATTACAAGTATTTTAATATTTTATTAAAAAAAAACAAAACAAACGTACCAATTATACAAATTGAATAAACCTTTACATCGATTAAAAAAAAATAAAACATGTGTTGAGATAAGGGTTGCCGTTTAGAAAATTTTTATCCGACCAAAATTGTCAGCAAAGCCTACCATAATCCTTTGAACCCGACCAAATGTTTAAAGTATTTAAGAACAAATATACCGTCACATAAAATGCAAAAGTTTTCAGAAGTGATAAGAAACTTAATGAAAAGCAAACTGTTTTGATTAGAAAAACACTTTTTATATAATAGTACCATGAATTAATAATTACAATAAGTTTTTTATCTCCCCTGAATTTTTTTTTTAAAGGCTGATACCCCTTTTGCATTTTCTATGACGAAATGTATGTATATTAGGGGTATAACCAAAATAAGAACCTATCATTACGGTATGGGCAATGTTATACTGATATTAAAAATCGATATCAGGGGTCATTTCGGTCCAAAAACCTTCGGCACCGAATGCAATTTCTAAAACACCAAACATTTTTTTTTTTTTTTTAATTTTTATTACAAAGTAAAAAAATTAAAACAAGCTTAATTAAATAACTTATACATTTGTTGTACATTATAAACTTCAAATTGAGAGTTCGTGTTGATTTACAGAACGGAAAAATGTCTTGAACAACTTTCACCGCCCGCTCAGCGCATATATTGCTGCGCTGCTGTTTAAAAATTATTGATGGCTCCTTAACCCAGTGTGTGACTTAAAATTTCAAAGTTTTTTTCATCATACAAGTGGTCCGAAAACCAAACGTCATACCATGCTCCACAAATAAATTCACAAATTGGTTTTAATTCAGTTCGGTAATTTGGAATAAGTATATATGCTAAAATTGCTAGTATAGCACGAGAGTTCCAACGAGCATTGCTTATTGGGGGTATAGATTTAAAATGTATGTTTGGAAATATGTTATTTTTTTTTGTAATATCTGTATGCTTTGCCGAGCTCATACAAATATTTCATGTCATCACGCCATTTTATATTTTTAGATTCGATGCGTTCTTCATTTTGCTTGTAATTTATTTTTAAATAATCGTAATCACTAATTAATTAATCAACAAAATTGTATTAAATATTTGGGGATGATGTTTTTCCGTCTAGCACCTCATCCATTACATGCCTTAACACTAAATCGAGTACATGGTGTTGGCAACTAATATATTGTGGGGGTGGAATTTCAATTGTTTTAAAATAGTTTTGAATTTGAGTAATAACTCCATTTTTTTCCCCGTGTTTACGTTTGTGGTATCAGTTATTATCATTTTAATTGATTGCCATAAATCAAATTGATCTAGAGTTTCTTTTATTCCTTTAAAAATGGTCGATGCTTTTCCATCGTCTACAACTAAAACCGCTAATTTTATTTCTTTTGTTTCATTTTTCAAAACTATAACCTGAATTTCTTTTTTGCCAATTTTTTTTCCCATCAAAGTGTAAACACCAGCTTTAATTTTTTAGAGTACTTTTGTATTCTTGTAGCTTTTGTTCTGCCTGTTTAATCACTGCTTTATAAATAGCGGGTTGCGATGGTGTTGGAATATTAATACCCGAATCCGCCAACTGTTTGCAAATTTTGGAAGCTTTTTTAGTACTTACGTTAACTTCCGTTACCAAATTAACCACTGGAATTAAAGGTGATACATACGGTTGTCTCGTAACATGCTTGTAGTCGGTATCGTAGTCGGTATCAATGGACTCTTGATCTTCATCGAAAATTGACACTGAATCGGACATAATGTCTGAAACCGAATCTGAATCTACCTTCATATTATCATTTTTACTGGTGATATTAAAGATTGTTTCAAAATTATTATTTTCTTTAGGACGTTTTACAATTTTTTTATACTTAAGCATTAACGCTTTTACTTTCCGTACTACCGATTTAAAATATATTTTTGGAAAATTCATTTTACTCCACAAATCCATCAGCTCTTTTGAAATAAGTTTACATCTTTTAGTTTTGCAGTTTTCTATTTTTGCTAGGCCATAAAATCGGCCAACAATATTTTTTTTTCGGCATTTTGTTCCATTCGCTGAATGGTTTTTCTATATTTTCAATATTTTTAAATTTAACTTTGCTATTTTTGAGATCAGTTATATGTCTGATTAGATTTGCATTTTTTTGCACAGATATTTTACTTTTTTTAAACGACATTATTATAAATAAAAACGAAAAACACGGATCAAATACGGTTTAAAAGGAAAAAACACGATAAAATCGGGAAAAAAAACTTACAACACACGAAAATATTTATCAAATAATATTACATAATTTAAAAATGTGACAGTTTTTACTGTAAGACACAATTTGCCAATTTTAATAATCAAACAAGTAGAAATTTCTTAACTAATTCTGAGCTATATTAAAAAAAAGAAAAATAATTAAAAATGTCTATGAAAATAATACATATTTTAACGCATATGTTTTATAATGGGAATCCTTCCCTTTCTCTAGTTTCCAGAAGCAGATAACGCGGAGAAAACGTACAAAAACATTACACAAAATTGTTTGTTTTTTTAGTTTGACTATTGATTTTTTTTTGGTGGGAGGCCTTCCCCAAAAAATATTTGTGGGAACATCTAAGAAGTTAATATTTATAAAAATATATATAGTTTTACGTTATATTTTTGTCGCATAAATTGTAATATAAATTTTTATGGTGGATATCCTTCCCTTGTACCGTTTTTTTGGTTTCTTTTTTTGGAATGCAAGGAATCGCCATTTCATAAAAAAAAAACACGAAATGCAAAGACCAGCATGGCTTTCGACGTTAGAATCATGGATTTCCTGTAAAACTGAAAAAAATTATAAGCTAAAACTTCATCGCGATCGGTGCCGAACCTTTTTGAACGCTCGCGAAAAAAGGAAGGCACATTTCTTCATATTTTTTTATGCACTATCTCACTATGATAGGTCCTTTTTGATATTTGCAAAAAAATGCAAATGGTTATATCCCTTATGTATATGTTCTTTTGATAGAAGGTACATATATTTTAAAAAATATTATTTTTTTATGGTTAAAGCTATTAATCTATATTTTTTTTTGTAATACGCAATTAATAATAACAACATAAAAGTAACAAAACAAAAGGTGTATAAAAATTCATTTAATAACGCTTATAAACTAGATTTTTCAATATAAAATTGATCATGATTTGTTAACTTGAGTTTGCACAATTTTTTAAAAATGGTATTTAATTTTATAAGACATAGGCTGAGCTCTAAAACATCCTAATAATTTGCAGATAACGTAAGAAATGCATCGAAGGGTTTAACAACGCATAGTTTGCTTATTGTTTCTACACTTAAAAAGCGAGTTGTTCTTCACCTGACATTTTGGAACTCACTCTCTTTCCGCAAGTTCTGCGGTTCTTCTACTATTGACTTTACAAAAACATGATGTAAAATACAGTATTAGAACGTCCCAATGTTCTACAATTTTTACAATATCTCTCCAAAGAAGTCTACCTGTATAAGAAACATCTAATGGGATGGGACAGAACAGCATTCCTATAATTCTTTTATAAAAGTTATTCTTTCAGGACTTTGCAAAAAAACTTTAAAAATTACCACAAAGAACCTCAATATTTTTGTCATTGCTGAGTGAAATTGAACCTTACCAACATTAACAGTCATGGCGTTAGCGCCATTTGGTGCCAAACCGATCAAATTTTTTAAAAGGAATATTGTTTGTTGATGCAAAGTTTTTTATAAGAAAAAAATTTAAACGGCATCTGACTTCGTAAGCTCAAACAAAACGACAAAACTATCCTTTATAACACTAACACCGTTTAACGTAATACATTTCATTTCATTGAAACATCCATAGTTTTACCAACAATTAAAAACAATTTTCTTTTTTTGAAAAAGATGTTCGATTTGCGACCAGTGTTCTAAATTTGTAAAAATAAAAGGTTTGGCCTACCATTCGAAAAAAGGAAAAATATCCGACCAAATTTGGTCGAAAAAGACCAGGTTCGGCAACCCTGGTTGAGATCATATAATTTTATATGTACAAACAATTAAACAGGTTTTTTAAAACAATCTTTTAAAAATAGAATGTTGCTTTACTTGGGAGCCACACGAGATTGCTCTCAAGTTTACCTTTCCATTTTTTTTGCCAATTTTTTGTTTAATTTAACAACTGATCACAAATTACTTTGGCGCTTTCTTTATAAAAAATATATTTCTTAAAAAATAATGAGCTTTATTAAAAAAATTGTGTTCTGAAAAATTATTGTCCTTTTTTTACAAAACACTTTGCGTCTTGCTACTATTTTGAGTTGTTTTTTCGTTGGGGGCATTTTTAAAATGAAATTGACTGTAAAATTGAGAGCAGCCCGTGACACAGCTGTCAATTGAAACTAATTTTGACAAGCAGTTTTTGTGAACAACTTGAAAGTGATTTATTGAACGTGTGGCTCTAGGGTTAAAAATATATTTTAGCATTTGTTTCAATAATAAGTAAAAATTAGCAGATCACTGCATTATTTCAGTACGCCCATGTATGTAAATTACTCATTAAACATGACTGTTTTTTTTTTTTTTTTTGTAATTCCAACGTACCATTTGGTTTGTTTATTTGACTTAAAACTTTAAAAAATTATACATTTGACAGAAAAACCATTTATGTATTGTTATTCGATTAATCGGCATAAATTCTTCGATTAATCCTTTAATCGAAATCAGCAATTTTAAATTAATCGAACAATTAATCGTCAAAAATAGTTCCTAGAACACCCTAATGCCCATGCAGATTTTTAATCAATACACATCCGATAAAATATGGGCAGGACTGTAGAAGTGGGAGTTGCTCAAAATAAATTTGTTTCTATAAAAGTTTCTATAAAAGTATATATAAAAGTTTCTGTTCTTATCGCCACATAATAAAGGATATATAAGATTTGGCAAAGCCGAATATAAAACCCTTACGGCAAAATTAGTTTGTACGTTCTGTTCTGTTACGAATCAGCTGTTTTGTTTCTGTTCAGTTGAAAGTCTGTATGCGTGGTTTGTTTTTACTTTTTCGGTTTGTTCTGTTGCGGACAGATCTGCTGAAAATAGAATTCAACGTTAAGTTACGGCCAAAGTGTGTATATATTAGTTTGTTGTAATTTGAAAAATCTATAATTTTTTGGTTAAAGCTAGAAAAATTGGTTTTAATACTTTTGACACAAGATATTAATTTCTTATTTTTTACGAAAAGTTTTTTTTACAATTTCAATGCTTTTATTTTTAAAAGCAGCTGATTCCTTTCACAGAAAAAGAAATTACAAAATATTTGCTACAGAAAGGAACGAAACGGAACGGCAACGGAAAGTAACAACTAATGAGCCCTTTACTTGTTTTTAAATATTTTAAAATTTTCGGTTTTATATCAATGGTATTGGCCTTGGATTAAATACATATAAATGTATTTATAAAATAATTATTTACTAATTTTAATAAATTAAATCAAGTAATATTTTGTTTTGTTTTGTATTTCCCGCAAAATGAAAAAGTTCGGGAAAAGAAAAACACTATTTGCAACTGCCGTTTCGAAATTCACCCGTGTACTATTATTTTGAAAATTTTTTAAAGTTTGTATAATTTTATTTTAAAAAGAAGAAAAACACTTAAAATAGTAGGATTATCCGATATGTGATGAAAATCGATAATTTTTAAAAGGTCTGATAAATTTCGATTAATTTTAAAATCCATTTCTTAATTATAGTCTTAATATTTTGTTCAGAATACAGTTCAACTAATGCATACTTACCGTTCTCTGGACACCGCTTTGGCTTGATTTAAGTACACGCAGAGGAGAAACATGTTTAAATGTGGTCACCTCCAACAAAACTATTTTTAGATAAAATTTTAAACATATTATGTATAAATTTAACCCTATTATTGTCACCGACAACCATACGATTGTTTAATTAGTCCTCCATCAAGAAGCCACAACCATATTATAGTTGCCTCTAAACATGTTTTGGTTAAATATGACAAAACTTTTGTTTTTAAATTAACAATAGTATTTTCCTCTTCTCCAAGAGCAACATGCTATGGTTGAAAGCCAACCATGCAATTATAAGTGTTAAACTTATTTTAGTTTTAGTGTCGGTGATAATAATAATATGGTCAAATTAACCAAAATATGTTTACAATTTTCTTTAAAAATGGTTTTGTTGTAGGTGACCATATTTATATGTAGTTTTTTTCTGGGTGTACGGAAGGATTGTTTCTTCTTTTCAGTGTACATATATATTATTGTAGCAATGAATACATATGTATATTATTGAACTAGAAGCACATCGAATACTTTTTCCAACCTATTAAATAAACAATAAATCAAATAAACAGTTAATCGGTAAAAAAAAAATAATTATAAGTTCTAATTTATTATGTAATTTATAATATAACAAAAATGAATTGCATAAATGAACTAAATATTTTTGTAAGCCACAAAAGATGCTACAAAAATGCTGTCAAAAGGCGACACAGTTTTTCTGTGGAATTCGAAAAACCAAAGTCGTTTTTCATACTGTATTTATTTGTTGCACAACTAGGACATAGACCTGTTTTTTTGTTTTTTTTTATGATTCGAATAAGCCATAATTGAAATGTTGCACAGTTGCGAAATAGATGTCAATGAGAGATGATGCTGAAATGACTTTTAAAAAATGACAGTTGCGATGAGGACGTTAATGGCAACTATAGTTTTCCAATTCAGCATTATACATGTATCAGGAATTAAATGAACATTTGAAAGAATATTCAAAGCATTTGTCAGCAAAAAAAAATAGAACACATTCTTTTATTGTATGTTTAGTTGCCCAAATTGCTACTGATGCATAAAGTCAGTGTACGACGATGAAACAGAAGAGCTTTGAAAAGAAATAATACAAATACTGTGCATACGTGTATGTATGTGAGTGTTTGTGTCAAATATTTTAATGTGTAGTATTCCAGCCGGAAATATCGCAAGGCCTTTATTTCTTCACTCCTTTCATGCGACAGTAAAGTTTTCTTTTAAAAAATAAACTATTGTGCTTTGCATCTTTCCTAAAAAAGACACTTCAGAAGTCTAAGATTTTTTTTAAAGCGATACTTAACATTTTTTCTTATATTTTTAATGTCACCGTCCATGTACTCTTACTCCCATATTTATAAGAGATATTTTTGATTAATAAAAGGTTTATTAAACAAATTTTCATAGAAAATTCGTTTAATAAACCTGCTATAAACCTAGAATATTTTTTATGAATATGGGGGTTAATCTATAGAAAAGAATCGTAGCTACATCGAACATTGGGTTCTAATGGCATCAAAGTGGCGATTAATTGAAATTTAGAAATAAAGTTTTTATAATAAATTTTGGTATAGGGTAAAAGTAGATACAATTTTGCATCACTTGCTGTAAAAATCAATCAATCAATTCAAGAGATTATTATTAGTATTAAATCTATTAAATGTAAATCTTTTATAATGGAACCTTCAACATCAGGTTTTAAAGTATATCGTAAAAAAAAAAATTTTTTTTTTAAATTATGTGTAAATTTTTTTAATAACTTTTTTAAAAAGGTCCAAAATTGGGATGATTTCCGCATTTAATGGACCACAAGTATTAAGTTAGTGAGAGTTGGTATCAGTTTTATTTTTTTGCTTAGAACCAGCACTCTGGGGATGACCCCTACTAATGCGTTTTATTCTGTTGGAACTAGGAATATAGGTTATGGGAAGGAGGAAGTAGTGCTTGTGAACATTTGACTTGAATTTATTCATGTTGAAAGTGAGAGGGAAGACTTCGGCAGGAAAGTTATTCCATATACGAACAGTCCGGCCAAAAAAAGAATTTTCCCTGTAATGCGTTGTACGATTCACTGGCGAATTCACTACAAAAGGATGGGCTCTGGAGGAAAAACGTGTATTACGAAGAGATGTATGGGTTTCGGGAACCAAATCCCTAATTTCATCAGAACACATCCCGTTGTTGTAACGATAAAACAGACAAATACAACTCACATTGCGACGGTGCTCAAGGGAGTCAACATAATTGGATACCCTACTGTCACCAATGAAAATCTTCGCCCTCTCCTGCACGCGGTCAACAAGCTCCAAAATATACTTTGAAACACATGAGAGTTGTATTCCATTCGCGGTCGGATATAGGTGGTATAATTTGTAAGGAGATCAGATGGAGTGAAGAATATCTATCTTACACCGTTTAAAAAAACCGAGGCACTGTAATGCTTCTTTCGACACCTTAAATATTTGTTCTGTCTATCGGACATCACATTGTATCCTCATGCCCACAACATCAAGAGATTCTGTTTCCTCAGTAATTATACCACCCATATATACAGATGAGGCACCTTGATCCACCGCGCGTTTATGCGTCAGCACGGGTCTTTCGGGCATTAAATTCGACCCTATTAGCACGACCCCATTCTGAGATTATATCTAGGTTTCGGCCAAGCATATCACTCATGTTCTGCCTCATAGCACCAACATCGGTTACGCTTGGTCTGTAATCAAATGAATACGAATGGCAAAGGTTAGATAGGGTTGGAAGTTGACATAAGAGGACATTTAGGAAAATAAGAAATAGAGTAGGAAAAAGAACGGAGCCTTACGGCACCCCTGAATGAATTCAAGTAGAGATACTTTTTTCAATAGCCTTTTTTGACATATCACGTGTGAGTCGTGTCATGCTGTCATGTAATTTTTTTTAATTTTGTTTGGCATTTCATAATGGAAAGACTTACGCCTGATCAACGTTTACAAATCGTTCAACTTTATTACGAAAGTTCACGTTCTGTTAGGAATGTGTTTCGTGCACTTCGCTCAACTTATGGTCAACATAATCGGCCTACTGAGCGTACTATTCGCAACACCATCACCCATTTAAGGACCCAGCATTCATTATTGGATAATATTCGACCGAATATACCACGTCCAGCACGCTGTGAAGAAAATATAGCGGCCGTAGCTGAAAGTGTACACGAAGACCGTGAAGAGTCAATTCGGCGCCGTTCGCAGCAGCTCGGACTGACGTATGGAAGGACTTGGCGCATTTTACGTCGCAATCTTAAATTGAAAGCGCACAAAATACAGCTTGTCCAACAACTGAAGCCGCTCGAGCATCTCAAGCGACATCGCTTCGCTCTATGGGCTCTTGAAAAGTTCCAAGAAGGTCCGACGTTTTCGAGGCAAATTTTGTTCAGCGATGAGGCCCATTACTGGCTCAATGGGTATTTAAACAAACAAAATTGCCGCATTTAGGATGAAGAGCAACCTGAAGAGATTCCAGAACTGCCACTTCATCCAGAAAAAACAACGGTTTGGTAAGGTTTGTGGGCCGGTGGAATCATCGGTCCATATTTCTTTAAAAATGATGCCGGTGCGAACGTAACCTTGAATGGCGACCGTTATCGTGCCATGATAACCGACTATTTAATGCCTAAAATTGAAGCTCGTGATCTCGGCGACATTTGGTTTCAGCAAGACGGCGCCACTTCCCACACATCGCATCAATCAATGGATTTATTGAGAGAACGCTTCAGTGAGCACATAATTTCACGTTTTGGGCCTGTCGATTGGCCACCAAGATCGTGTGATATCACACCGTTAGACTTTTTCCTGTGGGAACGCGTCATCGAAAATTGGACTCAACGGATGGACCATCTGCGACGTAGCAACGGCCAAAATTTTATAGACATAATCTTCAAAAAATAAAGCCAAAAGAATGTTCTTTCAAATGATAATAAGCATTTCCCATTAAATTTGAATTTTCTGTGTTTTTTTCTTTAAAAAAAAGTAGGGAACCTCGAAATGGATCACGCTTTACTAGAGTATCCAATTATTTGACTTTCAGTTTTTACCAAGAATGGAATTAATCGAGTTCAAAATTCATCGAATAACTCAAATAATTCGAATAATTTTATCTAATGGAAAAAACTATATTTCTATTTGATTTGATGCTGCAAAAAATTCAGTTTTTAATGCACTAAGGGCTTATAAATCAGAGCAAGTTAACCTCTCCTTTTGCCTTAAAATATGTTTAAATCATCAAATCTATAAATCAGTAACCATAAAACATCTATAAATTATTAAAATTTGGCGTTTAACCTTTATGTCAACAGCAGAAAAGTTATACTTACGTCAACAGTATGCATACCCGGGTATGCAAGCGCATTTTATATGGGAATTCACATGTTTTGTTGTTTTTTTGTTTTATTTGTATTTTTTTTTTGTGTTTCTCCCACTTTGATTTGTTTTAGTGCAGGAATGCTAAAAATAGCGGTAGTTTTAGCAGACTTATAAAACCCTATATATTATGAAATAAACTTGCAATATTACTTTATTTTAATTTTTTCATATACATACCCGGGTATGGTAGGGATGAAAAAAAGCCGATGTACATGGTCTGGTTTGTCCAATTTTGTTCAAACCTTAGAATTAGTTAGAAAACACTTCTAGTGGGTATATCATGAAATTTAAAAGCGATATGAAAGCCACTTTCAGAGATACAGCGTTATTAATATTCAAAACATACCCGGGTATGCAGTTGTTGACGTAAGGGATAGGAATTAAAAAATGACCACATCCATGGTCTGCTTAGTCCAATTTTATTCAAACATCAGAATATGTTAGAAAACACTGCAAGTGAGGATATCATGAAATTTCAGAGCGATATAAAAGTCACTTTCAGACATACAGCGTTTTTAAAATTCAAAACATACCCAGGTATGTAGCTGTTGACATAAAGGTTAAACTACACACACAGACCATATGAATTTGGCAAAATTTATCGTAGTGCTGCCACATGTTATTTTTTAAACTGCATATAATACATGGGGCACTGATTCAGAGCTGTTGAGTTTAAACTTCATTAAAATTTAAGTTTAGTTCAACTAAACCAGCGTTTAAACATGCACTGATTTACTAGCCATAAAAGACCGAAATAGGATTTAGGAAACAAATTTGAAATAAATTATAAGCAAAGTAAGCACTACTTCCCTTAAACAGACTATAAAGTGATTTAAAAGCCAATGTTTAAAATATGCATTAAGTTAAGTATCAGACGGGACACATTAAGTTTATTTCAGTTCATAACTTGCAACTGTGTCTCGCCTACTTTACTTAATGCGGGTATTTAACATGGGCTTTTAGCTCATAATTCTTTGAATAATTTTTAAATTCTTTCTTTTATTTTAGATCTTACTGCCCGTTCGCCGATATCGAACATTAACGTTCGCATAGAAAATTACATTTAAAACAAAAACAATTTTTGAAATTTTGTTTTTGTTTTAAATGTTATTTACTATGCGATCGTTAACGTTCGACATCGGCGAACGGGCAGTTAGTCCCGGCACTTTTTATTTGAGGTGTCAGCCAGTTATAAAAAATTTGTAAACCAATTAATAATCCCTGAAAATCAAGTGAAATCTCAATTAAGTTTTTTTAAAAATCACCGTACACAGAAACACAATGTTGCTCCAATTAAAGCATTAATCAAAAATAAAATCAGTTTTAGTTAAAAATGTAATCAAGTGAACTAAACGTTTAATCAAGTGAATTAAAAGTTTAATTGATACACTCAAAATATTATGTAGGTAAATCCCACAGAAAATTCATTTTAAACAACTCGAAATTTATTTAAAAAACGGATCATTTACATTTCATTTGAAATAAATTAATTTTACATAATTTTTGTAATTTTGTTTTATTTAACAGTATATTCCGTAAAATTTAACAGTTATTGCTTTTAAAAATATAAATTAACTGGCAAAAAATCAAACTACATAACAATATTAGTACGGAAAACAGTTTTTTTTTGGTAGTTTTGAATAACAAGCATAAATGTTGAAAAATTAATTGATTCGTAAAATAATTATATCTTCAGTTACTGTAATAATTTTATAAGTGTTCTACTAATTTTCACCAGTAAACAAATTAATAGTAAAAATTAAATATTTAATTCACTTGATTAAACGTTATGTTCACTTGATTAAATGATTTTGTTCACTTGATTAAACGTTTAATTCACCTGATTAAATTTGTAATTAAAACTGATTTTACTTTTGATTAATGCTTTAGTTGGGGCATAATTTTTTTCTGTGTAGTTTTTTCTGATTTTAGGAGAAGTTTTGGTAAAAATAAGAACTTAAGGTATGAAGTATATAAGAGGAATTGTTAGGTTTCAACTTCACTTGTTTGTCCTTTTCTAGAACTAATATATATACATATATATTACATTTATTTTTGTAATCTCCTTTTAATTTCCTTTATTTTAAAACTGCTCTAAGGTTGATTTTTTTTTTTTTTTTTTTTTTTTTTTAAGCCATTACTATTTCGTAATACGTTAAGGATGCTATTAATGTGCGGTTTGCACAATACAAGAGGTTAAAAGTGTAGTAAAATAAACAAAATCAAAAAAATAAAGAAATTGACAGTCGGGTAAGAACAGGTAAAACATAATCTGACAGTCCATAGTTTACACGTTTATTCGATTTTTATCTGGCCTTTTATCAAACACAAACACCCACATCTTAAAGGGGAATAAAATATTTTCAAAAGTATGTATGATACAGATTAATACAAGAGCTACAACATGTAATTTAATCACTTAGAAATCTTGAAAAAAACAAGGGTAGTTTTATTGTAAGAAATTGATTTTAATCGATTAATTGACAAATATTGTTTGAGTTATTCGCTAATTTAAATTTGCTGTTTTATTTATTCCCTCAGTTAATGGCGAAAATTAATCGAAAATTAATCGAGTGGATACTCTAATAAATTCCAAAAATTCTCAAATGTTAAACAGAATGTCGGTAATAGTGGGCTTAAAGTAATAAAAACTTTTGAAAAAGAGAGAACACTTAACAACTGTACAACTACTAATCCAAATTGCATTAAACATGAAATGTAAATACCCTGCGGGAAATTTGTGTCAATTATTCCAAAGGAGCTGGTCCTGGGATTTGTGAAGGTAGAATAAGAACAAAAAGAAATAACTAATGACATGTGAAAGAACAACTTTTCACTTAACTGGTATTTAATACACGCAAGAACAAAAAATTGGATTTTTAAATTTTGTATTAATTTTGTTTTAACAACTTTTTTTATAAACACAGAAAAAAAGAATTTATAAATTAAAAAAATTGTTTAAAAAGTATTTAAATTTAATTAATGTGATAATTGAATCAATTATTTTTTTAGTTGAAGTAAAATTGCAAATTTAATTTTGATTTAATTAACATTTTAGCTGTTTTGAAATAAATTTTCAATTAAAATTTTAATTAAAAAACAAAAAATCTTAATTGACTTTTTTCGTTTAAAATAAAATAATTTAAACATGTAGAATTGTTGTTGGGAATTGTCAAACTTTATTTAAATAAATTAACACATTTTTCGAATTGGCAAAGATTTTTGATCACTTTTTTAATTAAAATTAAAAATATTATTTATTGAAAATATTTTTTCAAAATTTTAAAATTTTTATTAATCAATATAATCATTTAAGTAATAGATGCAAAATCAACAACTAGTTTGCTTGATATTATGAATTTAGAACAAATTTGGTGGTTGGAGAAATTTAATAATTTTTTTGCATTAATGATTTTTTATTTATTAGGACCGTTTTCGTAACAGGTTCAGTATTCACCGGTGGTGTGATACGATTCTTTGGGACTATTAAAAAATTTGTTCTTAAAACTAAATCTAGGACTTTTTTATTGGAAGGATACGAAGCACTTGCATTTTATAAACTAACACTAAACACGAAAATAGATGTGTGACTGGTCAAATGGTGGCTGTTAGATGCCAATTAACCCCCTCCAATGACAACACCATGTAAAAGTGATAGATCCCATTCATAAGAAGTGTTAGAATTATGACCGGTCTCTGTCACTAAAGAATCTTTCACGTGACTACTAAAGTGTCAGTTCGCTTCCCTTTAGGGTCGTTAACGTTAAATGCCTGTTTTTTTAAACTACAATAAAAATTTTCGTTAAGAAATTCATGTACATTGAAAACTACAACAAATTTTGCGTTTGTTTATTGTTGTTTCAATATAAATTCCGAGGCGAAAATTTTTATTTTATTTTGAAAAACATGCAGTACAGGCCAAACTATAATATGCTTAAGTCGGCTTAAGCAATTGTGCGAATACATATTAATCATAAGTGTCAAACAATATTAAACTTAAGGAAGCTTTCTGTTAAATTTTATTAAACTTAAGCAAAGTGCGAAACTGATCACACTTTCCGTACGGAATCAAATGTTTTTTGATTCTGTTTTTTAAGATGCAGTAGCTTATAAGCGTTGGGCCTAAAGGCTTTTTTATGGTTCACTGAAGGCATCACATTGAGGTTATTATTTTTTTTATATTTTTATAGTTATTGTCTAAACACTAATTTAATCATTAAAAATTTTACTAGAGCCAAACGGGAATTCCTTATGAATACAAAATAAGGCCTACTAGACGGCGCCTTAACTTCTTGTTCTACCTTCCGCCAGGATGTACTCTTGTGTATCGACGTATGTGTGTTACTAAGAACATCGGTATTGGAAAACATTTAAATGTAATCTCGATTGCAATATTCCCATGTAACTATAGCACATATCCATCCATACGTACATATTAAAAAAGAATTTTAACACAATAAAAGCATGAACTACAGGAAATGTATGCATGCACGTCTGTCCGTCATTTCTGTTGAAAGTTAACAATAAACTGAATCCAATTGTAACATCATTATCAGTGATGTAAAAATCTTAAATATGTAAAGTGAAATATAAATGGGATCTAAAGTGTTTTAAGTGCAAAATTAAAGAAGACATTTATTTTTTTTTGTTTTTTTTTTCCCCCAAGTAATTAACATTTACAGTCTTCTTATCATATAATTGAGGGGGCTAAAGTGTTTAATTTTAAAAATTCAAAAGACATAAAAATATTAATGGAACCATAATCAAATGAGCAGTTGATGAACTATGACTTTATTAATCAGATTAAATGGTAGAGTTTCATAAATATTCTTAACAAATTAATGAGAAAATTATATCGGTTTTATTGCATTTTATTGCGCTTATAAGAGATTTAAGCGTATGAACTTTGAGTTTTCATATTTTCTCTTCCTTTAATTGAGTCAGTCCTTTGTCGTTTCGCGATGCCTAACAAATGTTTGATAACATTTTATTATGATTACTTCCTCTGTCGCACTTGGAGTAATTTTTTTAATTAAGTGATAAAATTTAAATAATTTTTTTTTTTATTTTTATAAGCAACAAGGTTACAAGAACAGGTTTTTGCAGAACGCGAAAAATACCTTAAAAGAACAATAGACCATATGATACCATACACCACATTTAATCTTTATTAGACCAATAAAAACATAGATAAGCAATTTCTTGCCTTATTTATTCCTTAAAAAATGAGGTTAGACAGTATCCATTGTTTAGCGATATAAATAAAAAACTTTAGCTAGCCATTTGGCATTTTTTTTCAGAATGTTCATAAAAAAAATTAACGGTTTCAACAATTCAAACGGCTTGAATTTAAAATACTACTTTTACAAAATGTTAAAAATCGCCATTAACGATCAGTACACAGAAAATAGCGTTTTATTAATTAAAAAAAATAGTTTAAAAAGTATTTAAATTTAATTAATGTGATAATTGAATCAATTATTTTTTTTGTTGAAAGAAAATTAAAAATTTAATTTTGATTTAATAAACATTTTATTTCTTTTGAAATAAATTTTCAATTAAAATTTAAATTAAATAACAAAAAATTTTAATTTAATTTCTTCGCTTAAAATAAAATAACTTAAACATGTAGAATTGTTGTTGGGAATTGTCAATGTTTATTTAAATAAATTAACACATTGTTTGAAATGGCAAAGTTTTTTGATCATTTTTGTAATTAAAATTAAAAATATCATTTACTGAAAAAAAAATATTCACAATTTTACAATGTTCAGTAATCAATATAATCATTTTGGTAATAGGTGCAAAATCAACAAGTTGTTTGCTTGATATTATGAATTTGGTATAAATTTGGTGATTGGAGAAATTTAATAATTTTTTCTGTGTATTCACGAGATAAGAAGCAGCAAAGTAACATTTTCTAGTATGTGCTTTTCTACATTAACTCATACACGTGACAAAAACTGACAACTACCCAGGCAGAAATAACGACTCTTCTAAATATTATGTACCGCCGCGACCCTGTAAATACAAAATGTTGACTCTTCCAAAAATATTGTACCATCTTCAACACTGAAGATACAAAATTACAACCTTAGTTTTTTAATACTGTTTTTACAAAAATTCTACACCGGTACAACACACTAAATACAAATATACGACTTAAGTTTCGTAATGTCGTATTTACAATAGAACTATACCGCTACAATACTGTATATACAGGAACTTAACCTTAATTTCCTAATACCGAGTTTACCATAATTCTTTACCGCTACTCAGCTGTATTAACTAAATATAGTCTTAATTTACTATGTAGTGTCGTATTAAAATTTAAACAAAAAACTATTTAAGGTAAGAAAAAATATACAAATTTACTGCAAAATTTTGTTTGTTGATTACACGAATTTATGTAGTAACATCCATATGCACATTACATGTAATTATTTATGTAAAAGCATTAAATAAATATTTACATTTTATTTTTTTTTGATCCAATGTTGTAAATTTCTATTTAGGGTTTTGTGACAATATTGAAAACAATAGTCGGAAGGCGGTTATTTGGCGTTATCATTTAAATGTTGTGAATTCGTGAATCCAATATTGTAAATTTTAATTTAGAGTATTGTAGCAACACTAAAAACAAGAGTCGGAAGACGCACATTTGGCGTTATCATTTTAATATTGTTAGTACATTGTAAATTTGGTAAACAGTACGTTGTATTGATGTTGATAGTCGTCGTGCTAATTGTCTTTTTCTGCCTGGATAGTAATAAGTGAACTAAGAATGTATAAAAACGGCTAAAGTCGGCGATACACTGGCCTATTCAGTCGTACGAGTTGTCAAAAAAATCGTGTGTGCTGTTAAAGTATGATAGTGTGGCTTAATAATGATTTGCCATTGTTTATGAAAATTTCATAAAATTATAGATTCTATGTGATCAGAGTTGCATTTTCTTGTAAATTATAAGGATATTGTGGCATTGACAGCAGATTTTGCAGACATTTTTTTATGTCGGAATTCCGTCAGATTTTCGTGTGAATGAATCGTCCGATTATGTAGAATAGTGAATCCTGTCCTTAAACAATACCTTAAAAATGTTAGAAAAGATTGCTTAATATTCTTACCACATTCGACTTATCTAAGAATTATTTGTAGTTTTAGTTATAAGTTATCTTGTAAGTTATTCTTTTATGTCGTATCCCAGTAAAAATTTTCTTCAAAAGGAGCAGGTTTTATGCATGAATGTATACCTCAAATCGCCTCAGAGCTGCTGATGGGATGTCTGATTTTTGTATGGGGAGTTCCCAGTTTGGAGGACTATTTTCTGCTAACAATAGGCGCTTTATTTAACATAATAAAACACTCCTAATGTGATTTTTTAAGGTCTAACTATATTAACATATTTATTAATGTCTTGCTTTTACTGGTATAAATGTCTTTTTTTTTTTTTGAAGCATTTTCGTAAACCATAATATATTTTTATCTTTTTTTCACTTTCTTGTATATTTTATATTTTATACGTTATCATTTGCTTCTGTATAAGAGCCCTCTTATTGAAGCGCTCGTTTATGCGCTTTTTCTCTTAAGTGCTTCAAAAACACAAATTTTACTGGGATTAGTTCAAATTTTTTATGCATATTTGTATTTCGTCTCCACTGTACGGAACTTTCTAGTAATGGAAAAATAGTATTTTTGACACTTAGATGTAGACATAAGATTAAGATGTATAAAAGTTATTTTAAAATAATAAGAACAGGAATATTCGGGAAACGTCTAGAAAAGGTTGCGAACTATAAATACAGTCTAAAGCCTGGTACTCTGTTCAACACTACACGTGAAATGCTGTCAAAACTCATATAAAAATAACTTGTGCGGAATTTTTATGAGATAATGTTGATAGAGTTGTACTCTGTTTAATTTGTGAAAAAGTTGCGAAATGTTTCTGGCAACATTTTTTTACTACTGCGAAATAATATAAGCTGCACTTATTTCACGTTGAATTTTAAGCAAATTAAAAAAGTTTAAACTTAATATTAAAATGAAAACTGAAAACTTAAATAACACAACCGGTAACAGTCTTTCATCCATATTTACTTCCATTTTTACTTAATTTTTTATTTAGAAAAATAATTTTTAGTAAAATACATGTGGGTTTGGTTTACATATGCAAAACAATGTCGCATACTTTGAAAGATTAAGAACGCCAAATTGTGCAAACTCTCGAGATAGGTAACATTGATACTAAACATTTGCATGAAACTTAATAATGATGTTCATGAAACTTTCATTATAATTTTGTGTTTGCTTCGTTTGTATTCATTACAATGAATAACTACGAAATGTGTTGCTTTCACACACGAAATTTAAGAGACGAATAAGATGCAGTGTTTTTGTTTACTTAAGCAAGAGAATATGAATACAAACAACTCTGAAACAAAACAACCACTGAATAAATGTCGAATAAGTTCATGGAATAACACATTTATTTTAAAGTCAATATTGCCAGTTGAAAGAAATGAAAAACATTAGGAAAAATAAAAAAACAAAAATAACCATGAAGAGTAAAAGCAACAAGATAAGGAAGTACATTAATATTAAAATAATAAAACTTTGACTTTGTTTTCAATGTAAATTAATTGTTTTTAATGTAAATTTTAAAACTTCAAAAAAATTTCATTTTATTTTCATAAACATTTTTAGCAATCTGTTTTGCTTGGAAGTACATAAAAAAGTTGTTAGGAAAAAAATTTAAATTTAATTTAAAAAATGCTTTACAAAGTACATATATTATTGTAAAGGTAGCAAAAAAGAAAAAATTACATAAATTTACTAAGTGGCAACATTGCTATTGAGTATTTATATAAAACAAATGAGAGAGAGAGTGAAAACTGTAAAACAAAAGTCGTTTCATTGAACAAAGTCTTTGTGTTTGCCATATGAAACGAAATGTGGTTGCTAGTAGCATGAATAAAACAGCAGTTTGTTCAGTGGTCTGAAGTTTGTTTGAATACGAACTTCATTGAATAAATATTTCAGTATGTTCATGAATGAAGTTATTCATGCAGCCCTTTAATTGATACATGTCAAATTTTTGGCATGAAATAATAGATTTTGCTGAACATTTTTCACAAATTGGAACAGAGTAATAGGCTTAACTCTTAAATGTTACTTGAGCTTTATTTGAGACATGAAATAGTTTAGTTCGTTGCTAACAACAGTGGATAGATTTTATGAACATTATAAATAAATACAATACAGTTTGTTGTTGTGCGTGTTTTTATTAAAAAATAAAATAAATCATTAAAAATAAAAGTTTTTTTTTCTTAAAAAAATCAAATAAAATAAATCATTAAGAATAAAAGTTTTTTTTCTCTCTCAAAATTCTATACGAATTTAAGCTCTTTTTTGTATTAAAATAATTTGACTTTGTCAAGTTTTCGTCATGAGCTAACGTTGTTGAAAAAAGCGCGTAATTTGAAAACACATTAAAAAGTTATATAATAAAGTGTTAAGAGCTTTGTCGGTTCGACAAAAAGTAACAATCCAGGGTTAAAACTCGAATAAACCGAAATGAGTTTTATAAAGTAAAACCGTTACAACGTTATAATTACATTTTTTTTTTGTAGGTTTGGACTAAAAATGTGGATTAAAGTTCTTATGATTTGCATTAAATTTAAAAAAGAATTAGTGCAAAAGTGTAAGTGGATTGAAACTTGAAACTAAATTTTAAGCAAAATGTGATCGTGTACATGTTTTGCTTCAAATTTAGTTTCAAGTTTCAACACACTTACACTTTTGCACTAATACTTTTAAAATTTGATGCAAATTCGCTTTGAATTTTAAAGTCAAGAAACCAGCTAAATGCAATTTTAACGAGCAAAATTCGCTTGGCTTAAAAGTATCTCGCCCGTTATTGTTCCTTTTCACTTAAATATTATTAACACATGAAAGAGATTTCTTGAAATTCGCAGTAAACTCAAATTCTTTCACTTACACTCACAAAATTCTTTACTTTCTGCCAATCGGCCGTTTCTCCGATTTTTTGTTGTGTGATATCGCACAATCTCTGTGGCCAATTTTCCGTAGTGAAACGGAAAATAAAGTGCTCTCCACAGTTATTTCTCAACAAAGTAATTGTTTCACGCGCTGTATGGCTCCTAGCGCCGTCTTGTTGAAACCAGAGCTCACCAAGACCATGCGCTTGAATTTTAGAAAGTACATAGTCCGCTAACGTGGTGCGATAACGGTTACCATCGATGGTAAAATTCTGATTTTCTTCCTTTTTTTTAAAAATATGGACCAATGATTCCACCAGCCCAAAAAATACATCATACCATTGTTTTTAATGGATGTAATGGTAGATCTTGGTACTCTTCGGGTTGCTTGTCAGCCCATATACGGCAATTTTGTTTATTAACGTATCCATTGAGCCAGAAATGTGCGCCATCATTGAACAAAATGTCACGATAAAACACCGGATTTTCATTGAGTTTTTCTAGAGCCTATTCACTAAAAATAAGGTGCAAATTAAAATCCTGGTTTCAATTCTTGCACAAGTTTAATCTTGTACTCTTTAAGGCCGAGATACTTACGTCAAATACACCAAGATGTCGAATACGACAATGCAAGCTGGTGAGAACGGTGACGAATCGATTCGTCACAGTATACGCGTACACTCTCAGCTACAGCTGATATACTCACTTCACTACGTACTGGATGTGTTCTAACCGGTCGACTATCATCCACTTATGTAAACTGGGAATCAAATTTGCGAATAGAGTTGGCAATAGTGGTTTCAGTAGGTCGATTATGTAGGACCTTAAGTTCCTCGAATCGCACGAAAAATATTTCTTACAGAACGCTGTTTTTCGTAATACAGCTGAGTAATTTGGAGTAGGGATGGGCAATAAATATTGATATATCAAAATATCGATATTTAAAAAAATATAATCGATATACATATATCGCCGATATTAGAAATACCGATATATCGATACATCGATATTTATCTATGACTATCGAATTCGATATTTTTAAGACCTCTTTCTAATAAAATTCGACATTTTAACCGTTGCTCAACTGCTTACAATTCTGTTGTTTTTTAAGAATTTGCATCATATTTTTTTAACTAATAATAAGAAAATAAGGGCGCTTTTCCATTGTACATTTTCATAGATCACACAGTTCAGTTTTGTCTCGGTTTTTTAAGAGATGACAACAAAAATATATTCTGGAAATATATATATATATATATACATATGTTCCTTTAACTCCCATTGGAGCATAGGGCGCAAAATTATCAGGATTTGTGTTTGGTTATCCGTTCAATTTAGATTTACAGAATTTCAGTCGAATTTGTTCTCTTTATAATAACGCCTTAGCAAAACACATCAATCTCTGTAAAAGATATGCATATTCTGAAAAGGGTTCCTAGAATTATGCAAAGAATCGCCTTATTTATGGCTTATAAGCAGCAATAGACTCATGAAAGTTGGAATGTTAATAATAAAAAAAATATTTTGTTTTTTTTTTATTTGTGCATGTTCTTATATATTAAAAATAAAATATTGCACAGTGTACTTGTATGCATAGTATGTATGTGTCACAAGTTTCGTTTACCGGCAGTATATAATCCGGCATTATATAATCCCAATTAATTTTGTTAGATTTCATATGGCGAATAAATAAAAACTTTTGTGTATTCTTAACTTTTTTTTTAAATTTTTTTATTGTTGAATTAAGTGCCGGTCCCTCGATTTCAAAGGAAAACTTCGTTCGCATAACATACCTTAAAAATTTTAAAATTGTTTTTTGTTTTAAATAAAAGTTTCGTTCGAAATCGAGGGACAGTCAGTAAATTTGAAATTAAAACAAATAATACAAAGTTACAATGGAATAACATGTAATATGTATGTACATATGTAAATATGTATGTATTGACATGGGTATATTAAGTTTATAAATTTGGTAATAATTTCAGCTCAATACGTTCGATACATCGATATATCGATATTTTTAATTAATATATATCGATACTCTTATGATGACTTACCAAACGATACTGAACAGCTCACGCGAGATCTATAAAAAAAAGCATATTGAAAATAAAACCACACTACGAATCACGCTTTAAAACATGTAAGAAGATTTTCCTTTGAAAATAGTTTAGTTATCCGTGAGAAACACATTACTTTCTCTGCGTGTGGGACACTATACTGATATGTGCGTCTATGCGCCATATGCAAAATTGCACAATACTCTTATCATGCATGAACATAACCAACATTAATATTTTACATTCTCATATACTCAGAAAAGGTTAATATGTAATTTTGCTTTACAATTGTGTTCCAAATAAATTAATGCCGAATCCTTGTTTGAAATTCATTAGTTCTTATTGACATTCAAACAACTCGCCTTTTATAACTTTTTTTTTGTGTGTGTGTGTGTATACAATTTGTCAAAATTCCCTTAACTAGTTAGTTCAGCGCTGTTCATGTTGTGTGAAAAGAGAAATGCGTGGTAAGTATTTTTTGTTATGTTGCATTCAATCAATGGGATTTTCCTTTTTTCAAAAGTATGAAAAGTAGGTTATCAATACTAATTTTTTGCCCCCATAATGCGGTTATTATGTATTGATGTCAATGAAATGCATCGTTAACAAAATGGAATCGCATACAAAACAAACTTTTTATATGGCAAATAAAACTTTGGCAACTCATTTTTCGAACAAAACTTTTTTTCTAATACTTGTCGACATAATTCGCCAAAATTTTATTTTTAATTTTGTTGAAAAACAATTTTGTTTTCCACTTTTTCCTAAAGCAAAATTACAAAGCGATATAAATTTTAGTCACACACAATATTTTAATTGGCGAAATATTAAAAAGTTTTATGGGTTAAAAAGGTTTTATTGGAAGAATAAAAGCGATGTTGCATCTTTGGTTAATTATTTTATTTCATTTAGTATAGAAAATTTTTTTTACTTGATTTAAAATTTAAATTTTAGTACTTTTTAGTGTTTAAGTCACTAAATCGAAAAAGATCAAATATTTTAAGAGACTTTCTTTATTAGAAGGTTTAACAAATTGACTCAAAGTCAGAAAATAAATGTATAAAAATGGTGTGTTTTTGCTGTATAAAAGAGCACTTGATATTATATTTAAATAAAATATTTTATCTAAAGTTGCCTCTAAAGTTTTCTGTTAATCCTTTGTAGAAAATAGCTTATCGTAAAGCCTGAGGTTAAGTTTGTTTCCATATAGTTTTTTTTTTAACTTTGACTATTTTACCATGCAAAAATAACAACAACTACGAGCAAAGAGTTTAGATACTTGTGCTTTTAACGGCTTTGTTAACATGTATGTGAAATGTATTTTAGTTCTGTTGTTGTTTTTTTTTTTTTTTTTTGTAGTTTTTATGAGAACAATACTTTATAAGCTTTTGTTAATTTTGTAAACTTGTTTTGCGATTAGTTCTTTGTCACAAGTCAGAAAGTGGGGTGTTTCACGTCAATTAAAAAAATGAATTTTATTGATGGTAACTTAAATTTTTGCCGTGAAAGATGCTTTTTTTACTAATCCCAATATAGAAGGAGTGGTATTTTTTGTGTTTGTGCTGATGTGTGTAACACATAAAAATACAGTGAATCTTCGATATGACAAATCGGGATGGGAACAAAAAATTTCTTCGTTATAACAATTGAAAATGTGAAGAAGTACGAACAAAATCGCATAACTATAGTTTTTATACCCTTTACTTAGGCTTGCCAGAACCGAAACTTCAAATAACTGGACAATGTAAAACATGTACCAGTGCCAATGTTCTGTAACCCCCACGGCGAGAAACTTTTCGATTGAAGTGTGAGAAATGAAACAAAAATGCCATAAATTGAAACAAACAGCTGTTTTTCTCACTTAACTGCCTCTGTAACATTTTTGGCGAGTAATAACTGTCACGTAAGGAAATTTCACGCCAATATACTGAAAAAGTTTGTCTGCAAAATTTTTGTGAGAAAGTTCCCGCTTTGAACTTTTTTTTTTTTTTTTTATTTTTTTTTTTTCTTTTTATTATTCCTACACTTAATCCCGCGAAGCTTTTCGCTTGTCTGCAGGAGGCCAGAGTCTCTGGCGGGAATCGAGCCCGCAACCTCGGTACTGATAGACTAGCTCACTACCAGCTAGCCTACCGGGGCACCCTGTCAAAAAAAAACTCACGCATAAAAACGGTGTGAGAAAAAATTTTAACACTAAAAAATTAATTAAAAATTAAAAATGCAATGAATATTAACACGGAATAGATAAGTATTTTGTTCTTGGCAGATTTTTTCATAGTTTAATTATACTGCTTTTACAAGTCGCCTGGTCTTGACGGAATCATCCCGGTGCATCTACAGCGGGGTAGACAACGGATAATACCATGGCTGGTAAAAATCTTTAAGGGATGTCTGAGGATAAACTATGTGCCGAAATCTTGGAGGATATCTAAGATTGTATTTTTACCGAAATCGGGTAAGAGCAATCACATGTACCCGAAAGATTTCAGACCTATTAGTCTCACATCATTCCTGTTGAAAACGCTGGAGAGAATTTTGGACTATCATGTCAAGGGTAACATGGGGCCGACTATTCTCTCTGTAAATCAGCACGCTTACACGAGGGGAAAATCAACTGAGACGGCGCTCCATTCAGTTGTCTCACTGATTGAGAAGACCCTGGGATACAAGGATTTCGCTATGGGCGTGTTCCTGGATATCGCGGGAGCTTTCAATAATGTGTCCACAGAGGCAATTTTGGCTAGCTTGTCGCGTACGGGGGCACACCCACACGCTAAAAACTGGATCGGTAACCTGCTAAGGTGCAGAACTATATCTGCAGCGTGGGGTAACGCCAGGATAACGAGGAGAGCACACCGGGGAACTCCCCAGGGAGGGGTGCTCTCACCAATGCTTTGGACGCTTGTCGTCAACGAACTTCTCAATGGACTTCAGGACGGGGCAGCAAGGATAACTGCATACGCAGATGACGTGGCGGTAATAGTTGCTGGCAAGGATCTGAATACTATTAGTTCTGTAATGGAGGCTACATTGGCGTTGGTAAGCCAGTGGGCGGCCGGAGTAGGACTGGGAGTAAATCCCGAGAAGACGGACCTAATCCTATTTACGAAAAGGTACAAAATTGGCCCTTGGAGGAAGCCTAAACTAGGGGGTACTACCCTGGAACTTAAGCACCACACAAAGTACCTGGGAGTAATACTGGATAGCAAGCTATCGTGGAGATTGAATGTGGAAGAAAGGGTGAAAAAGGCAACGAATGCGCTCTACGCATGTAAGAAAATGCTGGGCAAAACGTGGGGTCTAACCCCTGCTCTTACACATTGGGTCTACACGGCGGTTGCAAGACCATTCTTACTCTACGGGATACTTGTGTGGTGGACGGCCTTGAGGAAGATATCGTACCGGAAGATGCTAATGGGCGTGCAGAGACTCGCCGAACTCAGCATCACCGGTGCTTTGCGTAGTACGCCGACTGCGGCACTGGATGTGATCCTGGACTTGCAGCCGATTCATCTAGTGGCAGAAGGAACTGCGAGGAAGTCTGCGATCCGCTTAAAGGCGACGGGACAATTTGTATACAGACCTTATGGTCACGGCAGTATTATAAGGGGAATAGATTGTAGCAGTGACTACACCATTCCGAGGCTGTCACTTGGAAAGAAACCGCGAGTTACCCTGGAGGAGGACGGCTGGTTAGCAGGGCTCCGATCTGGCCACAGGACCTTCAGTTTCTACACTGATGGATCCAAAATGGAAGGCGGAGTTGGAGCTGCAGTCTACTGCCGGGAACTTGGTATTCGGGAATCGTATAAGCTCCCCGATTACTGCAGCATTTTCCAGGCGGAGATATTTGCGGCCAAAATGGCTGCTGATTTGTCACGTAGCTCCAGTACTAGGAACGCACACATAAACTTTTTCATCGATAGTCAGGCGGCGATCAGGGCAATATCCGCCAATTTTTCATACTCTTCTATTGTCCAGGAGTGTAGGGACTCGATAGATAGACTCTGTACCAATAGGAGGGTGCACATCTACTGGGTTCGCGGGCACCAGGGCATAGAGGGCAACGAGGCGGCGGACGAATTGGCAAAACGGGGGGTCCAGTTACCATTCGATAGGGTGATGGCCATCCCGGCTCCAATTCGGAATATTAGGAGAGATACGGACTCTGCTATACGGAGGAGATCAGAGGCAATTTGGGAAAACACCGAAACGTGCAGGGTTTCCAAGGTAATGTGGGGATCCTATGATCCGGAGTCGACGAAAATACTTCTGTCACTATCGAGAAGTGATTGTAGACTTCTGGTAGGTTTTATAACGGGTCACTGTTGGACTGCGGTATACGCCAAGAGGGCGGGCGGCTGAATAGTGACAATTGTAGATTCTGTGGGGTACCAGGGGAAAAGGAGACAGTGGAGCATATACTCTGCTACTGTCCGGCACTCGTGCGCTCCAGGGCGAACTGTCTGGGAGATCATTACTTCCAAAATCTCGGGGAAATCTCTGGAATTGGGTTAATGAGACTCCTGGCGTTCGTCAAGAGAGTGTGGGGTACTCTGAGCACCATCACATCAGAATGACCTTTCTTTCTTATTTCTGCGGGTTATCGTGCAACGTGGTAACGCTAGGGACCTATTTGGTCTATGCGAGGTCTTTGCGACCGGCCACTCTAACCTAACCTAACCTATACTGCTTTTAACATTTTTGATAAATATACGAAAGTTTTCAAAGCAATTTTGTAATCAACAAACATTAAAGTCGCACTTTACATTTTTTGGTATAGCCGACGGTTTTATTTTCGCCGCCGCACAGTGGGAGAAATGGCCAATCTGGTGGCGCTTTAATTATATCTTTTTAATTACTGATCTGATCTATTAGAAATGTTCAGTGAAATTATAGCCAAGGATATGCTCTTTAAAAAAAATTGTTTGGGACATGCCGCTTCAGTACAGTGTGCGCCATTAATGCTCTATCATTCATCATCGACAACTAATATATTAATAGTAGTATGTATGTTTATAATTTTGTATTACATTCGATTTTAAAACTTTTTTTAAACAAAATTATATTTTAGGCATTATATATTATATTTATTTATTTTTTGGAATTTTACCCTACACTCAGCATGCTCCAATAATAGTACTTAAAATCAGAAATTCATGCAAATTTATGAGAAGTAAAATAAGAACAATGTGACAATGCTAAATTCTACTATGATGATTTTTTTTGTAATTATTATTTCTTCTTTTTTAATTTAAAATGTGTATATTTTTTAATTTTTTTTATTGATTTATTGTGGTCTGTGCAAGAAATTGCTAATTTCGCGTTGCTTTGTTAATAACTTTAAAAAATAGCTCATTTTAAGTATAGTATTTTTTTAAATAAAGCAGTTGTGTTTCATTTTTGTAATTTTATTTTTTTTTATTTTTCTAATTAAAAAAAATTAAAGTAACAAATTCTTGATGTAAATTATGGAATATTTTTAATAACATTAACTCTTCTGTTGGTGTCTTATCAACAATAGAAGAAACCTTTTTTTATTTGAGTTTTAGTTGAGCACTCTGAAAATTTTTTATGTTTACGACGACCAATGGCTAGTTCTGGAAAAATAAGATCTCCTTCTAACCATTCTTTATTTCTATCTGCGAATTTTTTCATGATTCTGTGACTAGTTGTCCACATGTACCGCAGTTTTTTAACAAAATATCTTAATTGTTGACGAATTTGTTGACATTGCTCCTTGTTATATTTTGATGGATCATCAACATGATTTTCCACCGCCAAAAACTTTTTTGCTAGTACTGGTTCAGAGTGCCAAATTAAAAAAGGGTGCGTTTTGACTCTGAGATTGCATCTAACACACGTAAAAAATCATAAAGTTGCAAAAAGTTGCAGCTAATTTTTCAAATCGACATAGAAAACAGAACATAGAAACAACTAAGCCAAACATTGGAGCGGAATTCGTCGAATACTCCCAACTTTTATGCCACAGAAGTTTAAGTTACATATAATAAAACACTATTTTACACAGGTCATTTGTTTACCACATTTAAGAACAAAAACATATAAGCACAAATCACAAACATATTTTTTTATTTAATACAAATATAATAATTTCAATTTAAACACTAATTCAAAAAATATATATAAATTAATGATTTTGTTGTGTAAACAAACTTTAACTTTAAAAAAGCGCGAAAAGTATTAATGCACTTGCTAAAACATATGCCTAGTTTGAAAGCTCACAGGTGGGCGAATAGCGAGAGCAAAACAAAACAAAAAATACCAAAAATCCGTTGGTTTCTTAGTTACCAAAAAATAAAAAAAATTAACAGAATTATAAAATTTTAATCAAAAATTATTTTCGGGAATGAAATATTTATTAATTAATTCATTTATTAATGATGTGCTAATAATCCCAATTTATGATAAAAAAACACTGAAATTTATTGTTGTGGGAAAGCTAGTTTCTATGCGCATTTCGCTGGTTGCTTAGGCCAGCTCGTCAGGAAACTTTTTCCAAATACTTTAGAAAAGCTAAAAATATTATACAAGTAAGACCATAAAGTGAATAAGAATTTTAAACACTCAGCTCTACTTGTAACAATATCAAAGCTTCAACAAAGACACAACAATAAATAGTGAATTTTTTCTTTCTTACATTCCCCTACAATTGGCTGGGTTTTTTCCAACACAAATTGTAGTTGTAAGAGGATAGAAAAAAACAAAATTAAAAAAAAACAAGTTACTAAATAAAGCAGCTTGCCATTTCAGTTTTTTATTTGCCGGGCACATGCAAATTTATTATCAAAAATTATTTTCGGGAATGAAATATTTATTAATTAATTCATTTATTAATGATGTGCTAATAATCCCAATTTATGATAAAAAACACTGAAATTTATTGTTGTGGGAAAGCTAGTTTCTATGCGCATTTCGCTGGTTGCTTAGGCCAGCTCGTCAGGAAACTTTTTCCAAATACTTTAGAAAAGCTAAAAATATTATACAAGTAAGACCATAAAGTGAATAAGAATTTTAAACACTCAGCTCTACTTGTAACAATATCAAAGCTTCAACAAAGACACAACAATTTATAGTGAATTTTTTCTTTCTTACATTCCCCTACAATTGGCTGGGTTTTTTCCAACACAAATTGTAGTTGTAAGAGGATAGAAAAAAACAAAATTAAAAAAAACAAGTTACTAAATAAAGCAGCTTGCCATTTCAGTTTTTTATTTGCCGGGCACATGCAAATTTATTATCAAAAATTATTTTCGGGAATGAAATATTTATTAATTAATTCATTTATTAATGATGTGCTAATAATCCCAATTTATGATAAAAAAAATTTTAAATTTTCTTAAAGCGCCATTGGCCATTTCTCCCACTGTGAGCCGTCGTTGAAAATTTTTCAATCTTAGTCAAATTTGGTCGTCGTCAACGTCTGTTTGACTGGCATTCACAACATCTGCAATTTCAAACCGGCTTCGAGAGGAATATTATGACATTCATAAAGTAACGACGTAATCTCTTTTGATAGTTTTCGACATGAGTTACAGACACACTTTTTTCTCACATTTCGAGAAACAATTGAATATTTTGTTTCACAAATTTTCGAGGCGAGAAGTTCTCACCGAAGTTACAGAACATGGGTACATGATTTAAAAAAAAAAAATTACTGGACAATTAAAGTATACAAAAAAAAGGAAAATTGTATTATTTTTTACAAAAAAAGAAAACATACAAAATAAAGGAAGCGTAACAATAAAAACTCATTCTTACGTCATATTACATACGAGTATCTTCATCTAAAATCCAAAAAGTCATAAGCAACAAAAAATTTAAAATCCCCTTTTTAATTGGTTGTAATGTATTTTGGGTAGTTACTTTATGATTTATCAAACATTACAGTCTATTGATTTTAAAGTGACGATATTTATTAATTGAAATTATATCTTAACTCCACTTTTTGGGCAAATTGAGATAACACCAAAAATAGAAAGTGTGTTTTATTAACTATCACTCTTTCAAATCGAAATTTTGATATAGTTTCTAATTCGAAAGTTATTTGAAAAACAAAAATCAGAAAAATACCAATTTTTATGTAAAAATTCGGTTACTCCATGCATTTCTTGAAAAAACAAGGTACCTCAATGGTTTCTTAAAAAACAGAAAAAAATAGAAGTTTAAAACGACGACGTTGCGAAAACTAAGCAAGAAAGAGCGAACTAGAACTAATACGGGTTACAAGCTCTTTGGGCAAAACTATGAAACTAAAAATGCTAACTCACGAGAATTCAAAGAATGCCAAACACTGAAATCTTTCCGAGAAATAGTTTTGAAGTTTTACGCCCCTCTCTCGAAAACTACCCAGCTTACAAAAGTTTTGCTTACAAAATAAGCAGACAAATAATGAGAGCTTGAGGAAAAGAGTACTTATTTTTCTACTCGAAAAAGTGCTTATTTTTGTTCGCGATGTCCCAAAAGTAGTCCTTTATAATTTCGCCAATTACAACCTAAAAAATAATACCTTTATTTTAAACTTAAAAGTTGGATAAGCATATGCAGTTACCAATAGAGACAAGAAATAAGAAAATATTTAATAAATAAATATTTAATTGCTGCACAAAATCATTAACAGCTCCTACACTGTAATGACAATGTGTGTATTAATATATGGATGTAAAAATACGGGCTGTCACAGAAATCAATTTCGATCGAAAGTTTTTCTAATTTTGAGAAAGCTTCTTCAGAAAATGAAAACCGATAAACGTTCTCGGAATGAAATCACTTTAAATTTTTCGGTCGAAAAAAGTTTTTGTTTTGGTTTGCACATTTAACTTAGAAAAACAATATTAAAATTTTTCGGAATTACGAAAATCGATCGAAATGAAAATACGGATTCAAAAGCATTCCGAACAATTTCTGTGACAGGCCTGATTATGTTCATCGTTAAGATTAGATTGATATCACTACTAGTATTGTAATAACAAAAATATATTGTGTTGGTAATTTTGGAACATATGTATATATGGGCAAATCCCAGAAACTGTCCACCAACCGAAAATTTTTCATATTAATCTAATAAATTTTTTTTTAATGAAATATTGGACTAGATGTATAATTTCAGAAATATAAAAAAAAAATTATTTCGATGATAATAAATACAAAAATTATAACCAAATCTTACCCTACATCAGATCTTTTAATGTTATGTTAGAAATTAAAATTTTTTTAGGTGTTCATAAAAATACTTTAGTGTTTATATAGATGGTCCGATTGTAAGCTATATTTTTATTCACTCAATTCTCTTAAATTTTGGTATAAAATTATTTTATTTACTATTTTGGAAAGATTGATATTAGGTATGAATTATCATGTCCGAGGGTTGTAACGAGCGTCACGAAAAATATGGTTTTTTTATATTGTGAGTAGAATGAATTTTTTTTTCAAGTCATCTATGATTTTAAATCAATTCCTTTGCCTCCTTTTAAGCAAATAAAAAATTTAAATTCTACAATAAGAAAATAAAAAAATATTGCGTATTAAATTCTGTAGCATGCGTCGCGATTTGAGTTATTCCAAAAATTGTATTAAAAACCGATTCAATAGTTATTTTCTTTTCTTATATCTTCGCTTCTTATTACTTTTCTTTAGAGCTAGAGCTGTTGGTTGTGAAGCGAAATATTTGGCAGGTTTTCGGCAAAATTTTATAGGAATAGCATTTATGTTTTGAATGTAAGCATATATATATATAAAAGCCAGTAAGAAAGTATAGTCGGTCAAGCCAGACCATATGACACCCTACCCATGGGCAACCATTGACCCGCTACAACAAAATTATATTTTTAGCTTAAGATTCATATAAGAGTCCGTTATTTAGATAAATAAATGTATCAGTATAAATTTTTTTGACCTTTATGGCTATTAAATCAGTGAATGTTTAAACACAGCTTAAACTCAACAGTTGTAAACAGAGCCCCATATATAATGTATAGCTTAAAAAATAATAATGCGGAAGCCCAACGATAGTTGTTAAGTTCATATGGTCTGTATTAGGAGTTTAAACACCAGTTTCATACGTATAGAGATGGTTTATATGTTTACTGATTTCAAGATTTGCTTAACTTGGACTGATTTATAAGCCCTTAAAAATTTTAGGGAGGTGGTTTATCTGACATCTTTGGTAAATTCTTGACCCACCAGCACAACATATTGGAATAACAAAGTAGCTATCGTAAAAGTGTTGTCGCCATATTTTTATTACCAACAGTTATAAGGAAATTAGGGTCTTAAAATACTCTTTTCCAAAAAGCAGCTTGAGGCTATGTGACATTATCGAGTGAATGTCACCATTTTCAATTGGCATGGTTATTATGACAATGTTAACGCGCATACCAGATTTCATTTAGTTATATCCAAAATTGCAACTTGTACTTTGCGCACAAGGTTTACATGGACATCCAGCTATCAAAATATAAAATTCTTTAATAAATATTGGGAATTATTTCTTTTCATAAGAAACTTTTTATTATATTCAACATTTTCGGGTAGTGTATAAAGTCATTCCTAAAAATTTAAGGAATAGAACTATTACCAAAAAGCTTTATAAAATACATAACTGAAATTTAACTCATAGAATAAATTCGAAAAATAAAAAATGTTGAATTCTTTAATAAAGAAATTTACATTCATTGATAAATGCATTTATAAATAAAAATTTGTATTTAAAAATGTTAATAAAAAAAATATAAATTTTTATTTGTTGAACTAAATACAATTGTGTTTCTTTATATGTTACTGGAAAAAATGTAACGAGAGTTGCGTAGCGTGCATCACAATGGGTTCACGGCATTTGATAAAAAACGGCAACATTTTTTGACTGCAAATAAGTTATTTTTTAATTCTCTTATGTTCATTATTCTTTTAGGGATGAGATTTTGTGTATTTTGTTATGCGAAATTTGCTAAAAAACTTCCACTATTTGTAGCGTTATTTCGCAACAAATACCTGCTAAGAAATTAAAATATATGCCATTCGATAGTACACAGTAATGTCACTAAGCACTATGTATAAGACGAAGCTATCTCTTTTTAAAGATCAAAAAATGTTTATATATAAATCAGAAGACGCGTTTGAATGTAGCATTCGTCACGCAGGATTTGCTTATATACATATGGTGGATTTAATATCAAGTGACCCAATTTTTGAAATCGATGTCTTCCGATTTGGATGAAATTTGCACCAAGGTTAGTCCTCTTGGATAGTAGTTTAGACACAAGATCGGTAAAAAAGTTTCTGAGTTAAAGGGGGTCAAAATTTGACATTTTGGCCAAACAGGTGTTCTTTCTCATCCATGTAACTTATAATCTATTGGTGTTAGTAAAATTTGTCCCAAACAAATCAGATAGCTATTTCTTCAATCTTTCGATTTTATATTTTTTATTGAATTTTTTTTTTTTTAATTTAAAACTTTTTTGTAATTATTTTTAAGCGGGTATAATTTTCTTTTTTTTTTCTTTAAGGAAGTTCTGGGCCGCGTGGGTTATGTATAAAAAAAAATAATTTCTAAGTCAAGACGAGGATTTATTCAATTTTTAGCATATGCACTATTTTGAATTGTTTTCTATTTGTGTGTAAGTATTTCTAAAATCTTAAAGCTAAAACTTATGCTGAGAAACTAGACAAATTAACCTTTCCGACGGTATATAACATACCGAACTAGCATTTTATACCCTCGATACTGTAATACCCACAATATGTTAATCCCAGGAATAAAATCACTTTTTTCTATACACAGAAAAAATTATTAAATTTCTCCAATTACCAAATTTGTTCTAAATTTATAATATCAAGCAAACAAGTTGTTGATTTTGAAAAAATATTTTCAATAAACGATATTTTTAATTTTATTTAAAAAAAAAAGTGATCAAAAAACTTTGCCATTTCAAACAATGTGTTATTCAATTAAAATTTTAATTAAAAATTTATTTCAAAACAACTTAACTGTTAATTAAATCAAAATTAAATTTGTAATTTTCTTTCAACAAAAAAACTAATTGATTCAATTATCACATTAATTAAACTTAAATACTTTTTAGAACATTTTTTTAATTGATAAAACAGTCTTTTCTGTGTAGAGATGTTGACAATTAAATTTTTGTTGTTTATTTGTAATAATAATTAAATTAATATGAAATAATAATAATTAAAACAAAAAGATAAATAATCTAAAATTTTTTATCAAAATCACATAAGATCATTTTATAAAATTTTTTTTTTTTAAATTTAAAGCTTTTTTTAAATTTTTTTAAGGGGATACTTTTTTTTGCACAAAAGAAAGCTTAGGTCTTTTTCTTTAAGGTAGATCTGGTCGCCTTTTGGGCTGCGAGTGGGTTACGTATAACTTGAGTCTTCCATCGACAAGCGGTATAAAAGCATGTAGTTACAAAAAGAGACAAAAAATAAGAAGTTACAAATTATTTTTGAAAAAGGATTAAGCACACTGATTGAAATTTGAATTTTTTTATATAGAAGCATTTTTTTGTAATTTATAATTACGACTGATTTAAGATATATTAGTAAAGTTATTATTTAATATATAATTAATAATGCAAAAAATGGCGAATAAAGCTAAAAAGTAATGAATTCAGGAAGTCATTAAATCTAGCATTGTAAGTTAAGTTTTTGGGGGGCTAGGCAGGGTATTAGAACCAGCCAAAAGTTTTGGATCAAAATCAATGGCGACCCTTTAAGGCGGGTCCTCTAAATTAGTGGGGAAAACTTGAATTGATGATAATTGATCAAATCCATTGCCTTATAGTTTAGAATTGAAATCTAATTAAAAACAAAAAAAATGAAAAAGCTCTTAAATAAGTTAACTGTTACAATTGAAAAAGTAACTGTAAATGAAACAATATTTTTTGTGCTTATTAACTTAGTAACTAAGCTGGTGTAACAGCGTTGATTTTGAATTTTTTTTGCACGCACGTATATTTTTTGACGTTTAATTTTATAAAAAAAAAAAACATAAACAAACAACGCAACAACGTAGAAGCCTAAGACCGTGTTTTTGGGAAGTCAGCTAAACTTGGTTAAAATAAACTTAAAAACAATTTTATTACCAAGCTTAGAACAAAAATTTTACGGAACATCTTTTGTTTAAAATTTTGATATTTATAAAAATAAAATAAGCCACAAAGTCAATAGCTGTTTCTCAGTTTAAAATTATGAAAAACCGAGTATAACGCTAATCCACATCCCAAAAACTGGCCCAAGAATTTCATAATATCAAGAAATTTTGTTTAAAGTTTATGCAAAAAGGGTAAACCTACTAATACATTTTATGCATAAAAATAGACAAAAGCTCGGCTTATTTTTCATATATGTACATATAAGAACAAAAGGCCAAAAATTATTTTTTAGAAAAACTGGGTAACTTCATTTTATCTTTAAAAAAAGCGGGTAAATTAACGTGCTGAGTCAAATAGTTTATGTTTTTCCATAAATTATTACTAAAGTTGCCTTAATTCCGTAAAAATTGAAAAACTAGTAAACGCCATTTTTCGAAAAAAAAACAAGGTAACTGACATTGATTTTCGGGTTTAGTGTTCAAAAATGAGTTCAATGGAATCAGAAATCATAAACATTATTAAAAATTATGTTTTGTTTAATGCGCAGGCAAAATAACATAAATTCAAAGTAAAATTTAGTGGAATATATTTAAAACTTAAAGTGTGTTTTTCTCGAGTTTAAAAAAATGGAGTTACCTAGTTTTTCTATATGGCGAGAAATATAAAGGAATATAACTATTTGTTTTGTTACACCAGTATATTTGCAAATTTTTAATTATTATTTACAGAATTCACTAATTCTTGTTTTAGTTAAAAGAAAAAATTTTTGATATAAAACTTCCGATGGACATTCAATTTGTTAAGATCATTTGAAATTTGTCTGAAAAATACTCAAAACGAGATCTATTTATGTACAGCTACTTTAACTATAATTGGGACACCTCATAGAAATACTTGAGGCTAGTTTACACGGTTCAATTAAAATTTTAATTATATAACAAAAAATCTTAATTGACTTTTTTCGTTTAAAATAAAATAATTTAAACATGTAGAATTGTTGTTGGGAATTGTCAATATTTATTTAAATAAATTAACAGTGTTTGAAATGGCAAAGTTTTTTGATCAATTTTTTAATAAAATTAAAAATGTCATTTATTGAAAATATTTTTTCAAAATTTTAAAATGTTTAGTAATCAATATAATCATTTTGGTAACAGGTGCAAAATCAACAACTTGTTTGCTTGATATTACGAATTTGGAATGAATTTGGTGATCGGAGAAATTTAATAATTTTTTCTGTATACAGAATTCACTAGCTCTTGTTTTAGTTGTAAGAAATGATAATGGTACTATTATCAAACATATTAGAAGTAAAACTTCCGATGGACATTCAATTTCTTTCTTGTAAGTATAGATTATTTACAATTTGTTTAATAACTTTCACAAAGATCATTTGAAATTTGTATGAAATTTACTCAAAACGAGATCTATTTATGTACAGCTACTCTCACTATAATTGGGACACATCATAGAAATGCCTCATAGAAACGCTAGTTTACACGGTATTATAATGTATTACGACTTTGTAGAATCAAAATATTATGAAATTCTCTCCGTGTTTAAAATAAAAAAAAATAAAAATCTGTTGTAAATATTTTTCATGTTTACACGGATGGTATAAGTAAAATAAAAGCAATGACATTACACAGCTGAGTTAATAGCAAAAAAGCAGAAGGTTGCAGCTTTACAATATTTACAAAAACAACATGAAAATTTCCTACGTTGGTGTTTGTTGTTTTTGTAATTTTATAAAAATGTTACAATCTTCAATATATTCTTTTAAAATGCAACACATCAGAGATGAGAATACATAAAGTTTCTAAAATGGTTAAGAAAATAAACCATAGTATACAACTAGTATGCCGACTCTTCGACAGGTACATAACTTAAATGTCAGTGGTACCTAACTCATGTTTGTATTAGTAAGATTTTTTCAACTGTATTGGTGTATAAAACTATTTCCACCACTAAACATAGTTGTTTAAAATCGTATAGAATGTGGCAACAATTTTTTTTTTTTCTAAAATAGAATTTTCTTAGTTCAACAAATTTTTAATATATTTAATGCTGGCTGCATTTATAATTTTTTAAAAACAATGTTTGTAAAATTTTTATTTTGCAATATCGGAAAATATTTAAATAATTTATGATTTCAAATATTATTTTGATACCACAAAATGCTACTCTGCTGGCTTTAATAATATTAACAACGGAAAAAAATTAGTGTCAAAAATATTTATTTAAAAATATTTAGTTTGTGAAAAATAAAAGCATTTTGCAAAAGCAAATTGTATTGGAAAAATTAATTAATTATGTGTTTGTGTCATAAAATTAAACAAAAAGTGTTATATTGTGAAAAATTTTAAATAGAAAAATTTCAAATTTTGTTCTGTTTTTATGGTTTTTATGTGTGTTGAATTCACACAGAAAGTATCCAGTTGGCATACTAGTTGTATACTATGAAATGAACATTTTTCGACCGCTTGTCAAATTTTGTATCCGTATTCTCTCGTACTCAATGCATTTTGCTTTTACATGATAAGATTTTTCTCATTCTGCATCATTATTTGACATGCCGTAATACATTTTATTACCGTGTAAACTAGCCTTTATCTTACATAATTTATGTTGATTGTTTGTGTAGGTATGAATTAATTTGGGATAGTTTAATTCATGTAATAAATATGAAATTAAGTATAATAAATGAAAATTCTTGAATTAAACTAAAGCTAGATTTACACGATTGAAATTTTCTTCAAAATTGCTCTTCAAAATGCTTCAAACTCGTGTAAACAGCAAAATTTCTTCAAAATTTATTGATTAAAATTTATTTCAATAATATTCAAATATCCAAATATAGCAACAAAATAAGCCTTTTTTTATATGTTGAAGTGTGTGTACCAGTAAATAGATTTTGTAAAAGTTTTATCAAGGCGAATTTATACAAGGGGGTGTTATTTTGAAAACGGATACAACACTGTAAAATACTTAACCGTTGTGTCAAAAAAATACAACACTGTGGTAAACAAATTAGCTGCGTTTCAAAAATATATGCTGTCACATTTCATTTTGCTTTTAATATTTGATTGTGTGTTTTAACAGTAAACAATTTAAAAACGTTAAATTTCACAGCCTTATCTTTAAGCCCATTAACGTCTGCTTTAAATTTGCACAATAATCCAGATACCGATGAGAAAAATTCCTACATGAAAAGGGAATTACAAAAACAAGAATTTAATTTAGAACGTATGCATGAGTATGTTATGCAACAACAGCAACAACATTTACAACAGCACCCACAACATAAGCCACACATTCGTTTATATATGCCTTAATGCAGGAATCATTTTCCTGAAATTGCTTAAGACAACGCATGTCAAACAAGCAAAAAGAATTTTATGTGAACTTTTTGCAACAGTAACCTGTTATAACGACCATAGACGCAATGAACCAACATTAAATCGTTATTGGATTAAATTAGCAGACATATTGAATTCAGTACCTTCACAGAAAAAATTGTTGAATTTCTCCAATCACCATATTTGTTCTAAATTCATAATATCAAGCAAACA